>OZ018317.1:96966705-97566705 GCA_963969495.1 Ceratothoa steindachneri | reverse complement strand
ACGTGTGATGGGCGAAGTTAGGCTTAGTGCACAACAAGAGTGCCTGCTTCCCAGAAACCTTTCGTGCCGAAAGAAATGTCAACCTGTTCCCAAGTCTTTGTCCGTCGCGATTCAACTCCCTCGTCCTTGCAACCGGTTTATGATGGACCCTTTCTCATCATCTCTAGGAAGCTGAAATTCTTTGTCCTACAGTTTGGTACCAAACAGGATACTGTTTCTTTGGATCGTTTAAATCCCACCTGTATTGATACTGTTCACTCCGAACAGCCATCGTTTTATTCTACAACTAACTCAGGAAAGGGTCCATTGATTCCCCTAAATCGCGATCATTTAACCTCACTCACAGTCATTTCTATCCCGCCCATATCTTCTTGTAGGGGAATCGTCACTCCACCGTTTTCTCTCAGTGGAGACACGGGACGGTATCCGCAAAGACATCCGGCCTCGGCAACGTAGGTCAAACTCGTAACCACAGCGCCTCGCCACTCATCGCTATGAAAAGCCGATAGGTTGTAAACTACAAGATCTCCCCTACGAGAGTATATTCAATTTCACCTCAAATAGGAAATTGGAGACGCGTTTCTCTCAAGCTCGAAGGCCAGCGGGAGCCGAGGTAAGACTTGGTGAGAAAAACCGTTGGAATAAGAACCCTTATGGGCCCGTCCACAAGCCACCCCTCCTCCTACCCCTACCCCAGTGGGGTGACGAGGTATAAATAAGAAACACTCGGGAAAAACTTGGTAGAATACGTCAGTCTCCAGGCTACGAAGTCCACGGATTGAGGCCAGGCTACCAAGACTGGACAGGTAGAATACGTGAGTCGCCAGGCTACGAAGTCCCCTGCAAGAGAGGCAGGGCTACCAAAGGGGCTAAGAAGCAGCTCATCCTCGAGCTAGTCCCTGGTTATCAAACCGAACGTTAAGTTAACTTATTCAAGTTCAACTTACTCTCGTCAGAGAGACTCCTCATATCCTGGTGCATCCTAAAGCCCAGGGATATTTCTAGACCTTGAGGAATTACGAAAAGAAGAGGAAAAGGCTCTCCCTCGAGCCCGTTACCCGGTGGCCACACCAAACTCTTTTTAACTTAGTTGAGGAAACAAGTTAAACTTATTCTTGTCAGAGAACACCCCCCCCCCTTCTATCCTGGTGTATCCCAAAACACCGAGATAGGCCACGCCCTTGAGGAAGACTGGAACTAATAAGAAGCTCATCGTCGAGCTAGTTCCTGGTTACCAAACCGACCTTTAAGTTAACTTGTTCAAGTTCAACTTATTCTCGTCAGAGAAACCCCCTCCTCTATCCTCGTCCTTAAAGAAGACACCCTCCGAGTACAGTCCTCACCTTGAAGAAGACACTCCCCAGATTCCACTCGCTCCAGCACTCCCCTGTGAGTCAAGGTATTCAAGCCTTAGCGCATCGCTGGACTGTGCGGATTACTCCTCAGAGTAATCCGAAGAGGAGAAAGGAACCTTCTTTCACTATCCCGTGGTGATATCCCTTCCTGCCGAAAGCGTGTGGACCCCAGCTGCTACCCTCTCCAAAGTCAGTTGTGGCTTCGAGTTATTCGTCCGCAACCCCCATCTGGCCGGTCGCCACGCGTCTTGGAGAAAATAACATTCCCGAGGTATTTAAACTCCAGTAGAGACAATTAACCTAACTCTTGTATATTGAAGTGCGTATCGAATTTAGCCAATTTTAGAGGGTCAAGTTAATTGAAGTAATTATTGTGTATTTTAATATTCGGAGTATTTCTGTGGTTCATGTTTTGTTCTTGTGTAGTAAATTGTTAAATTTAAAACATAAGTTTATTTGGGGGAATTCTTGTGTGTTTCCTTCTTATAATTACAAGTTGAGGCGGCTCTTACTTAATAACAACAAAATTAGCACTCTTAGATCAAAGCCTACTTCACGTTCCAACAGGTATATCACGACAAAAGTTGTGTCAGGTGTGGAGTGATCAAAAAGTGGCATTATACGACAAAAGTGGTGTCAGGTGTGGGTTTTTTTTTATTAGAAAGAACTCAGCAGCGTTTAATTAAGGAAGAGCCAACACTTAAAGGAATACCAGGAATAATAGAATATTTGACTAGAGGAAAATTGGTAAAGTTATGGGTGGAAACAATATGAAGGTAATAGTTAGGCCAAGTGGTAAATTTGTTGTCAGAGTGGTACTACAATCAGCATAGTAGTGGGATTAAGAGTAAGTTAGGCTGCGCGCTACCTGGTGAGTGGCAGCATAAGTAACGGAGAGTACAGCAACGAAAAATCGACGGACAAACACAAAATGGATCCGGTCGAAAGATTCAACCAACAAGCCCAAATTCTGGGACTTGAAGGCGAGGATAAGGATGCCTACATCTTGTCAGAATTGAGAATACTAAGAGAAGAAGAAGAGGAAGAAATAATAAAGTTTGACAGAGAAATGGAAAATATAAGAAGAGAAGGTTAAGGAGAATGCGAAGCAATGAAAATACGGAGGGACATAAAATTAGAGGAAGACAGAATACAGTGGAAAATAGAAACATAGGAAAGAACAATACTGAGAGGAAGTAAAACAAACGAAAGAATAATACTGTTGAAAAGAGAAGCAAAATAATTCAGAATAAGGATAGAAAGGGAAGATGAAGAAAGGAGAATAAAGGTAAAAATAAAGATGATAAAAGAAGAATAAAGATCAAAATGGAAGATGAAGAAAGAAAAACCCGACGGGAAAATAAAATAGTGAAAGCGGAAAAAGAAGCCGAAGAAAGGAGAATGAAGAGGGAAAAAGTGTCAAAAGAAAGATTGCTCGCACTCAAAAGTGCATCTATCGAGAATCAGATAGAGGTCAAATTAAGTTACTCCAGCTCTTTCTTTTATGGGGATGTTGTCATAATAAGAGCTCGCCCTTGAGACCGAGGTTTCTTCTTTCGTGTAGTTATGGCCACCTTTGGCAAGGGAATTATTTCCTGGGTTGAGCTACCTGGCCTTAACAGGTTCCGAGTCACGTTTGGTGCTACAGGTTCAGGCACAGCACTTGGGTGTTCTGGTTCATCAGCTACTTCCAATTCAGGTTCATTCTCAGTAGTCATGATTGGATGGGCAACTGGGTCGTCCGGATCTTCCTCTTCCTGTTCAGCATTTAATGGAATATATGTGGGGTGGGCAGGTGAAAAGTCAGCTTCTCCGAAAACATGCTTATTCAATGGACAAATTCCTGTTTTCTTAAACCCATTGATGGCTGTGTTTGGAAGAGCAGCCTGTAGATAGCCCTCTCCAAACAATGCACTTAGATTGTAGATGGTCACCTGTCTGCCAGGATTGTTTCTGAGGAATGTTTTCATAGCCCTCACATAGTAGGCATTCAGTGGTTTCATGAAGGAAACATCCACTACAATATATATACATACATATATATATATATATATATATATATATATATATATATATATATATATATATATATATATATATATATATATATATATATATATTGAATTTGGAACGAAATGAACTAAATTAAATCTTCCTAGTGGGGGAAATATTAATGATATTTCAATATATTCTCGGAGCAACTGAATCAAATATTCAATTTGCTACAGGTGTTCCCCAAAGTGAACCGGCCGTCTATCCTCCATAACCTAAGTAGCCAGGACCTCACGTAACTTGTCCACCTCTAGTCTTCCATACTCAAAAAGGAAAGCATTCCTTAAATCCACCTACACAATCTGACGTTCAAATTCGAACAAAATCACTTAAATGGCTTAAAAATACTTAGATGAATAATTTGTACAATGCAAAGTATTCTCTTTTGGTCGATAGTTGGATAAGGCCTCATGATATCTTCGCAAAAATCTAACCAATTGATCGGGTCAGTGGAGTCGTAATGCGGAAGCCTGATTGAAGATTGGGCACGTGGTACACACGTTCTCAAGCTTGAATTTAAGGTGTACAGCAAGGCCCGACGTGGTCGTCGTAAAGGTGACGGCCGATGAAACAATCGTGTTACTTATATTGTACATGTTTGTGGTAAACGACCTCAGTTAATTTATGACGCTTATGAGGCAAAAAATAGAAGAGAAAATCGAAATATGAACACCAAGAAGCGCAATAGCAACGAGGTCGTGATATAAAAATTGGATTTAAAGGAATTCCAAATAATTACAGGTTGTGTAAATGAACGTGTCAATATTTTATTTTGTTATTTTATTTAGTATAATTTCGTGAATATATAATTTCTTTGACAACTAATGGAGAGGGTGGATAAGAGAAACCACAAGTGTTACAAGATTCTTTGTAACTAAAACAAAAAATGGAAATATTAAGGTGTGAAAAGGGATAGTTAGTAAAAGAGATTTATCTAATGAGAGAAGGGGAAATTGCTGAAAATATAGGAAAGAGAAGCGTTTAGATAGAGTTTGAAAATTTTTTGTTCCCTGATGAAAGGGCAGCTCTGGCAATAGATTTAAAAATAGAATTGGTGAAAATGTGTGATAGAGAGATATTTCTCTGGTGAAAGGGTAGTTCTGGCATGTAATAATTCTTTTTATAATGTATGTCGTGTTCCTGTTTTGACTTTATAGCCAATGACATTCGAGCCCTTGTAGCAGCGGGGTATTTCCGCCATTACGGTGTCATATTTGGTTACCATAATAAGGATTGCAGTGCAGTTTCATATTGGGATTTTTTTGTAAGTTAGGTTGGTTACTATAATTGGTAAGTGGTCTTTTTTTATATACGGTGAACATTTTGAGATTACACTCGATGCGAAGCATACCTGTTTGTGTTAGTGTGCATTAGTCCTGTTCAATTTTAGTTCCTTGGGGGATGGACGGGCGTGTCATCCCTTTGCCAGACCTTTTCTTACGGAATTCAGTATACGTAAGCATAACTAAACTCGGGGGAAAGTTTAATGAGTCTGTGGAGAAGGGCTTCTTCGACCAGCTTTTCCAGCCTGTCATAAGAGTAGTCCCACTTGAATTGTCTGGCCTATAAACCTTTCGACAATTTCTTGTGGTTCATTCTCGTCAAGAATTGGTTCCCTTCACAGCATATACTTTGAGGTTTATCATCCTCGAATAGTACATATATTTAGTCGCCTGTTTCATGATGGGGAGGATCTATTCGAGCGACGCGACTGAAAGACTTTAGGTGGGTGGGGCGTATGCTCCACCTTTTTAGGCCTCACAGCCGAGGCCTCCATCCATTCAACACGCGACTCTGTGAATATTGTTGTTTCCGTGGCTGAGCACTCTACTCAGGTAAAGTGTTACTCGACGATGCCTCCCTTTTTACGATCCCGGCCATGGAATATAAGAAGATCAAGAACGGAAAGGTACGCAAGCACAAGGAATAAATGGCAACCTCTAGAAGTAGACACAAAACATGGAGAACATAAACAATACCTGAAAATTTTAACACTAAACACAAATGGATGGTTAGGGAAAGAGAATGAATATAGCAACATATTCAAAAGGGCGGACCCCGACATTATCCTAATATCTGAAAACGGTGTCAACACTAATAACATACGTATGAAAATCCCGAATTACCACGTCCTGGCAAAGAACTTCATTCAAGATAGATTTGACGATGCTGCAATCGCCATTAGAAGGAACATCACCTTCAAAAGGCTCTCAGAGCTTGATGAGTCCTTCGTAGCGGTCGAAATCCCTACACTTGTTGGGAGACTAATGATTGCAGAAGCGTACCAGCCTCCTCGCTGTCGATATCTACCCATCAACAATTTTCTAACCCTAACTGCCCACCGTAGGAATGTATTCATAGGGGGCGACTTCAATGTTATTCTAGGGGTCTCGGGCTACACCAGAACTAACGAAAGAGGCAGAAATCTACAGATGGTCATTGACCGGGACAGGCTCGAGAGAGCCGGGTCGGAATTTCCCACCTACATCACGGAAAGATCGGCGACAGCCCGGGACATAATATTAACAAGTACCAACTTTCCTTTCAATCTGGTCACTATGCCTGGTCCCACGGTTCCAAGCGACCATATCTCCATCATGACCACAATCTCCCTCGCACTTATCATGATCCCTATCCCACCCAGAAAGAGCTTTGCAAAAGCAAACTGGGAGCTATACAAGCGAATGTTCAACAGTTTTGAACCAGCCGAACTAAGCGAAGCTATCCTGGAAGAGATAGACGAGGCGATTAATCGTATAACACTCCTGATCATGGAAGCGGACGAAAAGTGCATTCCGTACATCACGCACAAAAGCCCTCCGAAACCCAGGTGGACCGAGGAGATGCGAGATATTGCCTCAGAACATAGAGAGATCTATGAGGAAGTTAGGCAATTTGGCCCAAAACAGAAATAACACTAGGATAATCCGATAACTCAGAGCGGAACTCAAAGACCAGATCAACGTACAACAACGGGCCATATGGGATGGAATAATCGAGAGACTCGACACAGAGCAGAACCCCCCAAAATTCTGGGAGTTAAAAAAGCTGAGAGGTATGCCACCGAAGGAGAAAATGAGGCTGGAAGAAAATGGAGAAATCATTGAAGAACCGGAGAGACTAGAAGGAAGGTTCAGAAGGTACTGGCGAAAAGTATTCTCCATCACCCCTGAGAAAAACGAGGATTTCGATCTGGAATTCGAACACCAGGTTATTAATGCTCCCCACGCCTGATACAAGGCATTACGAATGTAATGAATGCGACACTGAACACTGGCTACTTCCCTAATGGATACAATGTGGCAAAAGTCATCTTTATACCAAAAGGAGAAAATGCGCCAGAACAGCGAAGTGAGTACAGGCCCATCTCCCTCTTGGAAATCATCGGAAAGATTCTGGAAAAGATCCTAGCCAACAGGCTTCAGAAACAACTTGATGAGAAGGCGGCCCACAACCCACAACAACATGGGTTCCGGAAGAAACGTGAAACGGTCACCGCACGCGCGCTCCTAACCGAGAAAATCGCCAAGTGCCGAGCGGATGGACAGTACACAGACATCGTACTAAGGGGCGTGCAAAAGGCCTTCGACAAAGTTTGGCTGAGGGGCCTTGAACATAAAATCTTGAACCTTCAGCTAGACCCGATCCTGGAGCGCATTATCTGCGACTTCGTCATGGAACAGCGCGCCAGAATCATGATTGAGGGTCATCAAGGACCAGAGTTCCTCCTCGAGGCCGGAGTCCGGCAGGGAAGTTGTCTGAGCCCCCTCCTTTATCTAATCTACCCAATAGTTTTACCAATTCCGATAAAGGAGGACTCATTATATCTCCAGTTCGCGGACGATATAACCCAAGTGATCCCTGGTACATACAGGAATCCCAGAGCTCAGGCTCAAGAGACTGTAAATTAAATCAGCAACGTAAGTGAGTACGAGAAGAAGTGGAAGATCCGCACGAATAGCCGAAAGTTCAAGATCCTCGCCCTCGGCCACAGAAAAACAGCGGACGTGACAATGGGGGAACTAATATTTCCCTATCACCAAGAAGGGAGTGTTTTGGGGCTCAACATCACCTCCACTGGGTACAGCCATCACTTCATAACGCGGGAAATTCATGCGAAGTTAGAACTCATCAAACTTCACAGATTTAGAAATATGAGCTCTAACAACATCAGAAAGTTATATCTTATGCATATTCGACCAACACTCATATACCCAGCGGTGGTGGCCCAAACCTTAAGTAAGCCTCGCTTGAAGCGCCTACAAAGAGTCCGGAACAAGGCGTCTCTTTACATAAATAAACACAGAAAGCGAGATCAAATACCCCAAAGAGAACTCAACCAAAGAGCCGCCTTGACACCTATCAATCTGGCGACCCAAAGTTTGGCCAAAGGAACCTGGGAGAGGATCTTGAATGAAACGGCACCCGAACTAGCGGAGGGTCTAAACATCCCATCGGACAAAAGGGATAAAGTGAGCAGAAAGAGGCATTTTTCCAGCTCGAGACAATGCTCAGAGGAGCAGATGGCACCGTGGTTAACATAAAAGACCACACTGTACAAACAAATACACACAGTATATATTAACAAATACACTCACAAACATGAATGAATGTGTTCAATGAAAGCTATATAAATGTATATATTTCATTATAACTAGTAAAAAAATAATGATAATGATATATTAGAATTAGATTCTTGAATAACTACATATAGTATTATTTAAAAAAAATTATCTCTCTTAAATTAAGTATAATATTAAGGAGATACATATATTTTCAAAAAAGAAGTATATATATATATGTAGGAATGTGTAAATTAATTAAATATATAAACAGAATAATTTTAATAATTCAAGCAAAAAATATATTTCAAAACTTAGAATATATATATATATATATGAAAGTGTAAATAAATAAATATATAGAATAACTTTTATAATCTAAACAAAAAATATATTTCAAAACTTAGGATAAAAAAAGGTTGCAAAATAAGTATAAAAGAAAATCTTGAATGCGTTAAAACACAAAATCAGGTTCACACAAAAATACAAATTACAGGATTGAAGGTCATAGAAAAAAGAAAAAGAAATCTAAACAAATGAAAAGCGTAGCCCTCACTACCAGGGCAAACCCTACAAACTCTCTTCACCCACAATCTATCATCTCATTTTCCACACCAATTTTCTTTTCTTAACTATTATTCATCATTATTATTTCCGAATTTTTAGACTTGTAAGAAATCTACAAGAAAATTTAGCTCACCGAAACGTTCACAGCCGGCAGAGGAGGAAAAGGCTAGGTGAGGTCACCTTAAGAAAACGCCATCAATTTTTACCTTTTCCCCACGGGGACTTCAAGAACAAGATCTATTTTGTACGGAGCCACGTATAGCCGACGCATGATATCGTACTGCATGCTGGGGAGTTTAACTTTCTATTTACGAAAGAGAAATACTACAAAGCGGGAAGTTTATCTTCCTATTTATGAAAGAGAGATACTAAAAGCGGGAAGTTTATCTTTCTATTTACTAAAGAGAGATACTAAAAGCGGGAAGTTTATCTTCCTATTTATAAGGTTCAATATGTGAACCGTTTAAATTTTTGAAACAAATGTTTACTAGATTCGACTCCCACATTACTACTAAAAATAGATGTAGAGGGTACTGGCTGGAAATCACTTTGATATACTGCTAGAGTTCCAATATCTCATAACTTGGCTGGTAAAATATATGTGGAACAGCATTTTTCTTTTCTTTTCTTATAAGTCCAAATTTGACAGTTAAAAATGGCATTACATATTTTAAGCTCATTGAATTTCTTAATTTTGATTTCACATAATTCATGGAACTAAATACTCTTTTAATCTCAGCATTTAAATGTGGCAATATTAATACTGATATTGCATACTGGAATAACTCTATAAATGGATTAGAGCCTGAAGCATCCTTACATGCTCCTACTTTTTTCGAAATTGTTCTGTGTTTTCTTTGTTCAACCAGTCCACTAAATTTATTTTTCCTAACTGGTAATCTGCTTTGGCTAGTATGTTTTCATTGGCACCTACAAACTTTATTACATTACATATAGCAGTGTTTTCTTTTACAGGATGAAGCATATATTTAACAGAGAATAAAGAAACATCCTGCAGTATCTTAACATTTTCTGGGAGTCTTTGTTTTAACTGGTTGAACATAGCTCGCAGAAAGTCAAAATATCTCTTTCTTTAATTTGTTTCTTCAGTGTTGTTGAGAATATTTCTTGACTTCAGTTGATATCTAAATGATATCTAAATGATCATCAATCTTTGTATTAAGAAAACAAATTTGGGATGAGGCAAAACCAGTTCTTTTGACAATTGATTTAATTAACAAAATCAAGTCAATTAACAATTTAGCCTTATCAACAGCTTGTTCACCTGTTGAACATCAATTAATATTAGATTTAAAAAATAGAATGAATGCTAAATTTGTCTAATCTGAATACATTTGGTGGAGGACTTTAGCATTATAACATTTTTCACTCAGGAATGTAAATTCAAAATGTGATTTTAGTTCCAAGCTATTGGTCAATAATTCTTTCAACGGTGCCTTGTATAGATAACCAACTTGTTTGGCAGTCTCTCAGAATCTTGAGAGGAGTTGAACCATCATTCAGTTTTTCATACAAATTCCTGTATTTGCTTTGCCTGACAGCAGAATGTGAGAACCATTTATGAGTTTCACCAATAATAAAATCAATATTTCTTGGCAAAGTATCTGTTGAAGCTTGTGAAATGGAATGACAAATACATCTAATAAGAATAAGAGATGAAACTTCTGCCTTCAATTTTACAGTGGCATTGTTTGTACCAATTGCTAGCAGATTCCTTTAATTTAGTTGTTTTTTTTTTAAACTAAGCATGGTCTTAATTGTAATAACAATATGTTCAGCATCCATGGTTGCTGGTGACATGGGCAATCAAATGTTCGGCGGCCTTTTTAAGTATAATTATATAAATTTTTCGCAAGGAAAATCTAAAAATATAGAATAACTATCATAGGTACTCGGCGTTGCTCAGGATAAAAAGTCCTCTCACAAATAAATACAGATGCATATAGATTGAAATTTTTATATTGTGGTGCCAAAATATCTTTACTTGCTGATTATTATTAATATTTGTAGGGTGAAGACAGATTCAGGAGAGTTGCGCACTATCTCTATCATATAATATACTTACAATGAGTGAACCTTTCATCGCGCGCGCTTGGCAGTTTACGCACACCGCTAATGACCGTTAGTTATAAGCGAACAACGTTGTAACCGCAGGACTAATTAGAAAAAACGGCCCAGCGTACCCAATTGCCGGCCACTTAAAAAGTACATTAAATACATTGTACTGTAATTGTGAATTACGGTGAAGAAATAAGAAAAAGACAAATATACAAATGAATGTCCATCTGCGTAAGCGGCCCTAACCGTCAATCATAAGCTCAGATAGTACATTTTGCATTAATAACCAAAACGATATCTCGTCCTACTTTGCCCTCAACTACTTGAATTTCATTCGTGCTTACATCACCCACAATTTCAATCCCATTCGTGATTATCCTCGTCTACATTTGAATTCCATTTGCGCTTGCTTCCTCCCCTATTCGAATCTTATACGTGGTGAAATCACCCGCAATTTGAATCTCCCTCGTGAATACACCAAAATTTAAAACTCCCTAGTGTTCACACCTCCAGCTCTACAATTCTAATCCAATTCCCCCTTACACTTCTTTAATTTGAATCTCATTCGAACTTAAATCTTCCGCAATTTAAATTACATGTGTGCTACTCTCCTTCTCTTCTAATTTGAATAAAATTCTCGCAGACATTGCATCCAATTTGAACAATCTCAGTCCTGATTACAACTCATGCAATTCGAATCCCATACCCTTGCATAATTCTAATCTCATAGGTATTTACATACCTGCGAATTCAAATTTCCCTCGTGCTAACAATCCTGGTAATTTTAATATCTTTCGTCTTATAGCCGCAGCAATTTGAAACTTATGCGTATTTGTATTCTCCTAATTGGAATCCGATTTATGCTGATATCATCCTCAATTTGAATCTCATTTGTGAATACACATTACAATTTTAATCTCATTTGTGTTTACCTCCTCCCTCTTCCTTCTGCAATTTGAATCTCATTCGTGCTCACATCCTCCCCAATTTAAATCACATTCATGCCAACATCATTTGCAATTTTAGTCTCATTAATGTCTCCTCTCTTCCTTCCCACAATTTGAATCTCATTCGTGCTCACACCCTCCCCAATTTAAATCACATTCATGCTGACATTATTTTCAATTTTAATCTCATTCATGTCCCCCCTCCCCTCCCCCTCCCGCAATTTGATCACTTTGAGTGGTGAAAACCTTTTAAAACCTCAAATAGTGCTGGTACCTGTCTGCGCCCCTCACCTCTTCACACAGGTAGAAATATATAATAAGAAGATATAAATGAGTTTATAACTGGCTTGTTTTTTTTATTAAAAATTGAACAATAATATTGTTTGGGGAAAGTATAAACAATTAGCCTACCTGAAAACGTTTCCTAGCCTTTAGATCAGTGGTTCTTAAAGTTTTTCAGCCCCAACACCCAAACGTTAAACTACAAGTCAGCCTGATACCCCTTCTCCAATATTATCCTACTACTTCCAAAATTTTACATTTAATTTCCTGTAAAAAAAAGATAAAACAGAACGTCTATGAACAAACGGCTGAATTCTATGGACTTTTTATTTTTATTTTCAGTAAATAAATGAATAAAGCAGTACACATTATATTATTGTACATTATTATAAACAACAATATTTGTGTTCATTCAGTATGATTTTTTCCGACTGTGAGATGCATGGGCCTTGTGCTCTTCTTTTTTTAGAAGCAATCAAAGACTCAATTCTATAGGGCACTCGGCTCAGTGCAAGAATCATATCAGATTTGCACGCCAGACTGTGTCTTTAGTTGTTTTTATCTGCAACACTACGGACAACCCGGCCTCGCATAAGTAAGTGGTGGCGAACGGTAAGAGCACCTTCAATGCAGTGTCTGTCCATTTTGGGGAAGTCCGGATCTGTTTTACCCCAAATTATATCAACGGTAGGGCTTCAAAAGCAATTTTCACCACTTTGTTGACTTGTAACTCAACCAGATTCTGCTGCACTTCGAGGTCATCTTCCTCATCCAGTTTTGCAAGGTACGGTTGACGGATCCAGGGTCAGATTGGTTCCGTCTCGGCCGGGAAATACTCTTCCATTTTCCTTTCTAACGTTGAAGGTGGACAGCTACGTCGTTGATAAGATCCTGTCTAGGTTCCCATTCCCCAATCCGTAGCTCTAAATTCCATAGGTGGGCGTTATCGCGATAATTGATCGCAATAACGATATCGGGTTATCGGTTATTCGATATTTTTTCCGCGTTATCGATTCATTGGTATCGCCGATACTTTGGGTTCCAAAATAGCGATAATCGATCATTTCAGTTTTTGGTTCCAGTTTAGCACAGGGGCGATCCGCGTGTGCCTTGAAGACAGAAATAAGTAGGTCTGAGCTGGGAGGAGGATCCTCAAAATCTATAAGGAGATGAAGGAGAGCCTCACCAGGTAAGAAACTAAGAAACTAAGAAACAGTATTCAAATATTCTTATTATTGTATTATAAAATAGCGCTATATATAGACAATAATCAATATTGTATTATACTTTTGGATTTATCGGGTATTACCTTATCGGGCGATAAATTTATCACAGTTATCGATTATCAGTTTTCGCCGATGAGATTATCATTATCGATTTATCGGTTATCGTGATACATTTTTTCGTTATCACCAATGCCAAATTCTGGAAATTTACCAACTTTTCCGCTTCTGCTCGCCGCTTCCACAAGCCCAGTTTCCTATTGGTCTTCCACTTTGTTCACTCCCTATCCTTAGATGG
Source organism: Ceratothoa steindachneri (assembly GCA_963969495.1). Lineage (NCBI taxonomy): Eukaryota > Metazoa > Arthropoda > Malacostraca > Isopoda > Cymothoidae > Ceratothoa > Ceratothoa steindachneri. Next base: position 97,553,340 of record OZ018317.1, on the reverse strand, counting down.
AAAGATTCAGGTCGCTGAGGTGACTGAAAACACCCACAAGGTAGGAAAGTTGAACAGAAAGTCTTCTCCTGTCCCTTTGTGCTCTTTCAGGATAATAGCGATCTCCGCACTCAGTTCAAGAACCCGGGACAAGACCTTTCCACGCGACAACCAACGCAACTGTGTGCGACAGCCAGTCCTTGTGATCTGCACTGATCTTCTTGCAGAGCGCTTTGAAGAGCCAATGATTAAGAGGTCAAGCACGAATAAAATTTACGGTCTTCACTGTTGATCCTAGGGCCTCATTCAGGGAAACGGAGAGGGGTTTTGATGACAAACCATACCGGTGCAAAACACAATATAATGAGCTCACGTGAGTTTTTTTTCCTTCACGAGAGTGGTGAATCCGAAATTTGTGCCCAATAATAGATGGGGCACCATCAGCGCAGATGAATCCAACTTTCTTCCACGGACCCCCTCCGTCTATGGGACCTTTTCTTCCTTCTGAGGTCGGTCCCAAAGAGGTTCTGGCCTCCTCCAATCTACTTGCCCTGAAGGTTACCTGACCTCTGCTTGTTTTTTGCGGACTGATTCTGAATTTTTCTATCATGAAGGTCGGAGGAGGCTAGGCATCTCCACCGCCTTTGTTTGCTGATACCCAAGGCGAAACACATAGTTGGCCCCTTTTATCCGCGCGTTAGAGAACTCGGGCAGCCTCTTCGGCCTATAAAGATGATGTGGTGGATCCGTATCCACTCTCCAAGAGGACAATCGGACGCAAGCGAATTGAGAGTCCCAGTAGTGCCGGGCACTTGTAGGCCTTCGTGGTAGGTAGTCCCGAGGGAGAATGTAAACTCAATTCTGTTTGCTATGGCTTCTCATAAAACTAAAGCTTTCCCTTACCGTAAGGGTTCTCTTGCCATACGTTCGTTAGTTTCCCTTTCAGCCTTACCTCGTTCGTTGGATCCCTATGCCAAAGATGTGAACCCAAATTTAGATTCTCACCGCTTTCTAGTGTTGAGTTCCTCATTTAAAACCCTACTTGCAAAAGTAGATGCGTTTGACATTAATGAATCATTTGAGTCCCGCTGTGGTGAACCCCGCCAGAAGAGATAGTGGTGATATTATGGTTAAAGTGTCATCTCTTTCTCTCAACACAACCTTGTTCAAAAATATGTCATCGATTGCCGAAGTCCCAGTAACTGTTTTGCACCACCTACGTCTGAATTTTGTCAATAACGCGCCCGTTCAAACGAATTAAGGGACTACGACATCAACCGTCTCCAAAATAAGCTTAGTATCCAACGCGTCACACATGTACATTGGGTGACTAAAACTGTGGGCTCTGCTAGAGTTCCAACTGCCACATTGATTTTAACTAAGTCGCGCTTTGCGCGACTTAGTGCATCTGGACGTGGGAGAGGCTCGCAAACGTGCTCTAGCATAAACTCACCTTTTGGCCGTCTCTTTTCAGATGTTCTGCACGATGCTGGACGAAACCGACCATCACGTTTGAGTTCCTACACGCCAGAAGCATCTCAGCGCCCATCTACCGTTAATACTATAAGTAATCCTGATATACCATCGAAGCATCGCTCTCACACCGATACAGTAATGTTGCTCCCTTATCCCCGACGGCTCTACCCGGGACCACCACTCAGGTGAGATTCTCAATGACACAGACGTTATCTGAATGAATCTTCTATATCGACTAGCGATGGTTCTTCAACCCAAAGTCCCGTGATAAGAGAAAGGATTCCACAGCGGGGTCATCGTCCACCGATAAGCGGGCTACCTCTGCAGCTGACTCGGCTGAGCTTCGAGAGTCTTCAATGGACTTTTCTTCTGTTGTGGATATTCTGTGTCCTCAGGCCCAGAGGTGGGCGTTATCGTGATAACGATATCGGGTAATCGGTTATCCGATATTTCTCCCCCCACATTATCGATTCATCGGTATCGCCGATACTTTGGGTTCCAAAACTAGCGATAATCGATAATTTCAGTTTTTGGTTGCAGTTTAGCACAGGGGTGAGCTGCGCGGGCCTTCGAGGCAGACATAGGTAGGTCCGAGCTGGGAGGAGGATCCTCAAAACCTATGAGATGAAGGAGAGCCTCAACAGGTAAGAAACTAAGAAACAGTATTCAAATATTCCTACTATTGTATTATAAAATAACGCTATATATAGTCAATAATCAATATTGTATTATAATTTTGGATTTATTGATTTATCGGTTATCACCTTATCGGGCGATAAATTCATCGCCAGTTATCGATTATCGGTTATCGCCAATAAGGTTATCGTTATCGATTTATCAGTTATCGTGATACTTTTTTTCGTTATCGCGCCCACCTATGATTAGGCCTGTCTCGCTCTTCACAGGATGTAGGTCCCTTTTCGGTCCAAATGATAGCAAAAATCCACCCAGAGCCTCGTACTTTGCTTAGCTCGCCTGTTCCACCCAATCACCCTCCTATTCATGATCCGATGGAAGCCGATGATATTCCATTATTGCCAGCTGCGGTTGTTGGATCAACCCCTTAGACATCGAAAGCGCCCACCGTCCATGATTCCGGATCTACCGCCGGAAAATCTCTTCTCAACCTTTCATTTCCACCGGAATGTGCGTCCCAGTTACAGGCAGGAGCCTCGACCGGTTCCTCGAAACACTCGGAAATATCCATTCTCACTGCTCCTTCAGGATCTCTTCCCTTGCTACAGCACTCTTTTTCAAATCTGCTCTTTGTTCCCCAAGTTCTTTGGGATGCACTTCAAGCTTAACCTCAGCCGCAGAAGAGAAAAAGATATCTACTGTGGTATCTAACCGTTCCACATAATATCCCCCATTTTACAATAGAATTGCCCAGGCGTTCTTCCCCAGTGGGAAGAACTTTCAAAGTTCTTTTGACGACTCTCCAACCCGCTGCTGCTCTTTGTCTTCAGGAGAACAAACTAGGCACGCGCCCCTTTCCGACGCTACTCGCTTTTCGTATTTTCACCTCTATTGCTCCTGTCGGGAGCTCGTCTCATAGTTGGGTGTCAGTTATTGTTTCTTCATTCCACCATGTATCTCCCCCTTCATACTACTCCCCAAGCTGTTGCCGTGAGAGTTTTTCTTACAAGAATTTTTACTCTTTCCTCTATTTACGTCCCGCCTTCTTTACCACGGTCAAGACCTGACCTTTTAGAACTTCAAGATCAATTGCCATACGCGTTTTTATTACTCGGAGGGTTTAATGCCCGTCACCTATATTGGGGTGACATAACTTGTAATCAGAGGTGGGCGGTCCGATTCGGAAGTCCGATTATCCGATTAATCGGACTCACATTTTCGAATCAGATAATCGAATCGGACTCACCCCTGCCAAACGAATCGGATAATCGCAATCGGACTGCCGAAAGTTTAAAGCGATTTGCGATTAATCCAGGTCGATGTCGTTTTTGTTTTTTTCGCAATAGCAGTTTCTTAATAAATTTTTCTATATTTTTCTCAAGTAAATATTTTTTCTTTTTATTCTATTCTATTCACACCTTCGTATTTTCTCTATAATATAATGCGTAAAATAATAAAAAATATCATGATTGATTGTTAAATCCTATATAATAAAAAGGTATATTTTACAAGTATAAAGTAGGTATAATGCGTGTTTAGTTTTGGTTTTTCGTAACACTCTTCATCAAGTACATATAACACGCTGCTCCCGAGCTCCGCCTCAGTCGAGCGCGTGTTCAGGTATGGGTCGGATATTCTCAGGCCTAAGAGGGTAGCCCTCGTCTTCATGAAGGGCAACCTCCACCTCTTCAAAAAGAGCCACGAGGTGGAGGAGGAAGACGAGGACTAAGCTGGCGGGCTTAGAGTAGATTAGAGTGGAAAACTTTAAATATCATGAGGTATATATGGAACAAAGTTGTTAGTTGACCCTATCTTTTTTTCTGAGAGAATATACTAGTATTACTGTGTGTATTTGTGTAATATGTACTATATAGTTTAATTTTTTGTTATATTATATTTTAATTAAAATATAATGTTTATTTTTGATTTAGAAGCTTAGTTTCTCTTTGTATCAGTTAGTGTAGCAGGATGCTCCTTTTGATCACTCCACACCTTGACACCACTTTTGTCGCGGTATGCTTTGTGGTACGTGAGGTAATTCTTTGATGAAGTAGGCTTTGATCTAAAAGTGCTAATTTGGTTGTTTTGTTCTTAAGGAAGAGCTACTTCAACACGTAAGGATAAGAGGTAACACAGGAATGATCCCAAAATAAACATATATTTCAAATGTAACACTTAACTATGACAAACAAACAGTTATCGCCTTTCTATCCTTGTCTCAATGCTATACTCGACTATTCGGTTGGCATCTAGGCCTATCGCAAAGTCTGCGATGACAAAAATAAACAAATAGGCTACACGTAAACACACCAATTGCCGATTAGTATTTTTATCGCGACCCTATTTGATTTGCGTTAAACATTAAATTAAAGTACTCTCGTCTACTAGCAAATAAGACCGAGGTTCACGAACAATGGCTTCTACTTCCCTTAAAACGTGAGACGTACTAAACTCCTACTATCACAATATGAATATAAATGTTCTTTCTAACTTACATGACGGGAGGGATTAGGGATTGCCGGGTGTCGCTGGAGGGCTTATTCTTCGCTTCGGCGTGTTGTTGTGGCCGATGATTGAATTTCGTCGAGGTGGTATGGCGGGAGTGAGATGCGACGATGTAACTTCTTATTGCGCACTTGCCTCTGGTTAAATTAAGGAGACGGCGAGAGTTACGGTGCTCTTCGCACCAAAAGTCCTCTTGGTAATGATCTTGACGCCTCTTGGTGTCTTATTCTTCAACGTAGAGTGTTCTCCTAGCTTTTGGGGTATTCGGTGAAATTTTTACCGTAATTAAAGAACGGGACCTCGTTGGGGCTGAGTTCTTCTCCTCTTACTCTTACGGAGCTTGAGATGTGAGAGTCACTCGAGTGTGAGCGGGTTTACTTTTCTCCAGTCAGACTTCTTCTATGTCTGTAAAGGATTCTTCGGTATGGCACCGATATAAAGATTGACTATTTATGTTAATTCGGCCCGGGAAGGGGGGATCGATTTTCTCAATCTGATCCTATCGTTTCTCACGGAAATAGTCTTGTATGGTTGAAGGGTCGATCTTCACGAACTGAACCTTCTTCTCTCTTATCGAATTCTAATCTTCTAGTCTGGGTGAAGGATCGATCTTCACGAACTGATCCTTCATCTTTCGTATCGACTTCTCCTCTCTTCTCTTTCTTTTCGGGGCTTATTTATAGGTGGATCACCACCCCATCTAAGGGGGAAGTGACCAGGCCACAGAGAGGGGAACGCGAATGGTGAGTTCGCATCTGGTGAGAGCGAGAAGTGCAGAGGTTGGCACTGGGGTGCCCAAGTCGGCTTGCTAATTATAGAGACTCTCAACCGCCCCACTACTTGGCGTGCCTTTTGACTAGCACCGCTTGTTTTTGTGACCTAACCCGGGGTTTATGGGTCTCGTAGGTAATTGGATCGTTAGAGCGTCGTTTAAGGGCCTTATGTGGTCGCCTTAAAACAGATGTTGGCTCCAACTGCCCAAAGCGGCGGGGAGATCAAACAGGGTAGCAGTTACTATTATTCGCCGGCTACCGTTCCCGCGCTTCTCCTCATAGGGGCTCGCTTCTCCGGCTTCCTCCACAAGGGGGCAGGGAGCTTTAATGTACATGTCCTCCTCCGAGATGCTTAATGTAGCCATTTCTCTACAGTTAGAAATGGCTTATTTAGGGTAAAAAAAGCATTAAATTCCCTTTAGAAACATTGTAAATCGCTTTAAAAACATTGAATCGCTTTTAAAAATATCGAATCGCAATTAAAAAATTTAATCGAATCGGATAATCGCTAATCGGACTTCAATTTTTTTAAATCGCGCATACCTCTGCTTGAAATGCCAAAGACAGTGTTTTAGTCTCTTTTTTTATCTGATTTTCTCTGTTTTAAACACCGGTGATTTTATCTCTTAATATATACCGGAAGGATTCTGTTAGTTGTGTTTACCTGTCTCTCTGTACCCGGATTGTCTTAATGATTTTCTATGGTCAGCTTTTGATGACCTCCATCGAGTGACCACTTCCCAATTATCTTGTTGACTGTCCATCCTATCCCTCATACAACCATGCCTCTCAAGTGGGACTTAAGTCATGCCGATTGGGAAAACTTCCGAGAGGCGTCTTCCTCAAGTGCCTCCTTAGGGACCTTCAATGATGTGGACGCGGTAGTGACGTACTTCACATCGATTATCTAAAACGCGGCCACACAGACCATTCCACGGAGGAGACCCGTAACGGGTTGCTCAACCGTGCCCGGTGGACCTCGGAGTGTGCGTCAGCGATCAAAAACTACGAGTTAGCTCATGCCCGATTCCGGCGGAACCCAACATTGTGTAACAAGGTTGACCAAAACCGAGCTCAGGCGCTTCGTCAGAGAACCCTTCGTTAGACTCGAATAAACTTGGTGGCACCGCTACGTCTCATCAATTTCCTCTATGATCCCCACCGCAAAGATTTATTTGCAAGCGGATTAATAAGATCCGGGATCGATAGGCCGGCCATAATACCCCTACAGTCAATCCTGCAGGTACAGTATCTTTAGTGAATGACATCCTGGTGGTCAGCAAAGCCTTGGCTAACCATTTCCGTGCCATCAGCCGTATACAGTAAGTTCACTGTCATCAATTCACCGCAGGAAAATTGACCACCAGCAATTCATCGCATGGAAAGTTCACCGCTAGGAAAGTTCACCTCATGGAAAGTTTACCGTACCAGGAGAAATTTTAGGAGCTAACAAAATTAATTAGTAATTAATCATTTTAAAAATTAAGTTAAAATTAAATTAATAAAAACAGAACCTTTAATAAGAGATATTATGTTCCATCTCTAGCAGATACTCGTGAATGCAATTACCTCCATTGAATTTGAGAACGAGTCTTTGAATTCTTGAATTCTTTGAATACCCCTATTAAGCAACCTATTTATGACGTCATTATAATTGTGAACCAAAATCATTTTTTCCAAGCCAGTATTAGAGATAAGCCCACTATTTCATGAAGATCTCACAATAAATTGCACTTTAAAAGGCTTTTTAAATGACAATTAAATTAATCCAAATTCAATAAGAAAAAAACAATATACATAAATACCACTATTAAGCAACTATTTATGACGTCATTATAATTGTGAACCAAAATTAACTAGTAACCAAAGTTTTACTTGAAATAATTTTTTCCAAGCCATTATTGATTATAGCCTTGTGTTGTTCTTTATCCTTTTGTGTCCCTATCACCCTAACGATGGAATTTACGATATTGAAAGTGAAAAACGAAAGAAAAACCTGAGTATTAGCAGGCACTTATTTTATAAGGAGAGACAAGTGAATGGTAACACATTTTTGAAGTGTGAAATGTATCAAAAAACTAAGTGTCGTGCACGCATTCATAGAGTTGATGATAATATAGTGAATGTTTTGAATGATCATAATCATGCTGGTGATGCCCGAAAAGTTGAAGTTGAAAAAGTATGTGAAAATATTGGTTCGCAAGCAGAGGAGATGACGCATTCTCCTAATGTTATTTGATCATTTGTTCTTGCGGAATGTATTCAGGCTCCTGCAAACAATCTTCCAAGTATTGATGACCTAAAAGGAACAATGCGAAATATTAGACAGAGAAATAACTCTAGCTCAGTGTTACCACAACATCAAAAAGACATTACTTTTACCAATAGCATCACAACATTATCAACATAGCTGGGCGCGACTTTGCCGCAGGATCTGGTTCGACTGCGACTGTGACTTTGCGACTCTATTTTTATTTTTGCCCCCTTTCCCCCCGATTGCGACTTTGCGACTCTGCGACTGCGACTTTTTTCCCGGTGCGACTCCGCTAAATTACGAAGTAAACTTTACCGCGATAACCGAAACATCCTTTTATAAGGCACAAAAACACATATTTATTAATTTTTTTAGTTAAAACACAGCCTAAACTAATATCTACAGGTCATCCTCCTCCTCCTCCTCCTCCATGTCCTCCTGGCCCATTTTCTCCTCCAGGAGGTCCATGTTCCCTTTGAGGAACACAACTTCCTCAAAGTTAACTTCATCCAGGGAGGACCTCTTGGCCCTGAGGTCGTCCCTGGTCGTGCTGAATAGCCCCTCCACAGCTGCTTGATATATAAACTTCTTTCCATCAAAACACCAAACTGCTGAGTTTCCTCCTACTCACTCTCTCCCACTGGTAGTCGCCAGTTAGCCACTCCCTACTGGCAGTTGCCAGCATTAATACTCACCATTAAGTGCATTAAATTATTAATTTAATATTTTCCAGGGTGCCTTTTTGGATACGCCCAAGAAACGGTTTTGATACCCCCTTAGGTTATTGAGGCACGACTTTAACACCTTCTTCAGGTCAACAAATCTTTCCATGGCACTTTCTATATTTATATTCTTTGCAAAATCATTTTCTAGAGAAAAAAATGCCAAAAAATTCATTCTGTCTTGAGACATGGATGAGTGTGTTTATATAAGCTTTAATTTACTAAAGGTTTTCTCGCCAGTGGCGACAGTAATATCTATTGTAAGTAGGATTTTTAATGGAACCCACACATTTAGCATGACATCTTACAACTAATTTATGTTTATGAACCTAAAGGCTTCTAGTGGAAGCTTTACATCATTGGGAAATAATTTTTTGGCTATATCTAGTTCAGTCAAGAGATCGGCAGTTCGAATCTCCGTGCGGATTATTTTTTAAAAAGCTGACACTATTTACTAGAGATGTTACCTCTGTGGCTGGGCATCACGGTTTGGACGGGTAGGTGGAGCTCGTAGCCATGTGAGACAGTCCACCTAAAAGAAAGATAACTCTGATTTCAAAACTCTGAAGCCACAGGCATAATTGCCTCTTCCAGAAGATCATCTGTGAGTATTAATATCACTATTTTCTTTGTACTTAATGAGTGCTATTTTTTATATCGTTGGCCGAGATAGCATATATTAATATATAATTCCCGGCACACACCAATATTTTGTTTGAATGTTGAATTGGGAGATTAGGCTTAACCTGACGGCCTGAGGTAAGCACACGAGGAATCGAATACAACGAGATACAAAGATAAATTATATTTAAGAATTAACAGATAATATCAGGATTAAAGATAATTAGTTTTGCATGAGATAAATGAGTGGCTACAATGCAAGATACAAAATTGGTAGAAAACGCAGGAATGATGTGAGAGATATATGAAGGATTAAAGAGAATTGTTAATATATATAATTAAAAGATATTTAAAACGATATTTAAAGGTTCACAAATGGTATAGTAAATTGGGGTTCTATAATAAAAAGTAAATATTAGTACTCATACGTGATATGAATTTACAGACATGAATTGGGGAACTGAGAAGGTGAGTATGAATCTGAAAGAGTGAGTAAAGTCTTGCGATCCAAAAGCTTGCTGTGACGATAATAGATCAAGAGGTCGTGATACGAAAGAAAATTGAGGCCAAATATTGGACAATCTACCTCGTCCATGACGAAGGTGCATCGAAAAACCTGACGGAGACCGAGTGAGACTTGAAGGTTACCCCTCCCATAGGTCCTAATATTAGTCGAATTAGCTGCCTTCAGAACTAAATCTGATGAAGTGCAAGCTTTGTCGGCATTAGAAGTTGGAATAACACTGCATTCCGCACCAGTGTATAATAGGACTGATGATAAAACAGAAAGTGGGTAAAAAATGCGAAAGGGAGGACCTACTTGAGTAAGTGATATGAGGGCAGGGGATGTAGTCCCTTTTGTCCCATGCCTTACTAGTTTGAAGAAGGAGAATTTAAGGAGGAATTTGAAGATTGAAAATTTGAAGAGTTTGGTTGAGATGAGTGATGTATGTAGATGAGCACGTTGTAAGCCTTTTACAGCTTGTGCACCATATTTGTTATGGTATAGGCACCATTGAGTTGGTTGAGTAAAAGTTACATTATGCTTTAGGAGACTATTAGGCGCAGTATAGGAAAAAAGCATAATTCTGGTTACAAGGCTGTATACAACTTACAGCGTTGTTACCATACCTTTTATGGTACCAGTAGAGACCCTTTTGTTGTTAAAGGTTATGGTAAGAATAGGCGGAAGAAGATTGTGAAAATATCTCCATCTCGCCTCTTGTGCTGAGGTTCTCTCGTTGGTCTCTTTTACGGTAACCTGAACAGGTCCTATCTCTCCGCTCACCATACACGTACCGCCACTCGCTCTGTGCCCCTTGCTGCAGTTTTGACCAGTTGAGGTCACTCTCTATCTTCGATAACGTTGCTGCTAAATCCGCCGTTAGGGGAGATGGACATTCGCCACGCTCCGGTCTTTCGCAAGCAGACCTTGACTTTATAAGAACCTACAAAATGGTAGAATACGGCTGAGGGACGTGATTTTGTACATTACCTCAATTTACGTATAGATTTTTATATAGCTGGACGGCTGCTTTTGCCAAATGTTCAACATTGGTGGATGATGGCATTAGGATCATAGACCAAATATACTCTGGGACACCCCGCATGAAAATTTCGGTGAGGAGAGGGTCAAACATCTTAGATTGCGTGTTATTTGCCTTCATAAGGTCCTTTAAATGATTTTTAAAAAAATGGTAGGACACTTATCTCCCATTTCCTAAGTATTTAGGAGCTCCCTGAGGTCCTTAACTTGGGACTTCCCAAATTCCATTCGGAAAGCCTCCCTGAGTTCGGTATATACCCCAAACTTTTCTTCGTTAAACAAAATGTCCCTAAATTTGATGAAAATACATATGGAAACTTTTTGAATGATTACGGCTATTTTTTTCACCCTCCGTTATCGCTTTGAGGCAAAAAATGAGGTCGCATCCGTCCAGCCAAGCGAGGGGATTTGAAGAGTCATAATTTGGGAGTTGTATAAAGGCGTGTGGGTTCCTTGAAGTTTCTCGATGGTTGCAGCGGACGACTGCATTATTGGATCATTTGCTTCATCAATCACCGTGATACTTTAGCCGAAGGTGGTTAATTTGCACTGTGATCCTATGTTGTATGTGTGATGTTTGTTTGTGAGAAATATCGGATAGGAAATTGTTCTCTCGTTGTGTAATAGGGATATTAATTAAGATAAAATGATTTGAATTGGAAATAATGGAAACAGGATGAATTTGATGAAACATGTTATAAAAACGAACGCGTGAGTCGTATGGCTGTTCCACTGGAAGAACGTAAAATGGCTTGAAGAGTTTAAATTTTGGGACAATTCGTTTGAAAATTATATAATTATTAATTAATTGGGAGCAATTGGGGCACCATTTGTATCCGTGCTAATTATAATTGCATCGTTGGCCTAGATAGCATATATTAATATAAATATATATATATATATATATATATATATATATATATATATATATATATATATATATATATATATATATATATATATATAATATATATATATATATATATATATATATATATATATATATATATATATATATATATATATATATATATATATATATATATATATAATATATATATATATATATATAGATATATATATATATATATATATATATATATATATATATATATATATATAAAGGAGTATGGGAAATCTTTTGTCACCCATTTTGGGCAATCTTTTATGGAACATTTCGAAATGTCTCTCCTTCCCTCTGTGACCACATCTCCAAATTTTGTATGGTACAGATATGTTGATGACGTCATGTCGATGTGGCTTTTACATCAACTGGAATCTTTTGACAATTTCTTAAGCAACCTCAATAACCTACACCCCACCATAAAATTCAAATTTGAATGGGAAAATAATAATTGTTTACCTTTCCTCGATGTTAAAATTGTATGAGTAAATGACCGACCTACCTTCTCTGTATACCGTAAAACCACTAATTCAAATTCTTACATCCATTTTTACTCTTGTCATGATATAAAAATAAAAAAAGCTATTGTAATGTCTATGTTTTTGATAGGTTTTAGAATCTGTGACCCATGTTTCTTGTCCGATGAAATACTTTCACCACCTGTACATTTATAGAACTAAAATATCCCCTCCATATCATCGACAAATGCTTATCCAAGGCCAAGTAAAACTTCTATTGCCCTAAAAGTAGGAACTCAGATACTAAAAGAAACTGCCTCTCCCTTCCATTTTCTCCATTACTGAAAGGTTTAAATAGTATTCTTTCCCCTAACCGCACCACTTTTAAATACCCTTCGACCATTAAAAAAACATTCCCTACCACCAAACCTATAGAAGGAACTAACGAAGCAGGAGTCTATTTAATCCCCTGTAAATAAATTAACTGCCCTTTATTTTATATAGGCGAAATAGGAAGAAACCTGGATAAGAGAATGTACAAAGACATAGGAAACATTAGACGAAATAAGGACTCTACTTCCACACCGTTATATATTGCCTGATTAATTTCGTTTGATTTTTTTTTAAACTAGTCTCTATGAATTAATTACCACTTAAACAACCAACTAGCTAACATTTTTGTTTCGACCAACCAACTACATAGATCAGAGAACCAACTAATATTAAATCACATCTTTCCTGGTATTATAATTTTTAAATTTCATTCATTCAGTTCACAGCTTTCTCCGAATCAGATCACAAATATAGTGTATTTATTGAGGTTTTCCTTTTCGTCTAATTGTAACCTTACTAATTTCGTTTGAATTTATATATTTTTTTTAACTTAATATACAGATTTTTGTCCTTTATATTGCATTTTGATATTTTTTTTTATTTACATCCTAGTACATTTTTAGCCTAAAGTCATTAATAATTATTATTGTTCTCATAATTGTTAAGCAATTGTTCTTATATAAATCTTTAATATTCTAGCCTAGAAGATGGGTCTAGAGCCGAAAGGTTGGCAATATATGTTATATTCATACTTGCTCTCCTTTTCCTGCTGAAGATCTAGTTTGCTAGAAGCAGAAACCTACACGTATATATATATATTCGTTTGACACCTCTAAAAGTCGGACAAAAAAATATTCAGCAAAAAATTAAAAGTATATTTATTTGCTAAAAACAGTAAACTATTAAAAGAATATAATGTAGAACATCATAAAACATATAAACATACGACATATGATAAAAATATAACAAAATGATACAGTATACCTAGATAAAAAAATGATAAACATGTAACAATGCGCATCCAGCCGTTCTTTTGTTTTTAACCTTTACATGCACTTTGTAATCGTTTATTTGTGTTTTGTAACTGTGCGATTTATTAAAGTGTTGTTTATTCATGATGGCTCCTAAGCGTAATATAAACGTGTTGTCCATCGGACAGAAGTTGGAAATTATTGAAAAGATTGAAAGAGGTGTTCCTTATGCACAGCTAACTCTTGAATATGGCGCCCCTAAGCAGACTCTCAGTGATTTCAAACGAAACAAAGATAAAGTAAAATCTTATGCATCTACTGTGAGTGTGGCTACTGGTGTGAAAAGCTAGAATATCATGAGGAATTTTATAAAGTTTGGTCAGAAACCGATGTTAGAAGAAGCAGTGCTCAAATGGTATCAGAAACAAATGAGCACAGATGTTGGAGCGCGTAGTTTCAGGCTTCAGATGGTTGCTTATGGCGATTCATGAAGCGATTTGAACTAAAAAAAAATACTCGTAAGGTAGGTGAATCAGCTAGTGCCCCTACGGAAGAGATCGATGAATTTCGCAAAACTGTAGGCAGCATTTTGGAATCAGAGAACCTTTTGCTTTCTCAAGTCTACAATTTGGACGAAACAGACTTGATCTGGCGTGCTTTGCCTGAGAACACTTAAGTTAATGCTCGTGTTGAGAGGGCTAAGGGACGAAAACTTGATAAGTCTAGAATATCTATCTTGTGTGGGGCAATGCAGATGGGAGCCATCGCCTTACTCCTGCTGTTGCTAGTAAATCAGCTAAGCCGAGATGCCTTAAGGACTGCATGTCGAATTTACCAGTGAATTACTACAACAGCAAGAATGATCGGTTTACTACCTTTACTTTTAGTGATGCATTTTAAACATACCGTTGGAGAGATTGTTAATTTCCAGCGAGATACTCTCAAGATCCTCGAAGATTAAGTCTAAGTACTTGTGCTTTTGGATAACACCCCTGCCCATCCTGACATGAAAAGACTTGTTGCTTTAAATGTGGTGATTCATGTCCTTTTTCTTCATCCTAAAACCACCTTCTTAATAAAGCCAATGGATCAAGGAGTTATTTATTCTGCTAAGATACGCTATCGGCGAATTTTCCTGTCTGAGGTCATGGCAGTGGATGAAACGGAAGAAGACACCAAGAAGGACACGAGAGGAAAAAAGCACACTTCGAAATCTCAAGGCATATATATTCGTTTGGCAATCTTTAATTTTGCGGAAGCATGGAAGAATGGTATGGTCACTGCGCTGGAAAACGTATGGAAGGCCTTGGTACATAATGTCGACTGTCAAATTATCGACTTTAAGGACTTTGTCAAGGTACTTGTGTCAGGAGAAGAGGAGAGGAGACGAAAGAGGACCAGGTGTAGTCATAGCTGCAAATTGATGAGGGTGGCACTGGACACCAAACAATGACTGGGGAGGAGATCATAGAGTATGTATTACATCCTACTTCAGACAGCGATGAGAGTGATGACGATAGCTAAGAGGAGGAGAAGGGAATGTTAAATCTCTCTGATTCGAGAGATATGATTGAAAAGCTGATGGCCTTTGTGAAAGGCTGCCAAAAGAATTTGTGGCATCACGTTACACTTCGTTGAGAGCTTTCGTCGTGAAATTATCAACCTCCAATATAATCCCTTGAATCAAACAAAAATTGATTATTTTTTCGGCAAAAAATGCAAACTCCAGACCAGACCCTCAAACTACTATTCAATCACCCAAGCCATCAACCCCATTCTCCTATGTGCTTCCACATCCTTTGTCAACCGACTCTGATTCAGAATGAAGGTAAATAAATAAGTGCGGGGCTTTTCTGTTTTCTCTTTTATGTTTTGAGTTGTTATTGAATGATCGTTTGGTGTTGTTTTTTAGGCTAATACATATGAACTTTAGGGAAAAGACGGACTGGCTTTCCCTCCTAATTTTCCGACTTTTTGAGGTTTTAGTGTATATATATATATATATATATATATATATATATATATATATATATATATATATATATATATATATATATATATATATATATATATTGTCGTGGTTTAAAGGCCGAGGGTTTACGTACGTAATTTTGTTACGTACTTCAATAACTTCATGATTTCGTTTTCCCTAAGAGTGCTATATTACTTTACTTTATTTAATCCTTTGCTTTACTTCTTCAATCAGTGAGGATTTCTATAGCCACGTGCAGCGTTTCGAGGATTGAGTTAAACACTTCTAACCAAAAATATATCTTTAATTGCAACATAAAAAAAATGAAGTACTAAAAACAAACTTTACTCTATAAATAAAAGAGTCTACTTGAAAATTACTTCTTTAAAAATAAATATTAAGTAATGGTTGACACCAAGCTCACTTTAATAATGAGCGTTGATTGACACACAAAAATATATAAATTTCTTTACCTTTAAAAAAAATAACACAAGTGAATCCGCTGCAGGATGACCTTGCCTTTGGATTTTATGAAAACGGGGAGGTGGTTTGCGGTTCGACGCGTTGGTGTGGTCGTAGACGCCAAGCCGTTTGTCTGGCAGGGAGACTGACTTGGAGCCACAGGTGATTTCGTTGAGAGAGGTGGATGGCGTTAGGCACGTTGTCTTAGTCAGCTGATTTAAGCAACGGGACCGTGCAGGTAGGCGTTTTCCACTCTAGAGATGCTTCACACTGACGAGCAATAATCAAAAAAGTGAATCCTTTGACGAATGGTGGGGGGGGGGTGAAGGAGTTCCCTTTGGGTATTCCTCAATGTTGAAGACTTTCTCTGTTTTTTTTTTTGAAAACCAAGATAGGGGGTTTGTCTGACGAGAGATGTATGAGAGTGATTCTCAATACAATAGTCTAATCTTTAGTGTGACCACCAGGAACTGACTCAAAATTAACTTCTTCTCTGTTCTGTTATGTGAGTTGTGTCGAGCCCTGCCGCCGGACTTTGTCGCTTCGATATCTAACTCGATCTCCCTGTTCTTCTCCAGTTATACGCATATATACTTCACCGACCAACTGGGGGTAGGGGAAGAGGAGGGGCTTATGTATTAAGCCTCTCTCCTATAGCGACGCTTCTCAGAACGTCTTTCACTTAGCCCAGTGATTCCCAACGTGGGCGCTAACGCCCCCTTGTGTGCGTTGTTGAGGTACAGGGGGGCGCTGTAAGATGTAGCTACACTTAGAGGGCGTTGAATGCACACGGGGGGGAGGGGCGGCATATATTCGATATTAACCATATTAAGTTTAAATGTTACTCAATTATTATAGCATACATACTTTTTAGACCTGCAGGAATCTATAGAAATACTGCAATTCTATGGAAAGCAAAAAATCTGCAGAATTGCAGAAATTTTATAGAATCCTACAGAAAATTGTACTGGATGCCGGTCATGCGTGTTAGTGTGGTTGTTTTTTTTGCTCAGTTGGTGTTACACCTCAAGGTTGCCAAATTAGTAATCTCGTAATCATAATTCGTGAAAATTGATTACCTTTTAACTCTGTGGCCATTAAAAAAATAATGTCGATACTTATGTAAGTGCAATTATAAATTTTATTGTTATACAGATTTAAAATTCTATGCATTATTATTTGCATAGCTTAATATTGTAAACGCATTGTATTAACAGTATCGTACGACTAGTTGTTGTTACTTCTTCGTGCAGCATTTGGTTTGTGGTGACATATTTGATGCAAACTGTTACTGAAAAGGTTTTTTATGACGTTTTAATATACCTCTGATAGCTGACTTATAGTTTGCTATAATCTCTTCAATAATGCTAAACATCCTTGTGCTTGAGGTTCGATCTGTACTTGTATAAAATAAGTACACAAAGCTTCCACTCGTTTTTGTGGCTTTAAACTTGATCCGTTTTGTAGTTGTATAAAACATGTACGTAACAGACGCACTCTATTGGGTACACGTCTGTTTTAGATTGCTGTTGGTTTTCGCGTAAGATTTGTGTTGGTAAGTGTTGTTCCTTTGCGTTATATTAGTTATTTGATGTTTTTTTGCAATAGTTTTCACATAAATTTGAATGTTATAATCTTTTTCGTAACATTTCCCCATATTGTGGCAAATGCAAGTAGCAGGATTGGTGATATTTGTATAACTTTAATAACTACATACAAACTTAATCGTCATCTTGCTAACACATATTTTTGCTGTTTTGCTTTTTTTCAGTTTTATGTTTGCTGTGCCCGATTAGTTCAGTTGTGAGTTAGGTGTGTTCCTTATAATCATTATTGGTGGTAAAATTCTGTGTTTGCCATTTACTGATTTATTTGAGTTATAGTGACCGTGTTTAACTACCCATAATCATGGCTGAAAACTCCTCAAAACGAAAGTGCAGACAATATAGTGTTGAATATTTGAAGTTTAGATTCATTAGTTCTCCTTGTAGGGGAATCGTCACTCCCCCTCCCCCCGTTCACTCGTGGTGGAGTTACGAGGCAGTTACCGCAAATACATCCGGCCCCAGGCATCGTCGGGTCAAGCGCGTAACCACAGCGCCGCACCACTCGGCGCTATGAAAGACCTAAAAGTTAAAATGCAAGATCTCCCCCAGGAGAGTGAGATTCAATTTCACGTCAAATAAGAAATTGGAGACATGTTTCTCCCAAGCTCGAAGGCTAACGAGGAGTCGATGTAAGACTTGGTGGGAAAAACCGTTTGGCATAAGATCCCTCCTTGGGCCGTCCTCAAGCCCCTCCCTTCCTTACCACTTCAACAGTGGGGTGACAAGGTATAAATGAGGAACACTGAGGAAAATAGTGGTAGTATACGTCAGTCTCTAGGTGACGAAGTCCCCGAATTAAGATCGAGCTACCAAGACTGGAGAAGTAGATTACTTGGCTCACCAGACAAAGAAGTAGCCTGCAAGAGAGGCAGGGCTACCTACCTTAAGGGGCTAAGAAGCAGTTCATCCTCGAGCTAGTCCCTGGTTATCAAACCAAACGTTAAGTTAACTTTGTTAAGTTCAACTTACTCTCGTCAGAGAGACTCCTCATATCCTGGTGCATCTTAAACACCAGGGGTATTCCTCGTCCTTGAGGAATTAAGAAAAGAAGAAGGTAAAGGCTCCCTCTCGAGCCCGTTACTCGGTTGCCACACCGAACTCATAAGTTAACTTGGTTGAGGAACCAAGTTCAACTTATTCTCGTCAGAAAAATCCCCCTCCGTTATACTCGCCCTTGAGGAAGACTGGAACTAAGAAGAAGCTCATCCTCGAGCTAGTTCGTGGTTACCAAACCGAACTTTAAGTAACTTATTCTCGTCAGAGAAACCTCCCCTCATCGATCCTCGCCCTTCAAGAAGACTTGAACTAAGAAGAAGCTCATCCTCGAGCTAGTTCCTGGTTACCAAACCGAACTTAAAGTAACTTATTCTCGTCAGAGAAACCTCCCCTCATCGATCCTCGCCCTTCAAGAAGACTTGAACTAAGAAGAAGCTCATCCTCGAGCTAGTTCCTGGTTACCAAACCGAACTTAAAGTAACTTATTCTCGTCAGAGAAACCCCGCCCCCCCCCTCATTGATCCTCGCCCTTGAAGAAGATTCTCCCCGAGTTCAGTCCTCGTCCATGGGGAATTAAGTAACCAAGGAGAAAAGCTCTCCTTCAAGCTCGTTACTCGGTAGTCACACCGCACCCTACGTTAACTTGGTTTAAGAACCAAGTTCGACTCCCTCTCGCTAGAGAGACCACGACTACCTTGGTGCCGCATAAAGCACCGTAATTGTTCTCGTCCTTGAAGAGCCCCCCCCCCTTGGAATACCGTGTAGACCCCCTAGCTGCTACCCTCGCCGAAAGGACCTCGTGATACTGCCCACCTACATCTGGCCAGGCGGCACCCGTCGTGAGACAATAACATTCCTGAGGGTTTTAAACTCCAGTAGAGTCCGTAAGCCTAAATCTGATATATTGCTGTGTGTAGAGAAATTAACCAATTTTAGAGGGTCAAACTAATTGAATTAATTTTTGTTTATGATAATATTCAGAATATTGCTGTAGTTAATGTTTAAATGTTGTGTATTCAATTGTTAAAGTTAAAATATAAGTTTATTTTGGGAATTATTGTGTGTTTCTCTATATCCTTACGTGTTTCCAACGGCTCTATTCTTTAAGATATTATTATAATATCAATATATTAGACACTTAGCACTCTTAGAACAAAAAGGGGGGGGCATTCCACGACACTCCTAATAACAACCAACAGCTAATGTGCTTATCAGTGAGAAAGTGTTATCTAAAGAGGACATGAAACCATCTCGACATTCTGATCCCTTAAAGAAGATTCATCTATAAGAAAACGAGAATTTGTCCTATTTTCAAACTTTACGAATTGACGAAATGGCCGAAGACATTTAAGAAATCCTATGTGACACACTTAAGGTTCAGCAATTTGGTTTACAATTGGATGAGTCTACACTGCCAGGCATTGAAACACTACTTTTAGGATTTGTTCGCTTTATTGAAGATAACATAATTGAGCAAGATTTGCTCTTTGCAAAGGAACTTGAAAAAAACACTAGAAGTGAATCTATTTTTACTGCAGTTGAACAGTTTCTCAAAGAAAAAGATAATCCTAATGAGCAATATTATTGCCTGTGCGCGACTGACGGAGCTTTAGAATTAACAGGACGATATAAAGGTTTTCTTGCATTTTTGAAGAAAGTTGTGCCCGGTGTTTTTACAATACATTGCGTAATCTCTTAGCGTTGTTATTACATCAGCAAATAAAATAAAATGCCATCCCCTTAATTCGCTTCCTTTTACAATTTGATCGCCTCCTTTTACATACTTAAGTGGTTATCAAAAGGAAACCATTTAAAGCGATTTTATTCAATTTTCAACGGCATAATTAATTTTTTCAGAGAGAATAAATGTGCTCATTTGAGTAATGAACTCTTAGCTTGCAGGAAAGACATTACCTATTTAACAGATATCTTCAGCATATGCAACGATCTGAATTTGCAATTGCAAGGCTGTGATGTAACTCCTATCAAAGCAAAATCTAAAATTTGCTCATTCTTCGACAAGCTCTTCTTCTTCTAGAATAATATTGATGGTAAGAATCTGTCTCTGTTTCAAAAATCTAAATGAACTGGAATATGATGAGACTAATAATTTCATATTGGATGATGACCTATTGATTTATTGCGAACATTTGAAAGCGATACACGAGGACATGAGCTGTAGATATCCGGATCTCATAGATCTGAAAATACCCTACTGACTAATAAACTCATTTCCAGATGCTTATTTAAATGAAACTAATCTTGCAATGCAAGAAGAGTTAATTATTTTAAAAATTGACTTCGAATTGAAGCCTCTTTTCAAGCAATCATACCAGGAATTTTCGTTTCAAAAAATAATTCCTGAAAAGTATCCAAAGCTGCGGGAAGCAATTAAACTATATTTCATAGCTTTTCCATTTTCATACATGGCTGAAGGTTGGTTTAATGCAGTTATTCGACTTCTCACAAAACAAAGAAACAACCTGCAAATCACAAAAAAGAGGAGGTTTAATGTCACTACTTAGTAGGATGGAACCAAGGGTGCAAGAGTTAGCCAATGAGATTCTTCTAATTTTTATATTTAAAATAATATGTCTTGTAACTTAAGAACTATGCAATTCCGTTGGCAGAGGGGGCAATATCAACAGATTTAGTGTACAAGGGGGCGTTAGTCCAAATAAGGTTGGGAAACATTGACTTAGCCCTAAAGGCATCTTCTGTTTTTCTCTTCGGCTCCTATAATTTCGTCTATTACGCGAAAATATATCCCAAATCTTAGGGGAAATAGTGCCTGTTTAAACATTGTTATTTCACCCGCTCTCCTCTCATTGGTATTGTTTATGCACGCTGTGACAGAAATCTGCTGATTCGTAACTCTCGGGGTTAAATGTGGCGTCTGGTGGCCAGCGGGTCGAGGGGAGAAGAGAGAGGGGGGGAGGTTGAAGAATCGAGTTACACCGACTAGCGTCTGGAGATCTGTTGTACCCGAATGGGGCATCTTTTTTAGGGTGGGATAATATATATATATATATATATATATATATATATATATATATATATATATATATATATATATATATATATATATATATATATATATATATATATATATATATATAATCTAGAATAAAACTGTTTGACGCAAGTTGTTTGAAGACGTCTTAACAGTAATGGTATGACTGTCAACAAGTTTCAATTTGTGACTCACCCACCTCGTTATTTAATAAATATTCAAGATGGGATTGGTAAAATTCAGAAGTTTACAATGAGTCACGGTACAATGTGAATTAAGAAACTTGGGATAAACCTTACTTGATCGACATTGTTCAAGAAAATGGCAATCCAGCTTAGCTTTCGTAAGTTTGAGAGAATATTTGATTGTGATACGAAAAATCTCAACTCCATCCTGATGGTATTTTGACTTAATATAATCCAGGTTGTTTCCGCTGTGCAGCCAAATTTAATTTTCAATAAGAAACCAATGGCGAGGAGCAGACTTAAATCCAACATCAAAAATCTTTATTAAGATTGAATAGTGCAATGTTTCGACCTTACGGTCATCTTCTTGCTCTAGAAAACAGATTAAGATATAAAAATATACAAAATAGGTTTAAGTGTTCAACACGAATTATAATTATAATAACAGGGGAGTAAAATACAACGATTTAAGGACAGATTTAAAGTAAAATTGTACAGAAAAAAAACAACTACAAAATTGGCTAGTGAAATCTAAAAAAAAAAAAAAAATCAATACAAAACCAAACGGATCAAATGACAAACATACCTTGAATCTTTGATATCCAGTGGGAATTTGGTGTGGTAAAGAGGTGACGGGAAATATAAGAGTTTCCCTAGTAGTGGTCGTTTAAAGGATATTAAATGTAATAGAAGAGGAATCAGAATTGAGTGAGGGAGATAGTGTTTCGGTATAAATAGATTCAGAGCTACGTAGAGACAGAGGGTTAGAGTTGGATTCCAAAATCTCAAAGTCCATGACTCATTGTACACTTCTGAATTTTACCAATCTTCCCTTGAATATTTATGAAATAACGAGGTGAATCATAAATTGAAACTTATTGACAACCATACCATTACTGTTAATACGCCTTTAAACAACTTACGTCCATCAGTTTCCATTCTAGATTACCTAGCCATAATTTATATCATATAAAAAGAATTATAATATATATATATATATATATATATATATATATATATATATATATATATATATATATATATATATATATATGTATATCCAAACCTAGATAATTACTCCTCCTCAATTAAACTATTCACTATATAATTAACCAACACTTCAATACATTAACTAGCCAACCAACCAACCAACCGGACAAATCTCGTTATTAGTTATATATATATATATATATATATATATATATATATATATATATATATATATATATATATATATATATATATATATATATATATAATGGTTGACTTTACATCACTCCGCTCGAGTTCATTTGATAATGAGATATAAAATGTTTATATTTGTTTGAATTTAGAGTACTGCCGTTTAATAGGCATCAGGTGCAGTGCTACAAACACTCCCTACCTAAGAAAGTTGACCTCCCTGTTATATATGGTTTTGTTAGTCCTGGGTAACGACAAGGTCTCCTTATGATGCGACCGGAGCTTTTCACAATGCCAGTAGTTTAGCTGCGAACACAAGGAAACTAGCTTGTTATGGCAGTGCCAGTTGCATTGGGCGAGGCACCGATACGAGTGAAGATTGATGGAACGAAGGTAATCCGCTTCTTGGTTCTTCCCGAGTTGGCGTCAAACGATAAGTGGAGGTTTTGATTCAGTTCTCCGCTGACTGAGTGACCATTAGTGGAGAAATTTTCTCCTGACTGAACACCGCTGCCGACGAGGGTTCTGCAACACAATAGGCGGAGGCAGCAAAACGGAAGTTAAATTTGAGAAGCATGGGTGGTTGGAAGTGTGTTATGGGAATTATTTGGATGGATTATTGGATCATAAAGGGTTATAGTGGGAGGGGAAGTGGTTAAATAGTGCTCAAGGTGAACATTTTACATATAGGTGGGTTTCAGGCGTTCTACGGTCACAGTATCGTGCTTGGTGCCAAGCTGAAGGACGAAGAAATTCTGCTTCCTAGAGATAACGAGAAACGGTCCATCATAGACTGGTTGTAAGGAAGAGCGAGTTGAATTGCGGCGGACAAAAACATAGAAAGGAGGGAACTATGAAAAGGTGAGTATTAATCTGAAACAGAGAGTAAAGTTTTGCGATCGGCAAGCTTGGGGCGACGAGAATCGACCAAGAGGTCGTGAGCCGAAAGAAAATCAAGGCCAAATATTGGACAATCTACTTCGGCCATGACGAAGGTCCATCGAAAAACTCGACGGAGATCGAGTGAGACTTGAAGGTTACGCCTCCCATAGGTCCTAATATTGGTCGAATTAGCCCGGTTTCAGAACTAAATCTGAAGAAATACAAGCTTTGTCGCCATTAGAAGTTGGAATAACACTGTATTCCGCAACAGTATCTACCAGGAATGGGACACCATTGAGTGGGTAAAAAATGTTAAAGGGAGGACTTCCTAAGTAAGTGATGTGAGGGCAGGGGATGTAGACCCTTATGTCCCATGCCTTTCTAGTTTAAAGAAGCAAAATTTGAGTTGGAATTTGAAAACTGAAATTTGAAGAGTTTGGTTGAGATGAGTGATGTGAGGAAAGTAGAGAGTTGAGATTTGATGAAGGAGATATAGGTTGTAAATATGTATACGGTGGTAAGCAATTTGCGGCTTGTGCTCTATATTTGTTATGGTACCAGCACCATTAAGTTGGTTGAGTGAAAGTTATATTAGGCTTTGGGAGACTACTATGCGCAGTATGGAAAAATGCATAATGGTGGTTACAAGGCTGTGTATAACGTACAGCATTGTTACTATACATTTGATAGTACCAAAAGAGACCCTTTTGTAGTGAAAGGTTATGGTGAGAATAGGCGGAAGAAGATTGTGAAAATATCTGCGTCTCACCTCTTGTGCTGAGGGTCCCTCGTTTGTGTCTTTTACGGTAACCTGAACAGGTCCTATCTCTCCACTCACCATACACGTGCCGTCATTCGCTCTGTACCCATTGCTGCAGTTTCAACCAGTTGAGGTCGCCCTCTATCCTCGATAACGTTGTTGCTAGATCCGCCGTTAGGGAAGATGGACATTCGCCACGCTTGGGTCGTTCGTAAGCAGACTTTGATGTTATGAGAACCTGTGAAATGGTAGAATTAGGCTGATGGCCGTTATTTTGTACTCTACCCCAATTTAAGTTTTGATTTTTATATAGCTAGTCGGCTGCTTTTGCCAGCTGTTCCACATTGGTAGGTCATGACATTAGGATCAGAGGCCTATTATACTCTGGGACATCCCGCATGAAAATTTCGGCGAGGAGTGGGTCAAATAGCTTAGATTGAGCTCCCTTTGCCCTCATAAGGTCCTTTAAATGATATTTAAAAATGGTAGGACATTTATCTCCCATTTTCAGAATATTTAAGAGCTCCCTGAGATCCTTAACTTGGAATTTTCCGAATTCCTCTCGGAAAGCCTCCCTGAGTTCGCTATATGCCCGAACCTTTTCCCCATTGAAAAAAAAAGGTCCGTAACTTTTTGCATGATTGAGGATATTTTATCCTCCTCCGTTATCGCTTGGGGCGAAGCAGTGGTAGATCCCGAAAAAGCGACGGGGGAGGGCGGGGAGGGGGGGCGATGCCAGGATTTTGATCAGTTGAAATTTGTTAAATCTGCTTATTATGGCGTATATTTTTACGAGTAATACATGTATGATCGTACAAATAATCAGTGCTGAATACATACTAAGTTATAGGCGTAAATGATGAATATGTACCTGTTATGTAGAATATAATGATGTAGGCTACTTGTAAGTCATTTCGCCCACTTAAGTAACAAGGCAAAATAATAGAAAAAGTATTTTTATTTTCCAGGAGTAGGCTCTCTCAAAATTGTAGTCTTATGCCCAATGTCGCCCTTCATTTGTCTAAGCGAAAGGAGACGGCGGTTTTTCTCCGCAAGTTGTCAATCACTTAATCATTCGAAACTTGAATGTCATTTTGGACAGCGAGTAGTGCGAGGGCGTTGAGGCGATCCTGGCCCATGCTGCTCCTTACCTACGTCTTTAGCTGTTGCAAGGCTGAGAATGAGCCCTCGGCCTCTGCATTTGAGACCGGCAGAATCATTTAGATGGTTAGGAGCTTCGCATTGTTTAGGAACATACGGGTTTCGGCGTACTCTTTCGCATTCTTTACTGTCCCGAAGACCGAAGCGGAATTTCTCCACTGCTGTGCCTCCATCTGCACGAGCACCAGTGACTCAACATCGCTCTCGTAGAGTTTAGCAGCATTAAGTACGGCATCCACGTCTACTTTTAAACCCTTGATAAGTCCTTCAACCAGAGAGCAACTGGCACGGTATCGTCCTCAACCTTCCCTACAGCTCGGCGATCACAAAAGCAACGAACGGAATATAGACCGAGCGTCGATAACACTTCTCAGCAGTCATAGCCAGGAAATTCGCGCGTTGTGTCTTTCGAGCACAGACTCGGGGAACAGAGATATCATCGTGAGCTGAGTCCACTTCAATCAGGAGATCCTTGGTTTTGCAAATGCAGTGTGGAAGTGCTCCACGGCATTCTTTCTCAACTTGGCGAAAACAGTCTCAATCTCACGAATCAGTGCGTACGCAGATGCCAAGTCACCGTCCTTCTTCTGCACGGTCCTACTCGGCTTGAGTGTGTGGGCCAAAACTGACTCCGCCACAACCAGCCCAATGGGAAAGCGACGGCCCCTAATCACGGCGATTAAGATGCCAGCATTGGCATCCAGCTTAATTTCCTCTTCCATGAAGACCGTGATGTGAGGCAGAAACTCGATGAACACGAGGACTGCATCATACCGCTCAACCCATCTAGTGGGACACAAGGGCACCAACTTCTCCCGCTTAACTGATGAAAGCTTCACGATTTTGGACAACCGGAGCGTCGGCATGTTGCTGGAGTAAATGAAGTTATGGACTTCGTTGAGCGTCAGAAGGGCGAGTTTTACTTTCTTTACATCGCAGGCCTTGGTCAGACCAGGTTCAGTCAGTGATTAAAGCAGTGGATCGTTTTGGTGAGGGTGTATTGCTCAATGTTGATGGTGACACAACCTCTAAACTTCCCCATCATGACACTCGTTCCGTCAAAACCAAGGCCCGGCCTATGGTATCCAACACCGCCCGTATTTCCGCCGAACAGCATAGATGCAACGCAGTATTCACCCTCGTTCAGCGACGAGTACTTCAGCCAGGGGTATGTGATTCACTAGTTTGATTGGAATCGCCTCTTATGATCAGTTTCTTCAATGAAGGGTAACAATTCGACAGATGGAGCAGTCGGTTTGATTAAGGCCACTTTCTCGGAGTCTGTGGCTGCCTTGTTCCCAATGAAGTTGGCAACGTCCACTAGAGCTGCGGGGAGTGTCAGTTTGCCATGCGAAAAAAAGAGAAGTGAGTTCTTTGCCCTCTTGCTCCTCATGGTGAGATTTGGCTTCGCTGTCGGATCTACAAGCTGTCAATGTCGCAGTACTTAGCTGTTGTTCTAGCTAATTGACACCACGCTCGCAATCACCACTCGTATTGGCCACTTTGGTCTTGAAGAACGAGATGATAATCATATCGCTGGCTCGCTTCATGGTACACGCCATGTGAATGAGAGGAAACTAATGCATCAAATAGAAAAGCTCAGCCGCTCACATCACCCCATGTCCGTAACAATATATAATAAAAAAATCACTTACTTTGCACTCTTGTGTTTCAGAGAGAGGATGACGCTGAGATGATGCTGGTGTAGTTGCGGGGAGAGAGAGAAGAGGGAGCGACGATGCTGGAATTAGTTCCGAAAGTGAAAGATGCCAGCGTCACATGCCCAGCTCACGCCAGCTGACTTCGAACTAATCTTCTAAGTTACAACTTCAATCATTTTCTTTCTTGATTTTCCAAAAGCAAAATGATTGATTATATCGTCAAAATATATACTTTGCAACTTATCACTTCCTATGCACATGATGCTAAGTGCAGCTAATTTTTCTTGAGACATAGTTGCTCTCAGGTGTGCAGGTTTGACTGGTATTTTTGTTCAATGCACAAATAGTATTAAGTACATTAAAGTACCATTCGCAAATGGCTATAATTCCATGAATTGTCCATGCCTACACCCGGACATTGATCCTAAGTAATACATCACCTGTAATTGAGCTGTATAGTCAAAAAACTTATAAATGATTAACCTGAAAATTTTAATTTTGACACAATTAAGACAACACATTGAGTAAATGAAATTTTAATCTTGAATTTTCTGAGGCCCCTACAGATTGTGAGGCCCTAAGCTATAGCTTATTTAGCTTGTACCTAAATCCGGCATTGCACACGAGGGATCAAATACAACGAGATACAAAAGATAAATTGTATTTAAGAAATAACAGAGAATATGACGATTAAAGATAATTAGTTTAGAAAGAGACAATTAAGTGGATACAATGCAAGATACAAAATTTGTAGAAAATGCGGGAGTGATGTGAGAGAGGATTGTTTATGGCTTCTTGTAAATTGTCGACTGAGCCAGTATTATGGCATTCAAGCTTACTTTTTACGATATTCTATAAATTTTCAATCGGATTGAGATCTGGGCTATTACCAGGCCATTCCATAATTCTGTAATTATCGTCATTAAGCCTTTTTGCAACAATCTTGGCCTTGTGGCATGGTGCACCATCATGCATCAACGTTTCAGTCTCATGGATTGCAATTGTGTCAGAAAGTTTTTCCTGAAGCATTGCTAAATACCGTGCATGGTTGTGTTTTAGGAAGTACAGGCGTCCTTTCCCTTTACTACTGAAACAACCCCAAACCATCACACTTGGAGGGTGTTTATTAAATTCCTCGTGTATTTAGGGTCCATTCTATTTGAGCCACTGGGCCGCGAAGCTCGTTTAAGCACTACCTGAAAGTTTAAAAAGTTGATTCATCACTTAATAATACTTTTTTCCAGTCAGCAACGGTCCAATAAAGGTATTTTTTACTGAATGCGACTCGTTTTTTTACCTATGGCTTCAGTAATGAGGGGTTTCTTTGCAGCATGATAATAATTCAAGGTCTTTTTGAAGTCGTTCTTGGATAGTTCTAAACTGTTCCAGTTAATGCTATGGTTAAGATTGTACATATGTAGAAAAGCGCAAATTGTTCATTGTACAATCTTAACCATAGTATTAACTGGAACAGTGCCAAACTAGTCATAAACTGCAGTAATTATATTTCAAAAAATATATTATAATGCATCTCTATTAACGAGTTCTCAAATTTTAACCTTAGCCCTGGTTTGTTCATGCTAGACCCCATTATCACTACATACATAAAATCTCGAATAAAGTTATTTCGGGAATTTGTACGCCCTAGTTAGGGTTCAGAGGTGGGTAGTCTAACCCCCCCATCCTTCCACTATTTAAGGCAATGTATGTCATGCCTCCTGTTCATTCCTTGAAAAGGTCTTTAAGAATAAAGACGAAAGCGCTCGGAATCGTTTTTTACTTTTCCTTTGTTGTGTATCTGCATAACTTTAACTCACGTGCACTTTGTGAGCCTTTTCTTATATATATATATATATATATATATATATATATATATATATATATATATATATATATATATATATATAATGTTAAGTTTTGTTAAATGCGATTTTTAATTTCGCATTTGGGATTTTCTTTTCACATCTTTCATTTTCTCGTATATTTTTCTTTAAGTCTGGCTTGATGCAGTGGATAAGTTATCCGAAATTCATTCAAACTCAGATTTTAAGGTTAATGGTAGAATAGAATTACAAATAAAAAAGAAGAACATTGGTTTATATGTCAATGGATGATACACATTTATATAAAAAAAAAACAAAGAGGTCAGTAAGTTTGTTTGTATATAAGTGTGTTCATCCATTGATATATAAACCAATGCTCTTCTCTTTTTATTTGCATTTATATTTTATCTCTGAAAATGATACGAGGGTATCGAAACGCGTCAGATGAATAGTGGTTTTCAAAAGGATTCTTCTCTCATTCTCCCATTAAAATCTGAGTTTTAATTAATTTCGCAGTACTAATACACGGCATTAACTCAGAAGTAAAGGCAAATATACGAAAAATTGAAAGATGTGAAAAGAAAATCATACAATAGAAATTAGCCATTGCTTTTAACAAAACTTGCTACGATAAAAAATAAATTGCCCAACCTCACACACACACACATACACACACACACGCGCGCGCACACAGATATATATCGTAGTATAGGAAGGACCGAGTGATGGAAGGAGTTCGTACGTATGGGTTGTTTACGTACTACAAAAAAACTCCGTGATTAACGTTATATCTCTCTAAGAGTGTTATGTATCCTTGATTATTATTATCTTGATTATTGACTTCTTTAAACTTTGAAGGTTCCTTGTGCCGTACTTAGCGATTCGAGAACAGAATATAATTTTTTTTAAAACAAACTAAAACTTTAATTAAAACAAAAAAAAAAAATAAACATGAACCAAAAAAATAATACACACTAAATACACAAAAATTACTACAATCAATTTTAAGTAAGGCTTTAAAAATTGACCTCTCGAAATTATAGTGACGGTTGACCCACCGCCCCCTACAATATATAAAAAAGGCTAACTGTCTCTACTGGAGTTTAAATACCTTTGTCCCTCTTGCGATGGGGTTGAGTCTGACTTTGAACTCAATGAGCTCAGACACCGCAGGAATCTTGTTGGCTCGTTGACGCGTGCCTCGGCCAGATGGTTAGTGGCGGACGGAATAACTTTGAAATCCACAGAGGACTTTGGCTATTGGCAGATTGGGGATCCACTCGCCTTCGGTACGAAGGGATACCACCACGGGATTGTGAAAGAATGTTCCTTTCTCCTATTCGGATTACTCTGGGGAATAATTCGCACTGGCTAGCGATGAGCCAAACGGGAATCCTTTGACTCAGGGGAGTGCTGGTGGAGAGTTCACTCGGGGGCCTTCCTCAAGAGCTAGGACTATCTCTGTGCCTTGGGCTGCACCCGGTTAAGAGGGGGGTGGGTTTATCTGACGAGAATAAGTTGAACTTGGTTCTTAAGCCAAGTTAACTTAAAATTCAGTGTGACCACCGGGAACGGGCTCGATGATTAGCTTCTTCTTGTTAGTTCTGGTATTCCTCAAGGGTGAGGACTATCTCGGTGCTTTGTGCTACACCAGGATAGTGGGATGGGGGGTCTCGGACGAGAATAAGTTGAACTTGGACAAGTTAACTTAAAGTTCGGTTTGATAACCAGGAACTAGCTCGAGGATGAGCTGCTTCTTTGTCCCCTCTCTTGGTAGCCTAGGCCTCTTGCCGGGAACTTCGTAGCCTGCTGACTCACGTATTATATCTCGTATTTTTCCAAAGTTTTAGATATATATCTACGTCGTCACCCCCACTGAGAAAAGGGGTAGGAGGGGGGGGGGGATTCGGGGTCAGGCCGCATGAAGGTTCCTCCTCCAACGGGTTTTCTCAGCGTCGTACCTCTTAGAGGAAATCTTGCAGTTTTAACCTTTCAGTTTCTTTCCAAGAGAAGGGGCGAGAGAGAGAGAGAGAGAGAGAGAGAGAGAGAGAGAGAGAGAGAGAGAGAGAGAGAGAGAGAGAGAGATGATTACGAGTTTGGGTTGGTCGCCTACACTGCCCGGATATTGTGGTTAGCGACCAGAGGCTCAACTCAGAGGGGAAGGAAAGTATTTCCTTACAATATATATATATATATATATATATATATATATATAAATATATATAAATTTAGGAATAATATTTAAAGGATATTTAAAGGATCACAAATGGTATAATAGATTCGGGTTCTGCAATATAAAGTACATATTGTAGTGCCACATTGCAAAGTGAAATAGAATTGACAATGAAGACTCACTGATGAGTGTCATATAAAGCTTATGAAGGCTTGAAATGAGTACGTACATAATTATGCGCATGCAAGTAATCTAAAAATATATAACATTTTGTCATATAAATAATAATATATTCATTTTTATTCATGTAAGTAAAATATACAACATTTGATTATGCAAATAATAATATATACTGTTCGTGTAAAAGCGAAGCAAAAATGAATTGGAGAATCCTTCACACGTATACGTGCTCACAAACTTTTGCACTCACACACAAATACACTTACACTCGCAGACGCCAAAACTGTATAAAAAAAACCCAAACAGGTGCAGTCATTGATACCGGGCTGAAAACAGGAAATATGCGGACGTTTTTGTACTATCAGGAGCTGCGAAACACAAAATCATATTCTAAAACTTGTGATCAAGATTTTCTCTATCTTCGTGAAAAGACAAATAAACATTCAGTCTAGTAAGCTCCGCCCAAAGAGTATCATTGGTTAACAGTGGTCCACACCCACGGTTTTCGATTAATTATATACTGTCCTGCGTAGGCCCCAAAAGTTAAAATGTCAGTCAGTAAGGTAGTCAGTCAGTCAAGGACAGTCGAAACAAGCTCAAACATTAGTAGGTCTGCCTTAAATACCCGACATACGTTCGATCATATTCATTGCGCCTAAGCCAACCGAGTTCTCAGCCCAATAAAGATTCCTTGAATCCGTCTTCTGAGATTCCTTTCCTGCTTGTAATCCAACCGGTCCACTTACTCAGCCTACATCACTAAAATCAAGCAAGAGGATAATATTCCTCCCAGAATTGGAGTCAGCCTAAGTTCAACGCCCAGTAACTGAGCACCCCAATGGCGATACTTTGAAGTTAAGCATCATTGGGGCTTGTTAGTACTTGGATGGGAAAGCGCCAAGTATACCTCTACCGGTAAACATTTAGTCAACCGTCTTCTGACCACTATCAACTAACTATACCCCCGATAAACTGTTAACTAATAACTTATAGGCCAATAACAAGTGACCTATAACTGGTGACCCTTTTTGATCGAACGGAGAGAGGCATCGGGAATTGGCCTTACAGAACGAGTAGCGAGCGGAGTTCATGGAAACAGAAGTAGCCATTACAATTATCATTAAGCTTACTGTCAGCTCAAAAAGAAGAAGACCTCACGAACACTTTCCCCATCGGCCTCCCCTTTCAACGAAACGGCCGTTAGAATGGTAGAATAGCTCGTTTCTACGCACCGGACTACTGGATGCAACCTGGATGAGCTACGATGAACCGCTACAAGTGGACGTAGGTTGAGATTTAACCCAACAAAAGTTTGTCCAGTCTCTTCATACGAACACACGCCCATCATCGCAACTCTAAAGGACAACAGTGAATCAAGATGAAGGCAACAGACGAACTCCTGTCATACGTTCGGGTACAGGTGTTTTTTAAATTTATAATAACAATCATAGAATGTGTTCCGAATACCAATAATGTGTATAAAGAAATTCCAGTTCAGATCAGTTTAACAGCGTAAATTCAGTGCTTTTTTTAGGTGTTAATAGTGAAAAATCCAGTGTCCAGTGATAGGAAGAATAATATTAATTTTATTAGAACAAATTTAGGTGTATAGAATCCGTAAAATTATTAATTTAAAATTAAGTCTGTATGCTTAGGTGCTGTCTAGTTTAAAGAAAAGTAGTGTGGTGCATACACACCGATTAATGTATGTAAAAAAAAAGAAGCTTTGTTCGCGATGAGGAAATGCAGCTCGGACATCCGAACGTTCAAATGTTAAACGCTAGGCATTACATAGATTCAACAAAGAATCTCAGGAGCGCTGACACCTTTGATATTTATGTTTTGCAGTCAAGCATAACAAAACGAAATAAGAAAGTAAATATAATGTTTCGGTTATGCGTACACAAAGCTGTATTCATAAATAGAATATAAAAAAAGATGTGCTTAAGAATTGAATTTATGCTGCAGACAATAAATAAAAGGGGAAGACAAAATTAAAGAAAATAATAAAGTTGCACGTGCGTAAATACACGCAAACAAATTTGTGTTTACATTAAACAGCTGCCGCTTCCAACTCCGAACGTTCTTAAAGAACCCTGTTTTATTTTTAAGAGGTCGAGTGCCTGATGAAAAATTAGTTTAAAAATCACGCCATTACAAGTATATTTTAGGTCTGGTGCCAGAATTTATATGTGGTTAAGAGCAGTTGTGTGGGGCACTCACCTGTTCAGACCAATACTTGACTTCAATAGACCCCCAAGTCAATGTAATATGGTACATCAAACAAAATGACATATGTGCTCCTCGAACACGGAGCACAGAGCTGGTCGCCGCACCTAGTCGGGGACATAAAGCTCCTCGAGTCGGTGCAGCGAAGGGGTACTAGAATGGTACCTGTGTTAAGGGACCTATCATGCGAAGAGTGATGTAAAGCATTGGACCTCACAACATTGGAGGACCGGATGTGGAGTGGGGACATGATCCAGGTCTACAAGCTACTACATGGTCATGAAGATGTCCCTTACACAAGGTTCTTCAGCCTCAGCAACAACAACCTCAGAGGACACAGCATTAAGTTAGCTAGGCCGCCAAACTGGAGGAAAACAACAAAGGGGAACTGGTTCGCAATCGGAGCCATTGACCCCTGGAATGCTCTACAAGAGCATATAGTAACAGCACCATCAATTACTACATTCAAGGTCAGGTATGACAAACTTATGGGTTAAAATTTAATGTGGCAGTCGACTAAGCAGAGGTGGGGGATACCACAAGGAAGTACTTTCTTATTCCTTCCACTATTTATGTTTAGGTAAGCATTATAAGACTCTGAAAGTCAAAGAAACACAAACTCAATGTAAAGATGGATATTCCTTAGAAGTATGTAAAAGATATCTTGATTCGTTATAACTTGTAACGCTCCGTGTCTCGCTCGGAGGAGAGCTTTTCTGTAGTGGCACATTGAAAGGTAAAATAGGATTGATAATAAAGCCTGGCAGATGAGTGTCATATAAATCCTATGAAGGCTTGAAATGGGAACACACTTAATTATGCGCATTGAAGTAATGAGCTTAAATCTAAAATATATAACACTTTGCCATATAAATAATAACATTAACATTTTGTCATGAAAATAATAATATACAACATTTGATCATGTAAATAATAATATATACTGTTCGTGTAAAGGCGAGGTAAAAATGAATTCGAAAATCTTTCACACATATACGTGCTCACAAACTTATACACTCACACACTTACACGCCACAGATATTCAAACAAACGCACAAACAGGTGCAGCCAATGACAACGAGCTGAAAACAGGAAAGATGCGGACCTTTATTTACTATCAAAGAGCTGCAAAATACGAAAACGTATTCTCAAAAATTTAGATAAAGAGTTTCTCTATCCCCGTGCACACACAAATAAACATTCAGTCGACTAAGCTCCGCTCAAACTGTATCATTGGCTAACAATGGTCCACGCCCTCTGTTTTCAAAACATTATATACCCTCCTGGGTAGACATTAAATGTCAGTCAGTAAGGCAGTCAAGGACAGTCAAAATAGACTCAAACATTAGTAGATCTGGATCAAATACCCGACATACATTCAATTATATCCATTGTGCTTAAGCCTACCGAGTTATCTGCCCAATAGAGATTCCTTGAATCCATCTTCCGAGATTCCTTTTCCTGCAGGTAATCCAACCGTCCCTCTTACCCAGCCTACATCACTAAAATCAAGTGAGAGGATAACCCCCCCCCCAAAAAAAAAAAAAAATGGAGTCAGCCCAAGGTCAGCGCACTGTAACTGAGTACCCCAATAGCACTACGTAGAAGTTAAGCAACATTGGGACTTGTTAATACTTGGATGGAACAGCGCCAAGTATACCTCTACCGGTGAACATTTAGCTAACCGTCTTCTGACCACTAACAACTCACACATGATCTTATGGAAGTGGCAATTATGCATATGGCTCCATGGTTTTGAAATCAGAGTTATCCTTGTCTTAGGTGGACTGCCTGTCATGGCTACGAGCGCCACCTACCCGTCCCCACTGTCGTGCCCAGTCACGGAGGTAACCTTCCTAGTTAATTATCTCAGGTTTAAAAAGAATCCGGACGGATATGCGAACTGTCGACACAACGATTGTCGGTCAAGCTCGCTTACCACTATACTAGTCGGGAGGCTAACTATAACCACGATAAACAGGTAACCAATATCTTATAGGCCGATAACAAATGACCTATTAATATCACTACGCACACGTGATATAAATTTTCAGTCCAGAAAAGTGGAACACTTTGAATGAACGAATCTTTGTGGATGTAAGCGAGGGCACGAGTGAGAAAGTGACACTTAGAAATGTTCGACACATAGGAGGCAGTTCCAATATTAGAAAGCATTTTATATGGAGTTTATATATATATATATATATATATATATATATATATATATATATATATATATATATATATATATATATATATATATATATATATACATATACATCAGGCAGCTTTGCAACCCTATGCAAACCTCTTACTTCCTTCAATTTTAACATAAGAACTATCACTCCCTATCAAAACATGCACTTACCTGGCCTACAACTTACACAAGGGACAAGGGGCTTAAGAAAATAATCAATAGATTGAGAGAAAAAATAGACACACCATGGTTCAGATCCCACGTTAAGCTGTAGGGACAATGACTGCCTAGATCACCTATATTGTATCAGACTATATTTCTCGCTGTTCTATCCTAAACTTTTCTTGTCCCTATCCATCCCACCCTTGAGTTCTCCCCACTCCGAGTCCCAGGCTCGTATGGAGGGGACTCGGGGGACTACAAGAGAGTACCTGGCCCTAGCCTCCCTCTTTGCCCTGGCAGTCACGAGTGTCCGGGCGAGAGTGGGGAAGAGGGATCGGCTGATCTGTTTCTTTTGTTCCCACTTTTCATCTCATCACTCCACTCTAGTTCATTTGATAGTAAGATATAAAATGGTTATAATTGTCTAAATTGGCAGTACTGCAGATTAATAGGAATCTAGTGCAGTGCTACACCAGTATTACATTGAATACAGGATTTCTTAAAAAACGTCAGATTAAAAAAATATTTTATTCAATATTTTCACTTAATCTTTTTTTGAATGAGCCTTGATGGCGCCCCTAAGCACATGTAGGTGCCCCGGGCAACTGAGCAAGTTGCCGGTACCATAAACTGGCAATGTCAGCTTCACACTCTTCAAGCTCAACCAGTCCACGATATGTTGACATAACTTTTTTCTCATTATTACTATAATATATTATGCATATGCCAAGTAGTTTTAATACAGTAATATAATTTGATTCATCAATTAGTAAACTAAATTTACTTTCACCAATTTATCCCCTTAAATCTGCTTCAAAATGATTGCACAAGGCATTTTTAATAACATTTGTACATTTTGCGCGATTTTTACCACAGGGTATTTCGGACGTTAACTTGCCTATATAGCTAAGTATACTCTGCATAAAATATAGTTGAAGATGAAAAAGAAAGTTTGACAAGGTTGCCAATCCACTGAATTATTACGTTTTAGATTTTAAATATGCGCTATAACAGCGAGGCTTATGAAAAGTAAATTTATTCATTACTAGCAAAACAAACAAAAAGGGAATATTGAATAATATGAATAATAGTATTAACAAAACAAGGGTTAATGAGCAAAAGGTATACAACAAAGACAAAATGAAAATATTGAGTTAATAATTATATTAAAACGAAGGTTGGACGAAATATATGGGAATATATGTATGTATATAGAGTATAATTTAAATGAATTGTCCTGTAAATAGCTATGGGAAATGATGTAGGAATGGGTACAATAGTGGACTAAAGGAACATATGTATATAGTAATAATTATAATGGATTTATATTTAGCAACAGTGATAAGAATGGACTATGAATATATATATATAATAATAGATCAAGGAATCACGATGGTTTAGGAAAACTGTAAGTATAAGAGAAAGGAAATTATTTACTTACAATTAAAATATCTCCATACAGTTGTAATTTGGACAAAATTTTAGCTACGAACCTATCTCTATGAAGTTAACACACACTATACTCTAGCTGGGAGTCTCTCGCTCCAACCTTTCAAAAGGACGCTACTTGTGCCTTTGAGACTCTTAATTAATATTGGCTAAGAGGCATCACGTGATAATCTTGCCATCTCAGAGGAAAACACGGCTTTGAACTTTTGTGATCCATTTAGTCTTATGTGTGAGACATTTCTTACATTTACTTACGCAATATTTAAGAGTATTTACATGTTTCATATTTTTTTGTAGAAATGCACATTATATGTGCAGTTGCTACACGATACAGTTTCAAACCAGCACCTGTTTTACTGTTAGAAATGTTATTTTTACACATATCCACTAAATGGTCACAAACAGAAATGGATTTATGACAGCAAAAAAAATATAATAAAGCAATATTTCCTACTAGCTTAGCAGCTTCATTGCAACTGCTTTTCACAAATTAGTCTAAAACTCTGTTTTTAAATGGGCATGCAGCTTCTTACTTTGCGCATGTTGTTTCAAATATTAAAACATTTGCTTTGATTTCACACTAGTAGAACTTGTAGAAAGACTTA
This sequence comes from Ceratothoa steindachneri, assembly GCA_963969495.1. Classification (NCBI taxonomy): domain Eukaryota; kingdom Metazoa; phylum Arthropoda; class Malacostraca; order Isopoda; family Cymothoidae; genus Ceratothoa; species Ceratothoa steindachneri. The sequence continues at coordinate 97,515,463 of OZ018317.1, read as the reverse complement.
GAATTATCAGTAATTACTGATACTATCCACTGTTTTAAGGTTTCGTCCTCCAAACGCTCTTTTCTGAATCTCTGCTCATATCGTTTAAGTTTCTTAAACTTGACATTAGTAGGGTGAACACCACCTATGGTATTATAATTTTGGATTTATCGGTTATCACCTTATCGGGCGATACATTTATCGCCACTTATCGATTATCGCTGATAAGGTTATCGTTATCGTTTTATCGGTTATCGTGATACATTTTTTCGTTATCGCACCCACCTATGGTGAACACTCCCAAAATATAAAACAATTAGCATTAAATATGTGAGTCACTCTTTTATATAAACTAAAGACGACTGATTATGAAGAAACCACTTTGACAGATAGCGTTAACTTTGAACTAATTTGCAATTCTGCAGGGTTGTCAAATGTATTTTTTAAAATGTACCAGTCAAGACACTAAAAATGTACCAGATTGACTTAAAAAGTACTAACATTTTATTGTCGTAAAAAAACCAATGAAAATACATAATATTTATCGTATACAACATATGTGGTTGTATTTTTTGTGTAATTAATATGTTTTTATATATTTTGTAATTAGAAGCTTCATCCTCCATTAACTAACGCTGTAACAGTCAATTTGCCAGTATTGAGCAACTTTAATGTGTTAAAAAAAATGCCAAATAGAATACTTGGAAATTAAATCTTTAGTAATATAGTACCTACAAAGTAATTTATAATTAATGTTCACTTGTATGTTTGCAATCTTAATATTTTATTTTAAGCCCCCCTCCCCCACCATAAATCTAAAAAGCCCCAGATTTTTGTATCTTGGTACTAAACCACAATGAAATACCAAATCTATTGGAATAATACCAGGTACGGCAACGCTGTTCTGGGGGTGCCAGGAACGGTCAAGTTCTTGTGGAGTTTCATAAAAGTTTGACTATGGAATGCTATTTTCGCAAAAAAATCAATGACATTAAAAATAATATACAAAAATCTAAATAACACACAAAAATAATCTACGAGTAGAAAATAATATATGATCTAAATATCAATTTCTTATATCTAAATGGCTCACAAATGATCTAGATCTATATCAAAATAATCCAAGTTGGCAGCCCTGTAATGAGTTTTCCCGTGAACTGAAGATACGTATGCCCGCTAGGAATACCGGCCGGTGTGCTTCAAAATATACTGGAACCTAACCCTAGCTCGACGAAATTCACCGATGGTGAAAGCGTTCGGACCGCACTTATAGCACATGTAAGCATATTGCTTCTGTCTGAAGGCCGTCTCACGCCCAGCCAACCACCAAAAAAGTGGATGGCGTGCAAAACGACTAAGCGTTCTAGGAATAGTCGTTAGGCCCACAGCGTGAGGTTGTTGGAGAAAACTCAAAGGCTTACTCCACCCACCTAAACTTCTCGATTTTAATAGAGAAATTTGTCATTTCCTGAAATTCGGACAAACCATCGCGCCCGTTTCAAGTATCACAGAGGCGGATTTTCAAGCGACAGCGACCAAGAAAACGATAGTTTAATGGGAAAGTGGTCACTACCATAAAAGTCATCGACCACCTCACACCTAAAATCATGTTGTGCATCTAGGGAGCACAGGGACAGATCGAGGCAAGAAAATGAAGAGGTTCTCGAGTATTGATGTGTATAATCATCCACATCTAGAACACCTACTTCAAAAGTCGGTTGACTGTGGAATTTACGCATAAATATCAGTATACTTCATATCAAGGTGTAGATGCACTGCCACTGCATGAAAGGAGGTATTTATAGTAAATAGAAGAATGGAGCCATCATGTCGGGTTTAAACTGGTCATCCTCCTGCCCATCTCCCGACAATGAAATTTATTAAAGATTGATCGATATATTGTTCGAAATGATCAATATCTTTGGGATTTTCTCCAAATAGAGAACGCCGTGGTCAAACCTGAATGCATGGAATTGAACGCTGGCAGAGAGGGAGGAAGGAAAATTTGGCCTTGAAAGCCATTCCCACGCTATCATGCGTGCATTGATGCCAGGCTCGTAACGTGTTCGTTTCCGTGGCCGTTCTTTTGATTTTTCTCTCTCATTAAAAAGTAACTTATTTTCTTCATCTAAATTATTCAAATCGCTGTCAGAACTGACCAGTGATGCAATAGAAGGCCATTCATCGTCACTTGATAAGCTACTTATATCTTAAAAATCTAATATCTCAAGAAATTTACTCGCTTCCTTGACATGTTCGGAATTTAAACGGACTCGCAAAATTGTCGCTTATCATGTCTCGACATTTTGGGGCTAACTAACTAAACGAAGCTAAAATATTAAAATTTAATACATGGCAAACTGTTGCTAGTTGACATAGTGAAGCATGGCCGAATATTACGAACGTTGGCTAATTAGAGAGGAAGAAAAAAGGTCGAAGCCATATGTGGATAGCAGCAGTCAAGCGCTGTTTCTGAGAGACCATACATGGACCAGCCGCAGCCAAAGGGTTAAACCGCTCGCTTACACTTATCGGCACGTTACACAGCCATTATGGTATTTGGTTATTAATGTTATTTATTTTGTGTTAATAAATCAGCCTGAATAGCTATTTGAAAACATTACTAGAAATTTTGAGTTTAGATGGAAATCGTCTGTTCATGTTTAGGCCTTATGACTGACGTGAAATGAATTTATAAATTTTATGAACTAGGTTTGTAAGAAAAACAATTAAACAAAAGAAATAATATATTCACAAAATTAAGGAATGCACAATGAGATAAATTGGATTAGGAATACAATGTGAGATATGGTAAAATATGATTTAAAGTAACAAGATGTAAATTAAGATGAGAAGTGAAAATGAAGTAAGAGTGAAATAAAAATGACTATGATGGATTGAATTGGGGTCTGCAATACGAGAAGTAACTAGAATTAGGACCTACTCTCGTATGGCAGTTTGCAGAGAATAAATGTGAGAGGATTTATAACTGACCTTGATTGAAAGTAAAGTTAAACCGGAATGGATGGTGACACGAACACAAATGAGAGAGAAAATTCGTGTTATTTCAAAAGTGGTGAAATGCGTATGTTGGTATGTATGTGAAATTCTAAGAGATGTTGTTTGAACCAGTAGTACATTAAATGAAATCAGTATTTCGTCTCAGGATATTTGAATTATTAAACGTTACATAAACTAATTGAATTGCAAAAAGTTATGGATAAATTAATTGAATGATTGTATTGACAAAAGTTAATCAAAATAAATGAACTAATTAATCATTAAGTTGTACATAATTTGCATGAATGATTTAATTGACAAAAGTTAAGTAAAAAGAATTGAATGATATGAATTTTATACATAATAAATGATAATATATATATTTAAGTTTCCCAGGAGGATTTTATTATAGGAATGCCCAGAGGAAATTGCTATACCATATTATCGAATCGGAGCGTATTTTGCTGAACACCGTTTACAAACGTTTCCAAGGCGTAACGCTCAACCCACAAATTTGGGCACCATGGTAGATAGAATGAAATAAGGAAAGAATCGATAAAGAACGAAATAGCACGATGCGAGTTGCTATTTATTTATTTTAAGCATTTATAACCCTTTTTGCCCTAAAGGCTCATCTGGCTTAAGTTGGTAATAAAAACAAGAGATAAAAATACCAACTGCCGGCAAAAGATGCAGTCACATAATGAGGACATAAATATTATCAGTTCAATTAAAAGATTAAAAACAAAATAAAAGAGCACTAACGTGCGATTAAGTAAAGGGTAAATATGTAGTTTAGCGGCCCGGCCAAAAAAAGAATTTGTGTGTAAATATTATCATTCACTCGTGTCAGAATATTCATGCATGTTTGAGTCCTTTTCAAATTATTATTCTATAAACAATTAGGATTATATACTGGGGGGCTGTGCCCCCAGGACCCCCCCAATTTAATGAAACTCAGGATCATCGTAGTGTAGTCCCCCATTGTGTTTACCCCCACACGAGCCGTCAACTTAAATGTACTCTAAAAATGTGAAACATTTTGGGACATGGACGAAATAGTATGTCCCATCGTTCGCACTGATAATCTACATATTTACCAAGTAAAGTCCTTCATGTAAAATACGGATGTACAAGGTTTGGAAAAAACTAAGAGTAAAATATGATTAAAATGTAGGGTGTAAGGAAGTAAATAAGGTATTTAATTTTAGAGGAAAGCCAGCATCTTCCAGGAATCTTACTAAGTTGGGCATAACATGGGAGGCAATCTCCGAGAATAGAAGCAAAGCTGGGGTGAATACCGAAGTACTTCCTTTGATGGGAAGAGTATTGCGGGCAGGTGAGTAAGATGTGTTGCATTGAGATACGAGAATGACACGTCTGGCAAGATGGTGGTTCCTCGCTAGTCATCAAGTGTCTGTAGGTGAGGCGACAGTGGCCAATTCGCAGGTGGCGCATCATAACTTCATGCCGCCTGATGAGGGAGTAGGATGATGGCCACGGGGAAGCATTTTTCTTAGGTTGGAGTAGGTGAGGGTGTCCATACGAGTTCCAATATCGTTCACATTCTTCTCTGACCAATTTACGGATGAGAGGCATGTAGTCTCTGTGAAAGATGGGCGATTCAGGAATGGACAACAGTGTGGAGGGCAGCCTTCTTAGCTTCTAGATCAGCCGTTTCATTTCCCTGGATGTTTGAGTGTCCAGGCAGCCAGCAGAATGATATGGAGGAAGAGCGTCCGGTCAAGACGTGTATGGTTTCCAGTATTTCCATGGCTACAGTGTGTCGAGGGAACAATCGCTGAAGGGAAGTCAGCGTGCTCATACAGTCTGTAAGCATGGTATATAACCCTGGAGAACGGTGACCGAGGGCACGCACAGCTATTTTGATGGCCACGAGTTCTGCTGAGAAGACAGATGCTGTAGGGAGTAAGGTGTGAGAGGGAAGGACCGCGGCAGTTCCAGAGTCCCTGCATCAGTTTTCGACCCGTCAGTATTAATAGGTATAACTGAGGTGAGTGTCTGCATGCTCTTGAAACATGGGACGTTGAGATGCAGTTGGTATCTCATCCTTGGGGCCTCTCAGGAAAGGTTCGCAAAACTGAGGATTCTTGCGAGTCCACGAGGGTAGCGTAGGTGGTCTTTCTAGAGCAACAGAGAGTTGTCTAAGCTCAAGTTTTTCTAAAAGTTGTGCTATACGTAGGGTGTATGAATAGAAGGTGCGAGGGCGAATCTCTGGTTGAAGGGTCATGGAGCAGAGAATTCGAACGAGTTTAGAGCGCATACAGAGGAATCTGATGTAAAATCGGAGACAATATTCATCACGGCAAGATCGGAGAAGGAGGAATCTTGTTTCAGCATAGAGATAGATCACAGGGGAAGACTTTAATGCTCCTGTAGCAAGGCGGAAGCCTCTGTTATGTAGACAGTATCATATGCCTTTTCTATGTCGAAGAAGATTGCGGGAATGAAGTTTCTTCTAGAGAAAGCAAGGCCAATATCATGGTCAAGTAGAGTAAGAGGGTCCAGTGTGGAGCGATTTGGGCTAAGCCCAAATTGGGACGTAGAGAGAAGCTATTGTTCTTCAAGATACCACATTACGCACTCAAGCAACTTCATAGGCACGAGGTAAGGGCACTTGGCCGGCAATTTGTTGGATCGGAAGGGTCTTTTTCCAGTTTGAGGAAAGGGAGGATAGTTCTGTGGTGTCAGTATTGGGAAAAAGTTCCTGAGAGGAAAATATAATTAAAAACTGTTAAGAGGCACTAAAGGGCACCTACATGGACGTGTTGGATGAGTGTTTATGATATTAAGTCGTCTGAAATGGTGAAGTTCTTACATGATAAAAGTGCCTCCTGGAGTTCTTTCATCGAGAAGGGTTCTTTGTAGCACAGTTTTCTGGACGTTTCAAACATTAATGGTTGCGATTCTATTAGGAGGGATCCATGGGAGATTGAGCTGAGCGTGTGCGGAATTAGCGCTGCAACGTCCTGGGGAGCACTGACTAAGTTGCCATTATGATGGAGGATGGGGAGGTAGAGTGTTCTGAAGAGCCGCGTATTTTATGTATTCTTTGCCAGACCTTGGCTAGAGTGGTGCGGGATGAGATGGAAGATGTATATTGAATCCAGGACTGACCATTTGCCTGGCGGGTGAGGGCGCATTGTTTTTTATAGTAAATGTAAGACGTGCAGGGATTATCTCGAAAAGGTACGATGGAGCCTATTTCATTCACGCTTAGCGGTGCTACACCCATTGTTCCATCAGGCGATCGATGGTTTGAGTCGAGCATTGCAGAGTGCAACATGTTTGTGGGTCGTTGCTGAAAAAAGCTCCACAAGCCTTTTTAAGCGGGATGTACCATCTGTTATTTCATCAGACAGTTATGGAAGAGGACAATGTTACAAAAGCTTCCCAGTCAGCTTTCTGGTAGGCTCAATACGATCTTGGGGAGATGGGGAAATTGGTAGTAGATCTAGGAGTAAGGAGTAATGATCACTTCCACACACATCATCAAATATCTGAAGTGATTGGGTGGGAAATCTGTTTTACACAGACAGAGATCTATGTGGATAAAGAAGTCTGTCTAGGGATGATAATGGGTATGGGCTTCGTCATAACATAACATAATTTCACGGATGACAAAAGCCACAAGGGCCTATCAAAGGTCATCCGCATCCATCAAAACCCACCCACATAGGACTATATCAATAATCGCCAGGGGAAGACAAAATCAAAGTCATCCACAATATAATATAACAGATGACAAAAGCCACAAGGGTCCATCATAGGTCATCTGAGTCAAACTTGTAAGTCTTGTTGTAAGACTATGTCTAGTACATGTCCTTTGCTGTTGTTTAAGACATCGTACCTGTACCGGTTATGAGCATTAAAGTCTCCAGTTAGAAGGAATGGTTTCGGGAGTTGGGAGACAATTTAATTCAGGGAGGCAAAGGTGATTAGCTTGGAAGGTTAGTGAGCACACAATTAAGAGCGTAGATCCATGAAGGTGAACAGCGACAGCGTTAAGGCTTGTGCAAAGGGGGATGGTGGTAAATGGTATATCCGTGCAGACTAGGAAGAGGTTACTATAAAATTGAGATTGTAGAAGGATGACCAGGGCGTAGCTGGCAGGGAAAAAGTAAGAGGGATCTAGGAGCTTTGTTTCACTGAGGCAAATCACTTCAGGGATATTCCATGTCAGGCAGAAGGTTGAAGACATTGGAGCATTAAAGGTTGAATTAGGCAAAGGAGTGGGAGTATGGTTCATCCATTTTTGGTCCAGGCATGCTCAGAGAGGAGGCATTATCTGTGGGGACATCACAAGCGTCAGTTAAAGGGTTTGGCGGTGATTGGTGGGTAGTTTTTTCGGTAGTCAGGGAAAAATCTGGAGAGGAGGATGTCGCATTGTTGGATGCTATATTGGCAGCTATACAACCCGGAAGCAGATCATAAGTTAAACAAGAAGATCGGCGGCACAAATGATGGAACTCAAAATATTTCGTCCCTGTTCCATTATGTTTCACTTTATTGGAGTAAATTTAAGGGGACTGCTCATGGGGGGTTTATCACTACAAGGGGACCTCCCTACGATGATCGTGAGTTTCAATCAATTGGGGCGGAGTCTGGGGGGCACAGCCTCCCAGTATATAATAATGTTTATATAAAATGTTCTAACATTTTTATTTAACCAAATGCGCATGAATATGCATGCACAGGTGAACAAAACATACATGCCAAAAAAATACACTTTTTCGGGTGTACCGCTGATCTTCATGTTTGATAATCATAATCCGTAATCAGGGAGGTGCAGTTAGGTAGTACGAGGGGCACAATGCAAGGTGATGTGTCGGCCAGGTGATCACATAACTGACAAGTGTCAGTAGTTGGGAGTAGTACAAGAAAAGGATGAAGAGTAGTTATGCCTTCGGAATCGGCAACTCCTTCAGTGATCACAGTCACTCTGCATCCACTGAGAGTTCCATATATGATGGTATATCCAAGAAAATTGATGGAAGTCATAGATATGACTGACTTTTCATCTTTTAAAGTAACATTATACTGTTGTGCAACCTTTTGAAATTTAACCAGGTTTTCATCATGTTCTAATCTTATTCTTTCAACTACAACAATGTTGTCGATGTATGCATGCATTCCATGGAAGTCATTTTGCTTAATCATATCATCCATTGTTGTTCGAAAACAAGCCATGCCATTAGTTACTCCAAATGGCACTCTGCAGAATTGTTAGTTTCCCATTGGCATTGAAGGCAGTGTAAGGTTTGTCTTCTGGCTGACTGGGTATCTGATGGTAGGCACTCTTTAGGTCTAAGGAGCTATAGTACTTGTATTGAGATAATTCTGTAGCAAGATCGTCTATTCTGGGAAGTGGATACACATCTAACTGTGTATCAGTTTATCATTTGACTGTAGTCTACAACCAGTCTCTTTCTGTAATTTGTGCTACTGATGGGGCACATCTGCCACCAGTAAGGTCTTAGCCAATGTTCTCAGTAAAGCTCACAAGGTTACCCATTTCTGGACAAGAGCCTTCCTGTGAATATGATGGCACATTGTGGTGTCACTGAAGGATGCTGACTGAACCTAGCCTCCAGAATCAGGAAATCATCCAGCAACTAGTTTATGTTAACTTGGGTACATTCTACTCTTGTACTCTTGCTTCATGCATTGATGCTGCCTCTGCTCCAGATGATATACCCTGCTTCAACTTCTGAGTCTGGCAAAACCTTCCATTAGCTATGTTCAACAAGATCTGGATGAAGGGTATCTTCCCAGACTCCTGGTGATTGGCTACCCAGCTTTCTTTTTTGTAAGCTGGGAGAGATCACGGTAATTATTTGATATGGGTCCCAACTGTAGTTTGAAAGTAAAACAATCCATTTTATGGTATATTTGATGTTTTATTTAAATTTGGCCTTATTTTTTTGTGCAAAGTCATAGTCTAAAAAAATGGGTTAATTTTGGGATTATGCCTACCCTCAAATTTTGTTTGTGCTTTGTTATAAATATATCTATTTTTAAAAATATGCAAATGTTATGTCATATATAGTGTAGATATACAGATATACCTTTATATTATTTAGATTTTTCAAACTTGCTTTCATTATCTCAACAATAATTCCATTTCCACCAATTTGGGATTGGTTTCTAAGTGAAAATTTAGTTTCTTTGTGTGCATGTTGAGCCCCTGAGGAATGCTATCCTCACTCAGCACCTTAGCATGCAATTTTTACTTATTTATAGTTTTAGTTGGATTTTTTTGTTTTGTTTTTATTTGGTGGTTTATTAGTTTGCTGTTTCTTTTTTATATTCACTCACCTGTTAGGGCCACTTATCGGCAGCACCTGGCTCTAGATAAGATACCCAGTTTGTTATTATGACACACCTACCAAAAAGCATGGTATACCGGTAATTGTCATATAATATTATCAATAAGGCTTGTAGAATGTGCCAGACATAAAACCTTGGTTCAAGAATACCATGTTTGTGTGACAAGTTCTGATTGGACTTTTCATCGGTGAAGTTGTGTCCGAAATACTTTAGCGGACTTTATATACGCTATTGCAAGTTGCCCCCAAATCTTTAAAAAATTGTCACTGTGAGCCTTTCCCGACCAAGGTTTGGATGGCATCCCAATGCCACTGGAAAAAGAAAGCCACCAGCCGGCTCCCTCTTCTACATGCACCTCTGAAAGCATGGAATGCTCTACAGCTGCCTCCAAGAGATCCTGCTCTCCTTCGCCATCCACTGGTGAGGTTTCAATTGCGCTGGCCAAATCCAGCAAGCCCTGCATGCCTCTCTCTATGTCTCAATAGCTGCTTCCCTTCCCTCACCCCATGCTGGAGTTGCACCCCCATCCTGCATCAGCCCCACCAGTCCTCAGACAGACAACTGATACTCATCAGATCACAGGAGGGCAACCGATGCTTCATCCACCCGGATAAGGTGGCAAAAGCCCTTTACGTCTCTATATTTACCAAAAAATTAATAGAACAAACCCTCACCATCACTGGAGGGGGACGGGGAATTAAGTTTGAGGTAGCCAACCTTGATAACCTATCCCAGCCTCCTGAGTCAGTTACCAGGTTGGGGGAGTGGTGTGTGAAGTGCTGGGCAGCAACAGACCATGACCCAACCTACACTTTTGGAAGGATTTTCCCAGTCTCCCCAGACATAACTAACCGGGGGCATCTTAGATGAACTGACTGTCCCGGACAGACACCCGACTCAAGTAGTAGATGCCTTCTGCCTTCCTGAATTTGTCAGAGATGGAAAAACAAAGACCAACATGGCCATCCATCTCAAATTCAGAGGCCCCTCCTCCCTCAAAGGGTTGCTCTGCACTCGGCTGCCTACTGGGTGAGACTACACACCCTCCCTGTTCCCCAGTGCACTCGCTGCTCTCTGTTTGGTCACAGAAACATTTCCTGCATTGGAAAAACCCACTGTGGGAGATGTATTGGCTTCCACAATGCTGATGGATGCACACAGTCCACTTCCTGCCCTTTCTGTGGGGGTGAACACCGCCCAACTTCCAAGCAGTACCCGGCATACCTCCAGGCAACCCAGATCCAGCAGCTGCAACATGAAGCCAAACACTCACTCAAAGACATTAAAACTAAATTAAGAACTATAAAGCCTGGGTCTTTCCGCCCTAAGTCATTCACACTCTGCCACTGTCCAGACCCCACCCCTCCATACAAGCTTACTCTACAGCTCCACCACACCCCTTAAGTCCACAAATTACTGTTATTCAGAAGGCTGCTGAATCCACCCCTTCTCGCCCAATCACTGCCTGGCCCCTACAAACTCCCAGACCCCAAAAGAAACACGCTCTCCTAAATCCCTCCAAAATATTACCTCTTCACACCCTGTTCCACAGCTTAAACCTCAATGGGAGAAGACCCCCAAGTGGGCTGCCTCCCATCTGGAACTACTACTACCCTTATCCTCCCTATCTACACCTCTACCACCTCGCCCCACACCATTCCCACATCCCCCACCTCGGCCTCCCCCCATGCAGCCCAGCAGCCCCTGCCTGTGCTTGGAAGTGCATGCCTTGGACCTGCAGACACCTCTCAAACCCAGCTTACCTCAGACTTCTCTCTCTCCATTCATCAGGGGAAATGTACCCATTACACTGACCTTCATTAACCTCCTTTTTTCAGGTAGCAGCTTTTTAGAAAACCTTCTGAGGTGTCTTCCAGACTTTCTGACCTTCCTTATGTCACTCACGCAATGACTCCTTTGTCTCCCCACTTCATCCTCTGGAATGCACAGTGTCTATACAGGAAACTTCAAATTTTTAAAACCACACTTTCTTCCTATTCACATCTAGTTGTCGGCATCTGTGAGACGTGGCTCACTGATGCATTCTCCCTCTCCTTTCCTGGCTATGTTTCGTACAGGGTGAACAGGAGGGCTGGCAGAGCAGGAGGCAGCCTGCTGCTGCTGGTCTTCCAATTCCTCCCTTCTAGTCCTCTCACTATAACTTCCTTCCCCAGGGGCGGATTAGAGCATCTGCGAGTGACTATTACCTTTGATTCTAGGCCTCTTCAGATCCTATTAATATATAATCCATGTTTGGATATTTCCCTTCATGAGCTTAAATTCTTATTCCCTCAGCTCTCCTCCCCAACACTAATAATGGGTGATCTTAATGCCCATCATGACTTCTGGGAACCAGCCCTTCCCAGGAGCCGGAGGAACCATTCGGGTTCCAGTTTCAGGGAACCTCTCTACCTTGGACCTATGTCTGGAGAATGGCCCCCCTGCTCCACACTACTATCACTACTGGCCCTTGCATGGGAAGTGGCCATCTTCCTGTAGTCATTTCCTTCCCATCAGTGCCACCACCTCCCTCTCACGCATACCTCATTGGTCTTTTAAAAAGGAGACTGGGCACCTTTCAATTAGAATTAAAGTCAGTTACCCCACCCACTTCCCTCCCATCACAAGACCAAATTCAGAATCTCACAGACACCCTGCCGGATGTGGGGTCCCATCACTTTCACTTTGTTACCTCTTCCCCAACCTGCACCTTCAGGGTACCCTGGTGGTCCCAGAAGTGTGTGGCAGCCCTTCAGGCCAAATGCCACACCTTTAAAGCGTGGCATAAGAACCCCATCCTCTCCCTTCGCAACCACTTCCATCTCCTAGAGGCCCGGTGCAAGCGTGTGATCCTTGATGAGAAACGTTCTGCCCTGGCTTCATTTTGTACCTCCCTATCCTTTACTTCCTCAGTCTCCTGGGCCTGGTCATTCTTAAGAAAGATGGTCCACCTTCAGCCCCCACTCACCTTCCTGCTAACTAATAACAGTCCCCTCCTCACCACAAACACCCAGAAAGTCGAGTTTCTTGCCTTCCACATTCACACCACACTTGACTCTCCTGACCCTGTACCCACCCCTAACATACCTCCATCACACAATCAGCACAGCTATCATGCCACAGAAGCTTGCCTCAGCCTTACACTCATTGTCTGTGGGGAAGGCCACCAGAGTGGACAATGTCCTCAATGAATTCCTCCGATGCCTCCCAGACCCTCTGGCTCACCTCTTCCTGTACATCTTTAATGACAGCTGGCTGTCGGGTACATTCCCTTCAGTGTGGCGACAAGCACTCACACTTCCTATCCCCAAACCTGGCAAGGACCTCTCAAAGGCTTCCTCATATAGACCCATTAGCCTCCTTTCCAACCTTGAGAAAACACTAGAATACATAGTACAGAACAGACTGACATGGTGGCTAGAACACAAACACCTTCCCACACACATGTACAGGTTTCGTCCCAACAGGGGCACACTGGATGCCCGGCTCCACCTAGAACACCACATTCAGGAAGGATTTAACAATAAAGAATTCCCTCTAGAGCATTCCTTGACCTTAAAGGATCTTTTGACTCCTCTTCACCTACCGCTATTATAACAAAACTTGCCCGCCTGGGACTCAAGAGGTTTTCCCTTAACTGGGTTAAGTCCTTCCTGTCTTCCAGATCCTTCTCCATGGTGATAGGTAATGCCTACTCTAGCTATCACCCTGTCACCAGAGGTGTCCCAGAAAGTTCCCTTCTCAGCCATCTCTTCAATGTCTTACTCTCTGACTTTCCTCAATAGTCTCTCAGGGATTTCACACACAGATACCATGGTCCAAGGCTGACTGCCTGGCACTGGGTAGGACCCTATTTCTGAATCTGCTACACACAGTACAAACACTCTCTACACATATATACTGATGGTTCAGGCCTTCCATCCCTCCCATCAGTTGGAGCAGCTATATTCATGCCATCACTCTCCATAGCCACTGCGTCTATCCTTACAGCAGAACTCTTCGCCATTAAGGAGGGACTCAATGCTGCTAAAAGAAATACTCCTTCCTCCATAACACTTCACAAATTCCCTCACAGCCCTCCAACTCATCCAACGCCACTCCATCTGCCTCCAAATACACCACCTACTACATCAACTGTCAACTTCAAATATTAACATCTACCTTCAGTGGGTCCCCTCCCACATTGGCATTTTGGCCAACAGAACGGCAAGTAGGGCCCACTCTCATCCCTCTCCCAAAGACCTCCCCACATACCAGACAGACCTACTGAGCAACGTACAAAAGGACTGCAACCTTCACTGGAAAAGACACCTGACAGATGGGTTACAGTATACAACATTTGGACGCATCAGACAGGAAACATGTCACCATTGGTGGACCCACTCCCCCTCCTGCGCGCTAGACATTGCCATTACCAGACTCAGGATAGGACACTGTTGCTTCAATGCCCACATTCCCAGGCTGGGCCTTACTGACTCTCCACACTGCCCATCGTGCCCCACACAACAAGATACTCCAGACCATCTGCTACTTGACTGGCTCTGCCACCACTCCCACTGCACTGCTCTCCTCCAATCATTGGCATCACTCCACATAGGCAGGCCAACAGTAGCAGACCTACTTGGTGGCTCCCAAGACCCCAGCCTGGCCCTCAAGACAATTAAGTACACCAGAGTGTTCCTGCAGAGGACTGGACAGATTGACAGAATTTAAATACACAACCGCCTAATATCTACACCTTCGGGACACCAGAGGCTGTGGAACCACAACCAGAAAAGCCCCAAATCCCCAAGAAGAAGAAGATGTTTGTGTGACAATCTGGATATGTTTGTGTTGGTGTGTGGTGATTAACTGTGTAATATAATGTGTTTGATGGATCATAAATATAATTACTAGGATTGAGTTATGGATTTATAAAAACCTGATGCAGTGTGTTTGTTAGTCTGGTCTTAAATTGTGCAAGAGAGTAGCCTCGACCACCTAAGAGGAAGAGAATGGCAATATGGGATAACCATACATGAGAAAAACTTCCTCTGTGCTTCTGTTGATTTGTGTGGTACAAAAATTTTATATACTTGCCTTTTTGTGTTTCTAGCAGGAGCCAGGACAAACAGATCAGTAAGCTTTATGGGAGACATGGCATGGAAGATTTTGTAACAAAAAATTTAATCAGCTCTTAGAAGTCTTTCCTTAATGGAGAAAAGATTTAGACTAATTAGTCTTTCATGATAGGGGATATTTGACATATGCTATTTGCTTGGTCCAGCAATGTTGCACTGACACATGAAGTGATAGGTCTCCCACAAAACCTATGTTCCAAATGGGAGAGGCAAAATCCAGAATTGGGCAGATGTCAGATATTAGCAATGACATCATGAAGGAAGGGGAACAGCATCTGGTGGAGTTTATGAGATTTGTTGCTACCCCACCAGCCTTATATATATATATATATATATGGGATGTCCTAAAGAGAATGTATAGGGTGGTCCGAAAGTCTTTTCATCCCTGTAAAATTGTTTTAATTTTATATTTCAGATGACCAAAAGTCTTGTCACTCCTATTAATAGGATATGGCACTGCATCATTTTGTGCCACAAGAAGTTCATACATAACTTTTTGATGTGTGACAGTGTTAATGAAAGTAAATACACTAAAACCAGTACATGTTTTTTGATAAGACTTTCGGACCACCCTGTACAACCTGTACTTAGATGAGTGCCACACCCAGCCCAGTGTCCTAAGCACTCTCAAACCAGTGAGTAGTCTACCTCAGGTTTATTCCTGCTTCATTTTTACAAGCCTCTTCTAGGTACTGACCAGCTTTAGGCCATTCAACCATGCTCAGGGCTAGGAAGCGGGGGTGCTGGTTTACCCCTCTTTAGTATTTGATCTTTTAAAAATTGTTTTTTTTTAAGCTAAAACTAACCAGGCATCTTATGTAGAATGTTTGCTAGAAGGTATCTGTAAGAGAGCTGTGAAGATAGAAGTGGAAGATATATAACTGGAGGTCCTCTTGCAGGTATTAGGACCAGGAGGGCCCTGAGTATTCATACTCAGCAGAACTATATGTCACCTAGGAGGCTTTCACTCTTATCCACCCACTCCTTTCCCCAAATTTTGAAATACTGTATCTATCAATTCTTACGCCATCATCTATAATCAGACCCATTACTGCCACCCACCCATATGCAACACACCCTGAGTTTTAATATTTGTCTGCAACTGCATGAGCTTGCACCCCTTTTTCCCAAAATATAACCTTCTGGTTACTATCCTCCCACATTAACTAGCAGAAATTATAGCAATGCTCTTCGCACAATTTTCAATCTAGCCTGCCCATTCTCCCTTTTATTTACTAATTTTTTATTGCATTTCAAGAAGAATCCCTATCCCTCACCATGCTCTACTGCCTAATGCTAACCCTGTTACTGAGCCTCATCTTTCCATTTTGCCAGTCATAAGGTGGTGTTGACCAGATTTCACTTCCGCCATACATCTAAGTCACACACCATGGCTCTTTGATTTCCAGTCAGTCTCCCACCTTGCTTTTTCTTTCTCCTATTCCTTCCTATGAATCTGTTTCACTAAAAATGATGCACTTGTATTGATCGGCAGTCATTATCACATGAAAAAAATAATTGATTTAGAGTTAAAAATTAATAACTATCCCAATAAACTTTTCAGTTTTTAAACAATAGATTAATCCGTAGTATCCTTTAAAATATATTGAGAGAAATGAAGTCTGTCTGGCTCTTCAAATCTGAAACTGATTCCAATCAAAAGTATGAAGAAATTTTAAGGAAAAATGACTTTATATGTGAAACTGTGCCAACTTTAGATTTTAAATTTATTAATAAATCTTCTTTACTTGAAGCATTACAAACACCAGATAAGTTTAGTGGAATAATTTTCACTAGTTCAAGAGCAGTTCAAGCATTAGAAGATGAATACAGGAACCTCCCCCTTTCTTTACACCAGCAGTGGAGTAACAAAAAGATTTTTGCCATTGGAAAGTCAACAACTCTATTGGTCAAAGAAAAACTCAGTCTGGAATCTCTTGGTTCTGTAGCAGGAAATGCAAAAGAATTGGGACCAATAATATTAGAAATGACAAAACCATTTGATAAACCTTTATTTTTTCCATGTGGGAATTTGAAGAGGGAAGAGCTGCCAATATTCCTTGCAAAAAATGATAGAGATTTCAGGGCAATTACTTGTTATGAAACAAAAGAGCATTTGCAGTTAGAAACTACTTTGTGCAAACTTGCAGCTGCCCACCAACCATCATTTGTTGTATTTTTCAGTCCCTCAGGGGTTAGGTTTGCTCTGCCTTTATTTAGTAAACATAATATTAGTCTAACAGGTATTAAAATTATAGCCATTGGTCCTACCACCAATACAGCATTAGCTAATTATAATGCTGTTGTCTCAGGCATTTGCCCCGAACCATCCCCTGAGGGATTAATCCAGGTACTGAGATCATTTTAGTTCTTATTGTAGTTTCTTTTAAAGACATTTTGTACAAAATTTATTTCAACCTAATGATATTTATTTCATATCTTAGGAGCCATCCTTTGGAAGGAAATGGAATAATAACTTTAAAAGTAGTCTTTATTTTCAGCTTAATTCATTTGATAAATATATTATTAATCTTTGGCAGAATTAACTAGAATTACATCTCACTCGGAGCCATTTGCCTAAAAGAACATTTCATTAGTCACTTTCAAAGTGAATACCTTTATTAAATGGGGAGCATTTGAAGATGAGCTTTGCCAGTGCAATTAGTTGTTGATTTGTTCATGTTACCTTCAATCTTAATAACTATTTTTTTATGGGCTTTATCCTTCCACTGCTCCCATCATAAAGAGATCCTAACTCACTTCTACCTGGGTCATACCAGGTTGGTCCATGGGAACCTTATGTCCCATATCTCACTCCCACCTATAACTCTTGCTATACCAGACTCCATGTCTCTCATGCTCATTGAGTGCCCCCTTCCCTTTATTCCATCCTTCAGCATTGCGTCTAATCCTAGATGAAAGCCCATAGTTCTCCACAAGTATTTGTTTTTCTGTCCCTCACTCCTAGTTCCCTACATTTTTATCATTATCAGATTGAGTGAGAGACACTTGCTTCAAGTGGTAGTTATTTGCCTTATTAAAAAAAAGCTTTTTAGCCCTTTATCCCCTTAGCCACAAGTAGAGTACTCAGGCTTTGTACCTTTTACACACCTCAGAACAACAAACTGAAAATTGGAACAAAACATAACTACAAAATTTACTGCAAGTCTGGAGAACTTAAAGAAAATCCATATATCACACTCAACCTCCCCCCTTCCCCCCTCCCCCCGCATATATGAATCACTAATTACTGGCAACAGCAAAATAGCCTCAACAAAACAACACTGCAGCATACTTTATGAAACACTATTCAAAAACCATCTTAACCACATATAGACATCAAAAAAGGATAACCAAAGACTAAGCTTCCCCATTTACTGCTGAAAATGTTCAGTTAGCCATTGACTTACTCAAAAACTCTAAAGCCACAGCAAACATACACCTTAAATACCTAGGAAGTGGCAATCTTGGCCATCCCACGCACTTTTAACTACTCCTGGTTTAACAGTACCATCTCTTCAATCTGCAAAACCACACATCATTCCAATACTAAAGTCAGACACCAAAACAACCAAATGCATACTAACCAATCTTATGACAGTGCACATTATCCAAAACCCATGAAAAATTAATGCTGAAAAGAATAGGTCCAGATAAACTCTCACAAACAAAACAGATTCAGTAAAAGAATCACTCAACCACAACTCTCCTAACCAACTTCACATAGCACAGACTAGACAGTTACAATAAACACCCTTTCCCTTACACACAATCCTCTCGATAATCAGACAAAGCATTTGGCACTGGGCCTAAACATATCCTTACATGTAAAATCCTAAACATCAATCTCACTAATGAGGAATAAACTTCATCTTTGGCAGAAAAGGACAAGTTATACACGACACACACACACACAAATCATGACTACTACCACTCCACAAAAGCATACCCTAGGATGCCGTTTTCTTACTTTTACTTTAAATTTATAATTTATTCACTCATTCTGAAACCACAATTCCTAATTATTCAAACACTTATGCAGATCACATTTCTATTATAACACAACACACAAAAATCAACACAGCAGCCTATATATATATCAGTCATTATTCACACTCAACACTTTTGAAACAAATGGACTGCAATAACTAACATACAAAAATCAAATAGAACCTTACTCTAAAGGCCTTTGCAAATATCACCTTTGGACAACAGTAGTAGTCACTAATTACATCATATAAACCATTCATCTACACCTCCATAAATTACACAGCCACAACTTAGCACCCAACACTCAAACCCAATGCAGACAAGCTTCAAAGATGATTAAATAAAGCACTCAAAATTATCCCAGGATGCACATATAGACAAATCTAAGAAATCACTACACAAGAAACACAGTACTGCTAGCCCAAATAAATCAGCCACACTTCTGTCATCCAAAAGTACAAGCACATAATAAACCTGGTTTCCAACACCAACTTGTTTCTGATATGACCAAGATGACACTAAACACTTTCTCATTGACTGCTGTAACCTCACACATGCTAAAACATACTCCATCCCTCATTGTGAGAGCTGTGGCTCTATCCAGGGGATATGGTAATGTTTTGGAAGGCTACCTACCTCACTAAAGAGGATTTTCCTTCAGTTCCTTCAAGCTTTTCCATTAAATTCACTAATTCATCAATTTACAGGATTCCTTTTGTCTTTATATAGAAGAAATATTTTTTACAGGTTTTCAGCACACAAGGGTTTGAAGTTTATATATTTCAGAATTCATTTTCATTGTTTTTTTCTCAATTTTACTTGCTCTCTCAACCTGAACCTTCAAGAATAATAATGATGATGGCTTTCTCTTTTTACATTCACACCCCACCCCTCATTCTTTCCCGGCTTGTCACTGCAAGACAGTACTTTGGAGACTTACACCTGGCACCTGAAGGAGGAGCCCACCCCCCTCCTCTTCCCACTGCCTTTTCTAGTCAAATTTGATTGAGACTTCCGGGGTTTTCTTTCTTCTACATATCATCATTTTACACACTTTATTTACAAGCCCTTTCTCACCTATTTTTCTTACCAGGTAGTCACTGGCTAGCTTTGTCCACTCACCCCTTGTTGGTGGCCAGGAGGAGGGAAGCTGTTCCCATTCCCTTCTTACTGCTCCCATCTATATTTTCCATGACTATTCCTTGCAATGGGGCATCAGGTGTAGCATCAAAACCAAATTGCGCCTCCCACACTCCATTGTTTGTTGGATGATCTGCTGAACATATATTCTCAGCACAGAAATAAAATGAATAATTAGTAAATTGCATTATTAATTAATAGGTATTTTTCTCTTTCTGAATAAAGTATTAATTTTTTACAATGGTTGTGTGGAAACAATTAAGTTCAGTTGGTTAAAAATTATAACATTTTAAACAAATGTTTGTGTTTGCCTCTTGTTTGCATTTTACTATGACCACAAATGTTTGAATAGTTAGAGATTTATCAGTATATACATATATTTTCATATTAACTGTTTATATGTGCAAGTAAAGGGTAGTAGTTCATTTGGTTTATCAAATTTATTTACTTAAATAAAAATGATATTTCAACTTCTTTATTGGACCGAAGATAGTGAAATTACTGGGTAGAATATTGATAAATTTGCAATAGAAAACACATAAAAGGTTGGAAGAGTACAACTTGAAGATATATTTTAAAAGAAAATGAGATCAATCACCTAGGAGTGAATAAATACTCAGTGAGAAAAAAAAAGTCTTTTGTAAGTTTCTAGAAATTTTTTAGGATATTTTGAATCAATTCATTATTGAGCCAACTAGGTGGCCAATATAATTACATCTAGTACTTTTAAACAATGATCATTTGGTACAGAAATTGACCATTGTGGGAGCATTAGGAAATGGCGACCATTAGTTCCTTTTGACATGAGAATTGGGAAAGGTAGAATATCTGAGAATGTTACCAAAGCTCCAAATTTTTCTAAGTAGGATTATGGAAACCTTTGAAACTTGTTAAATTTATTTAATTTGCATGTGGAATTGAGAGGATGCTGGAGGATGTTCTCATTACACTCTACATAAATGATATCTCTCGCTACATTTTAGCACAAGTTTGTTTTTTTGTAGCCAATACAAAGGTGGTGCTCTTCTGCCACAGCTTAACTCCAACCCAGACTTGTTCCTAAATGGTGCTGGCTGGAAGTGGCAGTCTCACTGTTTCTTTAGTCTTGTTTTTCATCCATGCCTCCCATGGGAGTTCCATATTCACAGCCTTAGAGTCTCTTGTACCCACACCATGGGCATTCTTTGTTCCATGACATATTACATTTTTATTAGGCCAAACTTTATTTTGGTTGTTTTACTCATCCGCAGCTGAGTGTGAAAATAATTAAATTGAGCCTCATTAAATGCTACAACCCCCCTTCCCCCCAAATATATTACTACAAAATCCTCCTCCTAAACATTGATTTCAATATAAAACAGCCCCACCCCTTTTTCTCATCATCTCCAGAAAAGACATTACATGTTTTTCTTAGGAAAAAGTGGTAAACAGTGGAGTGGTGTCAACTATAAATTCTTGTTGAATGTCCTTTTCTGGGGGACCATATATGTTACCTGTCCCAGCCCTAAGTGAAAATTAGGCACCATCCTTTATGGTCAAAGCTCAAGGACATATCTGCCTTAATTGTGGGCTAGGTTGTCAAAGTCTATCTTAGCTTGAACCTCCTCACAGGGTGGTACCTTGTGTAGCTTGTTACACATGGTACCTGGAGGAGCTGCACATCCTTCCAGCCTGAGCCTTGTCATAGGGTAACATGAACTTCCCATCGCTTTCCCTCAACAACTTTATTTTTTTACTCTGCAATTATCCACTCAACCTTTTGTCTAGCTGCACTTGGTACTAGGAGGAACTGTTCTCACCTGAACATAGTGCAAACTAGGGATGCCCTGTCACTGGGCCGAATTAAAATTGACTAAATTTGGGAAAGTTGTTGGTGCTCTTCCTTCCCACTCCCTCTCAGAGCTACTTTTTTCTACAACTATCCCCTCAACCTTTTGTCTAACTACAAGAAGGTTAATGGTGTATCTCTGGGTGAAACCCCTTGCTGCAACAAACTTGAAGGAGAAACATGACCTCCCATTCCCAATGCACCACATGGAGGTACCCTCCTCTTACCTGGAGGAACAGCACATCCTCCCAGCCTCACTGCCCAGAAAGATAGACCTGACACAGAGAAAACCTCCACTATGTGTCCAGGTCAAGTTGATGCATACTCCCAGTCCTTTTATGCACCGTTTCAGGGGTTGCCCGAAGATTCTCTTAGTGGAGAGGGTTGTAGCAGGCCGAAAATCTAGACTAACCCCAATCAATCCAACCCACTTCCTACACTAATTGAAGGAGAATGAAACGGATTGTATATACAGTCCCTTTACTTACAAAAAAAGTACAATAATATTTACAATAGAGAGGGGTGATTAAATTGGAGATCTCGTTACTATTCACACAAAAATATACAGCTAATTTTCCTATGCACAAAAAAATAAATCCTACTTATAAATACTAACAATCGATCCTAAGAAACAATTCTATAAAAAAAATTGAACCCAAATAAAATTTGGACTACAACAGTCAATAAACAACAAAATCTTTGTATACAAAACAAACTAGCGCCTCCAAGCTTGGGCTAAGATAACTGATGTTGTCACAGTTGCGTGGCTATTATAAGCCCTCCTTCATTAAAGCTGTACTATTTTAAACTTAACCAAGTCAGAAAGAACACTGCCTTGAACCTTTGTCAAATACTATTGGCCTTTATTAATTAACAATAATAAATACGTAGCTTTGAATACAGGGGTAATTTACAAGATTTTTTTTCTATATTTCCAGAATATAGCACCTGGAAAAAAAAACCATTTAATAATAACATGGAAATCAATTTTATACATAAACAAGCAAAACCAAATCCATTCCCATTCACACACACTCACATTTGCTCCACCACAGGGTGCTTCCTTCCCCCCTCTAGATGTACAAAGTTGGGTTTATCTGAATCCTGTGTAAGTTGGAGGAAACCATGCTGGGCATATGTCCCCTGCTCACTCTCCCAAGGTATCCAGGTTTTGCGACCCCACCACCACTTGATGGTGGCCGGGCAGGAGGTTGCAGGATTTACACTTTGCATGATGTCTATTCTTATCTTTTCTTCAAATACCTCCTTTCAGACAGTAGCTATGCAGCTGCACCTTGATAGGAGGTATACTGTTATTTCTGCATACATTCCATCATCAAACAACTTTGATGCAGGGGATTTCAGCCGTATCGCAGTACGGTTGCTGAGGCCCTTTCTGCTGTTCAGGGATTTTAACAGTAGACCTGCTCTGGGGAGACTACTCGATCAATCCAAGGGGTCAGGTCCTTGCCAACCTGATCGATGAGCTGGAAGTAGGTGTCCTAAATGTGGATGTTTCCGCATCACCGCCTGAAAACTGCTTCATTTTCCTATCTTGATCTATCTTTGTGCTCTTCGGATGCACAGCCTGATTTGGAGATATAGGTAACCTCCATGGTAGTGATCACTTTCCCATCCCATATCATTTTCTGAACCGCTACCACCTAAGAGACCCCTGCCTGGAAGTGTTTGGTACAGAGCGGTGGTCTGCATTTCAGGAATTGACCGATTTCTTTGTCCCAGTCAAGGACTTTAGGTTGGAGGATGAAGCAATTGAGTTCTCCGGCAACCTCATCGTCTTGGGCCTAACTACTATACCTTAAATGTCTGGCTATTTTGCACACCAACCATTTTCTTTCTGGTCAGCCGAGTGGGAGACAGCCCTCAAATAGAAACGTTATGCCTACATGCGCTACAAGGGCCACCCAAATGCTTTCACTATCGTTGAATTTTGTCGAGCTAGGGCTAGATTCTGGTATATTTCAAAACACGCCCACCTGGTGTGCATAACTCTTCACTGAATGGGAAGATCCCTCTTTCAGAGGTTTTGGAAGCGAGTCAAAAAGATTCAAGGCAAGTTTTTGCAGGCCCCCCTCTCGTTTTAAAGGAGAATGAGACCACAATCTCGCACCCCGCGTCTGTGGCAGAGTCCATTGTGACCGTATTCTCTAGCCAGGATGCTGCTCCACCAGCATTTAATGCACTTTGTGGAAGGCCACCGACAGGACTTTACTTCCAGAGGCGGAGAACCCTTCAGCGACAAGTTTACATTGAGTGAGGGGAGTTCTCTCCCACACCTTATTTACAAGACTGCTTTCTCCCCCAGACTATTGGGGACATTCATG
Organism: Ceratothoa steindachneri; assembly: GCA_963969495.1. Lineage (NCBI taxonomy): Eukaryota > Metazoa > Arthropoda > Malacostraca > Isopoda > Cymothoidae > Ceratothoa > Ceratothoa steindachneri. The sequence continues at coordinate 97,491,710 of OZ018317.1, read as the reverse complement.
TTGAATGTCCCAGTCTGGATTATCTTCACGCACGGTACCTGTCACGGTGGCGGGACGAGAGTGGTCGTGTAGATAAAGAGGAGTAGGAAAAAGGGGGGGAAAAAATAGCGTAGGTGAGTTGCGAATAGCTTCCCGTGTCGCTGGACCACTGTTAGCCAGCGGCGAATCCACTCGGCTATCCGGGGGGAGGGGGCAGGCCTACCCCCTACGCCGGGGTATGTTTACTTTTTCTTTCTATTTTGTTGATTGTTTTTGTTAATCCAGCCTTTTAGAATGTAGGAGCCAACAGTGTCTGGATTTCTGTCTCCGGGAAGCATATGGCCATTTCTGTAGGGGTGGGTGTGTGTGTCTTCTCTTCGAAGAGGGACCCCACATCTCTGATCAAGGCCTGGAGGGCCATGCTGGGTGCATGCTTCCTGCCTACTCACCCGGGGTATAAGGGTTTTGCAACCCCACCACCACAGGATGAGAGCAGAGCAAGAGGATGCGTAATTTACACTCTGTATATCTCCATTCTTCTCTTTGCTCTAAATTCCTCATTTCAGGCGGTAGTTGTGCAGCTTTGCCACTAGACGTATACTGTTATTTCTGAGTACATTCCACCATCAGCCAATTTTGACGTGAGGTACTTCCGCCGTATAGTCTCATGGTTATTGAGGCCATTTCTACTGCTGAGATTTGAGCAGTAGACACTCCCTTTGAGGAGACTACTGAATCAACCCAAGTGGTCATGTACTTGCCAACTTGATCGATGCGCGGAGATAGCTGTTCTAAATGTGGGTGAGTTTATGTATCACCTAGATACGTAAACTGTGTCCTCTCCGGATGCACAGCCTGATTTGGGGTGGGTTGTGGTTGATTAACCCCATTGTTGTCATTAATTCTCCATTCTAATATTATTTTCTGTACAGGTGCCCCCTTGAGAGCCCCTCACCCCCATTGGTGGTGCTTGGCGCGGAGGTCCACATTTCAGGAATTTACTGATTTCTCTGGCAACCTCATCACCGTGGACCTAACTATTATTAGTAGAATGCATGGCCGTTTTGTACGCCAACCTCTTCCGTAGTGGTCAGCCGAGTGGAAGGAGGCCCATGAGAAGCACAAGCATTAGGCCTACATTCGTTATAACCACCTCCATAAATATTTCAATATCACTGAATTTTGTCGAGCTAGGGCTTAGTTCCAGTATGCTTCAAAGGTCACCCTCCCATTCCCCAAGTTAATGAGACCGTAATCTCGGATCACGACCGCCTTCTCCTCATTCCCTAGCCGAGATGCTGCTCTACCAGCATTTAATGCATGTCATGATGTGGTCTCTACCGCCTGTCCCTTGTACTTGTGACAGGTTCATGTACACACACTTGTGACAGTCTGATTTTTGGAGTAGGCTGACCTCATCCATTTTATTTGGCTCATTGTTGCAGGTCGCATGTTCCTGGCTATGGGAAAGCTGTCTCCCACTGATGCCAGGGCACTTTTTTTTCTTCTTGTTCTGTTTGCATATTTTTTAAATCTAGTCTAGCATTATGCTGTAAGGTGATTACAGTGACTTTTGCCCTAATAGGCAGTTGCCAGATGGGCTCATGAAATAAGAAAGAAATTGTTGAGGGCTAGAGGTTTACTTTGTTGAACTCCTTATTTTTCGTGTTTATAATGGTTACTCCACCACTCCCAGTTTAATTCTTTCGCTGTGAAATTGAGAGTTGAAGGTTGCGTCAGTTCTGCTGATTGTTACCCACAAATACTATAGGATGGAAGTCCATCTTCCTCCATATATTTTTCGCTCTTTTCCTGATTGTTATATTGATTGGGGATGTGGGGCTCTTTGGTTTCTTTGCTCTATGGAATGAGCTGTTTTAGTTCATTCTATCCCTTTGTTTTAAAGATTGATTCTTGGCTATCCAGGAACTCTACCCTTTACCCGATAAACTTATCTTTGGTCCAAGCCTCATCGGTGTACCTGGAATAAACTGAAGGATGGTGTTGCTCGAAACCCCATTGCGCTTTTCCTTCCCTATTAATATTTATACCTACATTAGAGACTATGTTTGATATCTTGCAGGTTGGAGTGGGATGTTTGTTTGGGGAATCAGCTTCGCGTTTTATAACCATCTGCTAGACAGTGTACAATGGCAGCTCGTGTATAGGCACTGCGGAACTGCAGCACCTCATATTTACACTCTATATTATCAATGACATTCAATATAATTAGTCCTTTTTTTTTAAACTTGTACATTATATAATCCTAAAGCTTAATGTCAGTGGCCATCCCTTAGTTTAGGAAAAAAATACAAAAATCCTTGTATAGAACTGTGCGCTTCATAGTTCTAGCAACACAGCATTTGGCGGTTGTGTGCATGCTGACATGTCTGAGATAGGAAGCTGCACGCCAGGAGGAGAGAGCACTTAGTGCCAATCCTGGTGTGTTGGTGGGAGGTAGTGATTCATTTTGACTGCCTGTGTTGTGCTTAAAAAACTGCTTATATTCTTGGATGTGATAAAGTAGAATTTAATTCATATTTTTTTTCAGTTCTTTTAATTAAGTGAGCTGCTGAAATTTATTTTGGAAAATAATCTAGATGATGTTCTTAGTGAAATTACATAACTGATAAAAATGCTCTTGACAATTCACATGACAACATCAGAGAATAAGGAGCACTATGAATTTAAAAGACTAAATGCACTTGCAGTGCTTTCAATGGAGGAGAAAATTAATCTTTTCATGCAAATTAAAACAAGAATGGATTTCATTTTTAAATGAATTAATCAAGCTTGAACTGTAACAATTTAGTCTATTAGTAAGTAAAAAATGTTTGATTTTGTTCTGCTTAAGATTTTATCAAGTTCATATTTTTATTTCCTTTTACACAATATTCTAACAAAGCTAAAAAAATTCTGATGCAGCATCCCCACTAATTTTAGCTAGGATCCGCCACAGGAGTGGGCTATTAACCACAACTTCTTGGAGTCTTGAGGTGGCGCTTTGCCACCTCTAGAGTGTCCACTCTCGTTGAGGGCCTTTGGAATACCCAACTTTGTCACCTTTACTCTTTAACCATTATCTATTCATCACCTTCTTGTAAACTGCCTCTCTCTGTAGGTACTTTGTTGCAAATGCTTCCCTGGCCCATCATGCAATCTAGATGATGAGCATGAGATTGATCTTTATTTTAGTAGAAGGACCATCCTTTTGGTAGAGATCCCTTTATCATTCGCAGAGAGCCACGCAGTGCTCCCTTGAAGCAAAGTTACGTGTATCTCTTGGAGTAGGAAATACTGGCCATTCAGGCTGCAGATCGTTTCTCCTTTTGTGAGGCTAGGGACTACTTGTTCCTGATGTGCTCAGTGGTACCAGAGACATCTTACGCCTCATTATTAAAAAAAAAATCGCCTTCTGCTCTTGGCCCTTCCAGGCATGCGAGCACGGTCACTTCCATTCCCGATTGGAACCCTTGTGCAGGTTCTATCTAGCCACCCTGGGTGCTTCCCTGTTCACACAAGCCGCCCAAAGGACTTCACTATCGGTAAATTTCATCGAACTAGTGCTAGGCTCCAGTATGTTTCATAACACACCAGCCGGTTCTGGCTGGCATAAGTGTCTTGACTTAACGCAAAGGGGTAGGAGTTAAAATGATCGGGGCAAGTTCTCGCAGGACCCAGATCCTGCATGCGAAGGAATCTTTCGCGACAGTTTTCCCACTTTCTGGAGAAGACCTATGATAAAGCATGGCAATGCATTATCATGAAGACCCTTCACACAATTTGGGACTAGGGGACGCTCTCAATTTTTATACAAATTTATACAAGATCATTGATTCTGCCTAAGAGAGGGGGTTGCCTTATCCGGCATAATAGGAGGGAAGATTGTGTCAGACAGGGAAGTGTCCTCAGAGATTCTGAACATCAACAATATCACCTCAGTGTTGCCAGATATTCTCGCTAGACTCTAGATCAGTGTTTCCCAACCTTTTTTGGACTAACGCTTCCTTGGGCACTAAATCTTTTGATATCGCCTTTTCCAACAGAATTTCATCGTTTTTAAATTAAACGACATATTATATTAAATAGAAAAATCTCATTGAAAACTTACCTCAATATGTTTTAATGAGATGGTTGTCTTTGGTGCTTTTTGGCTAACTTTTGCACCCTAGGTTCAATCCTACTAAGAAGTAACCTTAAATCTCCTCTTTGGATGATTTGCAGGTGGTTTCTTTGTTTTGTGAGAAAGTCTAGTAGCTGCTCTAAACCCGCATTCAGCCATATATGAAGATGGGAAAGCTATGAAATATAGTTTAATTGCTTCCCACAGCTTTGGATACTTTTCAGAAATTTCTTTTTATAACCAAAATTCCCTATGGTATGATTGCTTGTATAGAAGCTTCAATTCAAAGTTATTTTTTAAGCCAATTAACTCTTCTTGCATTGCAAGAGTAGTTTCATTTCAATGGGGGACGTGCATAGGGTTTTTTTTTATTATTATTTCAAATTGATACAAAAGTTTTGTTTTTAATACCAATTTAGAGGTAAGGGTCTATGGAACAATTATGGTTTGAGTGTCAAGCAGTCATATAAAAAAACAAAATGGCTACCAAAATCCAAGATGGCTGCCAATTTCCAGCTTTTTTTTTGGCATTATGCCTCATAACTTTTGTACTATTGAACCTAGAATGGTGATTTCGGTCTATATATCTGTTTCTATATATGATTCATAACTTACTAACTGATCACTAATTGTGTTCTTCATTTACCATTTTATTTATTGGTCTCTTTTCACAGGTAGAAAAACGTCTGCATTTGCATACCCACTTGAATTTCCAGATAATACCTTCTTATAATATTTCAGGGTAATACCAAATTTTATTTGCGACTCCCCTTGTACAGACAGTAGTTATTTAATATTGTTTTATCTTTGTTTCTTGCCAGGTTGTTTCTGAGATGGCTGAGGCAAGGATATGGCAGTTGTGTATTTGTGCCAAAAGCAAACTGAGGAAGTGCTTGTTTGTCCTCTTGCGAATCCAGTCACCAGTTGTAGAGATGGAGCCTACACAGAAGTCATCAGCCTCGCAAGTCAGTTCACAGCAATTGGTGCTACTCCCCACCCAGATGAAGAATCCATGCAGAAGAATTGTGCATCCTGGCATAAATTTTTCAGTTTTACAGGGCATCAGCACTTGATCATGCAAAACAACGTCATAATGAAGGATTGCCTCCTGCAAGAAAAAGATCCCGGCGGAATCATCCAGCTGCTAATCGTAATCTGTGTATCTTCTGTGGTGATGAAACAAATGCAGCAGACCATTCTTTCCAGAAGGCTACACTCGCCCAACAGATACATGACAATGCAGTCGCGCTGGGAGAAGAGCATATTGTGGCACTCCTTGCCGAAGGCAATGTAGTCGACCTTGAAGCCAAGTACCATCGGAATTGCTACACAGGGTTCAATCTCCGTTACGATGCGATTTGTAAACAAGACACAGCTAGCGAAAATCTCGAGGCCACAACATAAAATGAACTGCTCCAATTTATAAAGGAAGAAGTCACTGGAGGTTGTAGAATTTTTGCATTGCAAGATCCGACAGATATGATGGCCGAGAGATTAGAACAACATGGAATCCAGAAGACAGTGAACCGGACACGCCTAAAGGAAAGACTCTTGGAACACTTTCTGAATTTGACAGAGGAGAAAGATATCCGAGATTGCTAGAATGGTCATATCAAATGCAACTCAAACACCAGATGAGGAAGCACGTACATTACTAATGGCATCATTGATTCTCTGTAAAGCTGTTTTGGATCACAACACTGCATTAAGGTTTGTTGGCTCATTTTCCAATGGTTTTGAAGAATCATCCATTGCACAACATATAAAGTATTTCTTCCGTCAACTCCTCGCAGGACCCAAATCATCGCCAGCACAAGAGAATTCCAGGAAGCTCTGCTCTGAGTCAGTTGGTCATGCTAAATATGACTTTCTGCAAACTTGAATTGTGAGCCTCCACTTGCAGTGTTCCTGGCCCTCAAATTGCATTCCCAAACAAGAAGCAAGAAGTTGGTAGAACTACTATACAAGTATGCTCTGAGTGTGTCATATAAGAAAGTCCTCAGCATTGAATCTAGATCTGCCCAGGCTATTGCAGATCATGCAAAGAACAACGCTGATATAAGTCTGTCCTACAAATTTGCATCAGGGCATTTTCACAGCTGCAGCCCTGAATAACCTGAATAACAGGCATCGGACAATGCATAATCTGGTACTGCCAAAATTCCAGGAAATTGGCAGAATTTTCTGGCGAACATTGATAACAAGAAGGAACTGTTCTTATTCTTGTCGAAAAAGATAACAGAAGAACATTTCTCAGATGACAAAAATGTCTACATCACTGCAGGTGATCAAGTCCACCAATGGATCAATGCAACCATGAGGAAGCTGACGAGTGTCTTAGTACATCTCTTTCACGCCCTCCAATCTGCGTCACTTGGGATGGTGTATAGTGGAGACACAGATGTTGTCGTAATCCTCTGAATCCAGCCGCAGAAATCTGGATCTCCTTCAAAGCAGGAAAGACAACCAAAATGATCTCCCTGAACACTTATCGCCACAAACCTGGGCACAACAACATGCAAAGCCATTGCCCTTTCCCATACACTCACTGGCTCAGACTACTTCCTTCAAGTTCAAGGGTAAGCAACCCTGCTGCACGTTGATGCACGAAGTGCCATCCCTTTTGGAGCAATTTGCAACTATTGTCGACACTCCATTCCAAACATCGCCAAGGTTGAAAGAAGTGGCAACAAACTTTGTCTGTAGGCTGTACTCAAATTAATCAAACTAGGACAATGATGTTGACCCCGCCCGAATGAGGTTGTTCTCACAGAAGACTAGGGACATGGATCAACATCTCAAAAGGAGTGTCTTCCAAGTGAGCATGTGAGCAACAAGCCCACATTTCCATTATGCCTGTCAACAACCCAAGTAACCATGGGTGGAAGGAAGAGGACGGCAAGCTGCTTCCCATTTGGACCACACTGCCCCTCTTCAAGGATGTGTTCGACCTGGATGTGAAGTGCATTTGCCCAATTAACTGCTCTCGGTGCAAATGCATGAAGACAAAGTTGAAGTGCACATGCAAGAGGTAGCTGGACTAGAACAATTTCCAATACTAACATGTATATAGGAGTCTTGGTTAATTTGTTAGCCATTTTCTTATTGAATGTATTGTTCAAGGAGTTTTTTCAAGCAATTGTGTAAGCAGTTACTTGGAAGTAGGACTCAATATAAGAGAAGATATGCTCCACTCATGTTTATTTTATTTTTATTCAATTACCTAGGTATAGAGACCAAAATCACCATTCTAGGTTCAATAGTACAAAAGTTATGTGGCATAATTCGCAAAAAAGCTGGAAGTTGGCAGCCATCTTGGATTTTGGTGGCCATTTTGAATTTTTTTCTGACTGTTTGATGCTCGAACAAAAATTGTTCTATAGACCCTTGTTTTCAAATTGGTACTGAAAACGAAACTTGCATCAATTTGAAATCACTGAGTGCCTGGGCACCCGACTATTTGTATAAGCATCTGTAAATGGGTTTATCAGCCAGTCAGGCATTTTCATATCTATGAGATCTTGATATCTACATCTCAGGTTCTCGTGTAATGTTTTCAAGTGTTCGTAATAAATCAAGAGATCATCCAATATGGAATTATTAGTCATCATATTCCAGTTCATTTAGATTTCGAAACAGACAGATTCTTACTACCAATATTATTCTTGAAGAAGGAAAGTATGTCCAAAAATGCGCAAATTTTAGATTTTGCTTTGATAAGAGGCATCACAGCCTTGCAATTGTAAATTCAGATCATTGAATATGCTGAAGATATGTTAAATAAACAATGTCCTTCTTGCAATCTAAGAGTTCATCACTCAGATGACCACCACATTTATTCTCGGAAAAAATTAATTATGTTGAAAAGTGAATAAAATCGCTTTAAACAGTTTCCTTCCGATAACCACCTCACTTTGGTATGTAAAAGGAGGCGATCAAATTCTTCATCATTGTTATCGCAGAGCTGTCGAAATATTCAGGAATTAAAGAAATGGCATTTTGATTTTATTTACTGATATAATAACAACGTTAAGAAATTTATGAAGCCGATCACTCAAGTTCCTGGCAACCATATGTTGATGAATTACGCAATGTATTGTAAAAATACCGGGCACAACTTTCTTAAAAAATGAAAGAAAACCTTTATATCGTCCTATTAATGCTGTACCTCCGCCAGTCCCACAAGTAATAATATTGCTCATTGGAATATCTTCTTTTTTTTAAACTTTAGGGTTTGTTTCAAGTTCCTTTGCAAAGAGCAGCTCTTGCTCAATTTTGTTATCTTTAATAAAGCGAACAAATCCTAAAAGTAGTGCTTCATTGCCTGGCAGTGTAGACTCGTCCAATTATAAACCAAATTGCTGAACCTTAAGTATGTCACATAGGATTTCTTCAATGTCTTCGGCCATTTCGTCAACTCTCCTTTGAACAGTATTATTACTAAGTGTAATCGCTTTAGCATTGTGCTTGGGGGAGGAGGATGTACTACTGTATGCAAGACTTCCTCTATAGCTGGCAAAATCAGTCCTCCAATTATATGACGCTTCCCAGACCTGAGAATCATTTTGGAGCTATTATATGAACAAACAAGTCCATCGTCGCATTTTTGGGATCGTTTTGTTATAAAGGAGCCAATGGTTTTTCTGTTGTTAAATGTCTCGTAAAGTTTGAAAATATGACAAATTGTCTTTTTTTTATCAAGGTGAATCTTCTTTAAGTAATCAGAAACGGGTCACATTCGACTCTACAAATCACACTAGCTAAAGCTATCCTCTGATGGATCATGTTGCCCTTAGCCAACATGCTGCCATCAATGGAGCGAATAACCAGAAAGCGTTTGAAACTTGCCAGCTCAAAAACACCAGCTAGTCTCTCAAAGTGGGGTCCCGACGTAATCGAGGCTCCACGCGGCTTATTTGCGACTTTGGTCTGTGCACCCTCTACCCGAATGCGCCTCGTGGGCAGACGTACCAATCTTAGCTTGGTCGCTTGCCGAAACGGCAGCGGTCCCATCCCTATCCGGAGCTCCAGGTGAGGGAAAGGAACCCTTAGATCTGTCTTTTTCTTACTTATTTTCTTTTTTGGAGAATATGGTGAGGAATGAACTCGCTTCTCTTTACCGCTGTTAGGAAATGGACGGACAGGTCTCAGCTAGATCTTTCCCTCAGAGATGCAGAAGATCTTGGCTATCAAAGGGGCACCAGCCGGGGAAGGTCCATCCTCTCCTTGTGATTCCTCGGGGACCCGAGATGCGTGAAAGGAAGCTTCCACACGAGTAGATTCAGTTACAGTGTTTGACAGATTCCCCCCCCCCCCTTCCGTGGAAGATCCTGTCATCTGTGGCTGGATCACTTCTATATCTCAGGGAGGCTCCCATGCATTACGGATACGATTCGAGGAACTTTCATTCGGAATCAAGTCTGGCTGACGAACCGACCTTCATCAGGGAAGAAACGGGGGAGCAGCCACACCGATCCGCCAAAATCAAAATACATTACTGAAGGGGTCCTGACTCGACGGGCCCCACTCTTCCCTTGTCCCTATCGAGTCGCGGTGGATTTTTGGGCCGCCTGCCTACTCTTGGCAGTCCCCTGTGATAGAAAAGTGAAGGGACTGCCATTGTTCGGAGGGTGGAGTCGTCCATGGGCAACTCAAGAGTAGGAGGTGAGGGGTAACCCACGCACCCGTTGGAGGGTTGGAGGAGCCCCCAAGAAGCAGAGGAGGCACCCCCTTTTCAGAAGTTGAGTTACTCAAGAGCGGCTTTAAAGATGGAAATGGAAGCCCCTCCACCGGTTGAAGGGGTCTCGTTTTAGCGAGATTGATGACACACTTGGAGGCGGATCCCCATATTTGTAGAAAAATAAAAAATAGGGCACATAGAATGTAGATACTATGACCCCCCCCCCCCCAATTGCTTGGAACATTAAAAGAAAAAGTCTCCTTAGGATCAGAAAATTCCAAAATGTGATCCTTTACACATATTCGGTCCCGGCCCGTGATTTAGGCTAAATGTCCTGGAGCTTTGACCATAAAGGATGGTGCCAGCGTAGCCACCTTATACGCGTACTGGAAGAAGGTGATCAGAGTCGACGGACAAACACACGGTAACGAATACTTGCCCTAGCCAGCGGGTTCTTTCGGCCCTCGCAGCAGGTAGGGACCTAACAATATACACTGCCCCTGACTAAGACTCATAAAAAGACGAAAGTGCGCCGGGGAGCAAGAACCTCTGGATAAAAGCAAGTTTGGAAGAGGGTAGGAGGGTACGCAATAAAGAGAGGGAGAGATAGGCGGGTCCACTAACGAGGAGAGTGGGTTATCACCTATTAATATCATACCCTTGTATTAGGTGATCCCAGGATAGCATGCAGTCCACCAAGGCAATATTGGCTACCGGACCGAAATCAGTCCAGGTGGGAACACTCGTACAAAGTACGGGTAGAAAAGGTTGAGGGCATAGTCATAATAAAAATAATAAATATTATTAATCAATAATAATAACTTACTAATAATTAATACTACTACTAATAAATAATTATAATACATAATTATATACACAATAATAATAATAATACCCAGTAATAGTAATATACGAATTTTAATACTTATAAAAATAATAGTAATAAAAACAACAATGATAATAAAAAGGAAAAGCAATGCTGAGTTGGGTGAAGGGGAAAGCGCACCAACAACTTTCCCAGGCCCTAATCAGAGACTTCGAGTCAACACAGTGACGACGGGGCTTCCCAAATTGGCACTCAAGCCGGAAGGACGTGCAGCTCCTCCGGGTGCCAAGTGTAATAAGGCTACACAGGGTAGCCTCCTGCGGGGAGCTTCCAAAGAGTTCAGCCCCATAAAGTATTAAAAAAAAATCCAATAAACGTGAATTAACGTACCAGATATGGTAGGTGGGCTCCGCTACCAAATTTTGGAAAGCGCTACCGCTACCACTACTTTTTATTGTAAAGCGCTGCCGCCCAAAACGGCTTTTCACTGGTTTTTAATAAATTTCGAGGAAAACTACTGTATATTACATCCCAAATTAGCAGTTATTGTAAAGAATCGTAAAATAGGTAGCGGTATTGATTTTTTTTAGTCCGCTACCCACTACCTTTTGCTTATAGAGTCCGCTTTCGCTACCATTTAGAGAGTCCGCAAGTAGTGGCCAGCCCAACTCTGTTATTTACCCCCAAATAAGATAAACTCAGACAGTTCCAATCAGGATACAGACCACGATTAAGAATCTCGATCAAGACAATAAAAGTGAAGTTTGAACCAAATGAAATTGTAAAGTGCCAGGCACTAGTAGTCCAAAGTGAAAAAGTTTTAATGTCGAATAAACATTTTTTTTTTAAGGGGCTATCTGGCGACTGCCAACTTAGGCATAAGTCACCGTAAAAAAAAGCCTAGTTCTCGGCAACTTTAAAAAAAAATGAACAGAAAACAACAAAAGAAATAATTAGGAAGCAATAACAAAAACAACAACTAAACCTAGTTAAATGAAAGGGAGAAGGCCGGCCTCCCCCCCAAAAGTCAACAAGTCAAAGTGCACGAACCCGTCCCGAGTACAAAAGACAGGCGGTAGCGACCCCGCCCATCCCGGTACCGGGACAGGTAACGTGCGCGAAGATCACTCGGGCTGGGACATTCGACAAGAATGTGTCGAACAGTCTGGGGGACGACGCGGTCGTCACAATAGAGCACAGGCGATCGCTCCATCAAATAGCAATGCGTCACACGAGTGTGTCCGATTCGGAGACGACAGAAAACGACCTGAAGCCGTCGCGGAATTGGGGGATAGGTTCATGGGAAAAGTCGCGGCGCAATGGCACGCAACTTTAAGTTTCCTTCGACCGTCTCCCATCTTCTTTGCTAAGCAGTCCGAAGAGCTGCCCGTATTCCTGCCATGTAGTCGGTGTGAGGAAGAGCGAAACGCTGGTCCAGTCGCAGAGTCCTCACGGACTTTTTGGCGCCCTCATTCCCCGCAATTCCTACATGTCCAGGAACCCAGCAGAAGATAATCTCAACATCGGCCCGGCTCGCGAAAACCGTGGCGTCACGGATATCGCGAACCAGGGTATGCGGAGATTCCAATGCCCCGAGAGCACTCAGGGCGCATTGTGAGTCGCTATAGATCACAATCCAGTCTCCGAACCGGGCACGTCGCGTAATCTCCCATACCGAGTGATGTATTGCCACCAGCTCGGCCGTGAAGACAGACACAGCGCCTGGCAGAGCCCCGCTGACTTCAAACAGAAGGAATACGGCGTGGAAGCCAACCCCCTCTTGGGACTTGGAGCAATCCGTATACACTGGTACGGTTCCAACGTGACACGAGGTGTGCTCCAAAAAGGTCGAACGCAATACTCCGCGCGCTGTACAAGCTTTGAGAGCAGAGGCGTGGCGACAAATAGCAGGGTGGTATGCGGGGCAGAACCAGGGGCGCCACTGGCCCGAGAGCTATATCTACCTCTCGAAGGAGTTTCCTGGCCCTAAACCCAAAGGGCTTGGGGTATGATTGGCGTCTCGGCGGCATAGGCACCATCGAGATCAGCTGCGGATGCAGTGAGAGCTGTTGGCGACTGAGGGAGGCGCCGGGCTCGCGCGTAAAGGCGAGTGATGCACTGCACACGGCGCAGAGCGAGTGGCATCTCCTCCCTAGCTTCGACCAACAGGCTTTTAATGGGGGAAGTGCGGGAGGCAACGGTCGCCAAGTGAAGGCCAGTGTGGTAGATCGAGTCCACCTTCCGCAATACACGCTCGGCTGCGGATGCATAAAACTCGCATCCGTAGTCGAGCTTCGAACGAACAAAGGATCGGTAGAAAAGTAAGGCAGTAGCCCTATCAGCACCCCAAGCGCTGAACGTCATGGAATGGAGAATATCCATGGCGCAGGTACAGAAGACCCTAAGGCTGCGAATATGAGCCTCCCAGGTGAGGCGTTGGTCGCATACAAGACCAGAGAAACGGTGCGATTCCACCACATCCAGGCGCACCCCATTAAGAAACAAACCTGGGTCGGGGTGAAGCCGTGGATGGCGGCAGAAGTGCACCACCTTAATCTTGGCCAAAGAAAACCGAAACCTGTGCGCTTCGGCATAGCGAGAGACGCGGTTCAATGCCTGTTGGAGTCAACGCTCCAGAATTGGCCTCTGGGCCGCGCCAAAAGAAATCGAAAGGTCGTCCACGTAGAGCGTAGCGAGAACATCTTTCGGCAGCACCCAGGTGATGCCTTTGATGCTCAGGGCAAAGAGTGTGACAGTGAGGACACTTCCTGCGGGACACCCTATTCCTGCTCCTTTGGGCCGGAGAGTGCTCCCCCCAGATATAAGCATTGGGAGGCGTCCCCTCGCCCCCATCGTGTGGAGAGTCTCCATGATACTGTATCGCCAAGCGGTATCATAGGCCTTCTCCAGATCGAAAAACACCGTGGCGTAGTGCTGTCTACGAAGGAAAGCCTCGAAGACGGCATTTTCCAGTCCGCGCACGAAGCTAGAGCGGAACGCAACTCACTCACAGTAAACTTGTCGTTGAAGGGTTCTCCGCCTTTGGAGGTAAAGTCCAGCCGGTGGCCTTTCGCGACATGACGACGTGCATTGAATGCACTCCTTTCGGCCGGAGAGGGCTCCCCCCACCCGTACGCGGAATCGACGATCTCGCAAAAATTCAGATATAAACATTGGGAGGCGTCCCCTTGCCCCCATCGTGTGGAGAGTCTCCATGATACCGTATCGCCATGCGGTATCATAGGCCTTCTGTTGAACAAATCTAACAGAAAGGCCATGCCTCGCTCACCCAGGTGTCGAAGAATGGCGTACGGAACATCGTCCGGACCATGGGCGGTGTCCGCGAACGAAGCGAGAGCGGAACGCAATTCACTCACAGTAAACTTGTCGTTGAAGGGTTCTCCGCCTCTGGAGGTAAAGTCCAGCCGGCGACCTTCCGCGACATCACGACGTGCATTGAATGCTGGTGGAGCAGCATCACGGCTAGAGAATGCGGAAAAAGTGGTCGCTAAGGATTCCGCCACGGACGCGGGGTCCGAGATTGCGGTCCCATTCTCCTGGAAAACGGGAGGGGGGTCCGTCGAGAACTTGACTCACTTCCACACCTTAGCTAAAGGGGTCTTCCCGTTAAGTGAAGACACGTATGCCCGCCAAGAAGAGCGGCGGGCGTGCTTCGAAATATACCGGAACCTAGCCCTAGCCCGACAAAATTCAGCGACAGTGAAATCGTTGGGGTGGCGCTTATAGCGCATGTAGGCATAACGCTCCTGTTTGAGGGCCGGCTCACGCTCGGCCCACCACCATGGGAGTGGTCGGCGTGCAAAACGGCCAGACGTCCTAGGAATAGTAGTCAGGCCCACGGCGATGAGGTTGCCAAAGAAGAACGTAACGTCCTCATCTACCGACCAAAACTCCAAGACTGAGATAGAGAATTCAGTCATTTCCTGAAATGCAGGCCACCGCGCCCGCGCCAAGCACCACCGAGGTGGTCTCTGCAGGCGGCAGTTGCCCTGAAAAATATATTTGAATGGGAAAGTGATCACTACCATGGAAGTCATCGACCAACTCCCAATTAAAATCAGGCTCTGCATCCGAAGAGCACAAAGATAGATCAAGGCAAGAAAATGAAGCGGTTCTCGGACAGTGATGCGTAAACTCATCTACGTTTGAAGCCAGCGGGCTCGAAAACGCCAGGTAACCTCTGAATCAGGGGCCCTGATGTCATTGAAGCTCCGCCCTGTGCACTTTTCGTCTTTGTCATAGTCAGGAGCTTCGTACCCGGGGGGGGGGGCAGAGGGGCCGGATGTGCCGGTCTTGGCCTGGTCGCTTGCCAAAGTGGCAGCAGACCCATCCGTCCCCGTAGCCCCCGCGGATTGAGAGGAGCCCCGAGTCTTCTTCGTCTTTTTGGTCTTTTTCGTCCTTTTCTTTTTTGGGGAGGAGGGCGGGGAATGAACCCGCTTCTCACCCCCGCCGGTAGAAGCCCCCAGGCCAGATGGACCGGCCTCAGCCAGGTCCTTCTCCAAAATGGAAAAGGTCCTAGGGGTTACAGGGGCACCGGTCAGAGGAGATCCCTCCACTCCTTGTGCTGCCTCGGAGGCCCCAGCCGTTTGAGGAGGACCTTGCATAGGGGCGGATTCAGGTTCGGTGCTTGGCGCCGAGCCCGGATTACCCCCATGGTAGGCCCTACCGTCTGAGGCTGGTTTTCCTCAAGGACCATGTCTATCACAGGAGGGGCATCCAGTGGGCCATCCCCTCCCAGGACATCGCAGGTCCCCTTGGCAGCTTCACCAGTCTTTTGTGGGGAGGCACAGGCCTTGGCCCCGGCAAGGTTTAAGATTCTTGCCAGCAAGACTATTGCGGGAAGCGACCGAAGGGGCCTGGCTTCCTTCTCCCCCCTAAGGGGGTTTGCCCTACCGAGCTGCTTACACGAGGGGTGGTCGGCAGTGAGCTGCCTGCTGGCTTTCTTGGCAGTCCCCTTGGAAAGAAAGGAGGGGACTGCCGCTGGAAAAGGGAAGGTGCCCGAGAGCACCTCCAGAGAAGGGTGTGAGGGGGAGTCCCCTGCACCCGTAAGCGAAGGAGAGGAGTAAGCCTCCTCTCCGGTGCGAGAAATATGGAGGGTCCCCTGCGCAAGCACAGGGGGGCGGGGCTCCATCTTTTCTGTTGAGCTGCACGAGGGCAGCTCCGTTGTTGTTATAGGGGGAATTAAGGGGAGATGGTTTTTTTTTTAATCATTGGGCATGGTGACCCTCTTTGTTTTATGGGACGCAATCGCTCACTACCTCTCGCAGTAGCCCGCACTGCGAGAGGTGCTTACAGGCCCGGCAGAGCCAGGTGCCGCAATTCGGGACCACCCCTCCCGCCTGGTGGCCTGGCAGTCCATCGGCATGGCGGCTCCACCTTGGACACGGCGTAAAATTGATAGAATGTGAAGAGGAGAGGGAAAGGGATGTGAGGAAGGTATGGATGGGGATGAAGCAGGTTGTTAAAAAACCTCCATCCCGAACCGGAGCTCAGGGGTTAGGGAACCATGTCCCCTCCCCCATCAGCCCCGATCAGGGGTGGTTGGCTCTAGAAGACGGTCAGCATCTACCCTGTGAAATTAGAGGCTGACCAGAGAAAGTTGTAGGAGAGGTTGTATGAAAAGCGATGAGGTAGGGGAGAAATCGGGCTATCTGAAGGAAGGAAGAGAGGCTAAACTGGGGCCGGACGGAGCGCTGGATCCAGTCAGCACGGCGGCCAGGATGACAAATCGCCGCGCCCCTTACGGGGTGGGGATGAAGCAGGTTGTTAAAAACCAGCCACCCTAGACCGGAGCTCAGGGGTTAGGGAACCTTGTCCCCTCCCCCCTCAGCCCCGATCCGGGACGGTTGGCTGAGAAGAAGGTCAGCATCTACCCTGTGAAATTAGAGGCTGACCAGAGAAAGTTGTGGGAGAGGTTGTATGAAAAGCAAGGAAATAAGTGTTTTGAAGGAAGGAGAAGAGGCTAAGCTGGGGTCGGACAGGGTGCTGAGGCCCGTTAGCACGGCGGATAGGATGGCAAATCGCCGCGCCCCTTACGGGGTGTTGAATTAACAAATGGGTGGGAGTGTAATAAGTGAATTAAGGTGTGGTAACTTTTTAAGCCTACAAATCAGTCAAAAGTGGTGATAAAAAAAGGAAAAGCCAAATCGATATGAACTCGACAAACAAAACAAATACCATACAAATAAACAATACACTCATCATAAACGCTCCGAAACTCACAACGGCAAAGTATTGGCTCCAAACATATATTTACACAACGGGGTGAATGCTACAATAAACACGAGTGAAAAAATGATTGAAGTGGAGAGATTAGATGGCTCTCCCGTAACCTTTAGAGATATTACTCTAAACAAAGTCAAACCAAATAGAATAAAAAGAGGTGTTCGTAATTCGTATTACACGTTAATCAGAGGCCCAAATAATGATACATTATATTCTTCTATCCTCCTAAGGTAAACTTACATCAACTTCTTACCTCCCCCACAGTCTCGTGGGTGGGGGAGGTGACCTATGCTCGATGTAGCCATCCCTCTTACTACCCCCCCCCCATCCTCCCAATCACATTGCCCTAAAGAAGCTCGAGAGGAGCGAAACGTTGGATAATAAAACTTGAATTTGCCGATTTTTTTTCCTATCCTTTCCTCTCTTACCCTGAATGTGTTTAATCTAATTGAGGGTAATTATATAAATATCCATTTAACGGGATATCCTGCCTTCAAAATTAAGTATTATATTGGCATTAAAAAGGGCATTTATATGAAAATAAAAAATGGAGAGGATCACTTAGGGCAGATATAATGAACTAGCAAGAGATGTTAAAAAGTTAATTAGAGTAGCAAGGAGAAATTATGAAATTAAAGTGGCAAATAGGGCAAAGGAAGATCCTAAAAGTTTTTAGCAATTATACAAAACTAAGGTTAGAGATAAAATAGGCCCACTTATAGATTCCAATGGAGAATTAGTGAGTGATATGGACTCAATGGCTGGAATGCTAAATGACTTTTTTCTCTCAGTATTTACACAGGAGGATACTCTAAATATACCCAAGGTGTCAATGATCTTTCGAGGTAATGATGAAGAGAAATTAAAGGATATCTTGATCACAAAGGAGATAGTGACAAAGGAAATTAATAAAATCAAAAGTAGTAAAGCACCCGGTCCTGATGAGGTCTTTCCTAGAATTTTGAAAGAATGTAAGGATGTGTTAAGTGAGCCCCAAACACGCATCTTTCGAAAATCATTGTAGAGTGGCATTGTGCCAGTGGCATGGAAGAATTTTTTTTTTTTTTTAAGGGGCTATCTGGCGACTGCCGACTTAAAACATGAGTCGCCGTAAAAAAACAGCCTAGTTCTAGGCTACTTTAAAAAATTTGAACAGGAAATAACAATAAAAAGAAATAACAATAACAAAACAGTAACAAAACAATAACAAAAACAATTAAACCTGGTTAAATGAAAGGGAGAAGGCCGACCTCCCCCCAAAAGTCAACAAGTCCTCAAGTCGATGTGCACGAATCTGTCCAGAGTACAAGGGACAGGGGGGAGCGATCCCGCCCATCCCGGCATCGGGACAGGCATCGTGCGCGAAGATCACCCAGACTGGGGCATTCGACAAGAATGTGCCGAACAGTCTGGGGGACGACGCAGTCGTTGCAATAGGGCGCAGGGGAGCGCTCCATCAAATAGCGATGCGTCACACGAGTGTGTCCAATTCGGAGACGATATAAAGCAACCTGAAGCCGCTGCGGCATTGGGGGATAGGTCCATGGGAACAGTCGCGGCGCAATGGCACGAAACTTTAAGTTCCCTTCGACCGTCTCCCATCTTCTTTGCCAAGCAATCCGAAGAGCTGCCCGTATTCCTGCCATGTAGTCGGTGTGAGGAAGAGCGAAACGCTGGTCCGGTCGCAGAGTCCTCACGGACTTTTTGGCGCCCTCATTCCCCGCAATTCCTACATGTCCAGGAACCCAGCAGAAGATAATCTCGACATCGGCCCGGCTCGCGAAAACCTTGGCGTCACGGATATCGTGAACCAGGGGATGTGGAGATTCCAATGCCCCGAGAGCACTCAGGGCGCTTTGTGAGTCGCTATAGATCACAATCCGGTCTCCGAACCGGGCACGTCGCGTAATCTCCCGTACCGAGTGGTGTATTGCCACCAGCTCGGCCGTGAAGACAGACGCAGCACCAGGTAGAGCCCCGCTGACTTCAAACCGAGGGGATACGGCGTGGAAGCCGACCCCCTCTTGGGACTTGGAGGCATCCGTATACACTGGCACGGTTCCAGCGTGACACGATATGTGCTCCAAAAAGGTCAAACGCAATACTCCCGGCGCAGTACAAGCTTTGGGAGCACAGGCATGGCGACAAATAGCTAAATGTGGTACCCTCCAGGGTGGCGTCCTGGGCAGAACCAGGGGTGCCACCGGCCCGAGAGCTATATCTACCTCTCGAAGGAGTTTCCTGGCCCTAAACCCAAAGGGCTTAGGGTATGACTGGCGACTCTCGGCGGCATAGGCACCATCGAGATCAGCTGCGGATGCAGTGAGAGCTGGGGGCGACTGAGGGAGACGCCAGGCTCGCGTGTACAGGCGAGTGATGCACTGCACGTGGCGCAGAGCGAGTGGCATATTCCCAGCATCGACCAACAGGCTCTCAATGGGGGAAGTGCGGAAGGCACCGGTCGCAAGGCGAAGGCCCGTGTGGTGGATTGAATCCACCTTCCGCAATAAACGCTCGGCTGCGGATGCATAAAACTCGCATCCGTAGTCGAGCTTTGAACGAACAAAAAATCGATAAAAACGTAGGGCAGTAGCTCTATCAGCACCCAATCGGTGAACGTCACGGAACGGAGAATGTCCATGGCGCGGGTACAAGAGACCCTAAGGCTGCGAATATGAGCCTCCCAGGTGCGGCGTCGGTCGAATACAAGACCAGGGAAACGTTGCGACTCAACCACATCCAGGCGCACCCCATTAAGAAACAAATCTGGGTCGGGGTGAAGCCGTGGATGGCGGCAGAAGTGCACCACCTTAGTCTTGGCCAAAGAAAACCGAAACCTGTGCGATTCGGCATAGCGAGAGACGCGGTTCAGTGCCTGTTAGAGTCGACGCTCCAAAGTTGGCATCTGGGCCGCACCAAAAGAGATCGAAAGGTCGTCCACGTAGAGCGTAGCGAGAACATCTTCCGGCAGCACCGAGGTGATGCCGTTGATGCTCAGGGCAATGAGTGTGACACTGAGGACACTTTCCTGCGGGACACCCTCTTCTTGCTCCTTTGGGCCGGAGAGGGCTTCCCCCACCCGTACGCGGAATCGACGATCTCGAAAAAATTCAGTTTCAAAAATTGGGAGGCGTCCCCTCGCCCCCATCGTGTGGAGAGTCTCCATGATACCGTATCGCCATGCGGTATCATAGGCCTTCTCCAGATCGAAAAACACCGTGGCGTAGTGCTGTCTACGAAGGAAAGCCTCGCAGACGGCATTTTCCAGTCGGACCAGATCATCCGACGTGGAGTGGAACTTGCGGAAGACAGATGGCCTCCGCTGTCCAGGAAAAAGGCTAATCTAACATTTACCAATTTTTCCATCAACTTGCACACGCAAGAGGTTAGAGAGATTGGGCGGAAACCGGTCGGAGTAGAGTAATCTCTCCCCGGTTTGCGAAAGGGGAGCACAGTATCGATTCGCCCGGAGTCTGGGAGAAGACCTTCCACCCAGATCCTGTTGAACAAATCTAACAGAAAGGCCATGCCTTGCTCACCCAGGTGTCGAAGCATGGCGAACGAGACATCATCTGGACCATGGGCAGTGTCCGCGAACGAAGCGAGAGCGGAACGCAACTCACTCACAGTAAACTTGTCGTTGAAGGGTTCTCCGCCTCTGGAAGTAAAGTCCAGCCGGTGACCTTCCGCGACATGACGACGTGCATTGAATGCTTTGGTGCAGCATCACGGCTAGAGAATGCGGAAAAAGTGGTCGCTAAGGATTCCGCCACGGACGCGGGGTCCGAGATTGCGATCCCATTCTCCTGGAAAACGGGAGGGGCGTCCTGCGAGAACTTGACTCGCTTCCACACCTTAGCTAAAGGGGTCTTCCCGTTAAGTGAAGACACGTATGCCCACTAAGAAGAGCGGCGGGCGTGCTTCGAAATATACCGGAAACTAGCCCTAGCCCGACGAAATTCAGCAACAGTGAAATCGTTGGGGCGGCGATTATAGCGCATGTAGGCATAACGCTTCTGTTTGAGGGCCGTCTCACACTCGGCCGACCACCCTAGGAGTGGTCAGCGTGCAAAACGGCCAGACGTCCTAGGAATAGTAGTCAGGCCCGCGGCGATGAGGTTGCCGGAGAAGAACTCAACGGCCTCATCTACCGACCTAAACTCCTCGACTGAGATAGAAAATTCAGTCATTTCCTGAAATGCAGGCCACCGCGCCCGCGCCAAGCACCACCGAGGTGGTCTCTCAGGCGGCAGTTGCCCTGAAAATAATATTTGAATGGGAAAGTGATCACTACCATGGAAGTAATCGACCACCCCCCAATCAAAATCAGGCTGTGCATCCGAAGAGCACAAAGATAGGTCAAGGCAAGAAAATGAAGCGGTTCTCGCACAGTGATTCGTAAACTCATCTACGTTTAGGACACCCATCTCAAGCTCTTCGATCAGATCGGCAAGGACTTGTCCCCTGGGATTTATGGAGTAATCTCCCCAGAGAGGATGCCTGCCGTTCAGATCTTCAAGCAAGAGATAGGGCCTCCGGCAACCGTGCTACGAACCGGCGGAAGTCCCCCGCGTCGAAGTCAGTTGACGGTGGAATGTACGCAGAAATGATAGTATACCTCCTATCCAGGTGCAGCTGCGCAGCCCCTGCCTGAAAGGAGGTATCTAAAAAGAAAGGAAAAACGGAGACATCATGCCGGGTGTAAACCGCGCATCCCCCAGCCCGGCCATCCCGCGGTGGTGGGGTCGCAAGACCCTTGTACCCCGGGAGGAATGGCAGGGGGCACGCGCCTAGCATGGTCTCCTGCAAAAAGATAGCTAACGGGGAACGGGATGAGACGAGCCTCCGCAGCTCCTTCCAGTTGGCCCGGAGTCCACAGCAATTCCATTGAAGGAATATGCCGTCCAGGCCTAGCTCGGAGGAGACGCGGGGGCCCTCCTGGAACTGAAGACCCTCACGGGAATGGCCGTACGCTTCCCGGGGGCAGAACCCCGGGCGCTGTTGGCCGGACAAAGCGTTGTCGCCTTTGAGGACTTATTGGGGGAGGTTGGGCTCGCCATGCGAGTCTTTTCCTCCCTCCGCCTCGAAACCTTAGGCGGGCGTTGCGGCTTCAGAGGCGGGGGGCCCTCTTTTCGAGGAACCACCGTCTCCGAGCAACTCGCTCCACCTCGGGGCGTGGGCGAAGGAGCCGAAGCTCCTTTGTTGCTTTCCTCCTTTCGGGCAACAGCTTTAGGAACCCCGGAAGACAGCCTAGCGACCATCTTCAGGGGTGTTGCCTCCTGTGAGTCTAACGACTCAGTGGAGGCGCGTGGCCGTTTCGCTTAACGGGAAACGGTCACGCTGGGGGAAGAGGGGACGGCCCTGGTTTTAGCCGGGGCTGGGTATGAACCCTTTTTGCCGCCAGCTTTTTCAGGGGAGCGCCCGGGTTAGGTAGAGCCCGCAGAAGGGCTCTGAATGGGCGCGGAAACAACCGTGCTCATTGTCCTGGATAGGCCAGGAGCAGAGGTTGATTTTCTAACTATTGAGGCATATGACGTCCCAGGCAGAGCCGGACGCGCCAGTACCAAGTCCTTAGCCTCACGGAATAAGAGTCAATCCTGGGCCTGAACGGCCAGGATTCCTTTCTCAAGGAGATATGCACCACATTGCTTCAAAGAAGCAGGGTGTGGCTCTCCGCAAAAGACACACTTGGCCACACACGATTTGGACTTATCGTGTGCGACCTTGGAGCAATTTACACAGACTTTGGGTGGCCCCGACTTTGCACGTCTACATGAGCGATTCGTATGGCCGAAGCGGTGACAGTAATAGCACCGCCGCGGCAGTGGCACGAATGCCTTCACGCGGTAACGGTACCAACCGGCACGCACCGACTCAGGGAGCTTGTCACAGTCGAACGTGACGAAGAGTGTAGGGGTGGGTCTCGAAGCCCCTCCCTGTTTTCTCATCACACGTTCGACCTTGACCGCCCCATGGTCGGCCAGCTCTAGGGTGATGTCCTCAATGGAGTAGTCAACGAGTTCCCTCACATAAACTACTCCTTTCACAAAGTTCATGGTAGAGTCCGGCGTCACACTCACCGGGGTGCCATGAAGTGTCCGAAGAGCACTTATCTTGGCCGCCTCGGCGGGATTCGCCGCATTCGGCAGAAGGCTCCCGTCCGAGAAACGGGTTACCTTCGGCTCTCTACCAATTGCACTAACTAATCCTCTCCTCTGATGAATCATGTTGCCCTTGGACAACATGCTGCCATCAGTGGAGCAAATAACGAGGAAGCGTTTGAAGCCAGCGCGCTCGAAAACGCCAGGTAACCTCTAAATCAGGGGCCCCGATGTCATCGAGGCTCCGCCCTGTGCACTTTTGGTCTTTGTCATCGTCAGGAGCTCCGTACCCGGGGAAGCAGAGGGCCCGGATGTGCCGATCTTGGCTTGGTCGCTTGCCAAAGTGGCAGCAGACCCATCCGTCCCCGTAGCCCCCGCGGATTGAGAGGAGCCCCGAGTCTTCTTCGTCTTTTTGGTCTTTTTCGTCCTTTTCTTTTTTGGAGAGGAGGGCGGGGAATGAACCCGCTTCTCACCCCCGCCGGTAGAAGCCCCCAGGCCAGATGGACCGGCCTCAGCCAGGCCCTTCTTCGAAATGGAGAAGGTCCTGGTGGTCGCAGGGGCATCATCCGGAGGAGATCCCTCCCCTCCTTGTACTGCCTGAGAATCCACAGCCGTTTGATGAGGACCTTGCATAGGGGCGGATTCGGGTTCGGTGCTTGGCGCCGAGCCCGGATTCCTCCCCCCATGGAAGGCCCTACCTTCTGAGGCTGGTTTTCCTCAAGGACCATGTCTATCACAGGAGGGGCCTCCAGTTGGCCATCCCCTCCCAGGACATCGCAGGTCCCCTTGGCAGCGTCATAAGTCTTTAGTCGGGAGGCACAGGCCTTGACCCCGGCAAGGTTTAATATTTTTGCCAGCAGGTCTTTTGAGGGAAGCGACCGAAGGGGCCTGGCTTCCCTCTCCCCCCTAAGGGGGTTTGCCCTACCGAGCCGCTTGTACGAGGGGCGGTCGGCAATGGGCTGCCTGCTGGCTTTCTTGGCAGTCTCCTTAGAAAGCAAAGGAGGGACTGCCGCTGGAGATAGGGAGGTGCCCGAAAGCACCTCCAGAGAAGGGGGTGAGGGGGAGTCCCCTACACCCGTAGGCGTAGGAGAGGAGTAAGCCCCCTCTCCGGTTAAAGAGGTATGGAGGGTCCCCTGCGCAAGCACAGGGGGGGGGACCTCCATCTGTTCTGTGGAGCTGCACGAGGGCGGCTCCGTTGTTTTAGGGGGAATTAAGGGGAGATGTTTTTTTTTTTAATCATTGGGCATGGTGACCCTCTTTGTTTTACGGGACGCAATCGCTCACCACCTCTTGCAGTAGCCCGCACTGCAAAAGGTGCTTACAGGCCCGGCAGAGCCAGGCGCCGCCATTTGGGACCACCCCTCCCGCCTGGTGGCCTGGCAGTCCTTCGGCATGGCGGCTCCACCTTAGACACGGCGTAAAACAGATAGAATGTGAAGATGAGAGGAAAAGGGATGTGAGAAGGGTATGGGTGGGGATGAAGCAGGTTGTTAAAAAACCCCCATCCCGAACCGGAGCTGAGGGGTTAGGGAACAATGTCCCCTCCCCCCTCAGCCCCCATCCGGGGTGGTTGGCTTGAGAAGAAGGTCAGCATTCTACCCTGTGAAATTAGAGGCTGACCAGAGAAAGTTGTGGGAGAGGTTGTATGAAAAGCGACGAGGTAGGGGAGAAATCGGGCTATCTGAAGGAAGCAAGAGGCTAAGCTGGGGCCGGACGGAGCGCTGGATCCCGTCAGCACGGCGGCCAGGATGGCAAATCGCCGCGCCCCTTACGGGGATAATCCGGAGGAGATCCCTCTCCTCCTTGTACTGCCTGAGAATCCCCAGCCGTTTGAAGAGGACCTTGCATAGGGGCGGATTCGGTGCTTGGCGCCGTTTCCGGATTTCCCCCCATGGAAGGCCCTACCGTCTGAGGCTGGTTTTCCTCAAGGACCATGTCTATCACAGGAGGGGCCTCCAGCTGGCCATTCCCTCCCTGGACATCACAGGTCCCCTTGGCAGCGTCATGAGTCTTTAGTCGGTAGGCACAGGCCTTAACCCCGGCAAGGTTTAATATTCTTGCCAGCAGGTCTTTTGAGGGAAGCGACCGAAGGGGCCTGGCTTCCCTCTTCCCCCTAAGGTAGTTTGCCCTACCGAGCCGCTTACACGAGGGGCGGTCGGCAGTGAGCTGCCTGCTGGCTTTCTTGGCAGTCCCCTTGGAAAGAAAGGAGGGGACTGCCGCTGGAAAAGGTAAGGTGCCCGAGAGCACATCCAGAGAAGGGTGTGAGGGGAAGTCCCCTGCACCCGTAAGCGAAGGAGAGGAGTAAGCCTCCTCTCCGGTGCGAAAAATATGGAAGGTCCCCTGCGCAAGCACAGGGGGGCGGGGCTCCATCTTTTCTGTTGAGCTGCACGAGGGCGGCTCCGTTGTTGTTATAGGGGGAATTAAGGGGAGATGGTTTTTTTTATAATCATTGGGCATGGTGACCCTCTTTGTTTTACGGGACGCAATCGCTCACACCTCTTGCAGTAGCCCGCACTGCAAGAGGTGCTTACAGGCCCGGCATAGCCAGGCGCCGCCATTTGAGACCACCCCTCCCGCCTGGTGGCCTGGCATTCCATCGGCATGGCGGCTCCACCTTGAAACGGCGTAAAAAAGATAGATTTTGAAGACGAGAGGAAAAGGGATGTGAGGAAGGTATGGGTGGGAATGAAGCAGGTAGTTAAAAACCAGCCACCCCAGACCGGAGCTCAGGGGTTAGGGGACATTGTCCCCTACCCCCTCAGCCCCGATCCGGGACGATTGGCTGAGAAGAATTTTTTTATTTTTTTTTTTATAGAGTCCATCTGGCAACTACCCACTTGGGCATAAGTCGCCGAAAAACACGACAGCCTAGAATTAGGCTACTTTAAAGTTAAAATATGAAAACTTAACAATCAATATAAATTGGAAAAACTTAACAATCGAAGCAATCTCCGGCAGCGGGGGGAGGTCCACCTCACCCCGGTGCAGGAGAGTGCAACCTAAAAGAAAACAATAACAAAAAAAAGGAACCTTAAATAAAGGGGAGAAGGCCGGCCTCCCCCAAAAAGTCAATAAGTCCACCAGTCATGGTGCACGCACTCGTCCCGAGTACAAGGGACAGGCGGTAGCGACCCCGCCCATCCCGGTACCGAGACAGGTATCGTGCGCGAAGATCACCCAGACTGGGACATTCGACAAGAATATGCCGAACAGTCTGGGGGACGACGCAGTCGTTGCAATAGGGCACATGCGAGCGCTCCACCAAGTAACGATGCGTCACACGAGTGTGTCCGATTCGAAGACGACAGAAAGCAACCTGAAGCCGCCGCGGCATTGGGGGATAGGTCCATGGGAACAGTCGCGGCGCAATGGCACGCAACTTTAAGTTCCCCTCGACCGTCTCCCATCTTCTTTGCCAAGCAGTCCGAAGAGCTGCCCGTATTCCTGCCATGTAGTCAGTGTGAGGAAGAGCGAAACGCTGGTCCGGTCGCAGAGTCCTCGCGGACTCTTTGGCGCCCTCATCGGCGCGCTCATTCCCCGCAATTCCTACATGTCCAGGAACCCAGCAGAAGATAATCTCGACATCTGCCCGGCTCGCGAAAACCGTGGCGTCACGGATTTCGCGAACCAGGGGATGCGGAGATTCCAATGCCCCGAGAGCACTCAGGGCGCTTTGTGAGTCGCTATAAATCACAATCCGGTCTCCGAACCGGGCACGTCGCGTAATCTCCCATACCGAGTGGTGTATTGCCACCAGCTCAGCCGTGAAGACAGACGCAGCGCCTGGTAGAGCCCCGCTGACTTCAAACAGAGGGGATACGGCGTGGAAGCCGACCCCCTCTTGGGACTTGGAGCCATCCGTATACACTGGCACGGTACCAGCGTGACACGATGTGTGCTCCAAAAAGGTCGAACGCAATACTCCCGGCGCAGTACAAGCTTTGGGAGCAGAGGCGTGGCGACAAATAGCCAAATGTGGTACCCTCCAGGGTGGCGTCCTGGGCAGAACCAGGGGCGCCACCGGCCCGAGAGCTATATCTACCTCTCGAAGGAGTTTCCTGGCCCTAAACCCAAAGGGCTTAGGGTATGACTGGCGTCTCTCGGCGGCATAGGCACCATCGAGATCAGCTGCGGATGCAGTGAGAGCTGTTGGCGACTGAGGGAGGCGCCGGGCTCGCGCGTACAGGCGAGTGATGCACTGCACGCGGCGCAGAGCGAGTGGCATCTCCCCAGCATCGACCAACAGGCTCTCAATGGGGGAAGTGCGGAAGGCACCGGTCGCAAGGCGAAGGCCGGTGTGGTGGATCGAATCCACCTTCCGCAATAAACGCTCGGCTGCGGATGCATAAAACTCGCATCCGTAGTCAAGCTTCGAGCGAACAAAGGATCGATAAAAAAGTAAGGCGGTAGCCCTATCAGCGCCCCAAGCGCTGAACGTCACGGAACGGAAAATGTCCATGGCGCGGGTACAAGAGACCCTAAGGCTGCGAATGTGAGCCTCCCAGGTGAGGCGTCGGTCGAATACAAGACCAAGGAAACGGTGCGACTCAACCACATCCAGGCGCACCCCATTAAGAAACAAATCTGGGTCGGGGTGAAGCCGTGGGTGGCGGCAGAAGTGCACCACCTTAGTCTTGGCCAAAGAAAACCGAAACCTGTGCGCTTCGGCATAGCGAGAGACGCGGTTCAATGCCTGTTGGAGTCGGCGCTCCAGAGTTGGCCTCTGGGCCGCGCCAAAAAGGATCGAAAGGTCGTCCACGTAGAGCGTAGCGAGAACATCTTCCGGCAGCACCGAGGTGATGCCGTTGATGCTCATGGCAAAGAGTGTGACACTGAGGACACTTCCCTGCGGGACACCCTCTTCCTGCTCCTTTGGGCCGGAGAGGGCTCCCCCACCCGTACGCGGAATCGACGATCTCGCAAAAATTCAGATATAAACATTGGGAGGCGTCCCCTCGCCCCCATCGTGTGGAGAGTCTCCATGATACCGTATCGCCATGCGGTATCATAGGCCTTCTCCAGATCAAAAAACACCGTGGCGTAGTGCTGTCTACGAAGGAAAGCCTCGCAGACGGCATTTTCCAGTCGGAGCAGAGCATCCGACGTGGAGTGGAACTTACGGAAGCCGCACTGTGCAGAAGACAGATGGCCTCCGCTGTCCAGGAAATAGGCTAATCTAACATTAACCAATTTCTCCATCAACTTGCACACGCAAGAGGTTAGAGAGATTGGGCGGAAACCGGTCGGAGTAGAGTGATCTCTCCCCGGCTTGCGAAAGGCGAGCACAGTAGCGATTCGCCAGGAGTCTGGGAGAAGACCTTCCACCCAGATCCTGTTGAACAAATCTAACAGAAAGGCCATGCCTCGCTCACCCAGGTGTCGAAGCATGGCGTACGGGACATCGTCCGGGCCATGGGCGGTGTCCGCGCACGAAGCGAGAGCGGAGCGCAACTCACTCACAGTAAACTTGTCGTTGAAGGGTTCTCCGCCTCTGGAGGTAAAGTCCAGCCGGCGGCCTTCCGCGACATCACGACGTGCATTGAATGCTGGCGGAGCAGCATCACGGCTAGAGAATGCGCAAAAAGGGGTCGCTAAGGATTCCGCCACGGACGCGGGGTCCGAGATTGCGGTCCCATTCTCCTGGAGAACGGGAGGGGGGTCCTGCGAGAACTTGCCCCAAATCCTTTTTACTTGCCTCCACACCTCAGCTAAAGGGGTCTTCCCGTTAAGTGAAGACACGTATGCCCGCCAAGAAGAGCGGCGGGCGTGCTTCGAAATATACCGGAACCTAGCCCTAGCCCGACGAAATTCAGCGACAGTGAAATCGTTCGGGCGGCGCTTATAGCGCATGTAGGCATAACGCTTCTGTTTGAGGGCCGTCTCACACTCGGCCGACCACCATGGGAGTGGTCGGCGTGCAAAACGGCCAGACGTCCTAGGAATAGTAGTCAGGCCCACGGCGATGAGGTTGCCGGAGAAGAACTCAACGGCATCATCTACCGACCTAAACTCCTCGACTGAGATAGAGAATTCAGTCATTTCCTGAAATGCAGGCCACCGCGCCCGCGCCAAGCACCACCGAGGTGGTCTCTCAGGCGGCAGTTGCCCTGAAAATGATATTTGAATGGGAAAGTGATCACTACCATGGAGGTCATCGACCACCCCCCAATCAAAATCAGGCTGTGCATCCGAAGAGCACAAAGATAGGTCAAGGCAAGAAAATGAAGCGGTTCTCGGACAGTGATGCGTAAACTCATCCACGTTTAGGACACCCATCTCAAGCTCTTCGATCAGATCGGCAAGGACTTGTCCCCTGGGATTTATGGAGTAATCTCCCCAGAGAGGATGCCTGCCGTTCAGATCTCCAAGCAAGAGATAGGGCCTCGGCAACCGTGCAACGACGCGGCGGAAGTCCCCCGCGTCGAAGTCAGCTGACGGTGGAATGTACGCAGAAATGATAGTATACCTCCTATCCAGGTGCAGCTGCACAGCCACTGCATGAAAGGAGGTATCTAAAGAGAAAGGAAGAACGGAGACATCATGCCGGGTGTAAACTGCGCATCCCCCAGCCCGGCCATCCCGAGGTGGTGGGGTCGCAAGACCCCTATACCCCGGGAGTGCAGGGAGGGGGCACGCACCTAGCATGGTCTCCTGCAAAAAAATAGCTAACGGGGAACGGGATGAGACGAGCCTCCGCAGCTCCTCCCAGTTGGCCCGGAGTCCACGGCAATTCCATTGAAGGAATATGCCCTCCAGGCCTAGCTCGGAGGAGACGCGGGGGCCCTCCTCGAATTGAAGACCCTCACGGGAATGGCCGTACACTTCCCGGGGGCAGAACCCCGGGCGCTGTCGCCTTCGAGGACTTATTGGGGGAGGTTGGGCTCGCCATGCGAGTCTTTTCCTCCCTCCGCCTCGAAACCTTAGGCGGGCGTTGCGGCTTCAGAGGCGGGGGGCCCTCTTTTCGAGGAACCACCGTCTCCGAGCCACTCGCTCCACCTCGGGACGTGGGCGAAGGAGCCGAAGCTCCTTTGTTGCTGTCCTCCTTTCGGGGGACAGCTTTAGGAACCCCGGAAGATGGCCTAGCGACCAACTTCAGGGGTGTTGCCTCCTGTGAGTCTAACGACTCGGTGGAGGCGCGTGGCCGTTTCGCCTTACGGGAAACGGTCACGCTGGGGGAAGAGGGGGGAGCCCTGGTTTTAGCCGGGGCAGGGTATGAGCCCTTTTTGCCGCCAGCTTTACCAGGGGAGCGCCCGGGTTGGGTAGAGCCCGCAGAAGGGCTCCGAATGGGCGCGGAAACAACCATGCTCGTTGGCCTGGATGGGCCGGGAGCAGAGGGTGCCTTCCTAACTATTGAGGCATATGACGTCCCAGGCAGAGCCGGGCGCGCCAGGACCAAGTCCTTTGCCTCGCGGAATGAGAGTCGATCCTGGGCCTGAACGGCCAGGATTTCTTTCTCAAGGAGATATGCACCACATTGCTTCGAAGAAGCAGGGTGCGGCTCTCCGCAATTGACACACTTGGCCACACACGATTTGGACTTATCGTGTGCGACCTTGGAGCAATTTACACAGACTTCGGGTGACCCCGACTTTGCACGTCTACATGAGCGATTCGTATGGCCGAAGCGGTGACAGTAATAGCACCGCCGCGGCAGTGGCACGAATGCCTTCACGCGGTAGCGGTACCAACCGGCACGCACCGACTCAGGGAGCTTGTCACAGTCGAACGTGACGAAGAGTGTAGGGGTGGGTCTCGAGGCCCCTCCCTGTTTTCTCATCACACGTTCGACCTTGACCGCCCCATGGTCGGCCAGCTCTAAGGTGATGTCTTCAATGGAGTAGTCAACGAGTTCCCTCGCATAAACTACTCCTTTCACAAAGTTCATGGTAGAGTGCGGCGTCACACTCACCGGGGTGCCATGAAGTGTCCGAAGAGCACTAATCCTGGCCGCCTCGGCGGGATTCGCCAGAAGGCTCCCGTCCGAGAAACGGGTTACCTTCGGCTCTCTACCAATTGCACTAGCTAATCCTCTCCTCTGATGGATCATGTTGCCCTTGGACAACATGCTGCCATCAGTGGAGCGAATAACGAGGAAGCGTTTGAAGCCAGCGGGCTCGAAAACGCCAGGTAACCTCTGAATCAGGGGCCCCGATGTCATCGAGGCTCCGCCCTGTGCACTCTTGGTAGTAGTCTTCTTTGTCAGGGGCTCTGCACCCGGGGGGGCAGAGGGGGCGGATGTGCCGATCTTGGCTTGGTCGCTTGCCAGAGTGGCAGCAGACCCATCCGTCCCCGCAGCCCCCGCGGATGGAGAGGAGCCCCGAGTCTTTTTGGTCTTTTTCTTTTTCGGAGGAGGGCGGGGAATGAACCCGCTTTTCACCTCCGCCGGCAGAAGTCCCCAGGCCAGATGGACCAGCCTCAGCCAGGTCCCTCTCCGAAATGGAGAAGGTCCTGGTTGTCGTAGGGGCACCTGTCGGAGGAGATCCCTCCCCTCCTTCTACTGCCTCGGAGCCCTCAGCCATTTGAGGAGGACCTTGCATAGGGGCGCCGAGCCCGAATTCCCCCCCATGGAAGGCCCTACCGTCTGGGGCTGGGTCTCCTCAAGGACCATGTCTATCACAGGAGGGGCCTCCAATTGGCCATCCCCTCCCAGGACATCGCAGGTCCCCTTGGCAGTGTCGCCAGTCTTGTATGGGGAGGCACAGGCCTTGACCCCGGCAAGGTTTAAAATTCTTGCCAGCAGGTCTTTTGAGGGAAGCGACCGAAGGGGCCTGGCTTCCCTCTCCCCCATAAGGGGGTTCGCCCTACCGAGCCGCTTTGATGGGAAGCGGCTGGCTAAGGGCTGCCTGCTGGCTTTCTTGGCAGTCCCCTTGAAAAGAAAAGATGGGACTGCCGCTGGGAAAAGGGAGGTGCCCGAAAGCACCTCCAGAGAAGGGGGTGAGGGGGAGTCCCCTGCACCCGTAGGCGAAGGAGATGAGTAAGCCTCCTCTCCGGTTAGAGAAATATGGAGGGTCCCCTGTGCAAGCACAGGGGGGGGACCTCCATTTTTTCGGTGGAGCTGCCCAAGGGCGGCTCCGTCGATGAGCAAGGGGGAGTTAAAGGGGTTTGGGTTTTTTTTTTTTGTTGTTCATCTATGGGCATGGTGACCCTATTTTTGCCACGGGACGCAATAGCTCATCACCCCTCGCAGTAGCCCGCACTGCGAGAGGTGCTTACAAGCCCGGCAGAGCCAGGCGCCGCCATTCGGGACCACCCCTCCCGCCTGGTGGCCTGGCAGTCCATCGGCATGGCGGCTCCACCTTGGACACGGCGTAAAAAATATAGGTTGTGAAGAGGAGAGGAAAAGGGATGTGAGGAAGGTATGGGTGGGGATGAAGCAGGTTGTTAAAAAACCCCCATCCCGAACCGGAGCTCAGGGGTTAGGGGACAATGTCCCCTCCCCCCTCAGCCCCGATCCGGGGTGGTTGGCTTGAGAAGAAGGTCAGCATTCTACCCTTTGAAATTAGAGGCTGACCAGAGAAAGTTGTGGGAGAGGTTGTATGAAAAGCGACAAGGTAGGGGAGAAATCGGGCTATCTGAAGGAAGGAAGAGAGGCTAAGCTGGGGCCGGACGGAGCGCTGGATCCCGTCAGCACGGCGGCCAGGATGGCAAATCGCCGCGCCCCTTACGGGGGGCATGGAAGAAAGCCAATGTGATACCTATATTTAAGAAAGGGGATAAAACAAATATGTCTAATTACAGACCAGTAAGTTTGACATCAGTGGTAGGGAAAATGATGGAATCTATTATAGCAAGGAATATTAGAGATCACTTAGATAAGCATAAGTTGATAAAAGAATCACAGCATGGCTTTAGTAAGGGTAAATTCTGTCTGACTAATTTGCTGTCTTTTTATAGTAAGGTGTATGAAGCAGCAGATAATGATGAAAACTATGATATTTTATACTCGGACTTTAGTAAGGCTTTTGATCGAGTGCCACACTTACGGCTTCTGAGCAAAGTTAAAGCACACGGGATCGTTAGCAGTGGAGTTCCGCAAGAATCTGTTTTGGGTCCCTTGCTATTCTTAATTTATATTAATGATCTTGACATGGGTATAAGTAGTGACCTGAGTAAATTTGCTGATGATAGTAAGCTAGGTAGGGCCATTAGGGCTGATTCTGATGCTGTTGTAATGCAGGAGGAATTGACCATTCTGTCCAATTGGGCCGAGAAATGGCAAATGAAGTTTAACATAGACAAATGTAGTGTACTTGTATAGGTAGAAACAATCCATTGAATATGTATAAATTAAATGGGAGAATTTTAGGCAGGACCGATTGTGAGAGGGACTTGGGTATTTTGGTAAGTTCAGACCTTCGTCCTAGAAAGCAATGCCTAAATGCTAAGAATAAAGCTAATAGGATATTGGGATTCATTAGGAGGAGTGTAAGCAATAAAAGTGCTGAAGTCATTCTAAAACTGTATCTGGCGCTAGTTAGGCCTCATCTAGACTATGCAGTACAATTTTGGTCACCATATTATAGGAAGGATATTGATTTGCTTGAGTCTGTGCAGAGAAGGATGACAAAGATGATTGGTGGGCTAAGGAACTTACCTTATGCTGAAAGGCTCAGAAAACTAAATCTACATACATTGGGAAGGAGAAGAGTCAGAGGAGAATTGATTGAAGTTTTCAAATGGGTAAAAGGATATAATAAAGG
Source organism: Ceratothoa steindachneri (assembly GCA_963969495.1). Lineage (NCBI taxonomy): Eukaryota > Metazoa > Arthropoda > Malacostraca > Isopoda > Cymothoidae > Ceratothoa > Ceratothoa steindachneri. Next base: position 97,458,055 of record OZ018317.1, on the reverse strand, counting down.
GGTCTGGGTAAGGTTCTTATACTTAGTGAACATGACAGGACACGTAGCAATGGGTTTAAGCTTGATAAGTATAGGTTTAGGAAGGAGATTGGGAGGAATTGGTTTACAAATCGTGTGGTAGATGAATGGAATAGGCTCACTAGACATGTGATAGAAGTCTCCTCTCTGGGTAGATTTAAGAATAGATTAGATAAATATATGGATGGAGCTGCTAGATGGGACTGACTTTTTTTATGTACATATGTATATATTTTTCTAAGGAGTGGGGAGATTACATTTTGCGGTTGCATGAATGGACATAATCCTCTGGATGCATTTTATGTATATTGTAGATTAGATCTGACGAACTCATGTAAAGGGTGACAATGTTGATGACTTTTCTCTGGTAAGAAATCTTGTGTGTGTTGACTGGAACGTGAGCTGCCAAGTGTAGGCCATGAATGGTCTTTTGCAGTCTCCTTCTTTTCTTATGTTCTTCTTAAATCTCTATCCGGTACATCCCTAGCTTGACCCATATGTCAAATTACAAGATAAACTTGCAGTATGGTTGGATCAATCGTCAAACTAGTTAGTCATCCAATTCATAAGCTATAAAATACGTATTGTCTCTTCAACTTATATTTAAACTTAGTTCTGCTAGAGGGGGTTAAAGAAATATATACAAAGTACAAGTACAACATAGAGCAATTATTATTATTTCATTAAATAACAAATTTATCACAGATTGTCTTGCTAAAGAAAATTCTTGACACCACAAAGACAAACGACTGCAATTGGCTCAAATAACGATTAAAAAAACAAACCATTGGGTAAGTTAGACTATTCTGAATTCTCTAAGAGAATATTAGCCACTACGTGTAAGCGGCTCGTTTAGCAACCAGGCTAAGAAAATATACATCGACGATCAAGTTAATATTAACACTAAAGCATGGTGGCTCACTTGCAAGACACCTTAAATAAATGCTTAAAGAAACTTTATTTCTCAGTCAGGTTCTACAGGTCCATAAATCACGACCTCCAGTATCGTTAATACTAACAATAAAGCGATATAAAACTATAAGAAATTTGGCTTTCAATGAAAATTGTGTAACAAATTTGGAGAAGGTTCGTTCAAGAACCAAATACCTACGTGTGGTTTCCATTAGAGAAATAGCCCAATCAACTCGACTCGCGTGCCTAGATATGCTTGAACACGACCACATTCTACCTCCATACATCTTTATGGCATTGATGCACCCTCCCGCCGAGTAATTGGGCAGTATGGTTAAAATAAAGAACTTTAGAGAAAAATTAAATTATGTATTCTTAAAGTTTGCAATTATTGAGGTGGGTTATATCATATTTCATTGGCATCTTCCTCGCTATGTACATAATATCATTTGCCTTAGGAATTAAAACAAGAGCAAATGGAGTTTTAAAGCTAGACCAATTGAATTATCAGGTTTGCTGCAAAAGAATGTGTGTAGCTGTGTTAACATCATCCTGGCTGGTTTGAAGAGCGGTGATGACTCGGTCCCGGTCAAAGCCCATCTCAACTAGAGTCTGAATGTGATCTTCCGAAGGGGGTAGGTTCACTACTGTATTGAAAGAACCGCAAGACTTTATAAGACATTGATACTATTGTTCATTAGACATACAGCCTTGGACAAGATCATGGGGCAGGTATGAAAAAGTGAAGAATATAATTAAAACTCATTTATTTCATACGTGACATAATACAAATAGATTTTTGCGTATATTCTATCAATAATCAATATGTGATGCGTCTTCCTCTTGCTTTTACGCGTTTTTGCATATTGTGCAAAAGTGGATTGGGCAACCTTCTGCCATTCAATGTATGATACTAACGTTTATTCCTATTTTTTCAGTGATTATCTTATTGTTAACTTACAAGTGGTAACTTTTCGTTAAAAAATGTCTCCGAAGAAACAGATTTCTGAAGCTAAAAGAGCTCAAATCATTGCATTGTCCAGGGAGGGATTGTCCCAAGTCAAAATTGCAAGAAAAATGAAATGCTCGAGAAAAAAAAATCGTGATGGTCAAGGTCGCTAAAGGTGTACAATTCCAAAGTGAGGTTGCTGAAAAGGAAATCTCTGGCAATAAGAAAAAAAAACCCTGTTCTGATGTAGCCGCTGAGTTTCGGGCAACCACAAACAAAGATATATCAAGACGCATAGAAGCTGGGCTCAAAGGATGTAAGGCTAGAATGAAGCCGTGGCTGTCTCAGGTGAACAAGAAGAAGCGATTGTCTTGGGCAGGAGCATGAAAATTGGATTGATGATGATTGCGCTAAAAGTTGTTTGGTTTGATAAAGCTACTTTGAGGTAGGTTCTCCACATTAGTTTCCACCAATTTATTAAGCTTGTACACATTTTTATTGGATACCAAAAATGATCAGTAAAATTTCTATTTCTCCTCAGATCTTTAGAACCCCAGGAGCTGTTTATGTTCGTTGAAGAGTTGGGGAACCTTATGATCCGAGATGTTTTCACAACAGTCAAATTTGGAGGTGGCAGTGCAGTGGTTTGTTGCTGCTTGTCGTCTTCAGGTCCATGAATGTTGTTCATTTGTGCGGGCAGAATGAATTCTAACACTTACACCAGGTTTATCAATCTTCCTTAGATAAAATTTTCAATAATGATATACAAGATGGTGTAATTTTCCAACAAGAAAATGCTCCATGACACACATCTAGTCTCAAAGGATTGATTTGAAATGAAAGGGGTGACGTTGATGGAACGGCCCCCTTAATCTCCAGACCTCAAACCCATTGAACATTTGTGGTTATACTTGGGCCCAAATGTTCCTCAAAAAGTGAATTCACAGCAAAAATTCATGAAGAGTGGCAGAAAATTGAGAAAACCACCTGTGCCAACTTAGTCTCAAGTATGCAAAAACGCATAAAAGCGGGTATAAAAGCAAAAGGACACATCAAATATTAATTATTGATAGAACATACGCAAAAATGTTTATTTGTATTATGTCAAGTATGAAATAAATGAGTTTCAATTATATTCTTCACTTTTTCATACCTGCCCTATAATTTTGGCCAAGGCTGTAGCTTAACCACTAGCGCGAGGATGCGGCACAATTACTTAAAACTAATAAAGAAAAACAAAGTGGTTATCTCGGCAGGACAAGGTTTTAAAGAAGTTGGTAAGGTTGATGTGGTTAGGGGAAAAGAAAATATGAGGCAGATAGATAATCCAAGTAGCCTTAAGAGGCGACTACTAAGGGCACAAGGACAGGCAGAGGCGCAAACCTTTGCAAAAGCTGTCAAACCTTCGAACAAAGGATAATTTCCTTGTGGAGTGAGGATACGGGAATAAAGACGATGGCTTTGACTGAGCCAAAACACGAGTGACTAAGAATAATGGTCGGAGCTGAGCAAATGTCACTGGAGATAAAATCTTGGGTAGAAGAAAGAAAACGCCACAAGCTTTCTCCAGATCCATTAACTAGGAATCCACTTTACACCTCTTATCCCTAGTTTTTTTTTCAAGAAGCTGTTTCAGTGCAAATACTTGATATACAAGTGAACCACTGTAAGAAAAAAACAAACTATCAATAGCTAAGCTATCCGTCTTATTCACCCTATCAGAATATTCAATACACTTTACACTCAACACTAGTATGTCACACTTCCACTTTTAGAAGCTTTATAAAACAGCCACAGCCATATTCCATAACACAATCCCCACCACCTTTAGCAGCTCAGCGACTATATCGTCTACTCCGGATGTATTCTCATTTTTTTAGAGATCTCACAGCACGACCTCTTGCATGCTAATCTCTTCAAAACCACGATACAGCATTTTTTAAGGCCCATTCTGTGGACTGCCTACATTGGCATAAATAACTGTAAAATGTATTAGCAAGGCGACATTAAAAACGAAAAAAACAAAGACCAAAAAAATCCCCCAAAAGAAGTGGAAGAAAGCATGCAGCCAACACAAAAAGCTAAATAAAATAAAGACAACCTTCCTATGAAAAGTCGCACTGTCCGTAGGACTGGTCTGTGTACACGAGACATGAAGTCGTCGAGGGATAAGTTACAGGAACAGTCGAGGCGCGATAGCACGCAACTTTGTTCACATCGGACGTCTCCAATCTTCTTGGTCAAGAAACAAAGAGGGCTGACCTAATTCCTGCCATGTAGTTAGTGTGAGAATGAGCGAAACGGTGGTCTGATCGCCCAGTCCTCGCGGACTATTTGGCGACCTCATTCCCCGCAATCCACACATGACCAGGAGGGACCCAGACGATAATCTCGACATAAGCCGGGCTCGCGGGAACCATAACATCTTTGGATATTAAGAGCAAAGTGGGAAGGGGCTAGATAAGGTTATGTGGCAATAAAAAAAAGGCGGGTCCACTAAGGTGTAGGGTGGGTCATCGCCTATTATCTTAACCCTACACTGGGTCGAGCTGGGATTACGTGCAATCCCTCCAGGTACTTTATATCGCGAACTAGACAGGGTGGCCACTTATGGGGAAGAGGGGGCTTAATCCTAGATATTTTTTTAAACTAGCGGCTATCAGCGAGGGCATAACCGCCGACATTAGAACAAGTAAAAAGGATAGTCGCATTAAATAAAAGTGGGTGCTAGAAGGGAAATGGGGGAACGCATTAGCTTCCCAAGGCCCTCTAAAATAGTTCCAAGTCAACCCAGTGAGTGGGGCCTCCTTCCCTATTTGCACTGGGGGCGGACACGCCACTGCTCCTCCAGGCACCAGGTGTGACAGTCTAGACTGGGTACCCTCCTACAACTATCAACCTATAACCACTCCCAATTCAATCCACCAGTCGTCCCAGGTCATTCCACAACCTCCCTTTCTCAGCTTTACTTCTACCATTAGGGTTCAGGCAGTAAAACCACACAGTTCTACCCTTGCAAGTCTCAACTTTGCCCATATAATTCTTGAGCTCACACATTCATTACTATTGCATTATGCCACTCCTCACTCAAAAACACTGCCACATCCTCTTTACTCCTATCACTCTGATCTACCTTTATTCACTCCACCCAACAATTTTTTTTCATTTTCTTTCTTGTTTGCCTCACACAGATCAAGCATCTGCCATATCCCGGCTATAAAAGCATTCTCTACCACTCCCTTCTTTCTCACATCACATTCTATACACCCATTCAATTCACACACTGAGGCGGATTAATCGGCCTGACTGGACGGGATCCAAGTCATTGCGTGTCGCGCTCCTTGGATAAAGCTTTCGGGAGCGCCGCCTTCCAGGCCAGCGGGTTCCATATCCGGGGTTAGTCGCCTTTTGCATGTAGTGGAAGGGGGCGGTATGGACATTCATCCTGCCTGCCCATATAAGCAGGCAACAAGTTTTAAATTATTATATAAATTGTGATTTAAAGGTAGGTGTTTTACCACCGATCTGCAGTCATTTAGGATGCCTTTATTTCTCAATGTGGGACTACTGATTAATGTAGGATCCGTACCATGGGTATTTTGGACACCATCCGGCGACTCACCACACCTGATGTGGTTTGACGCCGGATCAAATCCCACTTAGGGTATATGAGAATTGATCGATTGGTTTTGAATGGCGCAACTCACTTATTGAGACCAGCTAAACCTTTTTATGAAGTTTGTGGATTTATTATGGGCAGTGAATGAGTGATAGATGAATGACGGATGGTTGAAAATTTAAAATTATGATTCACTAATTGTTTGGGTAAAAAAAAAAACAAAGAAAAAAAATCAAACATTTAAATTATAAATTTAAAACAATAGTATTTGCAGATGTAGTACAAAACTATAAATGAATGAGGGGTGAATGGCTGAGTAATAATTTATGAATGGATGAATGAATAAATGTATGAGAGATGGTGAGGGTGAATGAGTGGGGTCTTTGGGAAAGAGGAATATTTATGGTTTACATTTCTTACTGAATAAAATGAATATTCTTTCAAAAGGCGATAATTTGATGATGGTGAAGCCGATGAAAAAGTTCAATGGGGTCAAAATGAATTACAATTACCTGGGTTATTGTCCCTTCTCACACCCATCATATTTTGCATAAACGGTGGGATATCTCCATTCGCCTGAAAGGATATAAAAAGATGTTGAAACAATACTTAAAACAATCCTGCATGCAGGGGGATGGGGCAATTTTATACTTAAAAGAGTACTTGTTCTCTTGGTTCCAATGTTACTGAAAGCTTTTGATGCCCCCTAGAAACCCCCATATTTGAGGTATAAGTGAGTAGGTAAAGAGAGGCATTGGTCTGTGGCCAGGACGGACCACAGTGACTTGATAATGAAACAAACAAAGATCAGCATGACGATCGAGGGTGAACACGAGAACACTAGGAGGCGGGTCTCTTTTGGGGATAGGAGGGTGACGGGAAGTATTTTCAACACAAAGCGCGATCGGGTAGAAACCTCAGTCCCATGGGGTGAAGGGGTCTGTTCCGTGTTGGGATATGCGGATAATACTACCCATCGCCAGGATTCTTTGGGACAGAGGAGTTGAGTGTGTTGTGCTGTGAAGAGGAGGAAAGATAGCGGTGTTACCAGGGGCTATGTGTGTGTGATGTTATATATATATTTACCTACCCCTGCAGGGGTAAACACAGCTTATCTACCAATCGGTAGCCAAACCTCTCTATGTGCATTGATGTTTGTGCCCAAACTCGCTTAGGATTGAACCAGACACCTCAACACTAGAAGACCAACGCCGTATCCACTCAGCGAGCGAGAGCTCCTGAGGAATGTTTTATACTTTAGTCCTTTTTGTCTCAGAGTTTTCTCAATATAATTTTTTCCCAGCTCTATAAATTAGCCCGATTTTGTCCTACTTTTGAATAGACAAAAGGGAGGGGGGATTATACCCCATGAAACAAGGGTACATTAATGCAATTGACAAAAAAGAGAGTTCAAAATCGACAGGGAAAAAATAATTCAGTCAAGATATACCACAGGTCGATTGCGGAGTTCCCGCGCTCGATTCATCATCATCTGTTGTTCCCAGATTTCTATCTGCTCCTGACGCTGCAACTCCAACGTGGCACCCACAGGGCCGTCTTGGGGCGGAGAGGACGCTAGAAGGCGACCTACAGTAGCGTGGGCGGCTCCTGCCAGCCAATTAGGGACCCATGGAACCTGTCGCACGCACAACACGTTATATCGATGAATGACTCCTGCAAGCTGCCAAGAAAATGCAAAAAGAGGGTGGTTACTATTACTAAAATGCACATTAGTCTCAGACTACCAATCTTGAAAAATATGTGAAAGAGCGATCGTTGCGGTGAGGGAATAAAATATGTGAGAGCGATCCCTGCGGTGAGGGAATAAAAATACGTCCACTTTTGATTAAGCTGCGCAACACAAGCTACTGCAGCCAAGGTCGAAGAAGAAGGAAATGCTGGTCTGGTACCTGATTTCTTGTGTTCAACAATCTTGGATCAGATCGGGAAAACTGCTAGCCCTCGATATGCCTCGAGGTGGATATCGTGGATGTATTGTATTTCTTCCACTTCAACCAGTTCCCCACAAGGTGGGGTCGGCGCATTTTAACACCATTATACCTGCCCCTCCTGTGTCCTATTAAGAAAAGCAACCCATCATTTTATCCAACCTGGTCCTTAATATTGATGGGGTCCCATATACTGCAGCATATAATCCAGTCAGGGTTCATCCCTAGGCAGAGGGCCTCCAAATGTGCCCCCTAACGCACAACTATCATACACAGTATCCTCCACTTCCCCCTAGGTCAGACCTTCCTCACAGAATCATTCAAATAATCAGGCCAACTTCAATCTGGGCTTCCAACCCTTCTCAGACCTTCCATATATTCTGTACACAAGTTTATTTCCATTCTTCGTACACCACCTCAGAAGTGCCACAACCTCATTTACACTATAAACCTCTCTCCTATTTTTAAAAAATAAAGCAAAAACTAAGGAGAACATGTCATGAAGCTTTGGAAAAGGATGTTTATAAAGGAAATTAAGAAAATTGAAAATAAATGATGTAACTCAGGCAAACAATTTTGATTGCTAACTACCGTTGCATCCAACTTTCCCAAACATACAACTGTTTGCAGAGGGTGTTGCTATACCAATAAATCTAAGGGAGTTAATATGTGGATATTGATTTAAATTAAGTGTAGAATAACTGATTTTCTAATCCGCGATGAGAGAGTTGCTTTGCTCTCTAACTGATTGTGGGAGACATCGCCCCTCAGCTTACTCACATGACTTCCACCAACGTACACAGGCCTTAGGGTGCGAGCAAAGGAAATTTCAGACCGAGTTTCCAGTTCCTGCTGAAGAGAGCGAGAGAGTGAAGCGAACCTTTCTCTGTCTCTCGTCAGATAGGGGCATTCATAATCTCCTTTCCCTTTCTACTCAAAGTAAACTCGCTAAGGAACGAAACTCCTCCTCAAATAGAAGACATGCCAGACACCCAATTTAGCGAGGAATAAAACCCGCTTGGTTGGAGCAGAGAAGTTTATTCATCCTCTACTCGCCGAGGAGATTCCTGCCAAAAGAGAGAGAGACTCGCCTCCCGTTGGTATCCATGGTAACGGTCAACAGCATTTGAAGGTCAAGGTCGCCGCGATTCATTGCACTTCTTAATTCATCGTCGATAGAATACACCTACAAACCTTACTTCTATCGACTTTACATAACTTCAATGAACATAAAGACCATCCTATTTTCCCACTAAACCAGCGTAGACTAAGAGGCGACCTAATTCAAGTATTTAAAACCGTCAAGAGCATAGTTAATATGAACTGTAACAAATACTTTATAATCAACTGATCTAATTACACATGTGAAATCGTTGCAAAAATGTAGGTAAATGCACACTTTGACTCAAACTCAAGACTGACATTTATAAGAGAGTAATATTTTCTTTTTTCGCCCTTCATCCGATAAGCGAACATCAATGATCAAAAGGCGAAATTTAGTAAACTTAGCTTAGCTACGTGTGTGGATGCAACTTCTTAAGGATTGAATGGTCTGCTGTTGTAGGCTTTTTCCTGTGTATTCCTTTGTATTTTAAGGCTCAAAAAGGGGGTATGATAAGGGTAATTACGCTGAAGGATGTTTTGATTACATATATATACGAGTACATTGCCAGTGCTCATTTAATGAAAACAGTCCAGAAGACAGTGTTTCGTGGGTACGAGTGTGAGTAGTTCGGTATAAATTGTGGTGTGCCCTGGGAGTGTAAGATGAAAAGATTAGAAGAGGTGCGAGTTTGGCGAGAGTGTCACCTTTCGGTAGTGAAAGCATTGGTGAAATGAACGAGGAAATGTGTGGATGTGTGGGTAATTTGTAGTCCACCGAGTAATCCTATCTTAACTCGTGCTAGGCCACTCCACTATACTACAACACAAACGCACAATCAACCTTGCCCTGAAAATAACAAGTACCAAATGCAACCAAAGCCCAGACAACATCACACACCTACTCAGTATCCGAAACCTGACACAAGCACCCACTACACCCAACATCTCCTCTTTTAGGGACCCCTGAACCCACACAGGGAGCATGGTGACCTTCCTGGGACTCGCCTACCTCGCAGAAGATAAGTAAAATTTGTATTCCCTCAAAATATAGCCAAACCAATGAAGATCTCATTGCCAGAAAGTGCTAAAGTTAGGGCGAAGTAAAAATGTGCGAAAAGTTTAAAGTCTGAGTAGCCAGTATAGGAGACTACTCATGCCATTAGTGAGGAAAGACAACTAACGAACCTCTTCTCCCCTTCTATAAAGAAGGCAAGTCTTTGCGAGGAGGGAAAAGAAATAGAAGAAAAACGAAGAGAGAGAGAGAGACAAACCTCGTCCTATGGCTATTAGGGCCCCAGTTCAAAAACTCAAGGCAAACAAAGGCAGGCATTTAGATGGTGAACATAAATCCCTTTCTAAGTTGTGGGCTGCCGTATACTCGGGTAGGAAAGACCGTTTCCGATCTGAGTGGAGTTAAGCCATATTAAGTTTGGTTGGTCGTCGGATCGAGTCTCATCCGGGTTGACTTCACGGCAGCTGCCATATGCTATATATCCCGGTGAATCAGATCACACGTTAATTAGTAGGTGCAGAATGAGAAATAAAGGCAGCTTAAATGAGTACAGAAAGGCGGTAAAAACCCCTACACCTGTCTTGAACTCGTGGCTTAGACACCTGCCCCCCCCCCGATAGGAAAATTAAATTCACATAAAGATCAGAATGACAAATACTGGTGAGCCCGAAGGCCCCCGTGGCCGGTACTCTTGGTTGGTGAAACAGGGAAGGAGAGGTTATCTCATCTACGCCGGGGTTATGGAACAGAGATGAGAATGCATATGTTGCTTTATAAAGACGGGAAGGGAAATGATAGCGGTGTTGTGATTGGCTATGTGCGTGCTGGCGTGTGTAGGAGCTACCTAACCCACAAGGGGGAGTAGGTCCAGCGCATCCACCGAATAGGCAGCTGGCTCGTGCCGATGCTGCTTTCGTGTCTGCTGTAATCGACCCGGGAATCAACGCCGCCTTCTCCCGGCCATCCAAACAGAGAGACTAAAAATCCATACGATTCCGCAAGCGGCAGAAATCAACGTAGCGGAAGATGTGGCACAAATTTGAAAAGCGATGAGGTAGAACAACGTCTTGCCCGTGAAGGGAATCCCAAATATACTCGTCTGCGCCACTCGAGGAATGTCGTAGTAATAACTCACGAAAAGCGGGAATATTATGCCATACCTGAAATTAAAAAATGATTTAGAGGTTACTCTGATGTGCGCAACAAGGGATGCTATGCTTTACTTTCCAAAGGAGCACGAGGGTGGCTGCTTATTTTTTTTCAGGGGGCCTATACTGTCGAAGGCCAGCAAGGGCATAGTCGCTGAAATTACACACTTGTAAAATTATTCTCATATCTTTAAGCCTATTGTTATGCTGTGTTAAAAGAGAAACGACCCCCCCCCCCTAAACAATCGAATTAGGTCAAAAAACAAAGTAAAAAAGCAACAAGTAGAAAAAGAAAAGAAAAACAGGAAACAACAATCAGCATAGTCAGGTACCGTAGGAAAAACAGCTCCCTCAGGGGCGTGAACATGTGCTCAGACTACAAGAAACTATATACATATATCGATGACCACGCAGTCGTCAATAATTCCGCAATCAGCTATGGACGAACCCCCTCATGTATACAAGGGATAAGCGATAGCGATTCCAGTCATCCCAGGATCGGGGTTTTTTAAAATTTTAAGAGCTCATCTGGCGACTGCCTACTTGGGCATAAGTCGCCGTACTCCACACGGCCTAATACTAGGCTATATTAGATTTTTTTTTTTTTTAGAGCCCATCTGGCAACTGCCTACTTGGGCATAAGTCGCCGAAAAACACGACAGCCCAGAACTAGGCTACTTTTTAAAAAAAATATGAAAACATAATGATATAAATTGGAAAACTTAACAATCAGGAAGCAATCTCCGGCAGCGGGGAAAGGTCCCCCTCACCCCGATGCAGGAGAGTGCAACCTACAAAACCAAAAATAACAAACGAAAAACAAAAAGAACCTTAAATAAAGGGGAGAAGGCCGGCCTCCCCCCAAAAGTCAACAAGTCCACAAGTCAATGTGCACGAACTCGTCCCGAGCACAAGGGACAGGCGGTAGCGACCCCACCCATCCCGGTACCGGGACAGATATCGTGCGCGAAGATCACTCAGACTGGGACATTCGACAAGAATGTGGCGAACAGTCTGGGGGAAGACGCAGTCGTCGCAATAGGGCGCTGGCGAGCGCTCCATCAGATAGCGATGCGTCACACGAGTATGTCCGATTCGGAGACGACAGAAAGCGACCTGAAGCCGTCGCAGCATTGGGGGATAGGTCCATGGGAACAGTCGCGGCGCAATGGCACGCAACTTTAAGTTCCCTTCGACCGTCTCCCATCTTCTTTGCCAAGCAGTCCGAAGAGCTGCCCGTATTCCTGCCATGTAGTCGGTGTGAGGAAGAGCGAAACGCTGGTCCGGTCGCAGAGTCATCGCGGACTCTTTGGCGCCCTCATTACCCGTAATTCCTACATGTCCAGGAACCCAGCAGAAGATAATCTCGACATTTGCCCGGCTCGCCAAAACGTGGCGTCACGGATATCGCGAACCAGGGGATGAGGAGATTCCAGTGCCCCGAGAGCACTCAGGGCGCTTTGTGAGTCGCTATAGATCACAATCCGGTCTCCGAACCGGGCACATCGCGTAATCTCCCATACCGAGTGGTGTATTGCCACCAGCTCGGCCGTGAAGAAAGACGCAGCGCCTGGTAGAGCCCCGCTAACTTCAAAAAGAGGGTATACGGCGTGGAAGCCGACCCCCTCTTCGGACTTGGAGCCATCCGTATACACTGGCACGGTTCCAGGGTGACACGATGTATGCTCCAAAAAGGTCGAACGCAATACTCCCGGCGCCGTACAAGCTTTGGGAGCAGAGGCGTGGCGACAAATAGCCAAATGTGGTACCCTCCAGGGTGGCGTCCTGGGCAGAACCAGGGGCTCCACAGGCCCGAGAGCTATATCTACCTCTCGAAGGAGTTTCCTGGCCCTAAACCCAAAGGGCTTAGGGTATGATTGGCGTCTCGGCGGCATAGGCACCATCGAGATCAGCTGCGGATGCAGTGAGAGCTGTTGGCGACTGAGGGAGGCGCCGGGCTCGCGCGTACAGGCGAGTGATGCACTGCACGCGGCGTAGAGCGAGTGGCATATTCCCAGCATCGACCAACAGGCTCTCAATGGGGAAAGTGCGGAAGGCACCGATCGCAAGGCGGAGGCCGGTGTGGTGGATCGAATCCACCTTCAGCATTAAACGCTCGGCTTCAGGTGCATAAAACTCGCATCCGTAGTCGAGCTTCGAACGAACAAGGGATCGATAAAAAAGTAGGGCAGTAGCCTTATCAGCGCCCCAAGCGCTGAACGTCACGGAACGGAGAATGTACAAGAGACCCTAAGGCTGCGAATATGAGCCTCCCAGGTGAGGCGTCGGTCGAATACAAGACCGAGGAAACGGTGCGATTCCACCACATCCAGGCGCACCCCATTAAGAAACAAACCTGGGTCGGGGTGAAGCCGTGGATGGCGGCAGAAGTGCACCACCTTAGTCTTGGCCAAAGAAAACCGAAAACTGCGCGCTTAGGCATAGCGTAAGACGCGGTTCAATGCCTGTTGGAGTCGACGCTCCAGAGTTGGCATCTGGGCCGCCCCAAAAGAGATCGAAAGGTCGTCCACGTAGAGCGTAGCGAGAACATCTTTCGGCAGCACCGAAGTGATGCCGTTGATGCTCAGGGCAAAGAGTGTGACACTGAGAACACTTCCCTGTGGAACACCCTCTTCCTGCTCTTTTGGGCAAGAGAGGGCTCCCCCCACCCGTACGCGGAATCGACGATCTCGTAAAAATTCAGATATAAAGATTGGGAGGCGTCCCCTCGCCCCCATCGTGTGGAGAGTTTCCATGATACCGTATCGCCATGCGGTATCATAGGCCTTCTCCAGATCGAAAAACACCGTGGCGTAATGCTGTCTACGAAGGAAAGCCTCGCAGACATCATTTTCCAGTCGGAGCAGAGCATCCGACGTGGAGTGGAACTTGCGGAAGCCGCACTGTGCGGAAGACAGATGGCCTCCGTTGTCCAGGAAAAGGCTAATCTAACATTTACCAATTTCTCCATCAACTTGCACACGCAAGAGGTTAGAGATATTGGGCGGAAACCGGTCGGAGTAGAGTGATCTCTCCAGGGTTTGCGAAAGGCGAGCACAGTAGCGATTCGCCACGAGTCTGGGAGAAGACCATCCACCCAGATCCTGTTGAACAAATCTAACAGAAAGGCCACGCCTCGCTCACCCAAGTGTCGAAGCATGGCGTACGGGACATCATCCGGACCATGGGCGGTGTCCGCGCACGAAGCGAGAGCGGAGCGCAACTCACTCACAGTAAACTTGTCGTTGAAGGGTTCTCCGCCTCTGGAGGTAAAGTCCAGCCGGCGGCCTTCCGCGACATGACGACGTGCATTGAATGCTGGCGGAGCAGCATCACGGCTAGAGAATGCAGAAAAAGCGGTCGCTAAGGATTCCGCCACGGACGCGAGGTCCGAGATTGCGGTCCCATTCTCCTGGAGAACGGGAGAGGGGTCCTGCGAGAACTTGCGCTGAATCCTTTTGACTCGCTTCCACACCTAAGCTAAAGGGGTCTTTCCGTTAAGTGAAGACACGTATGCCCGCCAAGAAGAGCGGCGGGCGTGCTTCGAAATATACCGTAACTTAGCCCTAGCCCGACGAAATTCAGCGACAGTGAAATCGTTCGGGCGGCGCTTATAGCGCATGTAGGCATAACGCTTCTGTTTGAGGGCCGTCTCACACTCGGCCGACCACCATGGGAGTGGTCGGCGTGCAAAACGGCCAGACGTCCTAGGAATAGTAGTCCGGCCTGCGGCGATGAGGTTGCCGGAGAAGAACTCAACGGCCTCATCTACCGACCTAAACTCCTCGACTGAGATAGAGAATTCAGTCATTTCCTGAAATGCAGGCCACCGCGCCCGCGCCAAGCACCACCGAGGTGGTCTCTCAGGCGGCAGTTGCCCTGAAAATGATATTTGAATGGGAAAGTGATCACTACCATGGAGGTCATCGACCACCCCCCAATCAAAATCAGGCTGTGCATCCGAAGAGCACAAAGATAGGTCAAGGCAAGAAAATGAAGCGGTTCTTGGGCAGTGATGCGTAAACTTATCCACGTTTAGGAGGCTATATTAGAAAATAAATAACAAAACAAATATGTAAAAACAAATAACTATAAAAAATAATGAGAAAAAGTAAGAGGACAAGAAGGAAGCATGCTTCGGCGTCGGGGGTAGGCCCGCCTCCCCTCGGCGCAGGAACATGCGACTTACAAAAAGCACAAAAAAGGTAAAATAAAGGGGAGAAGGCCGGCCTCTTCCAAAAATCAGAGTCCATAAGTCATTGCGTACGAACCCATCCCCGAGTACAAGGGATAGGCCGTAGTGACCCCGCTCGTCCCGGTACCGAGACAGGTAACGTGAGCAAAGATCGCACAGAGTGGGACATGCAACAAGAATGGCCGAACAGTCTGGGAGACAACGCAGTCTTCACAGTAGGGCGCTCCATCAAATAGCGGTGCGTCCCACGAGTGTGTCCAATTCAGAGACAACAAAAAGCAACCTGAAGCCTTCGCGGCATTGGGGGCTAGGTCCATGGGAACAGTAGCGCCTGGCTTGCCAAAACCGTGGCATCACGGATATCGAGAACCAGGGGATGCGAAGATTTCAATGCCCCGAGAGCACTCAGAGCTCTTTGTGAGTCTCTATAAAACGCAATCCGGTCTCCGAACCAGGCACGTCGCGTAATCTCCCCTACCGAGTGCTGTATTGCCACCAGCTCGGCCGTAAACACAGACGCAGTGCCAGGCAGAGCCCCGCTGACTTCAAATAGAGGGGATACGGCGTGGAAGCCGACCCCCTCTTGGGACTTGGAGGCATCTGTATACAATGGCACGGTTCCAGCGTGACACGAGGTGTTCTCCAAAAAGGTCGAACGCAATACTCACGGCGCTGTAGAAGCTTTGGGAGTAAAGGCGTGGCGACAACTAGCCAAAGGTGGTACCCTCCAGGGTGGCGTCCTGGGCAGAACCCGGGGCGCCACCGGCCCGAGAGCTATACCTAGATCTCGAAGGAGTTTCCTAGCCCTACACCTAAAGGGCTTAGGGTATGACTAGCGTCTTTCGGCAGCATAGGCACCGTCGAAATCAGCTGCGGATGCAGTGAGAGCTGTTGGCGACTGAGGGAAGCGCCGGGCTCGCGCGTACAGGCGAGTGATGCACTGTACGCAGCGCAGAGCGAGTGGCATCTCTCCAGCATCGACCAAAAAACTCTCAATGGGGGAAGTGCGGAAGGCACCGATCGCCGGTGGTGGATCGAGTCCACCTTCCGCAATACACGCTCAGCTGCGGATGCATAAAACTCGCATCCGTAGTCGAGCTTCGAACGAACAAAGAATCGATAAAAAAGTAAGGTGGTCGTCCTATCAGCGCCCCAAGCGCTGAACGTCACGGAATGAAGAATATACATGGCACGGGTACAAAAAAAACCCTAAGGCTGCGAATATGAGACTCCCAGGTGAAGCGTCGGTCAAATACAAGTCCAGGGAAACGGTGTGATTCAAACACTTCCAGGCGTACTCCATTGAGAAACAAGTCTGGGTCAGGGTGGAGCCGTGGATGACGGCAAAAGTGCATCACCTTAGTCTTGGCCAAGGAAAACCAAAACCTGTGCGCTTCGGCATAGCGACAGACGCGGGTCAATGCCTGTTGGAGCCGACGCTCCAGAGTTGAAAGGTCGTCCACATAGAGCGTAGCGAGAACATCTTCCTGCAGCAGCGAGGTGATGCCGTTGATGCTCAGGGCAGAGTGTGACACTGAGGACACTTTCCTGCGGGACACCCTCTTCCTGCTCCATTGGGCCGGAGAGGGTTCCCCCCACCCGTACGCGGAATCGACGATCTCGTAAAAATTCAGATATAAAGATTGGGAGGCGTCCCCTCGCCCCCATCGTGTGGAGAGTCTCCATGATACCGTATCGCCATGCAGTATCATAGGCCTTCTCCAGATAAAAAAAAAACACCGTGGCGTAGTGCTGTCTACAAAGGAAGACCTCACAGACGGCATTTTCCAGTCGGAGCAGAGCATCCGACGTGGAGTGGAACTTGCGGAAACCGCACTGTGCAGAAGCTAGATGGCCTCCGCTGTCGAAAAAGGCTAATCTAACATTTACCAATTTCTCAATCAACTTGCACACGCAAGAGGTTAGAGAGATTGGGCAGAAACACGCGGGAGTAGAGTGATCTCTCCCCAGCTTGCGAAAGGCGAGCACAGTAGCGATTCGCCACGAGTCTGGGAGAAGACTCTCCACCCAGATCTTGTTGAACAAATCTAACAGGAAGGCCATGCTCAACCAGGTGTCGAAGCATGGCGTACGGGACATCATCTGAATCAGGGGCAGTGTTCGGAAGGCAACTTACTCTGAGTGAACGTGTCTTTGAAGGGTTCTCCGCCTCTGGAGGTAAAGTCCAGTCGGCAGCCTTCCGTAACATCACGGCAAGAGAATGTCTAGAAAGGGGCCGCGAAGGATTCCGCCACAGACGCGGGGTCCGAGATTGCGGTCCCATTCTTCTGGAGAAAGGGGAGGGGGGTCCTGCGAGAGAACTTGCCCTGAATCCTTTTGACTTGCTTCCACATCTATACTAGAGGGGTCTTCCCGTTAAGTGATGGCACGTATGACTGCCAAGAAGAGCGGCGGGCGTGCTTCGAAATAAACCGGAACCTAGCCCTAGTCCGACGTAATTCACCCATATTGAAGTCGTCAGCGTTTAAAACCACCAGACGTTTTAGGAATAGTAGTTAGGCCCACGACGATGAGGTTGCCGGAGAACTCAACGGCCTCATTAACCGACCTAAACTCCTCGACTGAGATAGAGAAATCAGTCATTTCCTGAAATTTCTTGGCAGCAGCCAAGAAAATTATATTTGAATGGGAAGGTGATCACTACCATGGAGGTCATCGACCACTCCTCAATCAAAATCGGGCTGTGCATCCGGAGACCACAAAGATAGATCGAGGCAGGAGAAGGAATCAGTTCTCGGGCAGTAATGCGTAAACTCATCCACATTTATGACACCCATCGCCATCTCGTCGATCAGGTCGGCAAGGACTTGATCCCCTGGGATTAAAAGAGTAGACGTCTCAGAGGGGAGTATCTAGCGTTCAGATCTCGGAGTAAGAGAAAGGGCCTCGGCAACAGTGCCACGACGCGGTGGAAGTCCCTCTTGTGAAAGTCGGCTGAAGGTGGAATGTACGCGGAAATAACAGTATACCTCCTATCCAGGTGCAGCTGCACAGCTACTGTCTGAAAGGAGGTATCTAAAGCAAATAGAAAAACGGAGACATGATGATAGGTGTAAATCGCGCATCCTCATGTCCGGGTCTCATCCCTGGTGGTGGTGGGGTCGGAAGACCCTTATACGCCGGGAAAGTGGGCAGAGGGCATGCGCCCAGCATCGTCTCCTGCTAAAAGATAGCTAACGGGGAACGGAAGGAGAAGAGCCTCCGTAGCTCTTCCCAGCTGGCCCGGAGTCTGCGGCAATTCCATTGAAGTTATATAGTCTCCTGGCCTAGCTCGGAGGATATGCGGAGGCCTTCTTCGAAGAGAAAACCCTCACGGGGATGGTCGTATGCTTCCCGGAGGCACAACTCTGGGCGCGGTTGTTAGGAGAATGAGCTATCGCTTTCATGAGTTATCGGGAGAGGTTGGGTTTGCTATGCCTGTCTTTTCCTCCCGCTCCTCGAAACCTTAGGCGAGCGGGGGTCCCTCTTTTGGAGGATCCACCGACTATGAGCCACCCAGCTAACCACTGGTTGTGGGCGAAGGAGCCGAATCTCCTTTAGTGCTGTCCTCCTTTCAGGGAGCATCTTTAGGAACCCCGGAAGATAGCCTCACGACCATCTTCAGGGGTGTTGCTTCCTTTGAGTCTAACGACTCGGTGGAGGCGCGCGGCCGTTTCGCCTTACGGGAAACGGTCACGCTGTGGAAGGAAGAAGAGCCCTAGGTTTTGCTGGGCTAGGTGTGAACCCTTTGTGCCGCCAGCTTTACCAGGGGAGCGCCCGGGGTGGGTAGAACCCGTAGAAGGGTTCTGAATCGGAGCGGAAATGAGTCTTTCTTAACATTGAGGCAAAGGACGTCCCAGGCAGCGCTGGGCGCGACAAGACCAAGTCATTAGCCACGCGAAATCAGAGTCGATCCTGGGCCTGAATTGCCAGGATTTCCTTCTCAAGGAGATAGGCATCACATCGCTTCGAAGAAGTGGGGTGCGGCTCTCCGCAATTGACTATGCTACACACGATTTGGACTCATTGTGTGCGGCCTTAGAGCAACTTACACAGACTTTGAGCGTCTATAAGAGCGATTAGTATGGTCGAAGAGGTGACAGTAGTAGCACTTCTGCGGCAGTGGCACGAATGCCTTCATGCGGTAGCAAAACCAACCGGCACGCAAGAGCTTGTCGCAGTGAACGTGATGAAGAGTGTACGGGTGGGTCTCGAGGCCCCTCCCTGTTTTCTTATCACACGTTCGACCTTGACCGCCTCATGGTCAGCCAGCTCTAAGGTGATGTCATCTATGGAGTAGCCCACGAGTTCCCTCGCATAATCTATTCCTTTCACGAAATTCATGCTAGAGTGCGGCGGCACACTCACAGGTGTGCCATCTAGTGTCCAAAGGGCACTAATCATGGCTCCCCCCCCCCCCTGAGGGATTGATGCATTCGCCAAAAGGCTCCCATCGGAGAAACCGGTCACCTTCGGCTCTCTACCAATCACACTAGCTAGAGCTCTCCTCTGATGGATCATGTTGCCTTTAGTCAACATGTTGCCATCAGTGGTGAATAACCAGGAATCGTTTGAAGCCGGCGGGCTCGAAAACGCACGGTGCTCTCTGAATGAGGGGCCCCGGCGTAAACTAGGCTCCGCTCTGCGCACTTTTCGTCTTAGTCTGGGGCTCTCCCACCCAAGGGAGCAACGGGGCCGAACATGCCGAGCTTGGCTTGGTTGCTTACCAAAACAGCAGCAGACCCGTCCGATCCAGGGGCTCCCGCGGAAGGAGAGGAGCCCAGAGTCTTTTTTTCGGTTTCTTTTCTTTTTAAGAGAGGTGGGCAGGGAATGAATCCGCTTTTACCCTCCGCCAGCCGGAGCCCCTAGGCCAGATGGACCGGCCTCAGCCAGATCCTTCTCCAAAACGGAGAAGGTCCTAGCTGTCACAGGGGCACCAGCCGAGGAAGGAGATCCCTCCTCTCCTTGTAAGGCCTCGGAGGCCCGAGCCATCTGAGGAGGACCCTGCACAGGGGCGTACTCGGGGTCATTGCTTAGCACCGAGCCCGTGTTCGACCCCGTGGAAGGTCTTACCATCTGGGGCTGGGTCACCTCAGGGGGTCCTACATGTGGCCATCCCCCCCCAAGACATCATAGGTCCCATTCGAGGTACCTTTAGTCATCTTATTTTTGGGCAGTGAACCGGCATCTTTTGGGAAAGAGAGGACGGGGGGCATGTACAGTGACCCCTTCTAAGCTCATTATGCATGCCTGCAGGTCTTTGGAGGGCATGGACTGACAGGCCTTGGCCTCCTTCCCTCGCCCCACTAAGTGGGTTGGCCCTATCCTGCCATCCCAAATATGGAGGGTCCCCTGTGAACACATGGGGGAAAGGACCTTCATTTTATCGGTGGAGCTGCGATATTACAGGGGAAGGTAGAGGGAGTGTTAGTTGGGTGGGGTTTTTTTTTCATCGTTGGGCATGGTGACCTTGTAAATGCAATAGCCCACTCTGCAAGGGATGAATGCAGGGCAGGCAGAACCAGCTGCCACCATTTTAGGCTACTCCTCCCGCTTAGTGACCTGGTAGCCCATCAGCATGGCGGCTCCACCTTGGGCACGGCGTAAAAATTTATAGAGATACAAGGGAGAATGAAAGGGTATGTGAGGAAGGTGTGGGTGGGGATGAACCAGGTTGCCCCTTCCCCGCCTCAGCCTCAATCTGGGATAGTTGGCGAGAGGAAGATGGTCGGCGTCTACCCTATGAAATTAGAGGCTGACCGGAGAAAGTTGTGGGCAAGGTTGTAGGAAAAGTGAGGAAGTAGGGTAAAAACATACTGTCAGAAAGAAGGAGAAGAGGCTAAGCTGGGGGCGGACAGGGCACTGAGTCTCCTCTGCACAGCGGCCAAGAAGGCAAATTTACCCGCCCCTTACAGGGTGTTTGATTTGTAAGGTTGAAGTGGTGGCAATGGCACAAATACTTTGAAGTGGAAGCAATACCAAACAGCTTGCACTGACTCAGGCAGCCTCTAACGACTTAACATTGACAAGGAGTATAGGGGTGGGTCTTGAGACCCCTCGCTGTTTCTTCATCACATGTTCAACCTTCACCGCTACCTGGTTGGCAGCTCTTCTGTCAAATCAGCAGACATCGCAACAAATCATCATGTAGCACATCCTTAGTTACAAGGCATAGATCAATCATACTCTTAACTTCTCCCCATTCCTTTGTCTAACCTAGGTGCATTTAGGGCCTTAGGCACATCCTTGTGTTGAAGTAATGCGTGCCACACATGTTTCTTTCAGTGCACAACCATACCACCATCACTCCATTTTCTCTAACTGTACAAAAAGCTTCAGTTATACTATCTATCATCATGTCACCTATTTATATATTCTTATCTCCTACAACCATCAGAACATTTGCAAACACCAACTTTGGGCAACACTATACAACAGCTCATCCACATGACACTGAACTATGCATCTCCATATTATTTTTTAATTCTTCCATCTGGCAACTGCCTTCAAGGGCATAAGTGATGGTACTTAAAATTCTAGCTTAATATTAAGCTATTCTAAAATTTGCAACAATGAAAAAAAGAAACAAGGGAACAAAGAACACATAAGGATGAGGGAGAGGCCCACCTTCCACCACACCAGTGCAGGAACATGTGACGTACAACAAAGACAGTTAAATAAAATAGAAAAGGCCAGCCAACACCACACAAACACGTACCAAGTACAAAGGATGAGCAGTAATGACTCAACTCATGATATTTTTATTTTTTAAGCTAAACTTGAAAATGAATGATACAATGCTCAAAACTAGCCATTATCATCAGTAGTAAACTAAAGATTAACTACAATCAGCGTGACCAGTTTCAAAAAACAATGGGCTTATACAAGGAAAGGGGAGCAACCAAATAACCATGTGAATGCAAACAACAATGATACTAAAAATATGAGAAACAAACAGGAACAACATAAACAAGTCAACAAAATTGTAAAAATGTTATTTCATTGCTGCTTGAAGGAAAACAGCATAGAAAATTTTAATGGACAACTACTTACGGCCCTGGGGGCATGTATCCTCCGCCATGTAAATCCAGCTCAAACCATTGGAGGAGGAGTATTGCAGAAACCTCAAGGATGAGTGAAACAACTTGTGATGCTACTAAGTATGAAGTGAATTTATGAGACCCATATCGCCGCTCAAATATTCTGGAACAGAAAGGAAATACAGTGTTTAAGAGACTAAATTTTAGATTCAAATTATCATCATCTTCACAATAACCCACATGGAAATTTTTATATTATAGTCCATTGAGATGCATCAATGTTAGAGAATGGAAGAAATCATAAAAGGCAAACTCTACTTACATAGCAGCTATAGATCCTGGATCAGTCATGAAATTTATCCACTCTAGCCTCCACTAGTTATGGCTACCAGGATTCCAACACAGCTCAACAGAATTTATGCAGACAAAATTTAGATACAAAAAGGGTTGTATCTTTGGGACATCCCTGTTTGAATGAAGGTAGGACCATGGTCCAAGGGCAACAATAATATGTAGCTGTAGGCTCTAGAATCCTGCAGTTACACCACATTCCTTATGACAGTTTCAAACACAACCAATCCTTCCTGCTTTTTCAAGGAAACACATCTATTCTCTCACACTCTCACATTGTTTTGGCCACCTACTCTGCTACACATGCTAAAAGTAGGGCAGTAGCCCTATCAGCGCTCCAAGTGCTGAACGTCACGGAACGGAGAATGTCCATGGCGCGGGTACAAGAGACCCTAAGGCTGCGAATATGAGCCTCCCAGGTGAGGCGTCGGTCGAATACAAGACCGAGGAAACGGTGCGATTCCACCACATCCAGGCGCACCCCATTAAGAAACAAATCTGGGTGGGGGTGAAGCCGTGGATGGCGGCAGAAGTGCACCACCTTAGTCTTGGCCAAAGAAAACCGAAACCTGTGCGCTTCGACATAGCGAGAGACGTGGTTCAATGCCTGTTGGAGTCGACGCTCCAGAGTTGGCATCTGGGCCGCGCCAAAAGAGATCGAAAGGTCGTCCACGTAGAACGTAGAGAGAACATCTTTCGGCAGCACCGAGGTGATGCCGTTGATGCTCAGGGCAAAGAGTGTGACACTGAGGACACTTCCCTGCGGGACACCCTCTTCTTGCTCCTTTGGGCCGGAGAGAGCTTCCCCCACCCGTACGCGGAATCGACGATGTCGCATTGAATGCTGGCGGATCCGCATCCCGGCTAGAGAATGCGGAAAAAGCGGTCGCGAAGGATTCCGCCACGTACGCGGGGTCCAAGATTGCGGTCCCATTCTCCTGGAGAATGGGAGGGGGGGTCCTGCGAGAACTTTCCCCGAATCCTTTTGACTCGCCTCCACACATCTGCTAAAGGGGTCTTCCCGTTAAGTGAAGACACGTATGCTCGCCAAGAAGAGCGGCGGGCGTGCTTCGAAATATACCGGAACCCAGCCCTAGCTCGACGAAATTCAGCGACAGTGAAATCGTTCAGGCGGCGCTTAAATCGCATGTAGGCATAACGCTTCTGTTTGAGGGCCGTCTCACACTCGGCCGACCACCATGGGAGTGGTCGGCGTGCAAAACGGCCAGACGTCCTAGGAATAGTAGTCCGGCCTGCGGCGATGAGGTTGCCGGAGAAGAACTCAACGGCCTCATCTACCGACCTAAACTCCTCGACTGAGATAGAAAATTCAGTCTTTCCTGAAATGCAGGCCACCGCGCCCGCGCCAAGCACCACTGAAGTGGGCTCTCAGGCGGCAGTTGCCCTGAAAATGATATTTGAATGGGAAAGTGATCACTACCATGGAGGTCATCGACCACCCCCCAATCAAAATCAGGCTGTGCATCCGAAGAGCACAAAGATAGATCAAGGCAAGAAAATGAAGCGGTTCTCGGACAGTGATGCGTAAACTCATCCACGTTTAGGACACCCATCTCAAGCTCTTCGATCAGATCGGCAAGGACTTGTCCCCTGGGATTTATGGAGTAATCTCCCCAGAGAGGATGCCTGCTGTTCAGATCTCCAAGCAAGAGATAGGGCCTCGGCAACCATGCCACGACGCGGCGGAAGTCCCCCGCGTCGAAGTCAGCTGACGGTGGAATGTACGCAGAAATGATAGTATACCTCTTATCCAGGTGCAGCTGCACAACCACTGCCTGAAAGGAGTTATCTAAAGAGAAAGGAAGAATGGAGACATCATGCCGGGTGTAAACCGCGCATCCCCCAGCCCGGCCATCCCGCAGTGGTGGGGTCGCAAGACCCTTATACCCCGGGAGGGCGGGCAGGGGGCACTCGCCTAGCATGGTCTCCTGCAAAAAGATAGCTAACGGGGAACGGGACAAGACGAACCTCAACAGCTCCTCCCAGTTGGCCCGGAGTCCAAGGCAATTCCATTGAAGGAATATGCCGTCCAGGCCTAGATCGGAGGAGACACGGGGGCACTCCTCAAACAGAAGACCCTCCTTTGTTGCTGTCCTCCTTTCGGGGGACAGCTTTAGGATCCCCAGAAGATAGCCTAGCGACCATCTTCAGGGGTGTTGCCTCCTGTGAGTCTAACGACTCGGGGGAAGGCGCCTGGCCATTTCGCATTACAAGAAACGGTCACGTTGGGAGAAGAGGAGGGAACCCTGGTTTTAGCCGGGGCTGGGTGTGAACCCTTTTTGCCGCCAGCTTTACCAGAGGAGCATCAGGGTTGAGTAGAGCCTGCCGAAGGGCTCCGAATGGGCGCGGAAACAACCGTGCTCGTTGGCCTGGATGGGCCAGGAGCAGAGGGTGCCTTTCTAACTATTGATGCATATGACGTCCCAGGCAGAGCTGGGCGTGTCAGGACCAAGTCCTTAGCCTCGCGGAATGAGTCGATCCTGGGCCTGAACGGCCAGGATTTCTTTCTCAAGGAGATATGCACCACATTGCTTCAAAGAAGCGGGGTGCGGCTCTCCGCACTTGGCCACACATGATTTGGACTTATCATGTGCGGCCTTGGAGCAATTTACACAAACTTCACGAATGCCTTCACGCGGTAGCGGTACCAACCTGCACCCACCGACTCAGGGAGCTTGTCACAGTCGAACGTGACGAAGAGTGTAGGGGTGGGTCTCGAGGCCCCACCCTGTTTTCTCATCACCCATTCAACCTTGACCGCCCCATGGTCAGCCAGCTCTACTGTGATGTCTTCAATGGAGTAGTCAACGAGTTCCCTCTCATAAACTACTCCTTTCACAAAGTTCATGATAGAGTGCGGCGTCACACTCACCGGGGTGCCATGAAGTGTCCGAAGAGCACTTATTCGGGCTGCCTCGGCGGGATTCGCCAGAAGGCTCTCGTCCGAGAAACGGGTCACCTTTTGCTCTCTACCAATTGCACTAGCTAATCCTCTCTTCTGATGGATCATGTTGCCCTTGGCCAACATGGTGCCATCAGTGGAGCGAATAACGAGGAAGCGTTTGAAGCCAGCGGGCTCAAAAATGCCAGGTAACCTCTGAATTAGGGGCCCCGATGTCATCGAGGCTCTGCCCTGTGCACTTTTCGTCTTTGTCATAGTCAGGGGCTCTGCACCCGGGGGGGCAGAGGGGCCGGATGTGCTGATCTTGGCTTGGTCGCTTGCCAAAATGGCAGCAGACCCATCCGTCCCCGTAGCCCCCAGGGATGGAGAGGAGCCCCGAGTCTTTTTAGTCTTTCTTGTCTTTTTCTTCTTTTTAGGAGAGGAGGGCGGGGAATGAACCCGCTTCTCACCTCCACCGGCAAAAGCCCTAGGCCAGATGGACCGGCCTCAGCCAGGTCCTTCTCCGAAATGGAGGTCCTGGTGGTCGCAAGGGCACCGTCCGGAGGAGATCCCTCCCCTCCTTGTACTGCCTCAGAAACCATAGCCGTTTGAGGAGGACCTTGCATAGGGGCGGATTTGGGTTCGGTGTTTGGCGCCGAGCCCGGATTCCCCCCCATGGAAAGCTCTACCGTCTGAGGCTGGGTTTCCTCAAGGACCATGTCTATCACAGGAGGGGCCTACAGTTGGCCATCCCCTCCCAGGACATCGCAGGTCCCCTTGGCAGTGTCGCCAGTTTTGTGTGGGGAGGCACAGGCCTTGACCCTGGCAAGGCTTAAAATTCTTGCCAGCAAGTCTTTTGAGGGTAGCGCCCGAAGGGGCCTGGCTTCCCTCTCCCCCCTAAGGGGGTTTGCCCTACCGAGTCCCTTACAGGAGGGGCAGTCGGCAATGGGCTGCCTGCTGGCTTTCTTGGCAGTCCCCTTACAAAGATAAGGGGGTGAGGGGGAGTCCCCTTCACCCGTAGGCGTAGGAGAGGAGTAAGCCTCCTCTCCAGTTAAAGAAATATGGAGGGTCCCCTGCGCAAGCACAAGGAGGAGGCCTCCATCTTTTCGGTGGAGCTGCCCGAGGGCGGCTCCGTTGATGAGCAAGGGAAAGTTGAGGGTTGATTTTTGATTTGTTCATCATCAGGCATGGTGCCCCTTATTTTCTGCGGGACGCAATAGTGTATCACCTCTCGCAGTAGCCCGCACTGCAAGAGGTGCTTACAGGCCCGCCATTTCGGACCCCCCTCCCGCCTGGTGGCCTGGTAGTCCATCATCATGCCGGCTCCACCTTGAACACAGCGTAAAAATTGATAGAATGTGAAGAGGAGAGGAAAAGGGATGTGTGGAGGGTATGGGTGGGGATGAAGCAGGTTGTTAAAAACCAACCACCCCAGACCAGAGTTCAGGGGTTAGGGAACATTGTCCCCTCCCCCCTCAGCCCCGATCCGGGACAGTTGGTTGAGAAGGTCAGCATCTACCCTGTGAAATTAGAGGCTGACCATGTAAAGTTGTGGGAGAGGTTGTATGAAAAGCGAGGAAACAAGTGTTTTGAAGGAAGGAGAAGAGGCTAAGCTGGGGTTGGACGGGGTGCTGAGTCCCATCAGCATGGCAGCCGGGATGGCAAATCGCCGCACCCCTTACAGGGTCCAGACAAAAAAATGAAAAACATATTTTCATCAAATAACCTTTCCTTACCTTAGCACTCACATTTGGAGAGCCTTCCCAAGCCAACTCACAAACTTGTACCCCACTAGCAGCTATCAATCAACAACAGATATACAAACTTGCTTTACATAGAGAATCCCCTCTTGCTAATACACAACTGCAGACACTTCATCCTTTTTCATGTTTCTCTCTCAATGCAGACAGGTCAAATGTAAAACATTAACAACTAATACTTTGGCTAGTGACACAAAACACACCACAGGGGCACTTGAATTCAAAGTGAAGCTGGGAACTCTTCTTGTCTCTATTCTCAAGGTGCTTCTGCAATGACTATAAGTACTGAATAAAAAACTTTTTGTAATACCCTTATCCTCCCCTAATGCTAATGTCACTGCTACAAGTGATATTTTTCATCCTGGAAAGCTTTATTTGAAGTTTGCCATTTTTTCTCATCTTCTAAATTACATATAACCACAATGAACTATATTGTGTCTGAAGTGAGCTAATTACAATAATTCAATAACTTAAACATGAATATAAAAAACATGAGATCACCAAGGGATACAACATACCTGAAATAATATATAAGAAGTGAACCAATTATGAAGTCTTTGCTATCAATAAATGAAAATTTTGAAGTACCAATTCTCCAAATCTGAAATAAAATGGATCTTTAGCTTCCACCCTGAATTAGAGTACAATTTTCAGAGGGATTAAGCAAAGTATCAATAAGCAAGAAATAAGATAAGAATTAATGTAGTTGAAAGTAAAACTTTGAGGCATCATAAATTAGATATTCGTTTCTAATATAAATCATGGCTGTAATTATTTTATTTAACCCTATAGTGGAGGAATTAGAATATCACTACTATAGTCTCAGATGTATGAAATGGGCAGATATGCTGGGTTCAGGACCTGCTCTCTTGTATACCATGACATAAATCATGACCTTAGGCCAGGGGATACTGGTGAGATGCCCTCATTCTGTGGTTGACATTCAAATGACTGGATAATGAAATTCACAAAGATTAGAATGACAATGGTGAGTGAGTGTGAAGGCATGAGGGTTTGGTCCTTGCTGGAAGGGGTGTCCAGATGGTACTTTTTGGCACCAACTAGGGAACAAGGAACCCATCCTTGATAGCCTCAGGGAGTTGGCACCCATTCCATGTAGGGATAAGTGGATATGCATACCCAATGGCAAGGTTTTGAAATGGAGGTGAGAGGGCATATGTTGTGCTGTGAAGGCAGGAATGGAAATGATAGCTGTGCTGTAAATGGCTATATATGTGATGACATAAGTATGAGCTACCTAGCCACAAAGGGAATGGCACAGCACTCCTTCCAATTGGTGACCAACTGGTTTTGCAGCCAGACTCTGGCTTATTTTATATACTGGGTGACAGCCAAAAATGTCCCTTTTTTTATAATGTTGTAATTCGTTAGCCATTAAAGCTTGAAGGTAAAAATAAGTATCATTACAAAGAACAATATTTAAAATTTTATTAGATAGCTTTATGACATTCAAAATGACCACCACCGAACTCTATGCACTTATCAATACGATTAGCAAAATTTATTATGGCACTCCGCAAAATATTTACAATGATGGATGCAATCATTACTCGACACTCATTCTTCAGTTCTGCCATATTAGATTGGTGCAGCTCAAAATACATAGTCTTTCTTTTACAAAACCGCATAGAAAGTAGTCTAAAGGTGACAAGTCAGGTGACCTGACCAGCAAGGGAAAGTTTGTCCTATGTGACATTAGTCATTGAGGAAATGAGCCTTCAACCATGTCATGGTGGCACATGCAGTATAGGGTGTAGTGCCATCTTGCTGAAACCATTCTTCAGGATATGTGCTATTGACAAAAATAATTTTGAGTATGTCAAGAAATCTGGAGGCATTAATTGACTGAGCTTGTCCTGTTTCATGGTCCTCAAAGAAAAAGGGCCCATAAATCATATTTCCACTTAGTCCACACCATACTGTTGTCTTTGGGGGGCGCAAAGGCTTTTGAAAGTGATTATTTGGCTTAGTTAGTGACGTGCCTTTCAGGTAAACATAACATTCATCACTGAAAATTATGTTATTCAATACTAATTGTCTATCATAGCACATTTCTTTAACCCTGAGGCCAAAGGATAACCTTCATTGTTTATTTTGCATTGAGATATCTTGATGACAATGACTTTTTGTATGGCTTTAAATTAAGATCTTTTTTTGAGAATAGATCATACAGTTTCTCTATTCAAATGCATCTCAGCAGCCAATTTTTTCAGTGACTCTTTCATCAGCATCAATTAGTCCATCAATATTAGTCATCAATATTCGTTTCAAGACTCACACTTTTCTTATGACTCAAATTTCCTTTATTTAAATTATGAATTGTGCTGTGTGCATTTTGCTTGTCTAATCCTATACCAGATCTTGCTTGAAAATGATCAATTGATTTTATTATGAAGCCACTCACTGTTCAAGAGTTAATTGTGCCATTTTTGAGAGCCTAAAACAGAACTGTTTAATAGAGTCAAACCTGGCTTAAAAATGTAGCACCTGGCATAACAAGCCAAAAGAAATTTAAATTGACTTGCTTAACAAGCAAAATTAAAATTAACTGTGTGCATTTTTACAGTGATTTGTATGCCCGATATGAAATTCTGAGGGTTACCTGCCACAGAAGGATTTTAATTACGATGAGGCAGATCTCTTCTGTAAGAAAATGCTGAAGCAAATATATATAACAGTTGAGGAGAAGGCATTGCCCAGCCACAAGCCAATGAAAGACTGTTTCACGCTGCTGTTTTGTGCCAATGCAAGCGGTGATTTGAAAGTGAAACCACTGCTTGTTTACCATTCAGAAAATCCACAAGCTTTCAAGAAGTGTAAAGTCCAGAGGGGCAGGCTAAGTGTGATGTGGAGGTCCAACAGCAAGGATTGGGTGACACGTTACCATTTTACTGATTGGATCAATGGGTCCTTCTGTGAAAAAATATTTGCTTGAGATGAATCTGCCACTCCATGTTTGCTTGTTATGAACGCTGCTCCTGCCCATCCTCCAGGCCTAGAAGATGACCTCCTTGAAGAATTTCAATTCATCAAGATCCAATTACTGCCTCCCAACACCACTCCTTTACTCCAGCCCATGGACCAGCAGGTACACACAAACTTTAAGAAGCTCTACACTAAAGCGCTCTTCGCTCATTGTTTTGAGGTGGCTGAAGGGACCCATTTCACTCTCAGAGAGTTTTCGAAAGACTACTTCCACATCATTGCCTGCCTCAAGATGATCAACAAGGCATGGGAGGGGGTCACCAAGAGAACCCTTATTTCAGCTTGGAAGAAGCTTTGCCAAACAGCATTGGCAAACAACTCTACTTTGAGGGGTTTGAGTCAATGCCTGTGGAGCCTGTAATCAACAAGATTGTGTCTTTGGCCAAGACCATGGGGCTAGAGGTAGATAATGACGACATTATGAGGTGTGG
Source organism: Ceratothoa steindachneri (assembly GCA_963969495.1). Classification (NCBI taxonomy): domain Eukaryota; kingdom Metazoa; phylum Arthropoda; class Malacostraca; order Isopoda; family Cymothoidae; genus Ceratothoa; species Ceratothoa steindachneri. The sequence goes on along the minus strand of OZ018317.1, from coordinate 97,427,659 downwards.
AAGAGCATAACCGGGAGCTGACCATTAAAGGGTTTATGGAGTTGCATTCTGTTTCACAGCAAGAACTTGTGGAGGAGATTTCATCAGGGTAGAAGAGGTAACAGCCTCAGTAGAGCAACAACCTTCCAGTGCAATAAGGGAGATGCTTAAAGCATGGGAAACTGTTTCATCGTACAGTGAGAAGTATCTCCCTAATAAAGCAGTGTCTATGCAAACTACAAATTTATTTAATGATAATGCTGTGCTGCATTTTCACCAAATTTTGAAGCGTAAACAAAAACAAATGTCTGTAGACAGCTTTTCTAGTGAAAAGAGGTTCTAAGGAAAGTGCGAGTTGTGCCAATGCTTCTAAAAGATTCTAAGCTAGTGAGTCAGTCAAGAATTATAGCAGTGAGTGAAGAGGAATCTCCCTTGGTAGAAGATTCTCCTTCTTCACCCCAATAATCCTTCTCCCTGTCTCCGTCTCCCTTGCGCCAGGAGCTACCTTCTTTTTTTGTAAGTTGCAACAGTATTTATATTTATTTTTATTTTACTAATTATCTATTATTTCCCAGGTTCATTTATATTAATAATCTTTTTATTTTAGGCATTAATAATTTAAAAAACTATTTTAGATATTACAAATTATTTGGGGTAATTTTTTTAGGCATGGGATGCATTATCGTATTTTACATTGATTCTTATGGGAAAAATTATTTCACATTACAAGTAAGATTTGGGAACACATTATGCTTGTTTAGCGATGTTCCACTGTATCTACATAGATAGGCTATTCTAGCCTGGGATACACTATCCACTGCAAGCCTTTGCTACCTAAGCTCACTAATAAAATTTTAAATATTGTTCTTTGTAAATGATACTTATTTCTACCTTCAACCTTTAATGCTTAATAAATTACAGTATTATAAAAAAAGGGGACATTTTTGGCTGTCACCTTGTATAAGAAAACCTATTTTATCACTTACTCATTTTCTCAAATTCTTTTATTTACAAATTGTACAATGTAAAGGATAATGAAAATTTATATATATTTTTTCATCCACTGACCAAATGAATGCATTTTGTCAACTCTTAAAATGACTTCCACACAAGATTCTGATGAAAAATAACAATGATACAAAGAGTGACTTAAAAGTCTATCTTTATGTTAAAAAGATAAAAGTATAAAATCAAAAGTGTAAATTATTAGTAACAAAGGCTTTGATTGATACATGCACTGGGTATAATGTCATGATAAAGAACAAATAACAGAAATTTTTGAACTTATCAAGATTTTAAAGTTGGGTCAATCTTTGGGAATATTCCTTGGTGAGGAAGTTTCAGATTACAAGACAAACTATTTTACAAATAAAAAATGGATAAAAGTAGTAGTAGTATTATGGTGTATTCCAAAGCTCTTAAATACTATATACAGCATTCAATGCAGCAATTATTTTTAGAAACTGCAAATGAACTTGTAAATTCTAAGAACAGTTATAATCATAAAAAAATACACACAAATATTCAAGTATTTCTCGCAGCTCTATTCCAAATGTCTGGAACCATGCATCATAGTACCCTATTCCCCTCCTCTCCATTGTCTTTAAAAACATGGAACATCTAGTAGTAAACAAAATCAACCAACAGCACTAGATGTATGTGCTTCCAGACACAATTTATCCCCAAAGCACTATACTCACAAACATCACCCAGCTTATACTAGAAGACTTTAACCAAGGAATACTACCGCCATGGAGTATAGTAAATGGCAAAAATATTCATACCCAAAGCCTTAGAAACAGTTTATAGACACATACAATCTATCAATGAAATACTAAACCCCTCCAACTAGGAAAAATGACTTGCTAACTTCCTCACAAGCCAACAAGTGCAAGTTATACACAATACCAAGCTATATCACAAATGCAACATAAACAATGAAGTCTTGCAGGGATATGTACTCTCTCCCACTCTTTTAAACCTTTTCCTCTATGGTAACCTGCCCCAGAATTGCAACATCACACTATAAGCTTGCTGATGACATCACTATCCTCACCCAACCTTAAAGTACATCCAAGCAGTTTGGCACCTACAACTCAACAACACAAGAGGAATGCTGGCTGCAACCAAAGTTATGTCTGTCTTAACCATAAATCCTCTTGCATCATTATATCACCCCCCCCCCTACACACACACACTCCCAATATATATAACAATAATAACATACAGTGCTGTCACAGTGGATAGAGGAGTACATTTCCAATGACATGTAAGAAACACAAAGTTAATGAAAGAATTAACACACACTGGGCAATCAGTTCAACCACATTTGGGTAATTCAAGGAATCTACTACTGTCCACATGGGCAACCAGTATATCCATCTCTTGCTCACCTATGCCTCTATGGCCTGGGCAGCCAATTTTGCATTCACCCTTTCAGAACACCACATAAGAGAGGAAAGAGGGAGTGAGACAGGCACACCAACAACTTTTGCAGGACCTATCAGAGTTCACATCAACCCAGTGACAGGGCTTCCCTAATTTCCACTCAGGCCTGGAGAGAGAGAACAGCAAATAAACTGATACTTACTTCTTTCTGGAAGAAGATATCAGGAAGTTTACATACTAGATATTTCTTGAGATGAGCTAACATAGGCATATTAAGTGCGGTGCAAGTAAGAAACATATAACCCATCAGTCCTTTGCTTACAGGGGCATTATCTGTAAGAGAATACACTAAATAAGTAAAACGTTGTTAGCTCATGCTTGGTCGACCCTACTAAGTTCCCAGCAAATATGTGTTTTATAAAAATGTATCAATGCTAATTCTACTCAGATAAGAAAAATATATAAAGAAAATTTATCTGTAAAAAGTTTCAAATGGTGCTATCAGTTTGTGATTTAAGTTCTGAAGAACAAAACATATTGATAAGATCAAAATATGACAAAGAAATTAACTGAAAAATTTTCTATCAGGATCAAATAACTAGGCAGGGAAATCAAGTTAATGAAAACAGCATTAATTTAACATTTTAATTTATTCATTATTTGGCTGAAGGATAGACAAACTCAAGAGATTTAAAATTTTAGAATGCAATACCACAAGCTTTAAATTCCATGATAGAGGCTTAAGATCTTGGGAAAAGTTACTCCTGCTTGTGGTTAAATTTGAGAATATTTGGCTCCACCACCCCCAAATTACCACAAGTCTATATGAAGGATTAGAATCTTAGCAAGATAAAAAATATCTTTTAGAGAAGAGTAATAATGCCTTTTGTTAATAACTTGTGATTTATATATTTTCCTAACTATTCTTGCAGGATCTCAACCCAAACTATGATTCTGGGAATTTAAAGACATTAATGAAAATAAGATTTCAAGGTAGGCTATGTCAAAATTTAAATTTAACAAAGGTAATTACTTCCATAAAGCATCTGAGAATAATAGCTGAAGGAAGTCTTGCTTGAGGCTTGTAAGGCATTGTCTTTTAATAATATTGAAGAAAATAGATAGATAATCAAATTTCAGCTTCAACATTCACTTGAATGACTTTTGGAGGCCTCAATCTATTCACAAGTGCCATGATCTTAATTAATTTTAAGGATCTGCAGGCAGGGTGAGCAAATTAAAAAACCCAGGTTTTATCCCCAGTTTTTTGGGGGGGCTTTTTCAAGTGAAATTTGGAAAAAAAAAACAGGGTTTGGGGGGCTTTTTCAAAATTACTTTTTTTTTTCAAGAAATGAATGTTACTTATTATTTTATTCAAAATTCATATTTATGTTTAGAATTTCAACAAATATGTATCAAATTAAGGTTATTTCTCTAATACCAACTCCTAATTCATCTCTCCTTCTACAGGTTATGGCTATCATGGGACATGGGTACCCCAAGTTCTCGATCAGTGATCTGTTACTATGATATATCCTTAACTCTATAATTTAAGATGGGGATTTTTTGAAAATTAACAAATATTTTTTTTTGCTTGGTGGACAAGTAACCTCATATGTTTTTAAAAAATTAAAGGATTGAAATAGTTAAAAAGGTTAAAAAAGGGTGTTTGGAAAAAACAACTACGAATATAAATAATAATGAAGAACATTTAAATGAGAATATTGTTTTAACAAGTTAACTGAAAGTGTTGAAATTACAAAAAAAACGATAATGATGAAATTGAGATGAATTAAAAATAAATACTATTTTATATAATGGGGAAACCATGGAACAGATGAAAATATAACAAATGATGTTAATGATAATATAGAATATATAGAAAAAAACTTTAAAAACTTAAAAGTTCAAACATAAACTTTTTGCGAGCAGAATGAGCTTTAAACTATGGGGTGGACAACAATAATTTTTAAAAAAGTGAAGTAAGTTAAAAAATAGGTTTCAGGGTGCTTAAAAATTCTATAAGATGTTAAAAATGGTTATGAAAGGTGTTGAAAGGGGTGTTTGGAAAAACAAACTATACCTATATATCTTTAAGGGATGTGTGTGAGTGGAGAAAGTATTAAATAACTTAAAAAGGTTTTCAGGGTGTCTATGTTGAAAAAAGTGTTTGGAAAATCAACTATATATATGAATCTTCAAGAGGTAACGATGATATAAAAAAAGGTGAAATAACTTTTAAAAAAGGTTTCAGGGTGTCTATATTGAAAAAAGTGTTGGAAAATTCTCAACTATATATAAATTTTCAAGGGATAAAGACAATATAATAAAAGGTGAAATAACTTTAAAAAAATGTTTCAGGGTATCTATGTTGAAAAAGGTGTTCAAGGTGTTAAAATAAAGAGTCTATAAAGGGGATTAAAAAAAGCAGTTTAGAATAGCAAATAGGCCGTAGGCCACACACCGAAGGAGTGCCTATGGAACCTAGTTCTTTCTGTAAGAAAGAATACGAAGTATGGCTTATTCTTATTATAATATAATTATTAAACAAAGTAATTATTAATATTATATAAAAATAGAGATAGCTAATCTTTTTCTATGTTATTCTAATGCTTGTAGCATTTGTTTTTTGAAAAAACCTGAGTTTTATTGGGCTTTTTCAAAATTTGGGGTTTTTTGCTAACCCTGTCAGCAGGTGACTGCCAGCAAGAGCATAGCTGCCAGAATTACACTAATTATTATTATCTTTAAACCTACAAATAGGAAACTTGAATAAAAATAATAAAAAAACTATGTTGAAAAAGGTGTTCAAGGTGTTAAAATAAAGAGTCTATAAAGGGGATTAAAAAAAGCGGTTTAGAATAGCAAATAGGCCGTAGGCCACACACCGAAGGAGTGCCTATGGAACCAAGTTCTTTCTGTAAGAAAGAATACGAAGTATGGCTTATTCTTATTATAATATAATTATTAAACAAAGTAATTATTAATATTATATAAAAATAGAGATAGCTAATCTTTTTCTATGTTATTCTAATGCTTGTAGCATTTGTTTTTTGAAAAAACCTGGGTTTTATTGGGCTTTTTCAAAATTTGGGGGTTTTTGCTAACCCTGTCAGCAGGTGACTGCCAGCAAGAGCATAGCTGCCAGAATTACACTTATTATTATTATTATCTTTAAACCTACAAATAGGAAACTTGAATAAAAATAATAAAAAAAACTATAACTAACTTAAACAAAAATCAACTAAAACTTATAAACAAAAGCATGCTCAGGTGCCAGAGGATGATCCCCTCCGTGAGATTACATTCAGGGAGGCAAGCAGTGAGAAAGTGGCCCCAAGTTGATTTTTGTTTTTAAATATTTTGGGAGCCCATCTGGTGACTGCCTACTTGGGCATAAGTCACCATGGCCCCAAGTTGATCTTGATAAAGTAGAGCCCATGTATATACCTTGGGAGCTGGTATATACATGCCCCTCCTTTTCCAATTTTCCACTCAAACAGGGGTTCATCCACTCACAGTCAATTTGGCACTACCTGCTCACTGCCTTCTTGGCTGGCCCCTATCAAAGAAAAATAGGGAATGCTGCTGGCACTGAAGTGTTGTCCAAAGGGGCCTGCAAGGATGGGGTGATAGGAAAGTCGCTTCACTTATTAAAGGATGGGGAGCCATTCTTCCCATTTTTTTCTGCTATGGATTTTTTACCACTTTGCCTTATTCTTTCTTTTTACCCCACTGTTCTGTTTGTGTATGAAAGATATGAGGATTGAAAAGGAGAATATTTGTTGATATTGGAAAAGAGAATATTGGGATTGTAGGTCATATATAATAATTGTCAAGTAATATATTATTAAGAATTTCTCTACGATTTAAGATAAATTTAATAAGATTACTAAAATCTAAATCTTTTAGCATATAATAATTTTTTTTATTGCAGCAATACCTTGCTAGAAAAAGATTAAGTGGCAGGCTTGTTGCCCTGCTAGAAAAAGATTAGAGTGGCAGGCCTGTTGCCCTGCTAGAAAAGATTTTTTTCTTCAAGAGCTCATCTGGTGACTTCCTACTTGGGCATTAGTCGTTGTATTAAAAACTGCCTAGAACTAGGCTACTTTTAAATTTAATGCAATAACACACAAAAAAAACAACCCAAGCAACAACAGAAACTAAAAAAAGGGAAAAGGAAACGAGTAGTAAGCAAGCTCCTGCATTGGGGGGAGGTCCACCCGGCGCAGGAGCGTGCAACCTATAAGGGGGAAAAAACAAAAAAACAAAAAACCTGGTTAAATAATAGGGAGAAGGCCGGCCTCCCTCAAAAAGTCAACTAGTCCACCAGTCAAAGTGCACACACTCGTCCCAAGCACAAGGGACAGGCGGTAGCGACCCCGCCCATCCCGATAGTGGCAGAACCAGAGGAGTCACTGACCTCCAAGCTACACTGAGCTCTCACTTTCATAGTGGTGTCTCTCAATGGCATAGACAACATTGACATTGGCCATGGATGCAGTGAGAGCCTTTGGTGACAGGGAGGTGACAGGCTTATGTGTATAAGTGCATAATGCACCGTCTATGGCACAGAGAGTGTGCCATTTCCCTGAAATCAACAAGCAAGCTGTCCATGGGGGGAAGTGCAGAAGTCACTAGTCACGAGGCAGAGGCCAGTGTAGTGGATCGAGTCCACCTTCCACAATACACGATCAGCTGCAGATGTATAAAACTCACATCCATAGTCAGGCTTCAAACAAACAAAGGATCGCTAAAAAAATAAGGGAGTCACCCTATCAGCGCCACAAGCGCTGAACATCACAGAACGGAGAATATCCATAGTGAAGGTACGAGAAATCCTAAGGCTGTGAATATGAGCCTCCCAGGTGAGGTATCAGTCAAATACAAGACTAAGGAAAGGTGCGAGTCCACCACTTCCAGGTGAACCCCATTTAGAAACAAGTCTGGGTGAGGGTGGAGCCATGGATGGTGGCAGAAATGCACCACCTTAGTCTTGGCCAAGGAAAACTGAGGCCTGTGTTCTTTGGCATAGCAAGGCCTGTTGGAGTTGATGCTCCAGAGTTGGCATCTAGGCTGCACCAAAAAAGATTGAAAGGTCATATACATCGAGCATTGCGAGAACATATTTCGGCAACACCTAGGTGATAAAGGTAAGACACTGACAACACCTATAAATAAAATAAAGTTTGGGAGGCATTCCCTTTGAATCCATTGTGTGGCGAGTCTCCATGATACTGTATCACCAGGCAGTATCATAGGCCTTGTCCAGATAAAAAAAATGCTAGCAAAGGAAGGCCTTGCAGGTGGCATTTTCCAGTAGAAGAGTATCTGCTTTTCAAGAAAAAGGCTAATCTAATATTTACCAATTTCTCTATTAAATGATACATGCAGGATGTTAGAGATTGGGTGGAAACTGGCAGGGTTAGAGTGATCTCTCCCCTGTTTGCAAAAAGCGAGCATTGAAACCATTTGCCAAGAGTCTGAGAGGATACCCTCTGGCCAGATCCTCTTGAACAAATCTAACAGAAAGACCTTCATGCCTCGCATGAAGCAAGAGCAGAATGCAACTCCTCAAAATAAACCTGTTGTTAAAGGGTTCATCACTGCTGGAGGTAAAGTCCAATCAGCAGCCTTCAGCAACATCACAACATGAATTGAATGTTGGTGGAACAGCATCCCAGCTAAACTATGGGCAGAAAGCAGCCATGAGACTCCATCATGGAGCAGGGTCCAAGATTGCAGCCCCATTCTCGTGGAGAATGGGAGTGTGATCCTGCAAGAACTTACCCTAAAATCTTTTGACTCGGTTCCACACCTCTGCACAAGCTATCTTCTCATTAAGTGAAGACACATATGCCCATAAGGAAGAGTGGCCTGGATGCTTTGAAACATACTGGAACTGTGAGCCCTACCTCAACAAAATTCAATGACAGTGATGAAATAGTTCAGGCAGCGCTTATAATGGATGTAGGCATCATGCAGCAGTTGATGCAGAGGATGCCTTTTTAAAATTGAGGCATAGCGCATCTTAAGTAGCCCTGGGCAGGCCAGGTCAGAACGAAGTCCTTAGCCTTGCAAAATGAGGAAGATCTGTAGCCTGAAAGGCAAGGTTTCCTTCTCTAGGAGATACTCATCACATTGCTTTGAAAAAGCAGGGTACGGACGGCTCTAGGCAATTGACACACTTGGCCATAGACAATAGGGACTTATCATGAACAGCCTTGGAGCAACTTACACAGGCTTCAGGTAAACCCAAATTTGTACATTTACAGTAGTGATTGATATAGCCAAAGCAGTGGCAGTAGTAGCACCTCTGTGGAAGTGGCACAAATGCCTTTATGTAGTAAAGATATCAACCAGCATGAACTGACTTAGAGAGCCTGTCACAGGCCCCTCCCTGTTTTCTCATCGCACATTCCACCTCAACCACCTGATGGTTAGTCAGCTCTTTAGTGATGTTTTCTAATAAGAAGTTTGTGGTAGAGTGTGGCATCACGCTCACTGGTGAGCCATTGAGTGTCTGAAAAGCAGTAATCCTGGGTACCTCAGAAGGGTCTCCCATCTAACAAATTGGTCACTTTCAGCTCTCTTATGATGGAGCAATTTGCCTTTGGCCAACAGGCTGCCATCTGCTGAGTGAATAACTAGAGAGTTTGAAGCCAGCATGCTGAAAAATGACAGGTAGTGTCTGACTGAGGGCCCCCGATGTAATCTTTGTCTGAGCCTCCCCAATTGCTAAAGTGGCAACAGACCCACCGTCCTAGAGCCCCCAGAGGAAAAGGAATCCTTAGTTTTCTCCGGTTTATTGCCTTTTTCTTCTTTGTGAGTCTCCTCAATGGCCCGAGCTGCCAGAGGAGAAGCTTGGAAAGAAAGTCTCAGGTTCTGTGTTTGGCATTGAGCTTAAGTTGGCCTGCATAGAAGATTGTGCAATCTGTAGTGCAGTTACCTCAGGAGGGGACCCGAGTAGACATCCCCTACCCCAGACATCTTTCCCAATAGAGGACTCTCTAGTTTTGTCATCTTGGGCCAGTGAGCTGAACTAAAATGTGGAAGAGAGAGGAGCAGGCATGCCAGTACTCTGCAAGTTTGAAATGCATGAATGCAGGACTAAAGGAGGCCATGACCTGATGGGTCCTGATATCCCTTGCCCCTCTAAGGGGCTTGACCCTATCAAGCTACTCCCATGGGGAGAGGTTGATTCTGAGTCACCCTTGGCCAATTAAATGTAAGATGAACATTGTGCCTAAGTTTACATAGTATCTGCTAACAACAAATCTTCTGATATAGTACCTTATGCTGGAAGTTTGGTATTGTCAGTCGTCACAACCAAGTGAATTTACATCTTTGATAGCGAATAATCCACAGTTTATGTGGAAATTGTAATTCAAATCAGACTAATTTGATAATGTCAACTAATAACGACTAATGTATTAAATACTATTAATATTCAGTTATGATATTGTTATTCAACCTTTAACATAGGTTGGAAATAGGAAGCGTGTGCAGCATAACATACATATACAGTGGCTGCCTGCTGCAAAAAACCTTTTAGCAATAGTACCAAAACTTACTCTGAAAATGTAACAAAATTGGTAAAATTGTACCAAATCTAATTAAAACATAAAACAAAAGTAAAATGGTATAAAAAAGTGTTTCTTTGCAGCAAAAAGGTACAAATTTGTATGAATCATGGTATCAGAAGTGTTTCTTTATGGCAAAAAGGTACCAAATTTGTAAGAATGTGCTAAATTCGGCAGCGCTGCTGAACAAAGCTCTAAAATCTTAGAATTGCATCAGTTGTTCTAAATGACACCTGAGCCCTGAGCAGGCCTTCATTTCATGCATATAAACAATTAAACATAAAATACCTTTCTTATACAGTCAGATCTTCAATATTAAATAGTGATGCATTCTTGTTGGCTATCTAAATCTATTAGTAAATAATTTATTAATGCTATAACTTAACTGAATAATAGGACAGATGAGTAAATACATAACTTGGTTGACACCAACGGGAAATAAACAATGTTTAAAATTTTGATTCAGCTATTTGGCAAATAGGAAAGATAATTAAAAACTTAAAAATACACCATTAAAAGGGTCTCTGTACTGAAATTTTGAATGAATCGTTTTTGGAATCAGAAAACAGATCATTTTCAGTGATTCTGATGAATGATTCTTACGATTCCCGATTCTGATTAATCATCTCATCTCTACTCTTGATGTTTGGCATAAGATTAATTCACAAAATAAGAATGCATGGGATATCAGGGCCAGTCTTAAAATGGATAGCAAATTGGTTGAAGCAAAGAGTGGTGGTAAGTCAGACTGGAAAATGTTAGTGAAGTTCCATAGAGTTCAGTTTTGGGGTCATTCTGTCTTTTGTATATATTAACAACCTCAGGATTGGAGTCAAAAGTAAAATATGTTTTTGAAGATGATCCATTCAATGCAGTTGTAAAGGAGGTCGATGGTAATTTTAGGGTGCAAAATCATCAAGATTTATTGATTGCTTGGGCATATAACAAGTATTGCAAAAGTCCTGTTATACTGGCTACAATGCTCTCAACAATCTTGCACAGTCTTGGCCATGTGGTCTGGGGCACTCTTCGGCTGAAAGACACAGCCCGCCTTCTTTGTGTTATTACCCAAGGCAGGACTTTTGTGGCATCTTCTCACCATTCAAAGCCACAATGCAGAGCATCATCATGGAAGCCAGGTGCTTGGTCATGGACTGAAGCAGACCTCAGAGATGTTCTGGCTGAAGATTACCAGACAGTCATTTTGCTTGTTGATGACAGGATCAACCATGAGTGTTTTTTCCTAAGAAAAATGAGAATTTGATTGCTATGACTCTTCAAGACATTGAGAAGGCGAGGAAAGTGCTCCCGATATTGTTCTCACATAGGGTGTTGGTGAGCAGAGGCATTTCCATGCACCTCAAGCTCTTGCCACCCTCCTCCTTGACAGCCCTGGACACTGTGGCCACAGAGATATTCTTTGTGAGTGGTCTTTTGAGCTTGGGGGCACTTTTGAAGGCCTTTCTCACAGCCAAATGGTCAACAATTTGACATTTGCCATATCAAGGTCGATCTTTGACTTCTTTGCCATTCTTGAACATCTCTGCAACTCTGTTGACAATCATCTGGCTGACAGTGAGCTGCTTAGCAGTCGGACACAATGGAAAAGACATTTTAATCAGAAATGCTAGAAAAGTAGAACTTTAAGTTTGTTTGGCGGAACTTTTTCTATCATACACATAAACCTCTCAAAATATTTTTAAAATTGAGCGTAACAAAACTTTTGAAAAACCCAGTAAACAGCAAATGAGTTTCTAAATTCAGGAATACAATGCCTTACAATTTGGAAAAGATAATAGGGAATATAATTATGAAATGGAAGGATACTATCTGAAAACAGTAGGATATGAAAATGACCTAGGATTAATCATTGACAAATTTCTCCAAACAATGTTTAGTGACTAGAAATAGGGTAAATAAAGTACTACCGATACTCAGATGTATTAATAGAAATATTAGTTATAAAAGCAAAAATGTTATCCTAAAGTTGTTTAATTCCTACATAAAGCATCATCTAGAATACTATATTCAGGCAGATGTAGGCTTAAGGCGCTTAATATATTCTCATTTGAAAGATGCTTAAGGGTAGATATGATAGATATTTAAAATGTGTACTGGTATGGATAAATTAGAGGCTTCTTAGTTCTTTGAGTTAGAGAGCGAGAATAGGATAGGAGTCACAATATGAAGATTAAAAAGCAGGTGTATGTTAGGTTAGACATGTTAAGTTCTTCTTTACTCATAGAGTGAGGGATATATAGAACCACCTGCCTAGTGAAATAGTTAATAGCAAAAGTCTAAGAATGTTCAAGGGTAAATTAGATAAATTTATGGACCAAGAGGGGTGTAAAGGAAATAGACTAGAGATGACCCAGGGAAAAGTTATAGACCTGTACAGTGATGTATATTCTAGTGACACTGTCAGCAAACAGTACCTATATATTATATAAGACCCTTACTGCTAGCGGTGTTCGGCTAGTAATTTGTATAGCTTAAGCTTATTTTAGACTGAGTCCTGTAAATTGAACTGTGGCTTAGCAAAAAATGAAGCAATTCATAAATCATGTATGCAGAGCACATGTCTTTCCATAGAAAGATATGAGAGAGGAATAAGAGAGTGGGAGCAATAAAGAGAGTTTTGGTGAGTGTGTCAAAAAAGATATGTAGATAGTAAAAAAAATACCCTGTCCTAACTCCTAGGGAAAGGGTTTAGAAGAGTTGTGCATCTTCCCTGCTGGTGCCCCGAGCCTTATACAACTTGCTAGGTTGGCTCTCCACAATTAAGTAACATATTAGGGACATGTGGCAGCATCTGTAGGCATGCCAGCCTTATTTTATGCTGCCACATGTCACTAATATGTTAATTGTGGAGAGTTAACCTGGTAAGTTGTATAAGACTAACGGCACAAGGAGGAAGATGCCCAACTCTTCCAAACCCTTCACCTAGGAGTTAGGCCAGGGTATTTTTTTTTACTATCTACATATCTTTTTCCACACACTCACCAAAACTCTCTTTATTGCTCCCACTCTCCCTATTCTTCTCTCATATTTTTCTATTAGAAAGATATGTGCCCTGCATACATAATTTATGAATTGCTTCATTTTTTTGTTAAGCCACAGACAAAGAAAAATATTGATTGCTATTGTCTACAAATTTCGCACCTCATTCAAAGCTTAATCAATGACTTACAGAATCCACTTGTGCTATAGTGTGAGAGTAAAGATGCCATTGTCTTGTAGTTTTTAGGAAAAATATATATTTATCAATTGCTTGCTTAAGGTTTGTTGAATCTGGCTCAAGGTTAAAGGGCTAGTTTTGCCTTTGCAATGATCTAGCAATCGTTGATACAGGTAACGCCACCCCTTTTTATTGGAATACAGTATTATAAAAGCCTGCAAGGAGAGAGAATGGCAGTTAGATTGGGGTTATATTTTTACTATCTACATATCTCTTCTTCCACACATTCACCAAAAATCTCTTTGTTAAGGTGCTCCCACACTTCTTATTCTTCTTTCATATCTTTTTATCCACTTTCAAATATGAGAACTTCAGAATACATCCTTAACTCATCTTTTACCCTGTGCTTAATTGTCTCTCTCCTAATGTGCACTAATCACAGGTGTCCTCACCACTATTCTATCTGTTTGACCATTTTACTCCTGTGATCAAATTCGAGCCTTGAATAACAGTTGACTTACATCAAAGGCTCTCCTTTGCTCCCATATACAAGGTGAGGCAGAGAAGATGGACATTTTTGAAATGGCTATTACTCAGCCCTAGGGGAAGGGGCATATGTCTAACAGGTACCACTTGGTCTGTGGTGTAAAAATTTTTTCTTTCCGGTGAAGTTATGGCACTGTAGACAATAGAGCGTGTTTGCCTACAACAGTTTTGTGACAAATAACCTATCTGTCACAGCAGTTCAGTGTGAGTTTCATCGGCAATTCAACATTCCCCAAAATCAGCCTGTCCCCACTCATAATACAAACTTATATTAGGTTCATGCACTGAATAGCAGGCTGGTGGGGCCCCATGAACAGTACGTACCCAAGAAAATGTGGAACGTGTCAGACAAGCTTTATTGCACAGTCAGAATTACTCAGACGCATGCTAGTGAACTTGGCCTCAAGAATCATTTAGTAAGGCATATTCTGCATAAAGACCTGCATTTCCATCCAACAAATTGGTCATTGCGCAACAGTTAAGAATAAGGAACTATACACAGTGGCTTAACTTCACACATCTGATGGAAGCAATTTTTAGGCAAATGACCTCATTTTGTTAATGAGTGATGAAGCTCATTTTCATCTCAATTGCATGGTGAATTAACAGAATTGTCATTATTGGGCTCTTGAAAATCCAAGAGAACTGCATTTAAGACCACTACACAACCCTAAAGTGACTGTTTGGTGTGCTGTTGGAAAAGCTGGAGTCATTGATCCTTACTCTTTTGAAGACCATAATGGAAATTTTACTGTGAACTCCAAGCATTACATTGAGATGATAAACTTCTTTGTGCCTGAATTATGACAAAAATGTATTCCTATCAAATGTGTATAGTTTCAGGAGGATGGGGTGATAGCCGACAACTAGAGCATCAATGGACATTCTTCACCATCTCTTTGGTGACATCCTCATTTCCAGGTTTGCTGACACTCCTTGGTTCCCTCAGTCCCATGATTTATTCATGTGTGATTATTTTGGTAATTTCCAAGAGAGCTGGCACACATTTTGTTAGCAATTTTCTGTGCAAAATTTTAGCTACCTATATTCAGATATTTCTGGTGCTTTTCTACATACCAAAGATGAATTGACCAATCAGGGCTTGTTTTTGTTTTTTTTTTGGGGGGGGAATATATTTCATTAGTTAAATTTCAGAAAATTCCTGCCTTCAAATTTTCTGGATACTTTGTTATAAATATCTCTATTTTAAAAAATATATGCTATATAGATATACACTATATAGCACTTTAATTAATTACTGCGGGCAAATTTCTAATTATGATATTATGATGAAAAATAGATTGCCCGCCATCTTGGGAGCCATATTGTTGGTTGGAATCACATCATATTATATTTTATATTTTTTTGAAGGGATTTTTTTTCTCAATTAAAATATGATAGACATTTCATATTAAGCAATTTTAAAGAAAATATAAATGATTTAAATAGCATTGGGGGGGGGGGGGCTTATATGTCTGAAGTCAAGCAACGTAATAGAAAAGAATCCTATCCTATGGATACTTTATGTGGGTGGGATTTGATGGATATGGATGACCTTTGATAGGCCCTTGTGGCTTTTGTCATCCGTGAAATTATGTTATGTTATGTTAATAAACATTTCCTCTTATTCAAAATGGTAATCCAGTGCTAGGTGAAAAAGAAAAAGCAAATATTTTTGGACAGAATTTTGAAGATATTCTTAAAGATGGAGATCCAGTTATTTTAAATAAACAACAAAATAAACTGATCAGTGATGCTACAAAAGACTTAGAAGGTTTTAACAAGGAATTCACTTGGGAAGAATACATTGATAGCTTAATCAGCAATTCAGAAAAAGGAGGAAAAGCCATGGGATCACATGGGTCAGGGAAAGAGGTGTTTACTACCATTAGTGTGGATTGGAGGACAAAAGAACTAATAGGTGAGTTAGATACTACCAAGGCCTCCGGCCCTGATAATATTCATTCTAGGATACTTAAAGAAGGGGTAGAAAGTATCTCAATAGCTCTGGAGAAGTTGTATTTGAGGTCACTGGAATATGGAGAAATACCCGATGATTGGAAGAGAGCGAATGTAGTCCCCATTTTCAAGAAGGGTAGTAAAGAGGATCCAAATAACTTTAGACCGGTTAGCCTAACTCCTGTAGTCTGTAAAATTCTTGAAAAAATAGTTAAAAAAAGGATTTGCCAACATCTAGAGAGGGAGGGGTTAATCAGCGATGCTCAGCATGGGTTTAGATCAGGTAGATCATGTTTGACTAATTTACTAGACTTTCTGGAGTTTGTAACAAATCAAGTAGATAAGGGAGAGAATGTAGATATAATTTACTTGGATTTTAGTAAAGCATTTGATAAGGTACCACATAGGAGACTAGTTCATAAATTAAAAATGATTGGGATATGTGGGGGTGTTTCAAATTGGATAGCTGAGTGGCTGAAAGACAGGAAGCAAAGGGTAGTGCTAAATGGTGTAAAGTCAGAGTGGAGGGATGTTATCAGTGGGGTTCCTCAGGGATCAGTTCTCGGTCCATTATTATTTGTCATCTATATAAACGATCTTGGGGAGGCAATTAATAATAAAGTGGCAATTTTTGCGGATGATACCAAATTAGCAGCTGTAGTTAAAGATATTGATGATAATTTTAAAATGCAGGGGGATTTAAATAAATTGTTATCCTGGGCACATAAGTGGCAAATGACTTTCAACCTTGATAAGTGCAGTTATTAACATGGGAAAAGATAATTGAGAATTTAACTATGAAATGGATGGGCATTGGCTGAGCTCAGTAGAGGATGAGAAAGATCTAGGAGTAGTAATAGATAAGTCATTAAGGTTTTCTAAGCAGTGTATTGAAGAAAGAAATAGGGCAAATAGAGTGCTGGGTTTCATTAAGAGAAATGTCAGTTACAAAAGTAAGGAGGTTATTCTTAAACTCTATAACTCTTATGTTAGGCCACATCTAGAGTACTGTATACAGGCATGGTCCCCACATTTTAGACACGATATTAACCTTCTTGAGTCAGTGCAACGGAGGGCAACAAAGATTATTCCTTCCCTGAGGCACCTTGAATATATAGATAGACTGAGGGTATTAAATATGTTCTCGTTCGAAAGGTGGTGTGTGAGAGGGAATATGATTGAGCTATTTAAAAAAATTTCTGGGATAGATAAATTGGATGTTAGCAAGTTTTTTTAGTTAGATGATGGAAATTGGACTAGAGGTCACCACTTGAAAATTAAAAAGCCAGGGTGTAGGTTGGATTTAAGAAAATATTTTTTCACCAATAGAGTGGTAGACGTCTGGAATAAATTTAAATGTATTTAAGAGTAGGTTGGATGAGTTTATGGGGAAGGAAGGATGTGATGGTTCCTAAGTTTTGTATATATTAATATTGCTTGTATATATCTATAGCTACATGATTTAGTTCTTGACAAGCCTTGATTGGTGATACCCTTGTTTCTGGATGCAATCCTCTGGATGTAGTTTTCCTGAGAGTTTGGGTGCCTTAAAAAAGAGGCAGTTTGACTTGGATGACCTATGATGAGCCCTTGTGGCTTTTGTCATCCGTTATATTATATTGTGGGGGACTTTGATTTTGTCTTCCCCTGGTGAAGGTGCTTTTTGTGGGTGGGTTTTGACAGATGCGGATGATCTTTGATAGGCCCTTGTGGCTTTTGTCATCCGTGAAATTATGTTGTTATGTTATGTTATCTGGCAATCACCTTTGAATTTGAACCTAATGATAGGCTTTTGAATTAGGAATAAGAGTTTATTTAAATATAGCAGCAGGAGTTGCAAACCCACCCAATTAAGTGGGAGTATGGGTCATTTTTATTTATCAATATATTTTTTCCCATTTTACTATTTTTATTATCTTTTTTATACATTTAAATATACTTAGCTAGATCGTTTAGAGGAACTAGTTTTTGTGGAATCTTTTGGGTGGAGGAAAAACAATTTTTAGGTGGTAAACTGAGTTTGAATATGGCTTTCGTATGTGCAATTTGCCCTGCATCTATTGTCTAACTTTGTGCTTTATTTTCGGATGGAGATAAATTGTTAACCTTTATGGATGATCCTAATTTACTTAAGATTAAAATCAATTGTGAGGTTTGTGGCTAGGCATTAGAGATTAACGATAATTTTAAATTTAGATATTCTAAAACTAAACGTGACTCAAGTGATCACCATTATTTTAAGAAACCACCATTTTCTGCAAAAGATTCCCTCTTATCAAAACGGGAATTAAAGAAAGATTCCACACTTTCCTCAATACTATTTCAGAAGTATACCCACTGCAATAAAGTAAGTAAACAGCATTTTTCGTTTGGTTCTTTTGGGGCATTTTGGTACAAAAATGGCGCCAGGTATATTTGAACTAGGACTGAAACATGCATCAATATTCATGCACGGGGGAACGAAATATAAAGGCACAAAAATCTACTTTTTCAGGCGCGATGGCGATCTACAAATTTACCCTAAAACCAAAGAACAGGCCATAAGTATAAAAAAGGATACCTCCAACGGAAGCACTGACCAGAATAAGAACACTCCCTCTCATCCAGTCTAAATTATCATGGCTCTAAAATCTTTAACTGCCTACCACCAAATAAGGAACACGACTAGCTGTACTGTAGAGAAATTCAAGTACCAACTCAATGACTTCTGAAGAGAATTTGGTAAATATGTAGATTGGCGGCGTAAACAATGGGACGTACTATTTTGTCTGTGTTCCAAAATGTTTCAACGTTTTGGGAGTATATTTAAGGGGACGGCTCATGTGGAGGTAAACACAATGGGGGGACCACACTACAATGATCGTGAGTTTTATTAAATTTGCGGTGGGGTGGGGGCTGACATCAGACAACTCAAACACGCATGAATATTCAAGCAGGGGTGAACGAAAGGTAAACACACAAAATTCCACTTTTTCAGCCTAGCCAATAATCTAAATATTTACCCATCATTCTTTGATGTCAGGTCCACCTGGTCCAGTAGTGAGTTATATTTGGCTCTGAAGACTAATGTGTACCACAGGACTGGAGGATTATCTGGGATTCTTGGTAAACAAGTAGATTAGCGGCATGCCCGAAAAAGTAGATTTTTGTGTATTTATATTTCGTTCACCCGTGCCTAAATATTCATGCACATTTGAGTCCTAGTTCTGTAATAATAATTATATACTGGGGGGCTGTGCCCTCCAGACCCCCCAATTGATTGAAACTCAGGATCATCATAGGGCAGTCCCCCTGCAGTGTTCACCCCCACACGAGCAATTCCCTTAAATTCACTCCCAAAACATGGAACATGGATGAAATAGTGGTAAATATGTAGATTAGCGACTCGGCCGAAAGTGTTTTTTTTTGTAAATACTTTCGTTCACCTCTACCATAATATTGATGAGTGTTTGAGTCGTCTGACATCAGACCCCATCCCCACTCCCATTATAATTCACAAAACGATTAAAGGCACTGACATGATTTGGTTAAATCATTCACCTCTGTAAACGTTAGAACATTAGTCTATAGACAATTAGGATTATATACTAGGGGGTGGGGGGCTGTGCTCCCCAGACCCCCTCAATTTAATGAAACTCAGGATCATCGTAGTGTGGTCCCCCTATTGTGTTTACCCCACATGAGCCGTCCTCTTAAATGGTAATCCAAAAATGTGAATCATTTTGGAACACGGATGAAATAGTACATCCCATTGTTCGAGTCGCTAATCTACATATTTACCATATATTGTAGATCTGCATGATTTGACACAATCATATAGATGCATTTTGTGGGTGGGTTTTGAAAGATGTGGATAACCTTTGATAGGCCCTTGTGGCTTTTATCATCAGTGAAATGATATAATATCAACATTGAGTTTGAGGTGAATGATTTAAAGTTTTAAACGTTTTATTTATCTGCTCTTATTTTCGTAATACTTCAGATTAGGGGCGCACGGTAGGTGGTGGTGTTAGTAGGCTACAATTTTGGGCTACAATATATCTCTTATTATGTCAGACGGTAGCAGCTTCTTACTGGCAAAGTCGTAGCTATAAATAGAAACCTCTTAGCAGTTGTTTCTGTTTTGTTATGGCTTTTTCATGCTCTAGTTGTGCTTCTTCGTTATTCGAATGCGGGTTTATTTTGCATAACTGCAAAAAAAACTTTAGATTTAGAGGTGCATAGACTAATCACAAACCTATAGAGGTAAGTAGTGTTTGTCATTAGGTTGGGTTTTTCTGCCAGTAAAAAGCTGTTGTCATTTGCAGCGAAACAAAAATTGGGGGAAAAAACAGTAAATTCAAGGGCACTGCTCGTGGGTAAAGATATCACTGCGTGAACACAACCCTGCGATGATCCTGAGTTTCAATCAAAAAATATAACGCCATGATTGTTCACATCTGATGCGACAATCTGACGTCACAAGACATATTGTAGCCCCAACTTGTAGCCTATAAATGAAGTGTTACCCTTGTTTTTAATTAGGCCCTTCAACAAGTTGTCTGATTGTCTATGAAAGTTAAACATTTGGTCATGAGAGTGCCGATGCAAATCTGATTATATATATATATATATATATATATATATATATATATATATATATATATATATATATATATATATATATATATATATATATATATATATATATATATATATATATATATATATATATATATATATATATATATATAGATGCTTCGCACTGACGAGCGATGAAGAAAAGTAAATCCTTTAGGAGCTGCCAAGTGTAGGCCATGAATGGTCTTTTGCAGTCTCCTTCTTTTCTTATGTTTATATATATATATATATATATATATATATATATATATATATATATATATATATATATATATATATATATATATATATATATATATATATATATATATATATATATATATATAGTCGTAGGTATAAGGGGCGAGGGGATGTATTGGTGTACGTAGGTTTGTTATGTACTTTATAACTCCGTGATTTCATTTTCTCTAAGACTGCTATATTACTTTATTTATTCAATCTTTAGCTTTATTTATTTAATCAGGGAGGATTTCTATAGCCATGTGCAGCGTTTCGAGGACTGAGTTAAATACTTTTAACCAAAAATATATCTTTTAATTGCAACATAAAGCATTGAAATATTAAAAACAAGCTTTACATCTATAAATAAACGAGTCTATGTTAAACTTACTACTTAAAAAATATGAATATAAAGTCATGGTTGACCCCAAGCTTACTTTAATACTGAACGCTAATTGAGAAACAAAAATAATTGAAATTCTTAACCTTTAAAAAAACCCACAAGTGAATCCGGTTGAAGAATAACATTAACTTCGGGGCTTATGTAGACGGGGGAAGTGGTTTGCGGTTTTGCGCGTGGGTGTGTTTGCAGATGCCCAGCTGTTTATCTGGCGAGGAGACTGACTTGGCGCAACAGGTGATTCCGATGAGAGCGACGGATGGCGTTAAGCCCGTTGTCTTAGTCAGACGATTTAAGCAACGGGACCATGGAAGTATGCTTTTTTTCAATCGTAGGGTTAATCTTGAGATGCTTCGCACTGACGAGCGATGAAGAAAAGTAAATCCTTTAACGAATGGGGGAGGGTTTGGGAAAGTTCTATTTGGGTATTTCTCAATGGCGAGGACTATCTCTAGTTTTTGTTGAAAACCGAGCTAGGGGGTTTCTCTAACGAGATGTATGAGAGTAATTCTCGATACAAGATGCTAATATCCGATGTGACCACCAGAAACTGACTGAGGATGAACTTCTCTGTTCCTTTCTTTGATTGCCGGGCCCTGCCGCCGGACTTCGTCATGTCGATCTCTAACTCGATCTTCCTATTCTTCTCCAGTTATCCGCCTATATACTTCACCGACCCACTGGGGATATGGGAATGAGAAGGGAGATGAGGGCTTATTTATTAAGCCTCTCTCCTATAGCGACGGTTTCCAGGGCGTCCTAACTTAGCACTAGAGACGTCTTCTGGTTTTTAGGCGCAGCTTCTATAATTTCATCTATTACGCGAAACTAGATCCCAAATCTTATGGGAAATAGTGCCGGTTTAACATTGTTATTGTACCTGATCTCCTTCCCTTGGTATTGTTTATGTACGCTGTGACAGAAATCTGTTGATTCGTACTTCTCGGGGTTAAATGTGGCGTCTGGCGGCCAGCGGGGGGAGAAGAGAGAGAGAGAGAGAGAGAGAGAGAGAGAGAGAGAGCTGGGGGGAGGGATTAAATAATCGGGTTACACTGCCTAGCGTCTGGACGCTTTTGTACCCGAATGGAGCATCTGCTTTTAGGGTGAGATATCGATTTCCGCACATTCATCCCTTCAAAGAATGAAATATAGGGGGGGGGGGACTCCAGTTTTAAAAACAAACAAACAAACATAACCGACAAAAGCAAACTTACATGTCTTAGAACATAATACTGATTCTTAACATTAACTGAGTCAACCACCTTATTAACTTAAGTTTCTTTAATCTCGGGCGCACACGCGCGCGCGTATAAAGGCAGGTGAGCGATATAGGCCTAGTGAGCCTACTGGGTACGTCTCACACCACCCAATTTAACAGAAAAACAACAAAAAACAGAATCATTGATTACACAAATAAAAAAATTAGCCTAGCCTTTAAGTGATATATAGACAATTACTTCCTTACACATCTAAACCTTAAGGTATTAAATATATACACAAAAAACAAACAGCAATAAAAAGAATGGTTTTAATATTAACGGGAGATTAATAACCCTCGATAGGATTTCGGCTCAGGTTATACATAGGCTTTATCATATTGGCACATTTTATATAGTTAATATTAAAGTGTTGCTCGATGACCAATACTTAACAATGCATGAGTCGGCCGTTCTGTTTATTGTGTCTACGCATATATGTCAAAAATTGGTGATGGCATTCAAACGTAATTTCACTAAATTTTTATGGACATTAGCTATCTTTACTCCCCAACTTATGGCTAGAGCGACCTGTTTCATGGTTGCATAAGCGATGGGAAAAGGAGTCTCATCTTCATCATTTAACGTGTTAAACTGGGATATTGAGTTTTGATTACATCTAATGGGATCGGGAGAAAGTTTCTTTACGGGATAGTTAATGAGCGCGGCTCTCACGATGAATTGGGGTTTTAAATGTAACTCCGTCGACGTTTCGTTCTGTGGTAATGCTACTGAATGTAGGGAATGCTCGTTATCCGACTCTACCATCTGACTACGTTTACATGGGTATACCGCTTCCATACTTCCTTCTTCACCCATCGTCACCCAATTTGGCTGGTTTTCATCTTATGTACTTTCTTAGATCCAAGCCGGGATACAACGGCCTTGATTTCCACCTGATCCTTACTCAATGCCCTTTCATGTGCGAGCATTCTTTCTTTGTATTCTCTCTCTTCTCTTTCTGCTTGCGCTAGTTCTCTTTCCATCGGTATTGTTCTTTCTTCGGCTTCCCTTGCCGCTTGAGCTAGTTGTATTTCCATCTGTATTGTCTTTTCTTCTACTTCTCTCTCTCTCCATCTTAATTCTTCTTTCTTCGGCTTCACTTTCTGCTTTCGCCTGTTCTCTTTCCATCTGTCTTTATATTTTTCTTAATACTCCTTTCATCAGTCTCCTTCTTCCTTCGGCCTCTCTTTACATCTGAATTCTTCTTTCTTTTATTTTTCTTTCAATCAATATTCTTCTTTCTTTCTGCTTCTTTTTCACTTGTATTCTTATTTCTTCTGTGTCTCTTTTCATCTGTATTCTTCTTTCTTCTCCTTATATATCTCTCTGTCTTCCTCCTTTTCTGCTTCCTTTCCAACTATGTTTCTCTTTCTTCTGCTTATCTTTATTCTCTATCAATCCTTTCTTCTTCCTGGACGTAGTCTATTAGCTCTTAGCCTACTAGTCCAAAAATAATTCGGCCTAGGTGAAATCTTTCAAACGATTCCATTTTACCTCTGTTTGTACGTCAAAAACTCACCTATATGCTAAAGGTAGTTATGCAAACTCAAAAAGTAGGGCGCTGCCTAACTCACCCTTACCACAACATTTTTCTACCTATTGAAATACCACCCCTCCAAAATTAATAACATTAAAAGGATAATCACCGACAATTGACCAAAATTTATAGACGGACCTGATACTCTTATTATGCTTAACCTTTCCTCGAACGCTAGGAACAAATTTATTATTACTGAAGGGAAGCAATACAAACAAGTATAGTGAGTTCTTCTAATACCTATAAAACCTGCCACCAAATATTTAAGTCGTGGTATAAGGGCCGACTTTGTGTACGCAGGTTTGTTACGCACTTCAATAACTCCGTGATTTCGTTTTTTTTCTAAGACTGCTATATTACTTTATTTATTTAATCTTTTGCTTTACTTTTTTATCAGGGAGGATTTCTATAGCCATGCGCAGCGTTTCGAGGACTGAGTTAAATACTTCTAATCAAAAATATATCTTTAATTGCAACATAAAACAGTTAAAGATGAAAAACAAACTTTACATCTATAAATACACGGGTCTATATTAAACTTACAACTTTAAATTAATGAATATAAAGTAATGGTTGACCCCAAGCTCACTTTAATACTGAACGCTAATTGACACTCAAAAATAATTGAATTTCTTTGCCTTTAAAAAAACCCACAAGTGAATCCGGCTGAAGAATGACCTTGACTTTGGGTCTTATGTAGACGGGAGAAGTGGTTTGGGGTTCGGCGCGTGGGTGCGTTCGCAGACGCCTAGCCGTTTGTCTGGCGAGGAGACTGACTTGAAGCAACAGGTAATTTCGTTGAGAGCGACGGATGGCGTTAAGCCCGTTGTCTTAGTCAGACGATTTAAGCAACGGGACCATGGAGGTATGCTTTTTTCAATCGTAGGGTTAATCTTGAGATGCTTCGCACTGGCGAGCGATGAAGAAAAGTGAATCGTTTGACGAAGGGGGGGAGACCGAGGGGGAGTTCACTTTGGGTATTCCTCAATGGCGAGGACTATCTCTGTTTTTTGTTGAAAACCGAGCTAGGGGGTTTCTCTAACGATATGTATTAGAGTGATTCTCGATACAAGATTCTAATCTCCGGTGTGACAATCAGGAACTGATTCAGAATGAACTTCTCTGTTCCTTTTTTATTTGATTGCCGGGCCCTGCCGCCGGACTTCGTCGTGTTGATCTCTAACTCGTTCTTCCTGTTCTTCTCCAGTTATTCACCTATATACTTCAACGACCCACTGGGCGTAGGAGAAGGGGGGATGGGGGCTTATGTAGTAAGCCTCTCTCTTATAGCGACGCTTTTCAGAGCGTCTTAACTTAGCCCTAAAGGCATCTTCTGGCTTTTGGTCGCAGCTCCTATAATTTCGTCTATTACGCGAAATTGGATCCCAAATCTTAGGGTAAATAGTGCCTGTTTTAACATTGTTATTGCACCTAGTCTCCTCCCTTTGGTATTGTTTATGCACGCTGTGACAGAAATCTGTTGATCCGTACTTTTCGGGGTCAAATGTAGCGTCTGGCGGCCAGCGGTTCGATGGGAGAGGGGAAGAGGGTAAATAATCGAATTACACCGCCTAGCGACTGGACGCTGTTGCACCCCAATGGAGCATCTGTTTTTAGGGTGGGATATCGATTTCCACACATTCCTCCCTTCGAATAACGTAATTAACAGCGGGGGGGGGACGATGACTCCAGTGAAAAAAAAACATAATAACCGACAAAAGCAAACTTACATGTCTTAGAACATAATATTTATTTTTACCATTAACTGAGTCAACCACCTTATTAATTAAGTTTCTTTAATCTCAGGCCCACACGCGCGCGCGTACAAAAGCAAGTGAGCGACCTAGGCCTCGTGAGCCTGCTGGGTAGGTCTCACACCGCCATTTTAACAGAAAAAAAAACAAAAACAAAATCATTGATTTTCTAAAGGAAAAAAATGAGCCTGGCTCTTACGTAGTATCTACACAGTTACTTCCTTTCACATCTAAACCTCAAGACATTAAATATATACACAAAACACAAACAACAATAATGGTTTTAATATTACGGCTCAGGTTATACATAGGCTTTATCATATTGGCACTTTTATATAGTTAATATTAAAGTGGTGTTTGATGACCAATACTTTACAACGCATGAGTCGGCCGTTCTGGTTATTGTGTCTACGCATATATGTCAAAAACTGGTGATTGCATTCAAACGTACTTTCATTAACTTTTTTTATGGACACTGACTATCTTTACTCCCCACCTTATAGCTAGAGCGGCCTATTCCATGGTTGCATAAGCAATTGGAAAAGGAGACCCATCTTTATCATTTAACAAGCTAAACTGGGAGATCGCGTTTGGATTCCATGTAATGGGGTCGGGGGAAAGTTTATTTACGGGGTCATTAACGGGCGCGGCTCTCACGGCGAATTGGGGTTTAAATGTAACTCCGTCGACGTTTCGTTTTGGGGGAAGGGTACTGAGTATAAAGGATATTCGTTATCCGACTCTACCATCTAACTAGGTTTACATGAGTATACCGCTTCCATACTTCCTTCTTTATCCATCGTCACCTTATTTGGCTGGTTTTCATCTTATGTACTTTCTTAGCTCCAGGACGGGATACAACGGCCTTGATTTCCACCTGATCCTTGCTCAATGCCCTTTATGTGCGAACATTCTTTCTTTCTCTTCTCTCTCTTCTCGTTCCGCTTGCGTTAGTTCTCTTTCTATCTGTATTATTTTTTATTCCCCTTCTCTTTTCTCCTCTATTTTTCTTTCTTCGGCTTCTCTTTCCGTTTAAGCTAGTTCTCTTTCCATCTGCATTCTTCTTTCTTTCGCATCTCTTTCCGTCTGTCTTTCTATTTTCTGCTACTTAAAATTACATCTCGCTTCTTCTTTCTTCGGCCTCTTTTTCCATTTGTATTCTTTTATTTTCATTTCCATCAATATTCTTCTTTCTTCTGCTTCTCTTTTCACCTGCATTCTTTTTTCTTTGGCCTCTCTTTTCAACTGTATTCTTCTTTATTTTGCTTCTCCGTTCAACTGTATTATTCTTTCCTTTGCTATTCTACCCCTCAGTATTCTTCTTTCCTCTGCTTCTCTTTTCATCTCTATTCTTATTTCTTCTATGTCTATTTTCATCTGTATTCTTCTTTCTTCTCCTTATATATCCATATGTCTTCTTATTTATTCTGCTTCTATTTCCAACTGTGTTCTGTTTCTTCTGCTTCTCTTTCTTCTCTTTCATTCATTTCTTCTTCCTGGACATAGTCCATTAGCTCTTGGCCTCCTAGTTCAAAAATAATTCGGCCTAGGTGGGATCTTTCACACGATTCCATTTACCTCTGTTTGTACGGCAAAAACTCACCGATATGCTAAAGGTACTTGTGCAACCTCGAACATGTAGGGAGCTGCCTAACTCACCCTTACCACAACACTTTCTGCTAATTGGAATACCCCCCCCCAAACAAATAAATAATAAGATTAACGAGCTAATCACCCCCAATTAAGTCCATATGTGTGAGTTATCGCGATAACGATGTTGGCTTATCCGATATTCTTTTCCGCGTTATCGATTAATCGGTATCGCCGATACTTTTGGTTCCAAACTAGCGATAATCAAAAATTTCAGTTCAGTTTTTTGTTCCAGTTTAGCACAGGGCGATCCGCGCGTGCCTTGGAGGCAGAAATATGTATGTCCGAGCTGTGAGGAGGATCCTCAAAACCTATCAGGAGATGAAGGAGGGCATCACCAGGTAAGAAACTAGGAAACAGTATTCAAATATTTTAAATATTGTATTATAAAATAACACTATATATAGTCAATAATCAATATTGCATTATAATTTTGGATTTATCGATTTATCGGTTATCGCACCCACCTATGCAATTAACCACAAATTTATCGACGGATCTGATCCTCTTATTATGCTTAACCTTTCCTCGAACGCTAGGCACAAATTTATTATTACTGAAGGGAAGCAATACAAACAAGTATAGTGAGTTCTTCTAATACCTATAAAACCTGCCACCAAATATTTAAGTCGTGGTATAAGGGCCGAGTTTGTGTACGCAGGTTTGTTACGCACTTCAATAACTCCGTGATTTCGTTTTTTTTCTAAGACTGCTATATTACTTTATTTATTTAATCTTTTGCTTTACTTTTTTATCAGGGAGGATTTCTATAGCCATGCGCAGCGTTTCGAGGACTGAGTTAAATACTTCTAATCAAAAATATATCTTTAATTGCAACATAAAACAGTTAAAGATGAAAAACAAACTTTACATCTATAAATACACGGGTCTATATTAAACTTACAACTTTAAATTAATGAATATAAAGTAATGGTTGACCCCAAGCTCACTTTAATACTGAACGCTAATTGACACTCAAAAATAATTGAATTTCTTTGCCTTTAAAAAAACCCACAAGTGAATCCGGCTGAAGAATGACCTTGACTTTGGGTCTTATGTAGACGGGAGAAGTGGTTTGGGGTTCGGCGCGTGGGTGCGTTCGCAGACGCCTAGCCGTTTGTCTGGCGAGGAGACTGACTTGAAGCAACAGGTAATTTCGTTGAGAGCGACGGATGGCGTTAAGCCCGTTGTCTTAGTCAGACGATTTAAGCAACGGGACCATGGAGGTATGCTTTTTTCAATCGTAGGGTTAATCTTGAGATGCTTCGCACTGGCGAGCGATGAAGAAAAGTGAATCGTTTGACGAAGGGGGGGAGACCGAGGGGGAGTTCACTTTGGGTATTCCTCAATGGCGAGGACTATCTCTGTTTTTTGTTGAAAACCGAGCTAGGGGGTTTCTCTAACGATATGTATTAGAGTGATTCTCGATACAAGATTCTAATCTCCGGTGTGACAATCAGGAACTGATTCAGAATGAACTTCTCTGTTCCTTTTTTATTTGATTGCCGGGCCCTGCCGCCGGACTTCGTCGTGTTGATCTCTAACTCGTTCTTCCTGTTCTTCTCCAGTTATTCACCTATATACTTCAACGACCCACTGGGCGTAGGAGAAGGGGGGATGGGGGCTTATGTAGTAAGCCTCTCTCTTATAGCGACGCTTTTCAGAGCGTCTTAACTTAGCCCTAAAGGCATCTTCTGGCTTTTGGTCGCAGCTCCTATAATTTCGTCTATTACGCGAAATTGGATCCCAAATCTTAGGGTAAATAGTGCCTGTTTTAACATTGTTATTGCACCTAGTCTCCTCCCTTTGGTATTGTTTATGCACGCTGTGACAGAAATCTGTTGATCCGTACTTTTCGGGGTCAAATGTAGCGTCTGGCGGCCAGCGGTTCGATGGGAGAGGGGAAGAGGGTAAATAATCGAATTACACCGCCTAGCGACTGGACGCTGTTGCACCCCAATGGAGCATCTGTTTTTAGGGTGGGATATCGATTTCCACACATTCCTCCCTTCGAATAACGTAATTAACAGCGGGGGGGGGACGATGACTCCAGTGAAAAAAAAACATAATAACCGACAAAAGCAAACTTACATGTCTTAGAACATAATATTTATTTTTACCATTAACTGAGTCAACCACCTTATTAATTAAGTTTCTTTAATCTCAGGCCCACACGCGCGCGCGTACAAAAGCAAGTGAGCGACCTAGGCCTCGTGAGCCTGCTGGGTAGGTCTCACACCGCCATTTTAACAGAAAAAAAAACAAAAACAAAATCATTGATTTTCTAAAGGAAAAAAATGAGCCTGGCTCTTACGTAGTATCTACACAGTTACTTCCTTTCACATCTAAACCTCAAGACATTAAATATATACACAAAACACAAACAACAATAATGGTTTTAATATTACGGCTCAGGTTATACATAGGCTTTATCATATTGGCACTTTTATATAGTTAATATTAAAGTGGTGTTTGATGACCAATACTTTACAACGCATGAGTCGGCCGTTCTGGTTATTGTGTCTACGCATATATGTCAAAAACTGGTGATTGCATTCAAACGTACTTTCATTAACTTTTTTTATGGACACTGACTATCTTTACTCCCCACCTTATAGCTAGAGCGGCCTATTCCATGGTTGCATAAGCAATTGGAAAAGGAGACCCATCTTTATCATTTAACAAGCTAAACTGGGAGATCGCGTTTGGATTCCATGTAATGGGGTCGGGGGAAAGTTTATTTACGGGGTCATTAACGGGCGCGGCTCTCACGGCGAATTGGGGTTTAAATGTAACTCCGTCGACGTTTCGTTTTGGGGGAAGGGTACTGAGTATAAAGGATATTCGTTATCCGACTCTACCATCTAACTAGGTTTACATGAGTATACCGCTTCCATACTTCCTTCTTTATCCATCGTCACCTTATTTGGCTGGTTTTCATCTTATGTACTTTCTTAGCTCCAGGACGGGATACAACGGCCTTGATTTCCACCTGATCCTTGCTCAATGCCCTTTATGTGCGAACATTCTTTCTTTCTCTTCTCTCTCTTCTCGTTCCGCTTGCGTTAGTTCTCTTTCTATCTGTATTATTTTTTATTCCCCTTCTCTTTTCTCCTCTATTTTTCTTTCTTCGGCTTCTCTTTCCGTTTAAGCTAGTTCTCTTTCCATCTGCATTCTTCTTTCTTTCGCATCTCTTTCCGTCTGTCTTTCTATTTTCTGCTACTTAAAATTACATCTCGCTTCTTCTTTCTTCGGCCTCTTTTTCCATTTGTATTCTTTTATTTTCATTTCCATCAATATTCTTCTTTCTTCTGCTTCTCTTTTCACCTGCATTCTTTTTTCTTTGGCCTCTCTTTTCAACTGTATTCTTCTTTATTTTGCTTCTCCGTTCAACTGTATTATTCTTTCCTTTGCTATTCTACCCCTCAGTATTCTTCTTTCCTCTGCTTCTCTTTTCATCTCTATTCTTATTTCTTCTATGTCTATTTTCATCTGTATTCTTCTTTCTTCTCCTTATATATCCATATGTCTTCTTATTTATTCTGCTTCTATTTCCAACTGTGTTCTGTTTCTTCTGCTTCTCTTTCTTCTCTTTCATTCATTTCTTCTTCCTGGACATAGTCCATTAGCTCTTGGCCTCCTAGTTCAAAAATAATTCGGCCTAGGTGGGATCTTTCACACGATTCCATTTACCTCTGTTTGTACGGCAAAAACTCACCGATATGCTAAAGGTACTTGTGCAACCTCGAACATGTAGGGAGCTGCCTAACTCACCCTTACCACAACACTTTCTGCTAATTGGAATACCCCCCCCCCCAAACAAATAAATAATAAGATTAACGAGCTAATCACCCCCAATTAAGTCCATATGTGTGAGTTATCGCGATAACGATGTTGGCTTATCCGATATTCTTTTCCGCGTTATCGATTAATCGGTATCGCCGATACTTTTGGTTCCAAACTAGCGATAATCAAAAATTTCAGTTCAGTTTTTTGTTCCAGTTTAGCACAGGGCGATCCGCGCGTGCCTTGGAGGCAGAAATATGTATGTCCGAGCTGTGAGGAGGATCCTCAAAACCTATCAGGAGATGAAGGAGGGCATCACCAGGTAAGAAACTAGGAAACAGTATTCAAATATTTTAAATATTGTATTATAAAATAACACTATATATAGTCAATAATCAATATTGCATTATAATTTTGGATTTATCGATTTATCGGTTATCGCACCCACCTATGCAATTAACCACAAATTTATCGACGGATCTGATCCTCTTATTATGCTTAACCTTTCCTCGAACGCTAGGCACAAATTTATTATTACTGAAGGGAAGCAATACAAACAAGTATAGTGAGTTCTTCTAATACCTATAAAACCTGCCACCAAATATTTAAGTCGTGGTATAAGGGCCGACTTTGTGTACGCAGGTTTGTTACGCACTTCAATAACTCCGTGATTTCGTTTTTTTTCTAAGACTGCTATATTACTTTATTTATTTAATCTTTTGCTTTACTTTTTTATCAGGGAGGATTTCTATAGCCATGCGCAGCGTTTCGAGGACTGAGTTAAATACTTCTAATCAAAAATATATCTTTAATTGCAACATAAAACAGTTAAAGATGAAAAACAAACTTTACATCTATAAATACACGGGTCTATATTAAACTTACAACTTTAAATTAATGAATATAAAGTAATGGTTGACCCCAAGCTCACTTTAATACTGAACGCTAATTGACACTCAAAAATAATTGAATTTCTTTGCCTTTAAAAAAACCCACAAGTGAATCCGGCTGAAGAATGACCTTGACTTTGGGTCTTATGTAGACGGGAGAAGTGGTTTGGGGTTCGGCGCGTGGGTGCGTTCGCAGACGCCTAGCCGTTTGTCTGGCGAGGAGACTGACTTGAAGCAACAGGTAATTTCGTTGAGAGCGACGGATGGCGTTAAGCCCGTTGTCTTAGTCAGACGATTTAAGCAACGGGACCATGGAGGTATGCTTTTTTCAATCGTAGGGTTAATCTTGAGATGCTTCGCACTGACGAGCGATGAGCAAAAGTGAATCCTTTCACGAATCAGGTGGGTGGGGTTCACTTTGGGTATTCCTCAATGGCGAGGACTATCTCTGTTTTTTGTTGAAAACCGCGCTAGGGGGTTTCTCTAACGAGAGATGTATGAGAGTGATTCTCGATACAAGATTCTAATCTCCGGTGTGACAATCAGGAACTGATTCAGAATAAACTTCTTCTGTCCTTTTTTTTTTTTGATTGCCGGGCCCTGCCACCGGACTTCGTCGTGTCAATCTCTAACTCGATCTTCCTGTTCTTCTCCAGTTATTTCCCTATATAATTCACCGACTCATTGGGGGTAGGGGAAAAGGGCTTATGTAATAAGCCTCTCTCCTATATCGACGCTTTTCAGAGCGTCTTAACTTAGCCCTAAAGGCATCTTTTGGCTCTTGGTCGCAGCTCCTATAATTTCGTCTATTACGCGAAAATAGATCCTAAATCTTAGGGGAAATAGTGCCTGTTTAAACATTGTCATTGCACCTGGTCTCCTCTCCTTGGTATTGCCTATGCACGTTGTGACAGAAATCTCAGGGTTAAATGTGGCGTCTGGTGGCCAGCAGGTCGAGGTGGGAGAGAGAGAGGAGGGGTCCTTAAGAATCGGGTTACAACGTCTAACATCTGGACGCTGGGGTACCCGAATGGAGCATCAGTTATTAGGGTGGGATATCGATTCCCCCCCCCATTATATATATATATATATATATATATATATATATATATATATATATATATATATATATATATATATATATATATATGGGCATTATCGGGATTGCGATTTCGGGTTATCGGTTTTCCGATATTTTTTTCCTTTTTCCGCGTTATCGATTCATCGGTATCGCCGTTACTTTTGGTTCCAAACCAACGCTAATACATAATTTCAGTTTTTGGTTTCAGTTTAGCACAGGGGCGAGCCGCGCGTTCCTTGGCAGAAATAGGTAGGTCCGAACTGGGAAGAGGATCCTCAAATCCTATGAGGAGATGAAGGAGAGCCTAACCAGCCAAGAAGCAGTATTTAAATATTCTTACTATTATATTATAAAATGACGCTATATATAGTCAATAACCAATATTGTATTACAATTTTGGATTTATCGATTTATTGGTTATTACCTTATCGGGCGATAAATTTATCGCTAGTTATCGATTATCGGTTATCGCCGATAAGGTTATCATACCAGTCCTATGAGACAAACTTACAACTCAAATGCAGGATCGCGAAGCACTTGGGTTTGTCTCATAGGACTGGTATTCCCATTTCTAAACCTGAAGCCTCTTCCATCAGGCAACATTCAGAGTATCACCATCATCCTCTTAATTCTAATTCATTTATTATATTATCTTCAGCCTTAACTTCTCTCGATTTGAAAATCTTAGAGTCATTATATATCAATAAAATAAATCCAAACCTAAATAATTACTCTGCCTGTATTAAACTATTCACAATATAACCAACCAACACTTCAATAGATTAACTAGCCAACCGACCAGCCGAACAAATTTCGTTAGTAGTTTTTTATGGTTAGTTAGTTGATTTCTCAACTCCGACGATAAAGGTTAGTCACTTTGTTCATTCTGATTTGTTTCCGTTTTTTTTTTTGCTGTTTTTTCTAATGTAATATAACACGCTATTTTTTATTTACTCCAGTAATTTTTAATATGTGATATTCAAGTCACTTTATGTTATAATTTACGGTTCTATTATTTTTTTTATTTTAAATCACACTGGGTAGTATTATTTAATTTTATATATGTTGTTATTAGTGTTTTTACTTAAATTTTAATAATTGTCGCTTTTTTAGGCTACCATTATTTAATGCATTCTTTTAACTGTTATCAATTAATGTTCCTTCCCCTTCTCATAAGTCGACATAGTCGCTGAAGATGGTCCTAGTAAAGGTCCGAAACGTCTCGACAATAAATGATTAGTGTAATCACCTAGGTCTTCATATTCCTGCTATATATATATATATATATATATATATATATATATATATATATATATATATATATATATATATATATATATATATATATATATATATATGTAGGACAGAAGATTCTTTCCGGTTAGTCCAAGGGACTCGCTTGCGATTTCAATCGGTCGAACGAAGACTTGCTGTCGCGTATTATGGAACTTCCCCCTCCCCCCCCCAAAAAAAAAAATACGCACAACGACGCGATTATTATTTTCCGTTTAAGCACTCGGAAATAAATGCTTCACTGAAAAGATAAAATTCCGCTGGGGAATAAATGAGATGCACATTCTCGAGAAGTTACACATAGTAACCATACATGGTAAATAAGAAATGGTTACACAAATAACATAGTTTGCGGGTGGCAAATAGGAGATTAAAATGTAAAAGATTATTTCGCCGTACCTTCTTAATAGCCAAAGCTTTCAGCCTTATAACCACCTAGAAATAAAGAAAAGAATACCTTTAAAAAACCTTTTAACAGATTCTTTAAAGACCCTTCCAAACCTGACACCAGTTTTTTATTATATATATATATATATATATATATATATATATATATATATATATATATATATATATATATATATATATATATATATATATATATATATATATATATATTATATTCAGATGGAGCAGCGGTCAAGGGGTGACCTTCGTTCGTTGCCCAGCAGCGGCAGACGAGGGGGAGAGGGGAAGACCTTATATCGTAGATAGAACTACGCCACGGTGTTTTCCGATCTGGATGAGGCCCATGATACCGCATAGCGATACCGTTTCATGTAGATTCTTCACACGATGGGGCGAGGGGATAACTCCTAATCTTTATATCTGAATTTTTGCGAGATCGTCGATTCCTCGTTAGGGATGTGGGAGCCCTCTCCAGCCCAACGAAGCAGGAAGAGGGTGTCCCGCAGGGAAGTGTCCACAGTGTCACACTCTTTGCAGACCCGGGTTCGAGTCCAGGCCATAAATTCAAAACTTTTTTTCCATGGCGTTATTTCTGTCTTCTCGGTAAAGGATCGCCTTCAATGTGCCGCCCTGAGCTCCTTTGATTCTGGATTCTTCTAATGTCCCTCTATCTTACCTTTAAAAAAACCTCCGGTTTCTTGTCTCATTTGCTCATTCGCGTCCAATTCTTATTCCTCTTGTAATATATATATATATATATATATATATATATATATATATATATATATATATATATATATATATATATATATATATACTAGGTTGAGGAATAGGGTTCTTGCGTTTTTTTTAATGTTGTGTTAATTTAAGTTTTTTTGACTTGCACATATTAAGAAACAATAATAAATAATGAGAGCAAAATTTTCAAAGGTTAGGCTACGTCTTGAAGTTGAGTAATAAATCATTGCGGTTTATTTAAAAGTTGTGTTAATTTAATTTTTTTTCTGTACCCTCAAAATGGAATGTCAAGTTGAAAGAAAGGTGCATTTTCGACACTTGTTGTTACTCATTTTCAATCGAGATGGGAACAATGCAGACGCAGCCAAAGCTCGTCACGATATTTGTGCTGTGTACGGAGAGAATGCTTTATCAGAAAGGACAGCTCAATGGTGGTTTTCACGTTTCAAAAACGGCCATTTTAATCTAAATTACGAAGAACGTTCTGGTCGCCCCATTGAGTTGGATGAAGATCGATTGAACGACCTTCATGAAAATCCTCGTCACCCACTAGAGAATTGGCTGTACAATTCGCGTGTGATCAGGAAACTGTAGTGAATCACTTTCATTCGATGGGGAAAGTTAAAAAACTCGGTGCATGGGTTCCGCACGCTTTGAGCGAAATCAACAAACTTCAACGGTCCACGATGGCCGCAGGTTTGCTTGCTCGTCACAAGGCTACTCGTGGATATAAGGACAGATTTCTTCATCGCATCATCACTGGCGACGAAAAGTGGTGTGTGTATGTCAACATGAACCATCGAAAACAATGGCTTAGCCCCAATAAAAAAAAACACTTCCGCGATTAGAGAAAGGACTTCATCCACGAAAGACAATGCTGTGTGTGTGGTGTGATTGTGAAGGCATCATTCTTTATGAGCTCCTTGCGAACAACGAGATTGTCAATGCAAAACTCTACGTTCAACAAATGTATCGACTCGCCGAAGCTATTCGTGAAAAGCGATCTCATCGACGTTATGGAGTCCTTCTGCATCACGACAATGCTCGTCCTCACATGGCCAATATGAACAAAGACGCCATCCAAACGCTTAATTGGGAAATCCTGCCGCATCCTCCATATTCGCCAGACTTGGTTCCATCAGATTTTTATCTGTTCCGATCGCTCCCTAACAATTTGCGCGGCGTTTCGTTCAATACTGATGTGGAATTAATAACCTGGTTAGACGAATTCTTCGAGTCAAAATCCAGAGATTTGAGCGAACAAAGAAACGTAAAACAAGACCCTAGCACAATCATTACGCTAAGTGTTGAAACACCATGGAACCAAGAATGTCCACCACGCGGGTATAAAAGACGCCAAGGCTTCGGATATGGCTTACAAAGAAAGGCGCCGGTCAAAAACAAGACCAAAGAAAGAGTGGGATTACCACTTCCAGCGAGCCTTGTTTTTGAACAAGTCCAGATCGGAGTGAATCCGTGAATGGCGGAAGAAGTGCACTATCACTCTTGCTTGGCTACGGAAAACAGGAAGCTGTGCGGTTCATTGGGTAGTGCGAGATATGGGATTCAATGCCTGTTAGAGCCGAAACTAATTGGAATATGAGTCACACAAAATGAGATCGAAAACATAGCAATGAAAATCCTTCGACAACACACAGGTAATAACGTTGATGCTAAAGCAAAAAGTGTGTAAGTTTCCTGTGGGAAGCACTTTTTCGCTCAAGCGTCGGGGGTAGGCACGTCTCCCTCGGTTTTGGAGAAAACGACCCACAACAAACGGTCAAATAAAGTGGAGGTCAGGCTCCTTCAAAAAGTCGTATAGTCCAAAGTCTGTGATCACGAACTCGTCCCAAGTACCAGGGACACGCGGTAGCGACCACACTCGTCCTGGTACCGGGACAGCTAACGTGCGCAAAGATCATCCAGACTGAGGCATTCAACAAGAATGTACCGAACAGTCTGGGGGACAACACAGTCGTCACAATAGGGTGCAGGCGAGCGCTTCATCAAATAGCAGTGCATCCCGAGAGTGTGTCCAATTCGGAGACAACAGAAAGCAACCTAAAGCCGTCGAGGCATTGGGGGGGATAGGTCCATGAGAAGAGTCGTGGCGCAATGGCACCCAGCTTCAAGTTCCCCTCCACCATTTCAAATCTTCTTTGCCAAACAGCCAGGAGAGTTGCCCGTATTCCTGCCATGTAATCGGTGTGAGGAAGAGCGAAACGCTTGGTTGGACGCCCAGTCTTCGCGGACTCTTTGGCGCTCTCAATCCCACAAGTCAAAGAACCCAGAAGAAGATGCTCTCGACATCCGCCCAGCTCGCCAAAACCGTGGCGTCACGGATATCGTGAACCAGGGGATGCGGGGATTCCACTGATCTGAGAGCTCCCAGAACGCTTTGTGAGTCGCCCTATATCACAATCCGGTCTCTGAACCGGGCACGTTGCGTTATCTCTCATATCGATCGATCAATTGCAACCAGCTCGGCTGTGAAGACAGACGCAGCGACTGGTAAAGCCCCGCTAACTTCAAACAGAAGGATACAGCGTGGAAAACGAGCATCTATTGGGACTTGAAGCAATCCGTATACACTGGCACGGTTCCAGCGTGACATGAAGTGTGTTCCAAAAATGTCTACCGCAGTACTCCCGGCGCTGTAGAAACTTTGGGAGCAGAGGCATGGTGACAAATAGTCACAGTTGGTACCCTCCACAGTGGCGTCATGGGCAGAACCAGGGGCGCTACCGGCCCAAGAGCTATACCGAACTGTCGAAACAGTTTCCTAGCAGTAAACCCGAAGAGCTTAGGGTATGACTAGCGTCTCTCGGAGGCATATACACAGTCGAAATCAGCTACGGATGCACTGAGAGCTGTTGGCCACTGATAGAGGGATCTGGCTCGCACGTAAGGCGAATAATGCACTGAGCACGGGGCAGAGCGAGTCGCATGTCCCCCGCATCGACAAGTAGGCTCTCAATGGGAAACGTGCGGAAGGCACCGGTCGTCAGGCGAAGGCCAATGTGGTGGATCGATCCACCTTCCGCTATACACGGTCGGCTGCGGATGCATAAAACTCACCCGCAGTCGAACTGAGAACGAACAAAGGATCGACAAAAAGTAAGGCAGTAGTACTATCAGCCCACCAGGCGCTGAACGTCACAGAGAGAAGAATATCCATGGCGCGGGTACAAGAGACCCTAAGGCTGCGAATATGAGCCTCCCAAGTGATGCGTCGGTCGAATACAAGACCAAGGAAACGGTGCGAGTGCACCACTTCCAGCTGAACCCCATTTAGAAACAGGTCCGTGTCAGGGTAGAGCCGTGGATGGCGGCAGAAATTTACCACCTTAGTCTTGGCCAAGGAAATCCGAAGCCTGTGCGTTTCTGCATAGCGAGAGTCGTGGTTCAATGTCTGTTAGAGCCGACACTCCAGAGTTAGCATTTGAGCCGCGCCAAAAGAGATCGAAAGGTCGTCCACGTAGAGCGTAGCGAGAACATCATCCGGCAGCACCGAGGTGATGCTCAGGGTAAAGAGTGTGACACTGAGGAAACCTTCTTCCTGCTTGATTGGACTGGAAAGGGCCCCCAGCACCCGTGCGGGCAATCGACGATCTTGCAAAAATTCAGATATAAAGATTGCGAGACGTCCCCTCGCCCCATCGTGTGGAGAGTCTCTATGATACCGTATCGTCATGCGGTGTCTTAGCCTTCTCCAGATTGAAAAACACCGTGGCGTACTGCTGTCTACGATAGAAGGCCATGCAGAGGGAATTTTCCAGTCGGAGCAGATCATCTGACGTGAAGTGGAACAGGCGGAAACCGCACTGTGCAGAAGACAGATGACCTCCGCTGTCCAGAAAGAAGGCTAATCTAACATTTACCAATTTCTCCATCAACTTTCACACACACGAGGTTAGAGATATTGGGCGGAAATCGGCTGCGAAAAGCGAGCACAGTAGCGATTCCCGATGAGTCTGGGAGAATACATCTATCCAGATACTGTTCAACAAATCTAACAGAAAGACCATGCCTCGCTCACCCAGGTGTCGAAGTACTGCGTACAGGAAACCATCCAGACCAGGGGCGGTGTCCACGCACTAAGCGAGAACGAAACGCAACTAAATCAAAGTAAACATGTTGTTGAAGGGTTCTACACCTCTGAAGGTTAAGTCTAGTCGTAGGCCTTCCGCGATATCAGGACGCGAGATGAATGCTGGCGGAGCAGCATCCCAGCTAGAGAATGCAAAGAAAGTGATTACGAATTATTGCGCCAAAGACGCGGTCCCATTCCCCTGAAGAACGGGAAGGGGTTCCTGCGAGAATCCTTTTGACTCGCTTCCACACTTCTGCAGGAGGTGTCTTTCCTGTTAAGTGAATACACGTATGCCCGTTAAGAAGAGCGGCGGGCGTACTTCTGAATATACTGGAACCTAACCCTAGCTCGACGACATGCACCGACAGTAAAGTCGTTCTGACGGCGCTTATAGTGCATGTAGGCATAACGCTTCTGTTTGAGTGCCGGCCCAAGCCTTTATGGGGCTCTAAGCAGAATTTCCTTTGGGGGCCTCACACCACTACAACCACAGTAGATGCTTGATCGTTGCATAGGTTACACTGTCAGTGTAACAAAATCCACTATCATCTGCATTTTTCGTAGTTGGTTTACATGCTTTACAGCCGACTTGTTCACCTATCTGACTTTTCACATTAAACGTCAACCACTCAAATCACGTTGCATCTAGTTGGACAGTGGCAGGAGGATCAACCTATTATTGTACCAACTATGCAAATGATATAAGAATCGATTTTTCTGTAATAAAATTTCATTTATATTACAAATCATTGTTTTTCTTTTATTTAAAAAAAAATATCATGACATTTCAAGCGCTCGTGGGGGCCTTAAGCGAGCGCTTAGGTCACTTATTCCTCGGGCCGGCCCAACGCCTCACATTGGAATGACCACCGCGGGAGCGGTCGGCGTGCAAAACGGCCAAAGTTCTAGGAATAGTAGTTAGGCCCACGGCGATGAGGTTGTCGTAGAAGAACTCAGCGGCCTCATCTACCGACCTAAACTCCTCGACTGAGATAGAGAAATCAGTGATTTTCTGAAATGCTGACCACGGCGCCCACGCAGGGAACCACCGGGACGGGCGCTCGTGTGGCAGCGGCCCAGAAAATGATATTTGAATGGTAAAGTGATCACTAGCATAGATGACATTGACTACCCCCATCCAAAACCAGGCTGTGCATCCGGGGAGCACAAAGATAGATCGAGGCAGAAAAACGAACCGGTTCTCGGGCAGTGATGCGTAAACCAATCCACATTTAGGACATCTATCTCCAGTTCGTCGATCAGGTCGGCAAGGACTTGACCTTTGGGATTAATCGAATAGTCTCCACAGTCTACCGTTCATATCTCCGAGCATGAGGAAGGGCCTTGGTAACCGTGCCGCGACGGAAATCCCCCGCGTCGAAGTTGGCTTAAGGGGCAATGTACGCAGAGTATACCTCCTATCCAAATGCAGCTGCACAACTACTGCCTGGCAGGATATATCTAAAGCAAGAACAACAGAGACATCATGCCGGGTGTAAATCGTGCATCCTGCTGCTCGGCCCCCATACCATTGTGGTGGTGTCGCAAAACCCTTATACCACGGGAGGGTGGGCAGGGGGCACGCGCCAAGCATGGTCTTCTGCAAAAAGATAGCCAACGGGGAACGGGAGACGACGACCCTCCGCAGCTCCTCTCAGTTGACCCGGAAACCGCGGCAATTCCATTGAAGGAATATCCCCTCCAGGCCTAGCTCGGAGATGCGGGGGCCCTCTTTGAAGAGAAGATCTTCACGGCAATAGCCGTACACTTTCCGGAGTCAGAATTTCGGGTGCTGTGGCTGGAGAATGCGCTGTCGCCTTCGAGGACTTATCGTCGGAGGTTTGGCTCGCCATGCGAGTCTTTTTCTCCCTTTGCCTCGAAACCTTAGGCAGACGGGGCAGGGGTCACTATTTTGGAGGATCCAACGTCTCCGAGAGACCCAGCCTACCCTCTGTGTGGGCGTAGGAGCCCAAGCTCCTTTAGTGCTGTCCTTTCGGGATGCAGCTTTAGGAACCACTAATTTCAGGAGTGTTGCCTCCTGAGAAGGGGGTGAGGAAGAGTCGCCTGACCGAAGGCGGCTCCGTCGCTGGTGAAGGGGGAAGAATTTTTTATTTGTTTTTAGATTTTCATACATGGGTATGGTTACCCTATTAGTGACACGGGACGCAATGTTCATCCCTCGCAGCGAGGGGTGAACACTAGGCCGGCAGAGCCGACTGCCGCCATTTAGCACAACACCTACCCTGTGGCCATGCAGCTCCACTTTAGGCTGGGCATAAAATTGATAGGCTGTGAAAAGTGAGAGAAAGGGTGAGGAAAGTGAGGGAGGGGATAAAGCAGGTTGTTAAAAACGCACCATCCCAAACTGGAGCTCAGGGGTGAGGAAACGTTGTCCCCTACCCTCTCAGCCCCGATCCGGGATAGTTGGGTGAGAGGAACCTGGTCGGCGTTTACCCTGTGAAATTAGGGGCTGACCAGAGAAAGTTGCGGGAGAGGTTGTAGGGAAGGTGAGGGAGCATGGTAAAAATGCAGGCTGTCAGAAAGGAGAAAAAATAAGCTGAGGCCGGACGGGGCGCAGTCCCGTCAGCACAGTTTTGTATCGTCATGTGGCTGCGGCTATCATAGGCCTTCTCCAGATCGAAAAACACCGTGTCGTAGTGTTGTCTAGGCGGGAAGCCCTCGCGTATAGCATGTTCTAGCAGGAGCAAAACATCTGACGTGAAGTGGAACCTGCGGAAGCCGCACTGAGTGGAAGACAGGTAGCCTAGGCTGTCCAGGATAAAGGGTAGTCTAATATTTACCAATTTCTCCATCACTTTTCACATGAAGGTTAGAGAGTGGGTGGAAACCGGCAGGGATAGAGTGATCTCTCCCCGTGTGGCGAAAAGCAAGCACAATAAACATTCGCTATGAACCTGGGAGGATACCCCAGGTCCAGATCTTTTTCACAAATCTAGCAAAAT
This sequence comes from Ceratothoa steindachneri, assembly GCA_963969495.1. Lineage (NCBI taxonomy): Eukaryota > Metazoa > Arthropoda > Malacostraca > Isopoda > Cymothoidae > Ceratothoa > Ceratothoa steindachneri. The sequence continues at coordinate 97,385,335 of OZ018317.1, read as the reverse complement.
GGCTATACCTCACTCGAATCCTGGCATACGGGATATGGTCTAGACCTAGAGTGTTGTCCGTACAAGAAGCGAGAGCCGATCGTAACTCAGCGTAATCTCTCCGCCTCGACGTAAGGTCTAATCGGCACCTTTAGCGACATCATGACGTGCATTCAATGCTGGCCCAGCACCATATCGGCTAGAGAATGGTGAGAAGGCTGTCAAGACTCCGCTACGTCCGTGGGTTCCGTGTTTGCGGTCTTATTATCTTGGAGGACGTGAGGTTGATCCCGCGAAAACTTGCTCCGAATTCCTTAAGATCGTTTGCACAAGACTCAAGAAAGGTCTTTCCAGTTAAGTAAAGACACGTATTCCCGCCAGTAAGAGCAGAGGACGTGCTTCAAACATACAGGAGCCGAGTCCTAGCTGGACGAAATTCACTCTCTGCAGGGATGTCCATGAGTCCAGCCCCTTTAAGCACAATGCAACCCATTATTATGTCCACGCTGAATGCCCTTCATAGCAATGAGGTGTTATGTGCTGTAGCATCTAGTCTAGTGAGGGTTCATCCCTGTGGAGAAGACCCCTAAGGTGCCCACTCAACAACTCTCTCACTGTTATAATTTCTAAAAATTAACTTTAGTTATGAGTAGAAAACTAATATCAACACGACGATTAAAATGACAGGAATATTAAACAAATCTATTTCACCCTAAAAAAATATAATTCTACTGCACTCAATAAATAACAAAGGCAAAATATCAAGAGGCTTTTGGAAATCACGATTTTGTTAATATGTCATAAATGGCCTTATAAGCTTTGTCAGCACATTCCAAAAATTCAGCTCCATTCCTCTTGGGTGGATAAGAAGATAACACAAGTCCCAATTTGTCATCTCTAATTTGGTATCTGAAACAAAATTAAAAAAAACAGGAATAAAGTATGTGTAATCAAGAAGGAAGATCACCAGACATCAGTGATTAGAAGTATTCTTTAAAATAGAGAGGTGCACACAGAGTTGATAAAATGACTCAATATTTTTTAGACTTTAAAGCTGAAATAAATTCTAATTATTAATATTTTTCAGTTCAATATCCTATAATCATTCTATATTATATTAAAAGTTTAGAAAAAGGTAATATACACAATTTTGCCTTTATTAGAGAAGAAATGCGTGTTGGCATGGAATGGATGAGTTTAGATGTGCTTTGTATATCGGTATTTCACTACAGTACCTGAATTAATGCTTCGATGAATCGAATTATTTGTTTTACCTTCTTTCTTTAATCATCGGTTTAAAATTAATAATAAATAATTCTAAGAACATATCAAAGTCTAACCGATTACAGCGAAATTAACCTACATCGGGTGTAATTTTTTTTTCAGCACCCATCTGGCAACTGCCTACCAAGGAATAAAGTCCCCGTAATCATCTTATGGGTCTAATGCTAGACTAGATTAGATACCAACCAAGCAAAAACAAAGGCAAAAATAGAGGGGGAGTAAACACGCTCCGGTGTCGAGGGAGCATGCGACCAACACCAAAGAGAGGAGTCAAATAAAATGGAGGCCAGCCTCCTCCAAGCAGTCAGTCCACAAGTATGCGTGTACGAACCCGTCCCGAATATAACGGACAAGAGGTAGCGGGAGAGGAAACGTGCATGAAGATCACCCAGAGTGGGACAAGTCTGTCGTCGCAGTAAGATGCAGGGGAGCGCTCCATGAAATGGCAGTGCGTATCGCTAGTGTGTCCAATTAGAAAACGAACTGAACCCGTCGCCGCATTGGGAGGGGTGGGGGGTAGGTCATGGGAACAGTCTGGGCGACATGGCACGCAAGTTCCCTTCGACCGTCCCACATCTTTTTTTTACCAGGCAGCCACGAGGGCAGACCTGATTCCTGGTAGGTGTCAGTGTGAGGAAGAGCGAAACGCTGGTCTGATCGCCCACTCCTCGCGGGCTCTTTGGCGCCTTCATTCCCCACATGTCAAGGATCCCAGCAGAAGATAATTTCGACATCCGATCGGCTCGCGGCAACCGTGGCGTCACGGATACTAGGATCCAGGGGGTGCGGATATTCCAATGTATCGATGAGATCACACAGGGTGCTTTGTGGCTCGCTAAAGATCATAATCCGGCCTTTGAACCGGACACGACGCGTTATGTCCCGTACCGAGAGGTGTATTGCAATCAGCCTCGCCGCGAAGACAGACGCAGTGCCTGACAGAGCCCCACTGACTTGAAACCGAGGAAATACAGCGTGGAGGCCGACCCCCTCATAGGATTTGGAGAGATCTGTCTACACTGGTACGGTTCCCAGCGTGACACGAAGTGTCATCCAAATAATTCCGAACGCAATACTCCTGGCGATGTGGAAATTTTGGGAGTAGAAGCGTGGCGACAAATAAGACAAAAGTGGTACCTTTCAAAGTAACGTCCTGGGAAGAACCAGAGGTACCACCAGCCCGAGAGCTAAACCGAGTTGTCGAAGGTGTTTCCTAGCTATAAACCGGAAGGGCTTAGGGTATGACTGGCGTCTATAGGCGGCATAGGCACTGTCGAGATAGGCCACGGATGCAGAGGGTTTTTTTTTTAGGAGCCCATCTGGCGACTGCCTACTTGGACATAAGTCGCCGTACTCACGACAGCCTAGTACTAGGCTATATTAAAATAACAATATATAAAACAAAACAAAAAAACAACAACAATAACAGAAAAAAAGGCAAAGGGCAACAAGCAGGAAGCACGCTCCGGCCTCGAGGGGAGGCCCGCCTCACCCCGGCGCAGGAACGTGCGACCTACAAATAAACAACATAAAAAACCCCGTTAAATATGCCTCCTCGAAAAAGTCACAAAGTCCACAAACACGTCCCCCCGAGTACAAGGGACAAGCGGTACCGGGACAGGTAGCGTGCGCGAAGATCACCCAGACTGGGTAATTCAACAAGAATGTGCCGAACAGTCTGAGGGACAACACAGTCATCACAATAAGGCGCAGGCGGGCGCTCCATCAAATGGCGGTGCGTCCCGGGAGTGTGTCCAATTCGGAGACGACAGAAAGCAACCTGACGCCATCGTAGCATTCGGGGGTAAGTTCATGGGAACGGTCGCGGTGCAATGGCACGCAACTTTAAGTTCCCCTCGACCCTCTCCCATCTTCTTTGCCAAGCAGCTCGTATTCCTGCATGTAATCAATGTGAGGAGGAGCGAAACGCTGGTCTGGTAGCCCAGTCCTCGCTGACTCTTTGGCGCCCTCATCGGCACGCTCATTACCTGCAATTCCTACATGTCCAGGAACCCAGAAGAAGATAATCTCGACATCCGCCCGGCTCCCCAATACCGTAATCACGGATATCGCGAACCAGGGGATGCGGAGATTCCAATGCCCCGAGAGCACTCAGGGCGCATTGTGAGTCGCTATAAATCACAATCTGGTCTCCGAACCGGGCACGTCGCGTACAAAGCGGTGTTTTACAACCAGCTCCTCAGTGAAGAAAGACGCAGCGCCTGGTAAAGCCCCACTGAATTCAAACAGGAAAATACGGCGTGGAAACCTACACCCTCTTGGGACTTGGAGCCATCCGTATACACTGGCACAGTTCAAGCGTGACATGAAGTGTGCTCCAAAAAGGCCAAACGCAATATTCCCGCTCCTCTAGAAGCTTTGGAAGCAGAGGAGTGGTGACAAATGGTCAAAGGTGGTACCCTCCAGGGTGGCGTCCTGGGCGGAAGCAGGGGCGCCACCGGCCCGAAAGCTATACCTAGCTCTCGAAGGAGTTTGCTGGCCCTAAACCCGAAGGACTTAGGCTATGACTGGCTGTTGGCGACTCAGGGACAGGGTGGACAAATGGAAAAACCCAGCCCTAAAAAACCTGGGTTTTGGGGGGGCTTTTTCAAGTGAAATTTGAAAACCTCCGTTTTTTTCAAGAAATGAATGCTAGTTATTATTTTATTTAAAATTCTAATATATTTATAATTTCAACAAATATGTATCAATTTAAGGTTATTTCTCTGATACTGACACATAATAATTCATCTCTCCTCCTACAGGTTATGGCTATCATGAGACATGGGTACCCACAATTCTGTTACGGTGATCTGTTCTCACTAAAATATAATTATTAAACTAAGTAATTATTAATATTATGTATATAAAAATAGAGATAGCTATTCTTTCTCTATGTTATTCTAGTGCTTGTAGCATTTGTTTTTTTGAAAAATCCCAGAATAAAACCTGTTTTTTTTTCAAGAAATGAATGCTACTTATCATTATTTTATTCAAAATTCATATTTGTTTATAATTTCAACAAATATGTATCAAATTAAGGTTATTTCTCTGATACTGACTCATAATAATTCATCTCTCCTTCTACAGGTTATGGCTATCATGGGTACCTACAATTCTCGATCAGTGATCTGTTCTTCACTATAATATAATTATTAAACTGGGTAATTATTAATATTATATAAAAATAGAGAGAGCTATTCCTTTTCTGTTATTCTAGTGCTTGTAGCATTTGTTTTTTGAAAAACCCATAATAAAAACCGGGTTTTCGAAAAAACCCTGATTTTATTGGGCTTTTTCAAAATTTGGGTTTTTTTGCCAATCCTGCTCAGGGAGATGCCGGGTTCGTGTGTATAGGCAAATAATGCACTGTCTACGGCGCAGAGCGAGTGGTATATTCCCGGGATCAACAATAGGCTCTCAATGGAGGCTCTTCTGCAAAACACGCTGGGCTGCGGATGCATAAAACTCGCATCTGTAGTCGTGCTTCGAACGAACAAAGGATAGATAAAAAAGTAAGGAAGTAACCCTATGAGCGCCCCAGGTGCTGAACGTCACGGAGCGAAGAATATCCATGACGCGAGTACAAGAGACCCTAAGGCTGCGAATATGAGCATCAGAGGTGAGGCGTTGGTCAAATACAAGAACAAGGAAACGAGTGAGTCCATCACTTCCAGGCGCACCCCATTTAGAAACAAGTCTGGGTCAGGGTGGAGCCGTGGATGGTGGCAGGGGTGCACCACCTTAAGTCTTGGCCAAGGAAAACCGAAGCCTGTGCGCATCGGCAAGTGGCATGTCCCCCGCATCGACAAGTAGGCTCTCAATGGGAAACGTGCGGAAGGCACCGGTCGTCAGGCGAAGGCCAATGTGGTGGATCGATCCACATTCCGCTATACACGGTCAGCTGCGGATGCATAAAACTCACCCGCAGTCGAACTGAGAACGAACAAAGGATCGATAAAAAGTAAGGCAGTAGTACTATCAGCCCACCAGGCGCTGAACGTCACAGAGAGAAGAATATCCATGGCGCGGGTACAAGAGACCCTAAGGCTGCGAATATGAGCCTCCCAAGTGATGCGTCGGTCGAATACAAGACCAAGGAAACGGTGCGAGTGCACCACTTCCAGCTGAACCCCATTTAGAAACAGGTCCGCGTCAGGGTAGAGCCGTGGATGGCGGCAGAAGTTTACCACCTTAGTCTTGGCCAAGGAAATCCGAAGCCTGTGCGTTTCTGCATAGCGAGAGTCGTGGTTCAATGCCTGTTGGAGACAACGCTCCAGAGTTGGCATCTTGGCCGCGCTAAAAGAGACCGAAAGGTCGTCCACGTATAGAGTAGCGAGAACATCTTCCGACAGCACCGAGGTGATGCCGTTGATGATCAGGTCCAAGAGTGTGACACTGAGGACACTTCCCTGCGGGACGCCCTCTTCCCCTTACCCGTACGCAGAATCGATGATCTCGCAAAAATTCAGATATAAAGATTGGGAGGCGACCCCTCGCCCCCATCGCGTGGAGAGTCTCTATGATACCGTATCGACATGCGGTATCATAGGCCTTTTCCAGATCGAAAAACACCGTGGCATAGTGCTGTCTACGAAGGAAGGCCTCGCAAATGGCATTTTCAGATCGGAGCAGAGCATCCGACGTGGAGTGGAACTTGCAGAAGCCGCACTGTGCAGAAGACAGATGCCCTCCACTGTCGAGAAAAAAGGCTAATCTAACATTTACCAATTTTTCCATCAACTTGCACACGCAGGAAGTTAGAGAGATTGGGCGGAAACTGGCCGGGGTAGAGTGATCTCTCTTCCCGGTTTGCAAAAAGCGAGCACAGTAGCGATTCGCCAGGAAACTGGGAAGATACCCTCTACTCAGATCCTGTTGAACAAATCTAACAGAAAGGCCATGCCTCACTCACCTAAGTGTCGAATCATGGAGTACGGGACATCGTTCGGACCAAGGGAGGTGGCCGCGCATGAAGCGAGTACAGAACGCAACTCACTAAGAGTAAACCTGTCGTTGAAGGGTTCTCCGCCTCTGGAGGTAAAGTCCAGTCGGCGGCCATCCGCGACATCACGACGCGCAGTGAATGCTGGCGGAGCAGCATCCCGGCGAGAGAATGCAGAGAAAGTGGTCGCGAAGGATTCCGCAACGGACCCGGGGTCCGAGATTGCGGTCCCATTCTCCTGGAGAACGGGAGGGGGATCCTGCGAGAATTTATCCCGAATTCTTTTGATTCGCCTCCACACCTCTGCTAAAGGGGTCTTCCCATGAAGTGAAGACATGTATGCCCGCCAAGAAGAGCGGCGGGCGTGCTTCGAAATATACCGGAACCTAGCCCTAGCTCGACGAAATTCACCGATAGTGAAATCGTTTGGGCGGCGGTTATAGCGTAAGAAGGCATAACGCTTCTGTTTGAGGGCCGACTTACGCTCGACTGACCACCACGGAAGTGATCGGCGTGCAAAAGGCTAGAGGTTCTAGGAATAGTAGTTAGGTCCATGGCGATGAGCTTGCCGGAGAAGAACTCAACGGCGTCATCTACCAACCCAAACTCCTCGACTGAGGCAGATATCAGTCATTTCCTGAAATGCGGACCACCGCACCCGCGCCAAGCACCACCGGGACAGGCTCTCGTGCCGCATCGGCCCAGAAAATGATATTTGAATGGGAAAGTGATCACTACCATGGAGGTTATCGACCATCCCCCACCCAAAATCAGACTGTGCAACTGGAGAGCCCAAAGATAGATAGAGACAGGAAAACGAAGCGGTTTTCGGACAGTGATGCGTAAACCAATCCACATTTAGGACTCTACCCGAACATGAGAAAGGGCCTTGGCAACCGTGCCACGACGAGGCGGAAGTGCCCCGCGTCGAAGTCGGCTGATAGTGGAATGTACGGGGAAATAACAGTAGACATCCTATCCAGGTGCAGCTGCACAGCTCCTGACTGAAAGGAAGTATCTAAAGCGAAGAGAAGAACGGAGACATCATGGCGGGTGTAAATCGCGCATCCTCCTGCCCGGCCCCATCGCGTGATGGTGGAGTCCTAAAATCCTTATACCTCGGGAAGGTGGGCAGGGGGCACGCGACCAGCATGGTCTCCTGCAAAAAGATAGCTAACGGGGAATGGGACGAGACGAGCCTCCGCAGCTCCTCCCAGTTGGCCCGGAGTACGCGGCAATTCGATTGAAGGAATATGCCCTCCAGACCTAGCTCGGGGAAGACGCGGGGATCCTCTTCGAAGAGAAGACCCTCACAGGAATGGTCGTACGCTTCACGGATGCAGAACTCCGGGCGCTGCTGGCCAGACAATGCGCTGTTGCCTTCGAGACCTTATCGGGGAAGGTTCACTCGTCTTTTTCCTCCCTCAGACTCGAAACCTTAGGCGAACAGGGTGGCTTCGGTGGATCCACCGTCTCCGAGCCACCCAGCCCACCACTGGTTGTGTGCGAAGAAGCCGAAGCTCCTTTAGTGCTGTCCTCCATTTATGGGGCAGCTTTAGAACCCCCGGAAGATGGCCTAACGACCAACTTCAGGGGTGCTGCCTCCTGTGAGACAAGCGACCCGGTCGACGCGCGCTACCATTTCGCCTTACGGGAAACGGTCACGCTGGGGGAAGGGAGAGCCCTGGTTTTAGTCGTGGATGGGTGTGAATCATTCGTGCCGCCAGCTTTACCAGGGAAGCGCCCGTTGTGGGAAGAACCCGCAGAAGGGTTCCGAATGGGCGTGGAAACGATCGTGCACGTAGACTTGGAGGGAGGTCTTTCTTAACATTGAGGCATAAGATGTCCCAGGCAGTGGCCGAACCGAGTCCTTAGCCCCGCGAAATGAGAGAAGATTTTGGGCCTGAACGGCCAGGATTTCCTTCTCAAGGAGATATGCACCACATTGCTTCGAAGAAACCGGGTGCGGCTCTACGCAGATGATATACTTGGCCACAAACAATTTGGACTTATCGTGTGCGTCCTTGGAGCAACTTACACATACTTCGGGTCACCCCGACTTTATGCGTTACGGGAAAGATTAATATGGCCGAAGCGGTGACAGTATTAGCACCTCCGCGGCAGTGGCACGAATGCCTTCACGCGGTAGTGATACCAACCGGCACGCACCGACTCAGGGAGCTTGCCACAGTCGAACGTGGTGAAGAGTGTAGGGTTGGGTCTCAGGCCCCTTCCTGTTTTCTCATCAGACGTTCGACCTTGACCACCCCATGGTCGGCCAGCTCGAAGGTGATGTCCTCTATGGAGTAATCCACGAGTTCCCTCGCATAGACCACTCCTTTCAAGAAGTTCATGCTAGAGTGCCGCGTCACACTCACATCAAGTGTCCGAAGGGCACTAATCATGGCCCCCTCGGAGGGATTCGACGCATTCACCAAAAGGCCCCCGTCCGAGAAACGGGTCACCTTCAGCTCTCTAAAAATCACACTAGCTAGAGCTCTCCTCTGATGGATCATGTTGCCCTTATCCAACATGTTGCCATCAGTGGAGCGAATAACAAGGAAGCGTTTGAAGCTAGTAGGCTCGAAAACACCAGGTAGCCTCTGAATGAGGGGCCCCGAATTAATCGAGGCTCCGCTTTGCGCAATTCTGGTCTTCGTCTGGGACTCCCCACCCGGGGGAGCAACGGGGCCGGACATAACGATCTTGGCTTGGTCGCTTACCGAAACGGCAGCAGACCCGTCCGTCTACGCGGCTCCCGGGAGGGAGAGGAGCCCCGAGTCTTTTTCTATTTAGGAGAGGGGGGGCAATGAACCCGCTTCTCTCTTCTGCTGGCAGGAGCCTCTAGGCCAGATGGGCAGGCCTCGGCAAGATCCTGTCATAGGAACACCAACAGGGAAAGGAGATCCTTCCTCTTCTTGTGAGGCCTCGGGGACCTGAGCTGTCTGAGGAGGAGCTTACATAGGGGCGGACACGGACTCTGTGTTTAGAATCGAGCCCGGGTTCGACCCCATGGAAGATCCTACCGTCTGAGGCAGGGTCACCTCAGGGAAACGGGGGGTCTCCATGTCCCCTCCTCCGAGTTATCAGATAACATTCGAGGTTCCTTTTTCACCTATTGCCGGTGAACCAGAATCCGTCGAGGAAAAGAGGGGGGGGGGGCACATACAGTTACCCCCTGTAGGCAAGGCCGGTTTAAGGAGCTGCAGGGCCCATAGAACAAGGAACAGAGGGGTCCCCACCCGTATATGTACGTATATATATATATATATATCGTATCTCATCCCCATCCCCATTTTCCTTTGCACAGAGGGAAAAAATGATCTGAGGAATTTAAAAGAACTGCTAGTATGGCTGGGAGGACTCAACTGAAAAAGAGAGGTTTATTTTGTACACTTTTTATTCTTTTTTAAAGAACAACACCGTGCATACCAGTAGTATATTTATGTTGCCTTGGAGAATCTTGGAAACATTTGCTGAACTGAGTGCACACTAAACTGGATCAATTCCTCTTCGAACTCCTTTTTCAAATCTTCAAGGGTAAGAGTGAATCAGTTTTATTGCACCAGACTTGACTTCATCTGTTCATCTGAAGTAAGCTTTGGCAGCTTTCGAAGAAACCCAAACATACCTTTCAACTTCATATATGCCATCTGCCTTTTTGAGAGAGCAGCAACCAAACTGTCCACAATAACCAGAAAAGCTCCAATTCTGAATGGATTCTATGATGCTATCATCTGAGGTAGAACCGTGGTAGTGGTCATATTTGCGATTCCGTCGTCTTTGTCGTGAAATGTCCTTGTGATATTGATGGCAATCAGTAAGAATTTTGGCCTTATCTTCAAAATCTATTTCAACATAACCTTGCAAAGATTCGTACAACACACAAGCAGAATTCAGGTCTTGATCTGATGACTGCGATGAAACACTGATTTCCTAAAATCCTTGCAGAATCTGATCCCACAGTATGACCATAAGTCCTGTCTCCAATGTTTTCATGGTTACCAAGAGTCCTTTAGCCTGTTGTTTGCATTTGGGACGCCAGTTGAGTAGCCCTGGACTATATGGTGTACTACTATAACATAATGCCAGACTTACAAGGAGTTACAAGGAAATAGAGTAACCTAGGAGACCTTACGGTCCATTCAAAGAGGGTACCTTTGGACTAGCAATCGAGCAGGCACATGGCTGCTCAATTGTTTTGCGTCCCTAAACGGCCACTTTTCAAGACTTTGTCTAGTCTTGGCTTGAATTGGTCAACAGATTCACTGTTGACAACTTCCACTGGAAGTGCGTTCCACTTACCGCAGATACTGTAGGTGAAAAAAATTTCCACACAGATTGCGGTTGTAACGCTTCAGTTCAAGTTTGAAGCCGTGATTGCGCGTTCTGTTCTCACTCAGTGTGAAAATATCCCAGTAGACAACATTGTCGAACCCTCGAAGTATTTTAAACACTTCGATGAGCTGACCACGCAGTCTACGGGTTTCCAGCGAGAACAGATCTAATTCCCTTAGTCTATCCTCATAACTTTTATGTCGGATAGAGGGAATCAGTTTGGTTGCCCTAACTTGTACGCGTTCCAACCTTGCGATGTCCTTTCGAAACGAAGGACTCCAAAATTGTACGGCATACTCCAGGTGCGGCCGAACGAGGGAGTTGTACAGACAAAGTACTATCTCCTTGTTACGGTATCCAAACTGGCGCTTTATGTGGCCTAACATCCTTTGGGCTTTCTTGTCTGCCTCGATGCACTGTTTCGAGAACTTGAGGTCGCTAGTGATAGTTACACCCAAGTCCTTCTCAGTGTCACTCGATTCAAGAGCAGTGCCCATGAGGATATACTGAGATTGGGGGTTTCTGTGGCCGATATGCATCACTTTGCATTTGTTCACGTTAAAAGGCATTTGCCACGTGTCCGACCACTCCCCAATCTTCCCAAGATCTTCCTGCAGGCGGGCAGTATTTCCATCCTTTGCAACGTTCATACCAAGCTTGGTATCGTCGGCAAATTTGGAAATCTTGGCAACCATGTCACCGTCCATGTCGTTGACGTAGATGATGAATAGTAGTGGTCCCAGGACAGAACCTTGAGGCACCCCGCTAGTAACGGGCACACACTCAGAAGCCTGTCCATTCACCACCACCCGTTGCCGTCTGCCACTTAGCCAGTTCTCGATCCAGCCGGCTACTTTTTCGTCTATGCCCAGCGCTCGCACTTTCCGGAGAAGGCGGCGGTGTGGTACTTTATCAAAGGCTTTCTGAAAGTCTAAGTACACCACATCCACCGCCTTGTCCCGATCGTGCTCACTGAACACGAAGTGGAAGAATTCCACAAGGTTCGTCAGGCATGACCGTTGCCTTCGGAAGCCGTGCTGGGAACTCCTCAGTAGCAGGTTTGACTCTAAATACGACGTCATTTTGTCCACCATCATGCTTTCCATGAGTTTACTGACTATCGAAGTCAGACTGATAGGTCGGTAGTTTGACGGATGGCTGGGGTCTCCTTTCTTGAAGATCGGAGTCCCCTCCGCCTCACGCCAGTCTCTAGGAACGCATCCGGTCCGGATTGACATGTTAAAGATAGCGCACAGATGTCGTGATACTTCATCGCACACTTCCTTCAACACCTTGGATAGAAACCCGTCCGGTCCAGGAGACTTATTCGTCTTTAGGTCAGCGATCTTTTTCTTTATTTCTCCTTCGGTGAAGTCCATTGCCTCCAGCTTTTCCCCCCCGAGTAGGAATCCGTGGGCTGGGGAATAGGAACAGACTCTTTAGTAAACACTGAAGAGAAGTAGTCATTGAGAAGGTTAGCATTTTCTGCATCTGAGTGAGTTAATGCACCCTCCTCGTCCACTAAGGGCCCAATCCTACGATGGATTGGTTTACGGCTATTTACATAGCCGAAGAACTCCTTGGGATTCTCCTTGCAGAGTCTTGCCACTCGGAGTTCCTCAGTACGCTTAGCCCCCCTTATGCTAGCCTCCGGTACTCGTCAAAGGCACCCGAGATCTTCGATCGCCGGTACGTATTTCTCTTCTCCCTAAGCAGTTGGCTGATTTCTCGATTAAACCACTTTGGTTGAACAGAAGACCGACGGAGGCATTTCAGAGGGATGCAACTTGATTGAAGACTCATGAACTTATTTTTGAAATTGTTCCACGAATCCTCAACCTCTTCGCATACCGCTAGCCTTACATCAGTCAACCCAGCACGAAGGCTTGCAAAGTCTGCTCTTATCAAGTCGAGTTTCCTTGATTGACAGGCAACAGACCTTACCTTCGGGATCTTGACGCTAAATCTAATTAGCTGGTGATCACTGCCACCGAGCTCTTCGCCTACAGAGACATCCTCAACGATATCATCCTCAGAGGTGAAGACCAAGTCGAGGATATTATACTATGCAGTATGCTCTAGTGAAGGTTTCTATATTTTCTTATATATAGTAATATCATATATAATAATAATATAAAAGATCAGGAAAATGAATAATTATTTTGTCTCGGCCTCCTGTGCCTAAGGGTAAAAACTTAATAATTATTACTAATATTTTACATCCCTGCGGGGCCCATAGCACGTGCTACTAGGTTAAACCGGTACTGCCTGTAGGCTCTTAGCGCGCGAGTGCATAATATTAGGGGGCAAGGACTGACGGGTCCTGTCATTCCTTGCTCCCCTGAGGGGGTTCGCCCTATCGATGCGCTCTAGCCTGGAGTGGTCAATTTTTAGCTGCCTACGTGCTTTCTTGGCAATCCCTTGTGAAAGAAAAAGAGGGAGGATCCAGAGAAGGGGGTGAGGGTGAGTTCCCTACACCCGTAGGCCTGGGAGAGGGGTAAGCCTCCTCTCCAGTAGAAGAAATTTGGAGGGTCCCCTAACAAAACACAGGTGGGGATGGGGAAGCGCCATTTTTTTTGGTGGAGCTTCCCGAGGGCGGCTCCGATGCTGGCAAAGGGAAGAGAGGTTTGTTATTTTGATTTTCATCATCGGGAATGGCGACCGTATTAGTGCTACGGGAGGCAAACGCTCATCACCCCACGCAGTAGCCCGCTCTGCGAGGGGTGAATACAGGGCCGGCAAAACCAGCTGCTGCCATTTGAGGCCACTCCTCCCGCCTAGTGACCTGGCAGCTCCAGCTTAGGCACGGCGTAAAGTCGATAGACTGTGAAAAGGAGAAAGAAAGGGGATGTGAGGGAGGTGTGGGTTGGGATGAAGCAGGTTGTTCAAAACCCACCAACCCAGAACGGAGTTCAGGGGTGAGGGAACGTTGTCCCCTCCCCCCTTCAACCCCGATCCGGGAGAGTTGGGTGAGAGGAAGCCGGTTTGCGTCAACCCTGTGAAATTAGAGGACAACCAGAGAAAGTTGTAGGGAAAGTGAGGAAGTAGGGTCAAAAGACAAGCTGTCAGAAAGGAGAAGAGGCTAAGCTGGATCCGGACGGAGCGCTGAGTCCCGTCAGCACGTCGACCAGGAAGGCAAATCGCCGCGCTCCTTACGGGGTCAATTTAATGTGTGTTATGAGGCCAGGGGCGTTATGTTGAGTTTGGTTTGTGACTGAAGTGTAAATGTTGAAAGTTGGGGCTTGGGTGCATAAGGGCGAGCAATGTTTTCTGGATAAACGTTATGCGAGTATTGCTTCGGAAATTGCGTAATTCTTTCTTGTTTGTGATACCATTAGTGTTGGTTTGTATTAAGTTCAATGTTTGTTGTGGTGTGGGTGATGTGTCATGTCGTTGGTAGGGGACAATTCTTGCAGTCTCAGTGTGTTTGTGTACTGTATGTTGTACAGTGCTGCAATGTAGGTGAGACCACTCTGTACGTGTGTTGCAATGCAGTGCTAAGTAGAAAAGTGATATACTTGTGGGGAATCCAAGTGTTTTTTGCGTAACTTCAGCTAAATTTGATCTTGTTTACGAGTCTTTTCTTTCTTAATTTAGCCTTCCAATTTCCACCAATAAGTAGATGTAAGCGGCAGGATTTGCACTCCTTCCCTCAACTTACCCAACCCCGAATCCATCTGGCACAACAGGTGCGAATCCCCCAAAACAAATGTAGGAAGACGGTAACGTAGATGTAGAGAGAATGATATGATTGATTTTGGAGTAAGCAGGATCAGTGAAGATGGCGGGCATGGATCCACCTTTGCTCTCTGCTAATTTTCTCAGTGAAAAAAGATGGCGATCAAAGCCTTGTCCTGGAGGAAAAAAAACCCACGTCAATTCTATAATTATCTTTCTAGAATGAGTGTAGGAGTAGATGAGTCCGAGAGAATCGTACCCATGGCAGCTTCTTTGGTAAGCTTTCCGTGCATAGCCGAACAGTCATGGATGGCTTTTTTGAGTTCGCCTGAAGACGGTCTCGACGACTCAGGAAGAGCAGTTGACTTCGAAAACGCGTTCGTTTCCAGAGTGGCGGGACGAAGAGTTTCTGTCCGCCCATGTTTGAAAGCGGAGGTACTGCAAGATTCGTATGTAGCGACCGCATGACCATCTTGCAGGTAGTATGCTAGCTGGGGTAAAAAAATATTTGACTTGTAGGTTGAACAGAATTTAGTAGCCATAACTAGAATTTTTCTCAATTGGGTCTCGATGGCTTATATTTTTTTATGCTAATCTCGAAATTCATGACATATCCACACCCTACATACACCAGGTTCATACGCAGACGACATAACTCTAAAATGCATGCACCAAAACAAAGACACAGCCACTCATCTCTTCTAGCCCTACTTCAAAACACTACACATCTAGTTCACCACAAACAGACACAAAGGTTCCCTCCTCACCAGTGATATAGGGGGAACACTGAGACACATCTCAAAAACAATAACACCATCCCCAAAATACTTGGCATAACATAAAATACGTCAATGGCACTTAAACAGTATGTCATTTTGTAAAATTAAGGGGACTACACCTGGGGATTGCCATCAATGGTATAAGTCAATGAAATTACACATGTACTAATAAAGAATGCTAATAATCTTTTAGCCTACAGAGGGGCTAACTAAAAGAAAGCAACAAAAAACAACAACCAAGACGCACCAGAAGGGCCCGAACGTGAACCCATACAGCATGTGACAAACATAAAAACAAATGTACACCAAAACGTAATGCCCTCAAATCACTCGCGCGCACACAAACAAGCGGACAAAATCAAGAAACCACAACTAAAGTTTATACACAATTCATAAGCTCAGCAATACTTGACTGGGTCCCTAACCTCTGTCAAAAATTCCTCAAAACTCCACAGACCATACAAAGCAATCACAGGCTGCACAATTACTACACCCACAAACCACCTACAACCAAAGTATTCAAGGGCAAGGTCCACCTTGATATGAGGCACACAAATACTAGCGACGGCCTCCACAAACCCAGAACACCCACTACAATACATGGCAGAACACACATTCCCATAAACATTAAAATACCTAATTTATACTACTGAGATAATCGGTCAACTCTCCCACACGCAATACGCTCGCCGCTCTATCCAGTCATTATAAGACAATATCTTGCTGCATACACAGCACCCTCACATCCACCCTTTTGAGCCCTCCTTCCATTGTGAGGATAGAATCTACCTGGCCAGCCTGCGTTTTTGGATATTACCTGGACATACCGAGCTACCAGAAAAGGCAGGATGTGACCATTGTGGATGCATGTCCAGAACAACAACACACCTACACACAAACGAAGACCACTGCAGGCAGTAAGTAGTATGCGGGAAAACCCGGTACAGGCCCTATTCTTCCACGGGGTCTCAGAGCTACTAGGCCAGACAGCTTTAGGATTAGAACCAACAATAATAATAACTAGTAGTCAGTCTGAAGGTGGATTCAAAATGGGAATTAAGAGTTGGAAGACAAGCTTGAAGCTAGTACCTGAAATCCTAGCTGCATCATGGCGTCGGGCGATACTTTGTGTTTTTTGCAAAAGTCCTTGCCGAATACATCAGATTCATAGGTATGAACTCCAAGAGCAGTTGTACGTCTCTCATATGATTCCAATGCCGCTTTTATTGAGTTTTCGACGCTCGGCGGAACATTAAATTCTGCAAGGACATAATTCAGTGAAGGATTTTGTTATTGTGGGATGGGATTTGGTTTCAATGAATGGGTTAAATAACCTTGAATAGATGTGTGTAAGGGTACCTCCTGGACTATTTCCACCTCAGGAGGTGAAAACTATCGAAACTAATATCGTGGATCGAACTGTATAGACAAAACCCTGCCTACTTACTCAACTTCATACCCACTCGTCGATCAAAAGATAACTCGAAGTTATCAAACAGACAACCTTGACTCACACCCCTTAGGCTACGGCTAGGCCGAGTGAAAACACTCCTTTCCACTTTGAGCTAACTTAAGCAATATCGGGTGCGGTTGGTCGCTGGGTGAAATACCGATTTGAGTGAGATTTTTTGGAGGGTGATATATATGTTCTATGGGTACAAAAGAATGGAAGATCGTGCAAAAGATGGACTGATGATGTG
The DNA here is from genome assembly GCA_963969495.1 of Ceratothoa steindachneri. Classification (NCBI taxonomy): domain Eukaryota; kingdom Metazoa; phylum Arthropoda; class Malacostraca; order Isopoda; family Cymothoidae; genus Ceratothoa; species Ceratothoa steindachneri. The sequence goes on along the minus strand of OZ018317.1, from coordinate 97,368,632 downwards.
ACAGTGCCTAAGTGATTAATATTTTATATGAAAGGTGTGCATGGGTGGTGTTTGTGAGGGGGAGTGTTTGAGTCTTATGTCAGAGAATGTTCTGACTAAACGAGACCCTACAGCACATAGGCGGCCGATCGAAACCATGACGAAGAAGAAATGAATGGTCGCGTTTTGTTTAGTATGGCATAGAGGAGTGGGAACGTGGAGGAGATGATGATGGTGACAAACATCTACAACGAAACTTACCTAATTTCTTTACGAATTGCGAGGCATAAACATTCGGGAGTGGGGTATCGGGGTTAATTCTGGGATGAGTGATCACTTCCTTAGCCACATCGTTTAAGTATCTCATAACGGCTACGCCGTCTCCCCAAGCGTGCTCGAAATTTAGCGCTGCCATTCCATCTTCGGTGAAGATGAGCGAGAAAGACTTATCGAACCATCTGAGGCAGACAAAAAGGCGACCAATGTCATTCGTGAAACAATAATACATTTATTTTAGGAATCTTGTGCCTATACTGTAAACTTCTGTATAAATTGCAAAATTTAGTATACATAAGAGTGAAATAATACCATGACAAAAGAATAAAAATTCACACCCAAAAAAGGTGGACTGGTTTGTGGCAGCTATGCATCAATGCATAATTGACCCCATTTCCTATTAATCGGCCAATTATTTAAATCGATTTTCCTTAACTACTCTTTTACTATAGAAACGGTTAGCCACCTTCAATGCTTTTCAATAAATACATGCAGATGGGTACTATGCCACACAAGTGGAAGCTCGCTAAAGTCCCAACCAATATTTAAAAAGGGTAGCAAGTCTATACCTGGCCACTATCGCCCAATTAGCTTAACCTCAGTTGTGTGCAAAATTCTTGAAACGCTCATAAAGATCAGAATCGTGAACTATTTGGAGGCAAACACATTCATAAAGACACCCAGCATGAATTTTGTAAAACACGTTCTTGCCTCTCAAGCCTTTTAGACTTCCACGATATTATTAACCTATATGATGAGGAACCCATCATATAGGAAAAGGAACCCATACATCTTCAGATGTTTAGAAGATCCAGGAAATCTTATGTTTATGAAGGGGGCTCATAATGAAAGTGGTGAAGGAATAAGTAAAGATGCATGGATTCAAGAGGAAATCATCTGCTGCACTAAGGACTGGGAGCGCACGCAGCTCTTCGAATCAGTTCCCAGCCCCATCCGCATTGAAGTCAGCTTTCCTATGGGAGGTCAGGACAGCAAAGTTTGTTACCCACCTATTGCCACCATTCCCGTATAAAAAGGTCCGGTAGCACTTCTCGGGATCCATCGCGACGCGACTATCGTCAAATACAATGTTGAAAGCGGCGCTGTCGATCAGGCGAAGCACCTCCTCATTTCCAGCATTGATCAACTCCTGCCGAGCGGCTGCCCATACATCTCGATTTTCCGCGGTCAGAATGCCAACGGGAAATTTGGGGCAGGGGCTCTGGTCTTTATAGATGTAGGAGACGCACGCATAGATATGCGATGGGGGAAACAAGTTGCCTGAAAAAAAAACACAAAAACACCTAGCATATTATACCATGAACAATCATACTTGATCTGATTTTCTTCGTGACGAGCGAGTTTAAGTTTATTGGGTGTGGGTGGATAGAATGAAGAACGAATGTGTGAGAATGAAATAAGGCTCATATCTATAGGATTACTTAGTCAACTCCTACGACATGTAGCTGGCATCACAGTAGTTGTATTTTTACTGCCACAGGAAAAATTAAAACAAACTCGATCTTGTCGATTCACTCACCATCATTATCAAAGAGATCAAAAATGTAGAAATTGCCATTCTTCATGAAGAGCATATGTTTTGCATCTGGAGATTCTTGTATACGGTCCTTTCCCTTCTGAGGAATTCGTGTTGAGTTGAAAAGATTCTTGAATTGAGACATGTCCAAAGGAAAAGCCTGAAGAATTTGAAGCATTACATTATGATTAGTTCAGAAGTTATACCAATATACCATGTTAAAAAAAAATAACAGTTGAGTTCTGGATGGTGTGATCAAGTGGCCTGTCTGTTTCAAGGATTCTAGAAACAGACAAGAGGCAAGAGTCAGACAGACCAGGAAACAACTAGAAAGAATGAAAGCAAAATTACTGTACCCATTGTTGTTATTAATTTTATGCAAGAGGATAAAAGAGAATCTAAAAAAGTTGTTTTCACCTTGAAAGCATAAGCGGTGAAAGAAGCAAACATGCTTGGTGTCCATCGAACCAAACTGCGGAAACGTGGAGTGTCGCTCTTTGCAGGATTTAAGTGGTAGACTTCGGGTTCCAAAATTCCCTTTCGCAATGTGTTCATAAACCTTTACAAGTGAAATTCAAAAACATCAAAATGCAGCAAAGGAGAATTACTTTTTATAAATACATTTAGTGGTGTTATAGTGCATATTTAATGGAAATAAAAAAGAAAATTGTATAATCCATCAAAGGGAAATTCCTTTAGTTTGAAAACAATTAGTCAAAAGACAAGAAAAATATTATCAATTATAAGTAATGAAAACTTTTACATATATATGTATGCATATATAATATATTATGTACTTTGGTGATTTAGATATTCCCCTCTTTGGTGAGCCACAATTGAGGGATATAAGCATTATATAGAGAAATAACTTTCTATATTAAAAATATTTTCTAGAAAAAATAGAGCAGAAATTTAAACACATCTGATTAATAGAATACAGATTTAGTTAATGTTCTAAGAACTATAATTGGAATGTGTTGTTATAAAGAGAAATTTGTAATAGGGATCCAGCTGCTAACATTACAAAAATAAACTTATCTTTTAGCTATATAGGTATATAAAAAAACCCCAAATAAAACAATAAAATATAAACAATCTTGGGCAGAAAGATCGGTACAACTGAACCAGGGGTTACATGAAGCTCTTGAATGAGTTTCAAGCTCTAAAAGGTTTAGGGCTTAATTGGAGACTCTCGAGCAGCATAAGCACCTTCAAGATTAGCTAGATGAAATGATAGCCATGCACAAGATACCCTGTGTATGGAGTAATGCAAATGGCATCTTCCCTGGTCCCTGGGTCGACAAGGAGGCTCTCTAACAGGATGTATAGAAATCACAGTGACTGACCAGAGACCAGTTTGATGAATAGAATCCACCTTCTGCAATAGATTCTCAGATGAGGAGGAATAAATCTTGGATCTTTTATCAACCTGAGTGAACAAAGGAGCTGTCCATGATGTGGGTACAAGAGACTAAGGCTGTGAATAAGTATCTGACAAATACAAGACCAATAAATTAGTGCAAGTCCACCATATCCAGGTTAGCTCCACTTAGGAACAAGTCCCTTGGGGTAAAGGTGTAAATGGGGGCAGTGCACCACCTTAGTCTTAGCCAAAGACAATGAAACCTCTGTGATTAAGCATAGCGAGAGGTATGGTTGAACATGTTGGGAGTTGATCCTCCAGGGAAGGTATTAGGGCCTGAACCAAGAGATCAAAAGGTCATCTCTGTAGAACATTGCAAGAACATCTTCCAGCAACACCGAGGTAATACTGTTTAGCCTAAAAGTAATGAGACAATGAAGACACTTCCCTGCAGGATACACTCTTGCTGCCCAATGGATCAAAGAGAACTCCCTCCCACCCCTACGCGGAATCAACGATCTTGCAATAATTTAGACAGGAAAATTGGTAGGCATCCCATCAGCCTCATCATATGGAGCATCTCCATGACACTATGACCATGCAATATTATAGGCCTTCACCAAATAAAGGAAGACTATCCACAAAGGAAGGCCTCACAGATAGCATTTTTCAGTTAGAGTAGAGGATTCAATGTGGAGTGGAACTTGTGAAAGCTGCTGCCTTCAAACAGTGGGAATATGGTGTGGAAACCAACCCCCTCCTAGGACTTGGAGCCATCCATATAAACGGGTACGGATCCAGCATGACACCAAGTGTGCTCCATAAAGGCAGACCGCAATACTCCTGACACTGTAGAAGCTTTGGAAGCAGAGGCGTGGCAACAAATAGTCAAAGATGATTTTTCCCAGGGTAGCATCCTGGGTAGAGCCAGAGGCGCACCTGGCCAGAGAGCTACACTGAGCTAATGAAGGAATCAAAATCAGCCATGGAGGCAGTAAGAGTTGGTGGATACTGAGGAACGCGTTGTATCCACACATACAAGCGTAGCATACACTATAGAGTGTAGAGAAATTGGAATCATCCTGGCATCTACAAGTATGCTCTCAATGGACATAATGTGGAAGGTACTGGACCCTAGAGACTGATGTGGTGGATCGAGTCCATCTCATTGGTTGCCAAATGGAAAGTGCTATGGTATATCGAGTCCACCTTTCACAATTCACTTCTCTCCTGCTGAACATAACAGAATGTGGACTGTCCATGGCGCTGGTACAAGAGACAGTAAGGCTGCAAATATGGACCTCACAGGTGAAGTGTTAGTCGAAAACAAACCAAGCAAATATTGCAATCCACCATTTCCAGGTGAACCCTACTTAAGAACAAGTCTGGGTTGGGGTAGAGCTGTGGATGGTAGCAGAACTGCACTACATTAGTTTTTGTAAAGATAAACTCAAACCTGGGCATTTTGGCATAGGGAGAAATGCAGTTCAATGCCTATTGGCATCTGGGCCACACCAAATGTGATCTAAAAATCATCTACACAAAACATAGTGAGAACCTCTTCCAGCAGTACCAAAGGGATACTGTTGATACTCAGGGCGAAGAGTGCAACACGAGGAAACTGCCCTGGGGGACGCCTGCCCTAATGGGCCAGAGAGGGTTCTCTCAACCTGTATGCAGAATTGATAGCCTCTTAGAAATTCAGATATGAAAATTGTGAGACATATCCTTGCCCCCAACATTTGGAGAGTCTCCATATCATATAATCGTGCAGTATCATATGCTTTATATAAAAAAACACTGGCGTAGTACTGTCTATGAAGGCCTCACAGAAATTATTTTGCAACATAAGCAGAGAATCTGATGTGGAGTGGAACAGAAGATGCACTCTTTAGAACACAGGTGGCCTCCACTGTCCATGAAAAGGCTAATCTAACATTTATCAATTTCTCCATCAATTTGCACATCCAGGGGGTTAGAGAGATTGGGCAGACACTGGCTGGGGTAGAGTGATCTCTCATATTTGCCAGGAGTCTGGTCCAGATACTGTTGAACAAATCTAGCAAAAATGCTATGCCGCACTTACCTAGGTGTCTAATCATGGAATATGAGACATTATCCAGACCAGGGGCAGTGTCCACACATGAAGCTAGAGTGGAATACAATGCAATCAGTGCAAACCTGTCATTGAAAGATTCTTCACCTCTTGAGGTAAAGTTCAATCAATGGCCTTCAGGAACATAACAATGTGCATCAAAAACTGCTAGAGCTACTTTAGTGGTGTCCTCCTTTCGGGAGGCAGCTTTAGGAATCCCGGAAGATGGCCTCACGACCAACTTCAATGGTGTTGCCTGCTCTGAGTCTAACGACTCAGGGTAGGGCAAGCGGCCGCTTCTTCTTACGGGGAACGGTCACGCTGGGGAAAGGAGAGGGAGCCATGGTTTTAGCTCCTACTGGGTGTGAACCCTTTATGCTACCAGTTCTACTCGGGGTGGGTAGAACCAGCAGAAGGATTCCGAATGGGCGCGGAAACGACCATGCTCCTAGGCCTGGATGAGCCAGGAGCAGAGGGTATTTTTTAACACTGAGGCATAAGACGTACCAGGCAACGCCGGGCGCACCAGAACCAAATACTTAGCCTCGCAAAATGGTAGACGATCCTGTGCCTGAACGGCTAGGATTTCGTCCTGGAGATATGCACCACATTGCTTCGAAGAAGCGGGGTGCAGCTGTCCACAATTGACACACTTGGCCACACATGATTTGAACTTATCGTGTGCGGCCTTGCAGCAACTTACACAGACTTCGGGTAACCCCAACTTTGCATGTCTACATGAGCGATTCGTATGGCCGAAGCGGTGACAGTAGTAGCACCTAGGCGGCAGTGACACGAATGTCTTCACGAGGTAGCGATACCAGCCTGCACGCACCAACTCAGGGAGCCTGTCACAGTCGAACGTGACGAAGAGTGTAGGGGTGGGTCTCGAGGTCCCTCCCTGTTTTCTCATCACACTTTCAACTTTGGCTCTCCATGGTCGGCTAGCTCTAAGGTGGTCATCTATGGAGTAATCCACGAGTTCCTTCGCATAAACTACTCCTTTTACAAAGTTCATGGCAGAGTGTGGCGTCACACAAACCGGCGTGCCATCAAGTGTCTGAAGTGTACTAATCATGGCTGTCTCGGTGGGATTCTACACATTCGCCAGAAGGCTCCAGGCCGAGAAACGGGTCATCTTCGGCTTTCTACCAATCACGTTAGCTAGAGCTCTCCTCTGATGGATCATATTACCCTTAGCCAACATGCTGCCATCAGTGGAGCGAATACGGAGGAAGCGTTTAAAATCAGCGGGCTCGAAAAGCCAGGTAACCTCTGAACGAGGGCCCCCAACGTAATCGAGGCTCAGCTCTGCACACCTGCAATTTTGGTCTTAGTCAGGGACTTCCCACCCGGGAAAGCACTGAGGGTGGATGTGCCAATCTTGGCTTGGTCGCTTACCAAAACGCCAGCAGACCCATCCGTCCCCTTATTCTTTTTGGTCTTCATTTTTTCCTTTTTAGGAGAGGAGGGTGGGCAATGAACTCGCTTCGCTCCTCCGCTGGAAAGAGCCCTTAGGTCAGATGGACCAACCTCAGCAAGATCCTTCTCCGAGATGGAGAAGGTCTTTGCTGTCAAAGGGGCATCAGCTCGGGAAGGAGGTCCATGCTCTCCTTGTGGATCCTTGGAGGCCCGAGCCATCTGATGAGAAGCTTACACAGGGGCAGACTTGGATTCTGTGATTGGCACCATGGAAGATTCTACTGTCTGGAGCTGGGTTACCCCAGGCTCCCCCCCCCCCTAAGACATCACAGATCCAATTAGAGGTACCTTTTTGTTTCTTCTTCCATTGAGGAAGAGAGGAGGGCACATGATCCCCTGTAAACTTTATAAGCACACCAGCAGAAGTTTAGAGGACACAGGCTGATGGGTCCTGTCATCCCTTGCCCCCCCCCCCCCCCGCTAAGGGGGTTGGCCCTGGTTAATTATGGGCAACTGGCGTGCTTTCTTGGCAGTCCCCTGGGAAAGTAAAGGGAGGGATGCCCCTATAAAAGGGAGTCACCTGAAGGGGGTGAGGGGGAAGCCCCCTGCACCCATAAGCCTCCTCTCTGGTCAGAGAGGTTTGGAGGGTGTTTATGAAAATGTCATCATTGGGCATGGTGCCCTATTTGTATCACAGCATGCATACGCTAATCACCCCACACAGTAGCCTGCTCTGCGAGGGGTGAACACAGAGCCAACTGAGCCAGCTGCCTCGAATTATAGCCACACCTCCCGCCCAGTGGCGAGGCAGCACTTCAGCATTGCAGTCCCACCTTGGGCTGGGTGTAAAATTGATAGACAGTGAAAGGAGAAAGGGTTAATGAGGAAGATGAGGAGGGGGGGGGAAGCAGGTTATTAAAAACCCGCCTTAGCAATTCAAAGCTCAGGGGCGAGCAGGCGTTGTCCTCTCCCCCCATCAGCCCTGATCCAGGATGGTTGGGTGAGAGGAAGATGGTCGGCGTCTACCTTGTGAAATCAGTGGCGGATCAGAGAAATTTGTAGGAGAGGAGGTATGGAAAGTGAGCAAGTAGGGTAAGAAGACAGGGTGTCAGAAAGAAGAGGCTAAGCTGGGACCTAGCTTGGATGGGACGTCTTTGATGTAAACACCACAATAATGGCCATTGCATCCTGGTGGCAGAACTCTGGTAGCTATTGGCCATAGAAGGTGCTCTCACTTTTGAGGACTTAATGGGGGAGGGTTGGGCTCACCATGAGTCTTTTCCTTCCTTTGTCTCAGAACCTTTAGGGGGTAGGGTCCCTCTTTTGGATGGTCCCATGTCTAGGCCTCTACAGCAGTTTGCAAAGTATCAATGGCAATTCTACTGACGGATATTGCCTACCTGATCACTCTTTAGGAGCTGTAGCGCCTCCCTTTCAGGGATAGCTGTATGCTGCTGGGACCCATACTTCTGAGGGCTAATAGCTAATGAATAATGTACACCATTGATGCTGATGCCTTCAAGATATTAGTGGGAAAAGTTTTGTTCAGCAAGTAAAACTTCTCCCTCTCCTGACCTGAGCCTTTGGCTGGTAGGTTGCTTTGGGGCTTGAAAATCTCTCATTTTTTGCCAGTTGCAACCTGTTTAGCTTTGGGCAAGGGTGAGGTTGAAGAGATTCTCTTATTGCTACCCTCCTAGGGGTTAGGCTTAGAAATGCCAAGGACGTGGCTCACCCTCATCTTCCTGAGTTATAAGGACAGTAATATCATATGAACACTTTTATATAACATTTTTCAAGGAATTGTGTCTTTAATCAAATAAATCTTTTACAATTCTATCAGAATGCTAGGTCCATCAGTTATTGGGTGATGCCAATACTAATTTTGAAAATAGTTGAAATAGTACATACAATAGAAGATGTCTTCTGCATTCAAAATCAATCCACCACCTTGTATGTCTACCATCTAATCATCAGTGTACACCAATAACACTCACCTCATTGATGAAATCAAGATGTTTGTGGCTCGGATAACTGGATCATCAAATCCCTTTCTCTCCTCTGGCAGAAAACACAGAAATGGATTATAATTCAAGACAACGGGAGCTCGATCTGACAAATACATGTCAAACCAGGGCCCAGAGATGTAACTTGTATGCGCATTGGACTGGAAAAGGACATAAATGCCTCCTGAAAATAACCACCTAAAGCTCACCTTCCTTTCAAAACACTAACTAACTATATGTGCATTTGGAGTTTAATTAAATTATTAGTAATTATAAACTAGATACTTGATTACGACCTATAAATATGGAAAGAACTTTCAGATGTGTTAAATAATTACTTGTTAAAACAGTGAAACAACTTGCAATGTAGCTACTAACCTTATCAATGGCCAATAGTTCTCTCTGCAACTCTTTTCCAATTCCATTGCCAAACTCAGCAACAACTCTTGCAGTTTCTTCATATTCAGAGGGACTCAAGATTACTTTCTGAGACCTTAAATAACGTTCAGAGGTCTTTTCCAGCTCTTACAAAAGAGATAAATTTTTTGGTCATTGTAAATAAATGATTAGATATCATCATCATCAACCATTTCCATACCACATTGAGTGGCACACATTAACACCTTAAAAACTACCCACCTTTTTAAGACTGATCAAGTACATAACCACCCATCCTATACTCAAAACTCCAAATTGGCCCTTCAGAGTAGTAGTGGTTCACTAACCCGCCTTGATCCAGGAGGTTCTGTGACCGGATAATGAAATAGACATAAAGGTCAGTATGACAATTGCTGGTGAGCCCGAGATCACCAGGGGCCGGTCTTCTTTGGGGACAGGAGCCAGGGAGTATTATATTTTGACACCAAACAGCATTCAGGTGGAACCCTCATTGCCCTGGGGCAGAAGGATCTGCTCATTATCAGAGGTATGTGGATATATGTAGATACCCATTGGCAGGATTTCTTGGAACAGAGAGAGAGAGTGTGTGTGTTGTGCTATGAAGATGGGAGAGGAAAGAAAGGAGTGTTGTAATTGGCTAAGTGTGTGATGAGAAGTGTAAGATCTACCCACCCAATTACAGACTGAGCACAACACGTCCACCAAATGGTTGCCAGATCTCTACATGTGCTGGCGTTTGTGTCCGCTCTTGTGGGGATCGAACTTGGTACCGCGACATTGGGAAAACAAAGCCATATCCACCTTGTTAGCAAGAGCTCTGGCCCTTCATAGTAATAATGTGGTATGTGCAGCAGCATCTTATCCAGTCAGGGTTTATCCCTCAAAAGAAAGCCCAAAGCACACCCTCTAACAAAACCCCCCCATGCTCACCTATCATAGAATAATGAAAACTGCTTAACCAAAATTTTGCAGATCATAAGATTTTCTACCTTTAAAAACTCAACTCATTTTCCTTCATAAATAAACCAGGCAATGGCTTCGCCACTCCCCCCTATGGGGGGACCTTGCGCTTCGCTACTAAGATTAAAATTTAAAATCCCCCCAAAAGTAGCCATGGTTAAATTTTTATAAATTTTATGAACTTTGCCAATTATAATAATTTTAAAAAGGAACTCTAAACTAAATTTCCCCCCTTTCAAAATATCATGTTGCCAAAATATAGTTATAGAAGAAGAAAAGATTCCAAGATAAAATTTAACTTGGTTAATTTAAAATTTATAATACAGCAACAAATTTCATTTTATTCACATATATAAAGACCTTTGCTTACTCATAAAAACAAATGTTCTGGGGTCAAGAAAATTCAATAGTTTAGGCCTAAAATTAAATTTATACTTAATTGAGGTCCAATAACCAAAAGTGATGACCAGTTTTAGAAAATTGAAGCCTTCACAATCAATAAAATACAGCAGATTTGGTATATAGCTTGTATATAAGGAGGAAGTCAAAAACTAGAAAAAAATTTTAAAATCCTTTATTAAAGTGAAGAAATATAACTTTAAACATTGTCAACAATTTACCTCTTGGTTCATGCCCTTTTTGAGGCAGCGTTTCCACCCATTTAACTCCTTGACAGAACCCTGAGCCCTTCATCTTGAAGCGACCCCAAATAATTAAACTTTGCCCAAGATTCCAAATAGGTCAGTTTTGAGATATTCTTTCAGTTTTATAAACAAAAAGTTGGGGTGAGATTAGGTAAGATTTCCCATCAAAATTCTCAATGGACATTGTCATGATGAAAAAGGACTCTTTTGTGTACTTTTCCCAGTCATTTTCTAACTAATTTTCTTATAACTTAATGAAGTATGCTTCTGTGATAGTCCTTTGTCATCAGAAAAGTCCAGGACCTCTGGTTAGCCCAATGGATAAGGCATTCAATTTCCACACTTTAGTACAAGGTCGAATCCCTCTTCTAATTCCACTATATACTCTTGCAGCCCACATACAATGTAACAAATATCTATTCCTATCACTCAACATACATTACAAACACTCCAAAATTCACACTCACTTTCACCTCTACACCCAGCCTCAGTCATCCTCCTTTCAATCAAATTGCTGCATTCAGCCATATGTACCTAAAATTCCAACAGCATGTAAGAGCCTCACTGTACTCTTAACTTGTTCCATCAGCACAGTCTCACAGAAGGCACAACTGCAATTAATTGTGGTAATGTTGATCCCTACAGCACAAGCACTAGAGAGGTCATTTGTTTCTGGGGAGCAATTAACAACAACAAAATAATAATACTAAGAACTTTAAAAAAGGCCTTGTCTATTATTGAAAAAAAAGAGGGAAAAAAATACAGAGACAAAGAGCAACACTCTAATTCATGAATTAACACATTAAAAAGATGAAGAGCAACATAAGACTTCATTATATGCAATTAATTTGTGTGTCTAACAGGTTGAGCACTGATCTGAAATGACTACACAGCAAGATGCAAGGATGGTAACTGAGCCAGTTTGCAATCCATGATATTAAGCAAGGGCTCAGTGCATACATTTAAAGTTTATGATGTGGCTTTCTATTGGGGAATCTGCAGAATGCTTTGGCAAAATTCAAATATATTCCATCAATTGTTTCATCATCTAGCTAATTTGGTACTTTATCAAAGTCAATTAAATAAGTGAGATAGGATCTTCCCTTTATAACACCATGCTGGTCTTTAAAAAAAAAAAAATTTGATTTTCTAAGTGGGCAGCCAATTTTTATTTTATTTGTGATTTTATGATTCTATCCTGTAGTTTGGCACCAAAATTTTCTGCTCAATTTTATACATAGGGGATATATTGGCTGTTTTCCAATCTTGTGCTATCTTATATTTATCCAATGATATATTAAATGACATTTCAAGTAGATCAGTTAATTTAGCTGCCATTTTTTTTTTCTATAACTCTCAAATAATACCATGGGGACCAAGAGAGCACTAAAAATTTAATTGGCTCGTTTATCATACAGATTGGAGTTTAGTGACTTTTTCAAGTGTTAGATCTTTTATATCTTTTCATTATATTTATTGGGCAAGGTATTGCTTTCAGTCTGATGATGGAATTTGACTTTGATAAGGTATGAATTTGATACATTAACAATAGTGTCTTGTCTAATTTCTCCACATGATGTATGAATACAATTCCTTCAAATTTTCTTTTGCTCTCTTCGCTAATCTTTTTTTCAAATTCATTTATCATTTTTCTTAAGTTTATTGACTTTTAAATTTTTGTACAATGAAACTTTTTAATTTGCATGGCTGATATAGTCTGTCTCTCTAATTTAATCATGTCATCAACTCCTTTCCTTGAATGGTATGTTGGTATTCATTGCCATCTTTATCAACCCTTTATTTAAATCTTCTTCAGATTTCCTCTTTGGATCTTTTAATACTAATCCCGAGCTCCTATCCCTAAATTTGGAACCTTCATTTTATTCTCTATAAATGTTGCATTTGTAATGATGTCAAACCTTATCTTATGATGAAAGGCAGAAAATGTGTCTCCAAATTCAAGATTTTAGACAGGCATTTCATCATTTCAAATCACACTATATGTAAGATATGATGCAGAATGGGTTTCTCTTTGGTGTTGGTTAAGAAGATTCCTATCTGATTGCTGGTTGGAGGAAAAAACAACAACAAAATGATTTCACAGCACTTTACCCCTGAAATGAGAAGACCTTACCGGGTATTGCAAAAGTCCTATTACACTCATTATGACTAGCAACAAATGACACAATTAAGGTTTTGATGCAGACACATTTTGATTGTTTTAAAATATAATTATATGTTTCAATTGTAATATTAACCAATGTGGTCACTGTTGATGGTGAGTATGTGGTCCAGGCAAGATCTAAGGCTGCACACACATTATAGATGAAACTTTTTTTCCTTATGCTGGCCCGGCCCACATGCAGTTGACAGAGGACTTGAGCTCATCAAAGTTGATGTGGCAAAGTTTGCAGGCCTTGCCCTTGACATGCTACCACACACTATAGTGGACGGGATTGAGGTTAGGCAACTGTGGCAGCCAAAAGTTCTTCAACCAGAAGTTCAAGTTAGACTCCAACCACTCTTGTACAGTAGTGGGTGGCTATGTGGGCTGGGGCACCGCTCTGCTGAAAGATGTAGTCCACCTTTTTGTGATCTTTCTCATCAAGAACATGACTTTTATGGCCAAGATGTCTCTGTAATTAGCCTCAATGATCCTGTAACTGGCCTTGAAGCACACCTGAGGTATCTTCTCACCATTCAAAGCCCTGATGCCAAGCATCATCATCGAGGCTGGGTGCTTGGTTGTTGATATGTAATGGACCTTGGATGATGTCCTGGCTGAAGCTTACCACACAGCTGTCCTGCTTGTTTGTTGATGACCAAATCGAATGTGAAGGTTTTTCCATAAGAAAAAATGACAATTTGATTGCCATGACCCTTCAAGTCATTGAGAAATAGACAACAGCACTTCAGACATTATCACATATGGTTAATGAGCTTCAGAGCACTTTTGAACTTTTGAAGGCTGTTCTCAGATCCAAACAGTTGACAAATTGATGTCTGCCTGAACGAGGTTGATTTTAGAGGTCTTCCCAATTCTTGAGCTTCTCCTTGAGTCTGTGGATGGTCATCCAGCTGACATTGAGCCGCTTAGTGATGTCGGACATGTTGTGTCCCACACACAGGAGAGAAGAGATCTCAATTCTTTTAACTTCCATCTTGACACAACTGCACACAATGGAAAAGAAGTTTTAATGACACATGCTGGAAAAGTAGAACTTTAGGTTTGTTTGATGGAACTTTTTCTATCACAAAAATAAAACTATCAAAAGATAAGTATAACAGAACTTTTGCAAAGCCTGGGATATACTTTAATATAGTTTAAGTTAATCAAATATTTTATTATCATTTTCAATATAGTGGTTTTGAGGTCTGTATATAGTCTAAACTATTAACTTTTAATTGTCATTTTAAGTATATATCTATAATATAATATCAATGGTAAATGGATGAATCTTTGACAATTTTGGCATCCCTCAATCCCCATTTGATCAAGATAAAAATACTTTCTCATTTCGAATAGCCTGGCAGCTTTCTGGAAGAATAATAATATCACATTTCTATAAGTATTTGTGCTTCCAATTCATCTTTTTAGTTCTTATTGGCCTGTCATTTACATAGAAACATAACAGTAGAAATTATGTGTTTGTAATGTTATTACAACATACTGTATTGCCTCAATGGCTTCAGGAAATTTGCATGCAGTTAACTTCTTCACTTTTATCAATTTTATTCATAGATTCATTCTTATAAAATTTGTATTTAGACTGGCTTAGGCAGCAGATAGGGAAAAATGAATTCATTCTATACTTACCATCATTTGAAGAAAATATGTACCAAGTGTATTCAAATATATAGCATCTCCATTAAAAAGATTGCCTTTAGAATACGTTTTTTCCATAAAAAAATATAACCCTTGAATTATGACCTTTTTAAAAATAATTTTATAAGCAGGCTTGTGTATTATATCATTTCTCCTATTATAAATGACTAAGTTCTAATTAGATTTTTCATTCTTTTAACAATTATCCTTTATTTATTCAATATTTCTGAAAAAAGTCTTGAATAGCTTAACCACAGCATTTTAGTAATGAATGTCATTTTGTTTCAGACAGTTTAACAATCTTTTTCCTCATCACATCATATAAAAAACTTTGGATTTTATGCACAATCCTGAATATGACATTATGCTTTGCTAGATATTGGAGACCATGACATCATATCATCGCTTTCTTTCAATTAACTCATATACTTTCTGATGACATAACTTGAGGCAAAGGCCTAGGGCCAAACTATAAGAAGACAGATGATGGTGTGGGGAAAAGTACAGGGAAAGCTCATAATAAATTAGTCATTTAAATAGACTAGTTGCACAGGCACACATGTGGCTTTCTTTTTTTTTTTAAGAGCTCATCTGGCAACTGCCTACTTGGGCATTAGTTGCCGTATTAAAAACTGGCCTAGTACTAGGCTATTTCAAAATAAAATCCAAAAAGATAAAAACAACCTCCCCCACCAAAAAGGAAGCGAGCAGTAAGGAAGCTCCTGCGTCGGGGGGGCGGTCCCCCCGGCGCAGGAGCGTGCAAACTATAAGGGTGGAAAAAAAACAACCAGGTTAAATAATAGGGAGAAGGCCGGCCTCCCTCAAAAAGTAAACAAGTCCACCAGTCAGTGCGCACGCACTCGTCCCGAGTACAAGGGACAGGCAGTGGCGACCCCGCCCATCCAGGTACTGGGACAGGTAACATGCGCGAAGATCACCCAGATTGGGACATTCGACAAGAATGTGCCGAACAGTCTGGGGGACGATGCAGTCGTCACAATAGGGCGCAGGCGAGCGCTCCATCAAATAGCGATGCGTCACACGAGTGTGTCCGATTCGGAGACGACAGAAAACGACCTGAAGCCGTCGCGGCATTGGGGGATAGGTCCATGGGAACAGTCGCGGTGCAATGGCATGCAACTTTAAGTTCCCTTCGACCGTCTCCCATCTTCTTTGCCAAGCAGTCCGAAGAGCTACCCGTATTCCTGCCATGTAGTCAGTGTGAGGAAGAGCCAAACGCTGGTCCGGTCGCAGAGTCCTCGCGGACTCTTTGACGCGCTCATTCCCCGCACTTCCTACATGTCCAGGAACCCAGCAGAAGATAATCTCGACATCAGCCCGGCTCGCCAAAATCGTGGCGTCACGAATATCGCGAACCAGGGGATGCGGTGATTCCAATGTCCCGAGAGCACTCAGGGCGCTTTGTGAGTCGCTATAGATCACAATCCGGCCGCCGAGCCGGGCACGTCACGTGATCTCCCGTACCGAGTGGTGTATTGCCACCAGTTCGGCCGTTAAGACAGACGCAGCGCCTGGCAGAGCCCCGCTGACTTCAAACAGAGGGGATACGGCGTGGAAGCCGACCCCCTCTTCGGACTTGGAGCCATCTGTATACACTGGCACGGTTGCAGCGTGACACGAGGGGTGCTCCAAAAAAGGTCGAACGCAATACTCCCGGCGCCGTACAAGCTTTGGGAGCAGAGACGTGGCGACAAATAGCAAAATGTGGTACCCTCCAGGGTGGCGTCCTAGGCAGAACCAGGGGTGCCACCGGCCCGAGAGCTATACTTAGCTCTCGAAGGAGTTTCCTGGCCCTAAACCCAAAGGGCTTAGGGTATGACTGGCGTCTCTCGGCGGCATAGGCACCGACGAGATCAGCTGCGGATGCAGTGAGAGCTGTTGGCGACTGAGGGAGGCACCGGGCTCGCGCGTACAGGCGAGTGATGCACTGCACACGGCGTAGAGCGAGTGGCATCTCCCCAGCATCGACCAACAGGCTCTCAATGGGGAAAGTGCGGAATGCACCGGTCGCAAGGCGAAGGCCGATGTGGTGGATCGAGTCCACCTTCCGAAATAAACGCTCGGCTGTGGATGCATAAAACTCGCATCCGTAGTCGAGCTTCGAACGAACAAAGGATCGATAAAAGAGTAGGGCAGTAGCCCTATCAGCACCCCAAGTGCTGAACGTCACGGAACGCAGAATATCCATGGCGCGGGTACAAGAGACCCTATGGCTGCGAATATGAGCCTCCCAGGTGAGGAGTCGGTCGAATACAACACCAAGGAAACGGTGCGACTCAACCACATCCAGGCGCACCCCATTAAGGAACAAATCTGGTTCGGGGTGGAGCCGTGGATGGCGGCAGAAGTGCACCACCTTAGTCTTGGCCAAAGAAAACCGAAACCTGTGCGCTTCGGCATAGCGAGAGACGCGGTGCAATACCTATTGGAGTCGACGCTCCAGAGTTGGTATCTGGGCCGCGCCAAAGGAGATCTAAAGGTCGTCCACGTAGAGCGTAGCGAGAACATCTTCCGGCAGCACCGAGGTGATGCCGTTGATGCTCAAGGGAGGGTGTGACACTGAGGTCACTTCCCTGCTCCTTTGGGCCGGAGAGGGCTCCTCCCACCCATACGCGGAATCGATCTCGCAAAAATTCACATATAAACATTGGGAGGCGTCCCCTAGCCCCCATCGTGTGGAGAGTCTCCATGATACCGTATCGCCATGCGGTATCATAGGCCTTGTCCAGATCGAAAAATACCGTGGCGTAATGCTGTCAACAAAGGAAGGCCTCGCAGACAGCATTTTCCAGTCGGACCAGAGCATCCAACGTGGAGTGGAACTTGCGGAAGCCGCACTGTGCAGAAGACAGATGGCCTCCGCTGTCTAGGAAAAAGGCTAATCTAACATTTACCAATTTCTCCATCAACTTGCACACGCAAGAAGTTAGAAAGATTGGGCGGAAACTGGCCGGAGTAGAGTGATCTCTCCCCGGTTTGCGAAAGGTGAGCACAGTAGCGATTCGCCAGGAATCTGGGAGAAGACCCTCCACCCAGATCCTGTTGAACAAATCTAACAGAAAGGCCATGCCTCGCTCACCCAGCTGTCGAAGCATGGCGTACAGGACATCGTCCGGACCATGGGCGGTGTCCGCTCACGAAGCAAGAGCGGAGCGCAACTCACTCACAGTAAACCTGTCGTTGAAGGGTCCTCCGCCTCTGGAGGTAAAGTCCAGCCTGCAGCCTTCCGCGACATCACGACGTGCATTGAATGCTGGTGGAGCAGCATCCCGGCTAGGAGAAAGGGGTCGCAAACGATTCCGCCACGTACGCGGGGTCCGAGATTGCGGTCCCATTCTCCTGGAGAACGGGAGAGGAGTCCTGCGAGAACTTGCCCCGAATCCTTTTGACTCGCTTCCACACCTCTACTAGAAGGGTCTTCCCGTTAAGTGAAGACACGTATGACCGCCAAGAAGAACGGCAGGCGTGCTTCGAAATATACTGGAACCTAGCCCTAGCCCGACGAAATTCACCGAGTGAAGTCGTTCGGTCGGCGCTTATAGCTCATTTGCCATAACGCTTCTGTTTGAGGGCCGTCTCACATTCAGCCGACTACCATGGGAGTGGTCGGCGTGCAAAACGGCCAGACGTTTTAGGAATAGTAGTCAGGCCTGCGGCGATGAGGTTGCCGGAGAAGAACTCAACGGCCTCATCTACCGACCTAAACTCCTCGACTGAGATAGAGAATTCAGTCACTTCCTGAAATGCAGGCCACCGCGCCCACGCCAAGCACCACCGAGGTGGGCTCTCAAGCGGCAGTTGCCCTGAAAATGATATTTGAATGGGAAAGTGATCACTACCATGGAGGTCATTGACCACCCCCAATCAAAATTAGGCTGTGCATCCGAAGAGCACAAAGATAGGTCAAGGCAAAATGAAGCGGTTCTCGGGAAGTGATGCGGAAACTCATCCACATTTACGACACCTATCTCAAGCTCTTCGATCAGATCAGCAAGGACTTGTCCCCTTGGATTTATGGAGTAATCTCCCCAGAGAGGATGCCTGCCGTTCAGATCTCCAAGCAAGAGAAAGGGCCTCGGCAACCGTGCCACGACGCGGCGGTAGTCTCCCGCGTCGAAGTTAGCTAACGGTGGAATGTACGCAGAAATGATAGTATACCTCCTATCCAGGTGAAGCTGCACAGCCACTGCTTGAAAGGAGGTATCTAAAGTGAAAGGAAGAACGGAGACATCATGCCGGGTGTAAACCGCGCATCCCCCGGCCCGGCCATCCCGCGGTGGTGGGGTCGCAAGACCCTTATACCCCGGGAGGGTAAGCAGGGGGCACGCGCCTAGCATTGTCTCCTGCAGAAAAATAGATAACGGGGAACGGGACGAGACGAGCCTCCGCAACTCCTCCCAGTTGGCCCTGAGTCCACGGCAATTCCATTGAAGGAATATGCCCTCCAGGCCTAGCTCGGAGGAGACGCGGGGGCCCTCTTCGAACAGAAGACCGTCACAGGAATGGCCATAGGCTTCCAAGGAGGCAGAACCCCAGGCGCTGTTGGACGGACAAAGCGCTGAAGAAGCTGTCGCCTTCGAGGAATTATTGGGGAAGGTTGGCCTCGCCATGCAAGTCTTTTCCTCCCTCCGCCTCGAAGCCTTAGGCGGGCGTTGTGGCTTCGGAGGCAGGGGGCCCTCTTTTCGAGGAACCACCGCCTCCGAGCCACTCAGCCTACCACTAGGCGTGGGCGAAGGAGCTGAAGCTCCTTTCTTGGGACAGCTTTAGGAACCCTGGAAGATGGCCTGGCGACCAATTTCAGGGGTGTTGCCTCCTGTGAGTCTAACGACTCAGTGGAGGCGCGTGGCCGTTTCACCTTAAGGGAAACGGTCACGCTGGGGGAAGAGGGGAAAGCCCTGGTTTTAGCCGGGGCTGGGTGTGAACCCTTTTTGCCGCCAGCTTTACCAGGCGAGCGCCTGGGTTCAGTAGAGCCCGCAGAAGGGCTCTGAAAGGGTGTGGAAACAACCGTACTCATTGGCCCGGATCCAGGAGCAGAGGGTGCCTTTCTAACTAGTGGGGCATAAAACGTCCCAGGCAGAGCCGGGCGCGCCAGGACCAAGTCCTTCTTAGCCTCGCGGAATGAGAGTCAATCCTGGGCTTGAATGGCCAGGATTTCTTTCTCAAGGAGATATGCACCACATTGCTTCGAAGAATCAGGGTGCAGCTCTCTGCAATTGACACACTTGGTCATACACGATTTAGACTTATCGTGTGCTGCCTTGAAGCAATTTACACAGACTTTGGGTGACCCTGACTTTGCATGTCTACAAGAACAATTTGTATGGCCGAAGCGGTGACAGTAATAGCACCGCCGCGGCAGTGGCACGAATGCCTTCACGCGGTAGCGGTACCAACCGGCACGCACCGACTAAGGGAGCTTGTCACAGTCAAACGTGACAAAGAGTGTAGAGGTTGGTCTCGAGGCCCCTCCCTGTTTTCTCATCACACGTTCGACCTTGACCGCCCCATGGTCGGCCAGCTCTAAGGTGATGTCCTCTATGGAGTAGTCAACGAGTTCCTTCGCATAAACTACTCCTTTCACAAAGTTCATGGTAGAGTGCGGCGTCACACTCACCGGGGTGCCATGAAGTGTCCGAAGAGCACTTATCTTGGCTGCCTCGGCGGGATTCGCCAGAAGGCTCCCGTCCGAGAAACAGGTCACCTTCGGCTCTCTACCAATTGCACTAGCTAATGCTCTCCTCTGATGGATCATGTTGCCCTTGGCCAACATGCTGCCATCAGTGGAGCGAATAATGAGGAAGCGTTTGAAGCCAGCGGGCTCGAAAACGCCAGGTAACCTCTGAATCAGGGGCCCCGATGTTATCGAGCCTCCGCCCTGTGCACTTTTGGTCTTAGTCATACTCAGGGGCTCCGCACTCGTGGGGGTAGAGGGGCCGGATGTGCCAATCTTGGCTTGGTCGCTTGCCAAAGTGGCAGCAGACCCATCCATCCCCGCGGATGGAGAGGAGCCCAGTCTTTTTCCTGTTCTTCTTTTTAGGAGAGGAGGGCAGGAAATAAACCCGATTCTCCCTTCTGCCAGCAGGAGCCCCCAGGCCAAATGGACCGGCCTCAGCCAGATCCTTCTCCGAAATGGAGAAGGTCCTGGTGGTCGCAGGGGCATCATCCGGAGGAGATCCCTCCCCTCCTTGTACTGCCTTAGAGACCCCAGCCATTTTAGGAGGACCTTGCATAGGGGCGGATTCGGGTTCGGTGCTTGGCGCTGAGCCAGGATTGCCCCCCCATGGAAGCCCTACCGCCTGAGGCTGGGTTTCCTCAAGAACCACGTCTATCACAGGAGGGGCCTCCAGTTAGCCATCCCCTTCCAGGATATAGCAGGTCCCATTAGCAGAGTCACCAGTTATGTGTGGGAAGGCACAGGCCTTGACCCCGGCAAGGTTCAATATTCTTGCCAGCAGGTCTTTTGAGGCAAGCAACCGAAGGGGTCTGGCTTCCCTCTCTCCCCTAAGGGGGTTTGCCTTACGGAGCCGCTTCAATGAGGGGCAGTCGGCAATGGGCTGCCTGCTGGCTTTCTTGGCAGTCCCTTTAGAAAGAAAAGGTGGGACTGCCGCTGGAAATAGGGAGGTGCCCGAAAGCACACTGCTGCTGGAAATAGGGAGGTGCCCGAAAGCACCTCCAGAGAAGGGGGTGAGGGGGAGTCCCCTACACCTGTAGTCGTAGGAGAGGAGTAAGCCTCTCCAGTTAGAGAAATATGGAGGGTCCCCTGCGCAAGCACAGGAGGGGGGACCCCTATTTTTTCTGTGGAGCTGCCTGAGGGCGGCTCCGTTAATGACACAGGGGCAATTAAGTGGAGATTTTGATTTTTATCATCATTGGGCATGGTGACCCTATTTGTTTCACAGGATGAAATCGCTTATCACCCCTCGCAGTAGCCCACACTGCAAGAGGTGCTTACAGGCCTGGCAGAGCCAGGTGCCGACATTCAGGACCACCCCTCCAGCCTGGTAGCCTGGCAGTCCATCAGCATTGCAGCTCCACCTTAGACATGGCATAAAATTCATAGTGTGTGAAGAGGAAAGGAAAAGGGATGTGAGGAAGGTATGGGTGACGATGAAGCAGGTTGTTAAAAAAAAAACCATCCCGGACTGGAGCTCAGGTGTTAGGGAACATTGTCCCCTTCCCCTCAGCCTAGATCTGGGACGGTTGGCTGAGAAGGTCAGCATCTACCCTGTGAAATTAGAGGCTGACCAGAGAAAGTTGTGAGAGAGGTTGTATGAAAAGCGATGAAGGAGAGAAATACAGACTATCTGAAGGAAGGAAGAGAGGCTAAGCTGGGGCCGGACGGAGCGCTGGATCCTGTCAGCAAGGTGGCCAGGATGGCAAATCGTCGCGCCCCTTACGGGGCACACATGTGGCAGATGACATTCAACTCCCCAAAATGCAAGGAGTTCACATGGGCAACCATAATAATGAAGATGAAGGGATTTAGGAGTAGTAATAGATCGGTCATTGAGATTCACTAAGCAGTGTTTAGAGGGTAGAAATAAGGCAAATAGAGTATTAGGCTACTTCAATAGAAATATTAGTTATATAAATAAGGAAATTATTCTAAGCTATATAACTTGTATGTTAGACCACACTTGAAATATTTTATTTAGGCATGGCCCCCACATCACAGGCAGAGAAGAGCAACAAAAATTATACCTTCTTTGAGACACCTGAATTATATAGATAGGTTTAGGGCACTTACATGTTTTAATTTGAAATGGGCCTTAAGGGTAATATGATCCAGCTCTTTAAAATGTTTAAGGGGATTGATCAATTAGAAAGTGATTTTTTTTTAAGCTAGAGACTGATGATAGAACAAGGGGTCACTTTGAAAATTAAAAAATCTAGATGCAGGTTGGACTGAAATAAATATTACTTCAGTAAGTCATGGATTCTTGAAGTGTATTGTCTGGGGATGTTGTAAATAACTCTACTTTGACATCATTCAAAAGAAAACTAGATAAGTATATGGGAGAGGAGTATATATAAAGAACCTGATTTTATAGGATTATGTGTGATTATGTTTTTATTAGTACTTGCATTCTTAGGGGAGGGGGTGTCTTGTATTATAAACACAATATCGCAAGCCTACTGGTTGATGGCTAATTATGCAATGTGATAAAAACAGAATTTAGGAAAAAGAAAAGATGGGTAGAACAAGCAACCAAAGTCAGCCACTATCCATTTCCTATAAAGGTTCAGTAAGTCACCTTCCATGTTATGCAGCTGGTACAAAAACGATCATAACATGGAGGAAAATTTGTGGAAATAATAAGGGTTGTAAGATTTGATCTGCATAATGGTAGTTATAATGCTTTCCCCATTATTTTACTATAATACACTAATCACACTTACCAGGTATTTTTAGTCTGAGAAGAGATTTCTGGAAATGCATTGTTGGAACATAGGAATGATGGAGAATCTGATAGTCATCTTGAGTTGTAGCTTTTGCATTTCTGCTTAGGGGTAAAATTATATATAATTTTAGAGCAAAACAAAAAGAGAACTAATTACAGTTCAGAGTATTTATTCCTTATCAGTTAAGCATAACCATCCAAAGCCTAGAGCATATATATTTTGCATTATTTATTAACGAAAATATGAATGTGGAGAAAAAAACATCCCTAAACATGCCCATCCTTATGAATAAAAATAAAATATGAGTTTATTGCAAGAATTTTTTTATCATATTTACATGGAGATCATATTCCTATGGTAAGGGAGTGAAAATAACACCACTGCAGTCAGCTTTTTCATACAATGTGTAATGATAATTGGTTGGCATCATCATCATCATTTTTCATCCTCTTGAACCCACTTCTGCAGGGTCTGATGGTCATATGACTCTTCTCCACTGAGTTCTTTCCTGAGTATCTTCCTCCATAAGTCCCAGTCCCCCCATATCTTCTGCAACATAGTCCCTCCCCAAGTTTTCCTGGGTCTTCCTGGTGTCATTCTGCCTTTCACTTGCATATAGATAGCCTCCCTCAAGTAGCCATCCTCCCCTGATCTTTCCACATGACCAAATCATCCGAGTCTCCTCAGTCACAGCTCCACTAGTCCACATCATCCACCACCTCAGAGTTCCTGATGCTATCCTGCCACTTCACACCAGCCATATATCTCAGCATACATCGATCACATCCTCTCATCTTCAGAAGTCTAACCAGAATAAAATTCCAGCCCATTGTATTTTCATTTAAAGGGTTATTGTGGTTATTGATTGGAGTCTGACTAACCCTAGCATAATTTAATTTATCCTATATCCCACATTTGTTATTGGTGATGCTCAAGCTCCCCCAAGATACGAGTAAGAATATGGTCTATGCTGGGTTTTCTCACAGATCCTACAAGGCATGTATATTGTGTTGGTGTGTGCAATTGTGCAGTGTAGTCTGTCCTTATATTTATTTGTGCATGTATATTGTGTTGGTGTGTACAATTGTGCAGTGTAGTCTGTCCTTATATTTATTTGTGTGGAGTGTGGCATTACATTCTGGACAGGCATTTGTGATGGTCACACCCAAGTTTTTCTGGTAGCCCAGGAAGGCAATGTGATACCCACACACTGCAGCCTGGCCAGATGGACTCTGTCTGTCCTCATGAGGGAGGATAGGGAGGATTCAAGCGGGTGGATGTCAGAGTGCTGTGTATGCAGCAGTGTATGTGAGTGACTGGATAGATGTAAGTGAAATGAGTATGGATGTTTCTGAAAGCTGGTTTGGGGGATGGGGTGAAATGAGACAGTTCATCTCATAGTATATATAAATTAGGTTTAATGTTTCTTTAGGGGAGTGGGCATTCTGGCAAATAGTGTAGTGGATGGTCTGGGTTTGCAGGGGGTTGCAGCGAATGTGTGTGTGCCTCTCATTTTAAGGTGATCCTTAACAGTCATACAGTTTCCACAGTGTAGATGGTCTGTGGGTACAGACCATCTGTGAAACTGTGATTGTTTTGAGGCTTTTGATAATCTGGAGAGGGTTGAAAAATTTTTGAGAGAAGTTAGGGACTCAACCAAGGCTTGGATAATCCCTTAGAATGTATGAAATGCTTAGAAACTGGTGAGGAAGGTATATGTGGATTTGGTTGGGCTATTTTGAATCTGTTTCTGGTGAACCAGGTGTCTAGTGTTATGAGGTAGGCTTGGAGGAGACAAAGAGTTGTGTAGAAAATTACAACAGATGGTGTGGTAAATAGATAGCACAAAATGACACTGCCTACTTCTTATAGCTCCCTAGAGAATGCCCTAGTTACCACCAGGGAAGATCTAGGTTCACGAGAAATGGCTAGCTGAAACTTGATCTTCCCTGGTGGTAACTAGGGCGTTCCCCAGGGGGCTATAACAAGTGGATGAATAGCTGTCTTTTTTCAGTGTGTATATACTCGTGTATATATATATATATATATATATATATATATATATATATATATATATATACAGTGGCGGCAACAAAAAAAGTGACATGTGACAATTCGGGGAAAATGAAACAGAAAAATGTAACTTACATATTTTATTATGAATATTTCATGAAAGTTAATACTTGGTCATGTTGCCTTTGCACTTGATGACCATTCTGAGTCGATTGGGCATTGATTCAGCGAGGTTTGCCAAGTAGGTGGGGTCGATCGTAACCCAGATCTTCTTCAGTGATTCTATCAGGTCCTTGATGATGCCGGGTGTTGTCTCTTGAACTTTGGTTTTCATGAGATTCCAAGCATTCTCAATATGATTTAGGTCCTGGGAATGACTAGGCCACTCCAAATTACTAATATTATTATCATTGAAGAACCTTTTTACTAACTGGGACCTGTGAGCAGGGGCACCATCATGCCTTAAAAATTTACACTGATGAATTTCCCAACATGGCATCATGTGCTGCCTCAAAACTTCAAGATAGTTAGTCCCCCTCATGGTTACATTCTTGGGAAGGAAGTACAGACCTCCTCTGCCCTTGTTTCCACTAAAGGAACCCCACACCATCACACTATCAGGGTGCTTCACAGTTTTCACAGTATATTTTGGGTCATACTGAGACACATTGCTGGGACAAGCACGATCTTTGACTCTCCTCTGACCAGCCTAAAGGTGCTCTCATCTCTGAACATGACCTTCCTCCAATGAGCAGCTGTCCAATGTTTATAGGTCTTGCAAAAATTGGGCCTTTTCATCTTCATAGCCTTGGTAAGAAGTGGCTTCTTGGCAGCGCGGCGAGCCGGTAGGCCTAGATCCTTCTTTAAGCGATGATGGATAGTCCTGAGGGCGACATTCTGGAGGAGGTCTGGGTATTTTTTCTTGATTGGAGCGGAGGTTACAGAAGGGTCTGACATCACTTCACGCCTTAGGATATTATCAGTCCTTGGAGATGTCTTCCTAGCTGCACCAATGCCCTCCTTTTTCTTTTGTATGTTACCTGGTGGCAATAACTCAGCTGCCCGTTTAGGCGATAAATCGTATTTCTTGAGGTTCCTAAATCTGCTGATACATCAATAAAAGACTTTCCTTGCTCTAATAGGGTCAAGGCGCAGCTTTTCTCTGTCATATAAAGCTTTTACTGCCCCATTGTATCCACTTGCACAGAAGTTATAGCACGTCAAATGTAGGCACGAATGCAGGAAATCAGCACGCTGGAGCGTTGTACACTAAAACCTCACTGTACGAGCTCAAACGAGACAGTGAGTTCCAATAAAGCGCAGTTCTGACTGCGCTTTATTGGAACTCACTGTCATATGGATGTAATGTCATATGGAACAAATGTCATATGGATGTAACTAACCATTAAATAGTCGGCCATCCATCTTTTAATGATATTGTGAATGTTTGGAGCGGAGGTTACAGAAGGGTCTGACATCACTTCACGCCTTAGGATATTATCAGTCCTTGGAGATGTCTTCCTAGCTGCACCAATGCCCTCCTTTTTCTTTTGTATGTTACCTGGTGGCAATAACTCAGCTGCCCGTTTAGGCGATAAATCGTATTTCTTGAGGTTCCTAAATCTGCTGATACATCAATAAAAGACTTTCCTTGCTCTAATAGGGTCAAGGCGCAGCTTTTCTCTGTCATATAAAGCTTTTACTGCCCCATTGTATCCACTTGCACAGAAGTTATAGCACGTCAAATGTAGGCACGAATGCAGGAAATCAGCACGCTGGAGCGTTGTACACTAAAACCTCACTGTACGAGCTCAAACGAGACAGTGAGTTCCAATAAAGCGCAGTTCTGTTGTCTTAGCTCAGGAGAGTCATCCACTTGCGGCATAAGCCCTGCCCCTTTTCATTGGCTTGTTGGCAAGTAAAATCGTGAAAGCGATTTTGTGTATCGATTTCTGTTGCCAATATTCAATGTCACTTTTTTTGTTGCCGCCACTGTATATATATATATGAGCATGAAGCTCTTTTGTATCTGAGTGGGGGTGTGGCTGTCATGCATGTAGACTTTAAAGAATGTGGGAGAAAATAAAAACCTTTGGGGGGAGAGTGGATACAGTTTGTGATTTTTTTTTATGCTTGATGTCATGCCAGCAAATGTCATATGGATGTAACTAACCATTAAATAGTCGGCCATCCATCTTTTAATGATATTGTGAATGTTTGTGGTCTATATTTTGTTAGAGGTTGTACCAGGGAATGGCTTTGAAAGCTTTGTTGATTTCTAGTGTTAAAAGAGTGTTCTGTGTGGTTGTGTCTGTTATGGTGAATGTTGTAGTTTGTTAGAGTTTGCTGGTGTTTCTTCTGATCTGCATTTAGTAACATTGAGTTGAGGGCATTTGCTTGATTTTTGTTTTTGAGGGTACTTGGTGTCTGCTATGGTAATTGCTGCCTATGATTGTGTTGTTTGTTGGATCGTGATATTGTTTAGTGTTTGGTATTTCTTCTTGTCTGCATTTTGTATCATTGTATTGAAGGTGTTAGTGTGATGGAATTAACTGAGAGCAAAATTGTTCAGGTAGTGTTAATAGCACATGTAAGCATAGTGCTTCTCTCTAAGGGCTGTCTTACACTCAGCCAACCAACAAAGAATGGCCTTTAGGCTGACAGTGATGATGTTCTTAGAAAACTCAACAACTTCACAGACTGACCAATATTTGACTGGGATAGAGAAATCAGCCCTTTCCTGAAATGCAAACTACAACACCTGGACCAAGCATCATTGAAGTGGTTTCTCAGGCAGCAAGAGTCCAGATAATGATATTTGAATAAGAAAGTGATCATTACCATTAAGGTCATCAACCACCCCTTCCCAAAAATCAGGCTGTGCATCCAGAGAACACAGGGAGAGATCAAGACAAGAAAATGAAGCAGTTTTCGCAGAGTGATGCATAAACTCATCCACATTAAGGACACCCATCTCCAACTATTTGATCACGTCAGCACAGACTTGACCTTTGGGAATGATTATGTAGTCCCCACAGAGGAGGTACCTATGGTTCAAATCTCTGAGGATGAGAAAGGGCTTCAGCAACTAGGCCATGATGAAGCATAAGTCCCCAAGCCCAAAGTTGGCTGATGGTGGAATGTACACAGAAATAAAAGTATACCTATCCAAGTGTAGCTGCACTGGCAATACCTGAAAGGTATTCAAAGTGAGTAGAAAAGAGAGACATCAAATGTAAATTGTGCATCCTCCTGCTCAGCCCCCTTCCTGTGGTGGTGGTGGTCACAAAATCGTTTTAACTTATGGGGATGGGCAGGGGGTATGCACTCAACAGTCTCCCGAAGAGAAAGAGCTAACTAAAACAGAGTAGAAAGAGTCTCCCGCAGCTCTTCTCAGTTGACCAGGAGTCCATGGTAATTCTATTAAAGGAAAATGCCCTCCAGGCCTCACTTGAAGGAAATGCCAGGGCCATCCTCAAGTTGAAGACCCTCATGCGAATGACAGTACTCTTCCTGGAAAGAGAGCTCCATGGGGGCTGTTGGCCAGTTTGTGCTGAAGGCGCTGTTGCCTTTGATTTTGAAAAAAAAATTTAGGAGCCTATCTGGCGACTACCCACTTGGGCACAAGTCGCCGCAATCACAACAGCCTAGCACTAGGCTACTTATAAAGGAGATAAGGCCGGCCTCCCCCCCCCAAAAGTCTATAAGTCCACCAGTCAATGTGCACAAACTCGTCCCAAGTACATGGGACAGGCGGTAGCGACCCCACCCATCCCAGTACCGGGACAGGTAACGTGCATGGAGATCGCCCAGGCTGGGACATTCAACAAGAATGTGCCGAACAGTCTGGGGGACAATGCAGTCTTCACAGTAGGACGCTGGTGAGTGCTCCATCAAATGGTAGTGCATCCCACGAATGTGCCCAATTCGAAGAGGACAGAAAGCAACCTGAATCCTTCACGGCATTGGGGGGTAAGTCCATGGGAACAGTTGCGGTGCAATGGCATGCAACTTTAATTTCCATTCGACCATCTCCCATCTTCTTTGCCAAGCAGTCTGAAGAGCTGCCCGTATTTCTGCCATGTAGTTGGTGTGAGAAAGAGCGAAACGCTGGTCCAGTTGCAGAGTCCTCGCAGACTCTTTGGCGCCCTCATTCCCTGCAATTCGAAACATGTCCAGGAACTCAGCAGAAAATCTTAACATCCGGCCAGCTTGCCAAAACCGTGGCATCATGGATATCGCGAACCAGGGGATGCGGAGATTCCAATACCCAAGAGCACCCAGGGTGCTTTGTGAGGCATTATAGATCACAATCCGGTCTCCAAACTGGACACGTTGCATAATCTCCTGTAGCGAGTGGTGTATTGCCACCAGCTCGGCCGTGAAGACAGACCTAGTGCCTGGCAGAGCTCCGCTGACTTCAAGCAGAGGGGATAGGGCGTGGAAGCCGATCCCTTCTTGGGACTTGGAGCCATCTGTATACACTGGCCCGGTTCCAGCATGACACGAGGTGTGCTTCAAAAAGGTCGAACATAATACTCCCAGTGCTGTAAAGCTTTGGGAGCAGAGGCGTGTCGACAAATAGCCAAATGTGGAAGCCTCCACCTTAGTCTTGTACAAGGAAAACCGAAACCTGTGCACTTCGGGATAGCGAGAGATGCGGTTCAATGCCTGTTGGAGTCGATGCTCCAGAGTTGGCATCTGGGCCATGCCAAAAGAGATCGAAAGGTCATCCACGTAGAGTGTTGTGAGAACATCTTCCGGCAGCATCGAGGTGATGCCGTTGATGCTAAGGGCAAAGAGTGTGACACTGAGGACACTTCCCTGAGGACATCCTCTTCCTGCTCCAAGGGGCCAGAGATGGCTACCCCCGACCCATATACAGAATTGACGTATACAGATATAAAGATTGGGAGAGGTCCACTCGCCCCCTTCATGTGGAGAGTCTCTATGATACTGTATCAACATGCGGTATCATAGGCCTTCTCCAGATCGAAAAACACTGTGGTGTAGTGCTGTCTACGAAGGAAGGCCTCGTAGACAGCATTTTCCAGTTGGAGCAGAGCATCTGACATAGAGTGGAACTTGCGGAAGCCACACTGTGCAGAAGACAGATGGCCTCCAGTATCCAGAAAAAAGGCTAATCTAATCTAACATTTACCAATTTCTCCAACTTGCACACGCAAGAGGTTAAAGAGATTGGGCGGAAACCGACTGGACTAGAGTGATCTCTCCATAGTTTGGAAAGGCGAGCACAGTAGCAATTTGCCAGGAATCTGGGAGGAGACTCTCCACACAGATCCTTTTGAATAAATCTAAGAGAAAGGCCATGCCTCGCTCACCCACGTGTTGAAGCATGGCGTACGGGACATCATCCGGACCATGGGCGGTGTCCAGCATGAAGCAAGAGTGGAATGCAACTCACTCAGAGTAAACTTGTAGTTGAAGGGTTCTCCGCCTCTGGAGGTAAAGCCCAGTCGGCGGCCTTCTGCAAAATCAAGATGTGCATTGAATGATGGCGGTCCCATTCTCCTGGAGAATGGGAGGGGTGTCTTGCGAGAACTTGCCCCAAATCCTTTTGACTCCCTTCCACACTTCTGCTAGAAGGGTCTTCCTGTTAAGTGAAGACACATATGCCCACCAAAAAGCGCAGCAGGCGTACTTCGAAATATACCAGAACCTAGCCCTAGCCCAACAAAATTCACTGACAGTGAAATCGTTCGGGCGACGCTTATAGCGCATATGCTTGAGGGCCGTCTCACACTCAGCTGACTACCATGGAATAGTAGCCAGGCCCACGGTGATGAGGTTGCCGGAGAATAATTCAACGG
Organism: Ceratothoa steindachneri; assembly: GCA_963969495.1. Taxonomy (NCBI): domain Eukaryota; kingdom Metazoa; phylum Arthropoda; class Malacostraca; order Isopoda; family Cymothoidae; genus Ceratothoa; species Ceratothoa steindachneri. The sequence goes on along the minus strand of OZ018317.1, from coordinate 97,337,860 downwards.
CCTCATCTACCGATCTAAACTCCTCGACTGAGATAGATAATTCAGTCATTTCCTGAAATGCACAAAGTTCATGGTAGAGTGCGGTATCACACTCACCGGGGTGCCATCAAGTGTCTGAAGAGCACTTATCTTGGCCGCCGCATTTGACAGAAGGCTCAAATCTGAGAAACGGATCACCTTTGGTTTTCTACCAATCACACTAGCTAAAGCATTCCTCTGATGGATCATTTTGCCCTTAGCCAACATGGTGCCATCAGTGGAGCGAATAATGAGGAAGCGTTTGAAGCCAGCGGGCTCGAAAATGCCGGGTAATCTCCGAATGAGGGGCCCCGATATAATCGAGGTTCCACTCTGTACACTAGCACTTTTGGTCATAGTCAGGGGCTCCACACCCGGGGAGGCAGAGGGGCCGGATGTGCTGAGCTTGGATTGGTTGCTTACCGAAGTGGCAGCAGCCCAGCAGACCCATCCGTCCCCACAGATGGAGAGGAGCCCTGAGTCTTTTTTTTTTGTAATTTTTATGAGAGGATAACAGGGAATGAAACCTCTTCTCCCCTCCACTAGCAGGAGCCCCCTGGATGGACTGGCCTCAACAAGGTCCTTCTCCGAAATGGAGAAGATCCTGGCAGTCGCCGGGGCACCGGTCGGAGGAGGACATCACTCCCCTCCTTGTACTGCCTTGGAAACATTAGCCATTTGAGGAGGACCTTGCATAGGGGCAGACTTGAATTTGGTGCTTGGTGCTGAGCCCGGATTCACTCCCATGGAAGACCCTACTGTCTGAGGCTTGGTTGCCTCAAGGACCATGTATATCTCAGGGGAAGAAATGGACTGCAATAGTTTATATGAGGCAGTGACAGTTTCCATGAATGATCCAGTTCAGTCTCACCTAGCATCCTTATTAATAAATCTATCCAATTTATTCTTAAAATTGCAGGGAGGATGCTTCTATCACAAAACTAGTAATTCTGTTTTATTTTTAAAATAACATAATTTCACGGATGACAAAAGCCGCAAGGGCCTCCTATTAAAGGTCATCTGCATCTGTCAAAACTCACCAACAAAATGCATCCATAGGATTGTGTCAGATCATGCATCTACAATATACAATTTGAACCATCCACAGGAATGCGTCAAAAACAAAGAGCATCACCATCGAGGCTTGCCAAAATCCAAATCACTCAAAATATATAATACCCCAAAAAATGCATTCAGGGAAATGAGTCCAAAATACCAGCCCTTCCCCCAAAAGAAGTTAACCTTCCCTCACCATATATCATCTAATCTGCGCTTGAAAACATTTAGGCTTACTTATCCATCCCAGAACAGATTTTAAAATGCTCAATCTTATCTCCCCTCACACATCTTCTCTCAAATGAGAACATATTTAGTACTCTCAGTCTATCTTCATATTCAAGGTGCTTCAGGAAAGCTATTATTTTTGTTGCACTCCATTGTACTGACTCTAGCAGGCTGATATCAAGTCTAAAATGTGGTGACCATGTTCATATACAGTACTCTAAATATGGCCTGACATGTGAATTGTAGAGTTTAAGGATAACATAAGAACATAAGAAAAGAAGGAGACTGCAAAAGACCATTCATGGCCTACACTTGGCAGCTCCTGTTCCAGTCAACACACAAAAGATTTCTTACCAGAGAAAAGTCATCAACATTGTCACCCTTTAAGGAGTTCGTCAGATCTAATCTACAATATACATAAAATGCATCCAGAGGATTATGTCCATTCATGCAACCGCAAAATATAATCTCCCCACTCCTTAGAAAAATATATACATATGTACATAAAAAAAAGTCAGTCCCATCTAGCAGCTTCATCCATATATTTATCTAATCTATTCTTAAAACTACCCAGAGAGGAGGCTTCTATCACATGTCTCGTGAGCCTATTCCATTCATCTACCACACGATTTGTAAACCAATTCCTCCCAATCTCCTTCCTAAACTTATACTTATCAAGCTTAAACCCATTGCTACGTGTCCTGTCATGTTCACTAAGTATAAGAACCTTACCCAGATCCCCTTTATTATATCCTTTTACCCATTTGAAGACTTCAATCAATTCCCCTCTGACTCTTCTCCTTTCCAATGTATGTAGATTTAGTTTTCTGAGCCTTTCACCATAAGGTAAGTTCCTTAGCCCACCAATCATCTTTGTCATCCTTCTCTGCACAGACTCAAGCAAATCAATATCCTTCCTATAATATGGCGACCAAAATTGTACTGCATAGTCTAGATGAGGCCTAACTAGCGCCAGATACAGTTTTAGAATGACTTCAGCACTCTTATTGCTTACACTCCTCCTAATGAATCCCAATATCCTATTAGCTTTTTTCTTAGCATTTAGGCATTGCTTTCTAGGACGAAGGTCTGAATGATGGCGGTCCCATTCTCCTGGAGAATGGGAGGGGTGTCCTATGAGAACTTGTCCCGAATCCTTTTGACTCCCTTCCACACTTCTGCTAGAAGGGTCTTCCTGTTAAGTGAAGACACATACGCCCACCAAGAAGCGCAGCAGGCGTACTTCGAAATATACCAGAACCTAGCCCTAGCCCAACAAAATTCACTGACAGTGAAATCGTTCTGGCGACGCTTATAGCGCATATGCTTGAGGGCCGTCTCACACTCAGCTGACTACCATGGAATAGTAGCCAGGCCCACGGTGATGAGGTTGCCGGAGAATAATTCAACGGCCTCATCTACCGATCTAAACTCCTCGACTGAGATAGATAATTCAGTCATTTCCTGAAATGCACAAAGTTCATGGTAGAGTGCGGTATCACACTCACCGGGGTGCCATCAAGTGTCTGAAGAGCACTTATCTTGGCCGCCGCATTTGACAGAAGGCTCACATCTGAGAAACGGATCACCTTTGGTTTTCTACCAATCACACTAGCTAAAGCATTCCTCTGATGGATCATTTTGCCCTTAGCCAACATGGTGCCATCAGTGGAGCGAATAATGAGGAAGCGTTTGAAGCCAGCGGGCTCGAAAATGCCGGGTAATCTCCGAATGAGGGGCCCCGATATAATCGAGGTTCCACTCTGTACACTAGCACTTTTGGTCATAGTCAGGGGCTCCACACCCGGGGAGGCAGAGGGGCCGGATGTGCTGAGCTTGGATTGGTTGCTTACCGAAGTGGCAGCAGCCCAGCAGACCCATCCGTCCCCACAGATGGAGAGGAGCCCTGAGTCTTTTTTTTTTGTAATTTTTATGAGAGGATAACAGGGAATGAAACCTCTTCTCCCCTCCACTAGCAGGAGCCCCCTGGATGGACTGGCCTCAACAAGGTCCTTCTCCAAAATGGAGAAGATCCTGGCAGTCGCCGGGGCACCGGTCGGAGGAGGACATCACTCCCCTCCTTGTACTGCCTTGGAAACATTAGCCATTTGAGGAGGACCTTGCATAGGGGCAGACTTGAATTTGGTGCTTGGTGCTGATCCCGGATTAGCACCAAGCTCCCATGGAAGACCCTGCCGTCTGAGGCTGGGTTGCCTCAAGGACCATGTATATCTCAGGGGGAGAAGGGGGACCTCCAGTTGCCCCCCCCCCCTCCCCGGACATCACAGGTCTTATTGGCAGTGGTGTCACAAGTAGAGTCTGGGGAGGCACAGGCCTTGAGACAGCCGCTAGATTTAGTATTCTAGCCAGCATGTCTTTTGAGGGAAACAACCGAAGGGGCCTGGCTTCACTCTTCCCCCTAAGGGGATTTGCCCTAGGAAAGGAAATTTTTTTTGTATCATCATTGGGCATGATGACATTTTTTTATGGCAAGCAAATGCTTATCACCCCTCGCATTAGCCCGCCCTGCAACAGGTGCGTATGGGGATGGCAGAACCAGGTGCCACCATTCAAAGCCACCCCTCCCACCTGGTGACCTGGCATGGCAACTCCACCTTAGGCACAGCGTAAAAAAAATAGATAGTGAAGAGAGAAGGAAAAGGGATGTGAGGAAGGTATGGGTAGGGATGAAGCAGGTTGTTAAAAGCACACCATCCCAAACCAGAGCTCAGGGGTTAGGACCCACCCTGTGAAAATAGAGGTCAACCAGAGAAAGTTGTTGGAGAGGTTGTAGGGAAAATGAGGAAGTAGGAGAGAAATACAGGCTGTCTGAAAGAATGAGAAGAGGCTAAGCTGGGGCTGGACGGGGCGCTGAGTCCCATCAGCATGGCAAATTGCTGCGCCCCTTGAGGGCTTGGCTCATCACTTGAGTCTTGCTCTCCACCTGTCTTGAAACCTTTGGTAGGTAGGGCAGCTTAGGAGCTGGTGGTAGTCCCTTGTCCTTTGAAGGGTCTGAACTTTGATAAGTGTCCAGTCTCATGACCACCTTCCTAGGAGTCTAACAATTTGTCAGATGTACACAGATGCTTCCCTTCGCAAGGTAGTGGGAGTACAGTGGCTACTGTGCTGGTAGGCTTGAAGGGCCAGGAGCAGAGAATGCTTTCTTAACTTGAGATGGATAGGAAGCCACAGGTTACACAGGGCATGATAGGACCAATTACTTGGCCTCTCTTTAATCCATTCAATCTACAGCTTGAATGGCCAGGATCTCTTTCTCCAGAATATAGCTACCACATTTCTTCATGTAAGCAGGGTACAGTTTGTAGCAATTCACACTGTTGACCTAGATGTGTATCTTTCCATGACCATCCTTTACTTACAGTTAGCCAATCGCATACAAGATTGTGCATGATGGGACAGCCTGCGAGACAACCTCCTATTGGTGCATCATGGAGCCATTTAGTTTACTCTAAATGGTTAGTGTGTTAAATCAACTAACATTTAGTAGCAGAGAAAGGTTATGGCATTGTCTACTAATTTTTGTTCATCTAAGTAGCCAGCTAAATTTGATGATGAATTGAGTTAAGAGAATTGGAAACACAATATACAAATATGGTGTGAACTAACTGATCTAGACAAAAGTAACTGCGCACTGGCCATACACTGTCTGTCTGGTAGAGCTAGAGCCACATCATAGGAAATAAGTATAAAGTGGATTTGAAGAAATAGGATGGGGTTGACACCTTAATGAAGAAACTTGATTTTCTTTTTACTGGATCAAGGAAGAAGACAGTTTCATGCTTTTCATAATTTATACAACCTACTGCATTCAGATGATATAAAGATTAATAAATAGGGAAGTAAATTTGAACATACATATTTCAAGTTTAGGAGTGAACAGATGACATTGCCCGATCCTGTTAAGGTATTTATGCTACTGGCTTCCTTTAATTTATCAGAAAGTGATGTACACCTGGTGATGTCTGCTATTACTACAGTGACTTATGACATCATGAAGTCTGTTCTGAAACTCTATTTGGGTTCTAACATGAGCATACCTTCTTCACTTTCTGCCACTACCCCATCTGTAGAAGTGAAGGTAGAACCCGTTTTCCATAGCACCAGTGACAATTCAGATTCCATACCACCCCAGGAGGGTCTTGCACAGGGGCAGACATTGGCTTGGTGGTCTCTCCCAGTAAATCTAAAGAACCCTGCCGTCTGGTGCAGGAGGCACCTCAGGAAGGGCCAAAAATTCAAGACGTGTCTAATATTGGGTGGGCAAGGCATGATGGACCCTGCTGCCCCATGTCCATCTAAGGGGGGTTTACACTATTGAGCCTCTCTGTCAAAGGGAACAGTGCTAATACAGACATATTCAACCAAGAGTGACTCCGAGGAAGGAGGGGGGGAAGCTGCCTTGCCCACAGACATATGAAGAGGAGAACCCCCTCTCCAGTAGATGGTTGGATGGGATACTGAGAAAGCACAACCACAGGAGGAAGGGGGCGGTCTCCTCTTCAGAGGTGGAGCTGCCTAATGGTCTCGAAAAGTGCTAAAGGGGACACCCCTTGAAAATAGGAAGTAGGAAGGTCCCTCCACCAGTCAGAGGAGTATCTCCCAGTTTTTTCCCCACCCACCCCAACACCAAGGAAGAGTGAGGTTTTAGAATTTGGGATATATCCAAAATTGTAATAAAATTTGCCAACAAATGAATGACCAAAAGCTTGTGAGCACAAAGAGGAGACAATAAGGTTCTAGGGCTATATGCTATGTTCAGCCAATCCCCTCTGGTTTTCAGACTTTTCAGGCCCCAGCTGTGTGCATTAAAGGGTGGCACTTGAACAGTGACCAGAAGTTGCCAGGTAGACAAACATTGCCCTAAGGCCACCGCTCCAAACTGAGCAGCCAGAAAGGTAGGGTGACGGCAGATTTCCTTACTATGTCAATAAGATGACCAGGATCTAACATCGGTTGTGGCAGGACCTGACACTTTTAGAGTAAAGCTCGCTGGATATAAGCAGTACAGTCTTAGGCACTCGAGAGTCACTGTAGGGAGGTGGTCAGCCCATTAGGCAGATGGAAGAGGTTATTAGGGCCAAAATCTTCCCATTATTCATGCCCCAATACCCAGGACTCATTAAGTTTTGGTCTATTGCAATCTGCAGGTGCTAATGGGCTTTGTTTATAGAGGTTCCAAAGCCTCTCTTCAGACAAGGCATGAGGTAGTCGGTCAGGTCCTTAAGATCTGCACTTGGGCCAGAAGGATGCGCTGATCAAAGAACTAGGTGTAACAGGGTAACCTACTCAAGGGCCAAATTTAGGTCTAAGGGTCCTTGAATATCATCTTCAAATAATAATAATAAAAAAAAAATCAAAATTTTCTAATTTGGGTTTATACATTGATATCAACTTCTAATTCTATTATCCATCTCTTGTCATTGATTAATTAGGGAATTCATTTAATTATATAATCAATGATGAAAATCTGAGTTATAACCCAAGTTATAGCTCAGATAATCATACCTAGAACATTCATTTAATTCTGTCTGGTTTGGTCTCCCCTTGGTTCTAGAACATTCATTTAATTCTGTCCAGTTTAGTCTCCCTTTGGTTCTAGAACATTCATTTAATTCTGTGTGGTTTCGTCTCCCCTTGGTTCTTCTAGTTGCTCTCTTGTCTGTCATCTGTTCTTTTGATACTGGAATTTGGAGATCATTACACCTATTCAGTCAATTGTTCTTCTAAGGACCTTAATAATCTATGAGGGGTGGTCAATAAGTTTTACGATTGGTAGGGCAAAACAGAGGAAGGGGGATGGCTGTTTGTAGGGGTGTTAGGACAAGTTATGACAAGTCAGGACCTGAAGCCGCACGCTCCTGCCTCGTCTATTTAAGAAGCAGTAGCTGATCGCAGATCGTCAGTCACAAATTTTTCAACAATGGAGAAGGTTGAGCACCGTGCAGAGATCAAATTTTTGACCAAGGAAGGCAAGAATGCAAAAAAGAGATCCATGAACGCATGGTTGCCGTGTACACTGACGCCGCCCCTTCCTATGCAACCATTGCTCGCTAGAAAAGGGAGTTCCGCCATGGTCGTGAGTCCCTTGAAGTTGATCCCAATCCAGGATGCTCATCAGATGTGACCAATGAGGACAATGTGGCCCGTGTGGAGAGGATGATCCTCGAAAATCGACGGATGAAGGTCGAAGAAATCGAGCGAGAACTTGGAATATTACATGGGTGTTAAAAACATCATCCACGACAATTTGGCCATGACCAAGGTCTCTGCCCATTGGGTCCCTAGAAACCTCATGCCCCATGATCGACTTCAACGTCGTCAAAGTCCACAGTTGCACAAGCTGCCCTGCGTGAATGCGGATTCGAGGAGCACAACCGTCCCCCCTACAGTCCAGATCTAGCCCCTAGCAACTACTTTTTATTCCACCAGTTCAAGGCTGCACTGCGTAGACACCGGTTTGGGGACGATGAAGATGTCCAGCTCGCCATCCAGCAGTGGATTGAACAGCAGTTGGGAGATTTCTGGTTGTCGGGAATTTGAAACCTCAGGGACAAGTGGCGCAAGTGCATTGAAGTCGAGGGTAGTTATATTGAAAAATAATAAAACACTTTTCCTCATATCTTGTTTCCTTATATCCGAATTGCAAAACTTATTGACCGCCCCTCATAAATAAGCACCAATTCTCTCTATAAAATCAAATAAGATCTATTCTTTAACTAGATAAATTACTTAATATTGGTGTAACTTTGCAGATAAAATTTCACACTTTTATATATTCTGCCCTTGCAATAATAACATTAAATTAGCTCCATTGAATAAAGTCCTATATTAAATATTTATATTATTTTGCATCTAATTTTTAATTTACCTGAGAGAAATATGAATCTGATTTGCGTTCAATATATAAGTATTTTTTCTTAAATAAGAAAATAATGAATTATTATTAAAAATTTTCATCTTAAAAAAATCTGAAAGATAAAATATCTGCTTAGTGGGTCATTATTATATCTTGAAATGCTTTGATGTATTAAATTGAAAGCTCAGGACACTGTTTTTGCATTAGTTTATTAGCAACAAAAATGTAATGAAAAGTATTTTTTATTCAAACCAAGAATTTTCTGAAAAAAGAATCATCATTTGTGGGCTATTTTTTGTTTTTAATGAGTTTATAAGCTCTTTCCCTTTTGCTTGAGTTTATTTATTTCTTGGTAAAGAATGAAGAACCAACAGAGCAATAAAAAATGCCAATAACTAGGTAGAATATTTTGAAGTATAAGAACGTAAGAAAAGGACTGCAATAGTTTATATGAGGCAGTGCCTGTTTCCATGATCCAGTTCAGTCTCACCTAGCATCCTTATTAATAAATCTATCCAATTTATTCTTAAAATTGCAGGGAGGATGCTTCTATCACAAAACTAGTGATTCTGTTTTATTTTTAACATAACATAATTTCACGGATGACAAAAGCCGCAAGGGCCTCCTATTAAAGGTCATCTGTATCTGTCAAAACCCACCAACAAAATGCATCCATAGGATTGTGTCAGATCATGCATCTACAATATACAATTTGAACCATCGACAGGAATGTGTCAAAAACAAAAAGCATCACCATCAAGGCTTGCCAAAATCCAAATCACTCAAAATATATAATACCCCAAAAAATGCATCCAGGGGAATGAGTCCAAAATACCAGCCCTTCCCCCAAAAGAAGTTAACCTTCCCTCCCCATATATCATCTAATCTGCGCTTGAAAACATTTAGGCTTACTTATCCATCCCAGAACAGATTTTAAAATGCTCAATCATATCTCCCCTCACACATCTTCTCTCAAATGAGAACATATTTAGTACTCTCAGTCTATCTTCATATTCAAGGTGCTTCAGGAAAGCTATTATTTTTGTTGCACTCCATTGTACTGACTCTAGCAGGCTGATATCAAGTCTAAAATGTGGTGACCATGTTCATATACAGTACTCTAAATATGGCCTGACATGTGAATTGTAGAGTTTAAGGATAACATAAGAACATAAGAAAAGAAGGAGACTGCAAAAGACCATTCATGGCCTACACTTGGCAGCTCCTGTTCCAGTCAACACACAAAAGATTTCTTACCAGAGAAAAGTCATCAACATTGTCACCCTTTAAGGAGTTCGTCAGATCTAATCTACAATATACATAAAATGCATCCAGAGGATTATGTCCATTCATGCAACCGCAAAATATAATCTCCCCACTCCTTAGAAAAATATATACATATGTACATAAAAAAAAGTCAGTCCCATCTAGCAGCTTCATCCATATATTTATCTAATCTATTCTTAAAACTACCCAGAGAGGAGGCTTCTATCACATGTCTCGTGAGCCTATTCCATTCATCTACCACACGATTTGTAAACCAATTCCTCCCAATCTCCTTCCTAAACTTATACTTATCAAGCTTAAACCCATTGCTACGTGTCCTGTCATGTTCACTAAGTATAAGAACCTTACCCAGATCCCCTTTATTATATCCTTTTACCCATTTGAAGACTTCAATCAATTCCCCTCTGACTCTTCTCCTTTCCAATGTATGTAGATTTAGTTTTCTGAGCCTTTCACCATAAAGTAAGTTCCTTAGCCCACTAAGCATCTTTGTCATCCTTCTCTGCACAGACTCAAGCAAATCAATATCCTTCCTATAATATGGTGACCAAAATTGTACTGCATAGGGGTCATTCCATATGAAATCAACCAATTTTGGGGGAAATTTTAAGTCACCATCACCGATTTTGATGAAAATTGGTATACAGGTTGAATTCGATGAGAGAAAAACAATGAGACACTTCCCAGCCCTCAATTTTGAATAGCTCAAAAGTTATAACCTGTCAAAGTTGAGAAAAATTGTCGAATTTCTTGATACCATCATTTGAAAAAAATTATTTCTTCCTTATTATAGCACATAAAACAATGAATTATGTATTTTTTTAAAGCTTAAGGGTTGCTCTAAACATTTTTAACAGCAAAATTAATTTTTGCTAAAAAAGTTTTTTTGACCTCAAAGGTCAACTTTTGACCTTTAAAAAAATATATTGGTATCAATAAAATTTTGTGTAATTTTTTTTATAAATATATATGCCTTTAGACTACAATATAAGATAAATTTCAACCCTTAAGCTTAAAAAAAAAATACATAATTCATTGTTTTATGTGCTATAATAAGGGAAAAATAATTTTTTTATCAATGCTGGTATCAAGAAATTTGACAATTTTTCTCAACTTTGACAGGTTATAACTTTGGAGCTATTCAAAATTGAGGGCTGGGAAGTGTCTCATTGTTTTTCTCTCATCAAAATCAATCTGTATACCAATTTTCATCAAAATCGGTGATGGTGACTAAATGTCCCTTGTTGAATTCAGATGGAATGACCCACAGTCTAGATGAGGCCTAACTAGCGCCAGATACAGTTTTAGAATGACTTCAGCACTCTTATTGCTTACACTCCTCCTAATGAATCCCAATATCCTATTAGCTTTATTCTTAGCATTTAGGCATTGCTTTCTAGGACGAAGGTCTGAACTTACCAAAATACCCAAGTCCCTCTAACAATCGGTCCCCCCTAAAATTCTCCCATTTAATTTATAACTATTCAATGGATTATTTCTACCTATACTAAGTACACTACATTTGTCTATGTTAAACTTCATTTGCCATTTCTCGGCCCAATTGGACAGAATGGTCAATTCCTCCTGCATTACAACAGCATCAGAATCAGCCCTAATGGCCCTACCTAGCTTAGTATCATCAGCAAATTTACTCAGGTCACTACTTATACCTATGTTAAGATCATTAATATAAATTAAGAATAGCAAGGGACCCAAAACAGATCCTTGCGGAACTCCACTGCTAACACACCCCCACTCAGATTTAACTCCATCTATACTAACTCTTTGCTGTCTGTCACCCAGCCATGACTGAATCCATCTAAATATACTGCCATTGATCCCGTGTGCTTTAACTTTGCTCAGAAGCCGTAAGTGTGGCACTCAATCAAAAGCCTTACTAAAGTCCAAGTATAAAATATCATAGTTTTCATCATTATCTGCTGCTTCATACACCTTACTATAAAAAGACAGCAAATTAGTCAGACAGGATTTACCCTTACTAAAGCCATGCTGTGATTCTTTTATCAACTTATGCTTATCCAAGTGATCTCTAATATTCCTTGCTATAATAGATTCCATCATTTTCCCTACCACTGATGTCAAACTTACTGGTCTGTAATTAGACATATTTGTTTTATCCCCTTTCTTAAATATAGGTATCACATTGGCTTTTTCCATGCCACTGGCACAATGCCACTCTCCAATGATTTTCTAAAGATGCATGCTAGGGGCTCACTTAACACATCCTTACATTCTTTCAAAATTCTAGGATAGAGCTCATCAGGACCGGGTGCTTTACTACTTGTGATTTTATCAATTTCCTTTGTCACTATCTCCTTTGTGATCAAGATATCCTTTAATTTCTCTTCATCATTACCCCGAAAGATCATTGACACCTCAGGTATATTTAGAGTATCCTCCTGTGTAAATACTGAGAGAAAAAAAGTCATTTAGCATTCCAGCCATTGAGTCCCTATCACTCACTAATTCTCCATTGGAATCTATAAGTGGGCCTATTTTATCTCTAACCTTAGTTTTGTATAATTGATAAAAACTTTTAGGATCTTCCTTTGCCCTATTTGCCACTTTAATTTCATAATTTCTCCTTGCTACTCTAACTAACTTTTTAACATCTCTTGCTAGTTCATTATATCTCTGCCTTAAGTGATCTTCTCCATTTTTTATTTTCCTATAAATGCCCTTTTTAATGTCAATATAATGCTTAATTTTATCTATCATCCATTTTGGGTCATTATTTTTAGTCCTAATCTCCTTATATGGAATGTTAATCATCTGACCTGTAATTAATTGCTCAATTATTCTTTCATAATCCTCCTCAATTGTAATCCTTCCTCCTGGTGATTATTGTCTCCACTAACTGATATCATTGAATCTATTCCTGAATTGATTTCATTGCCTGGTTTCTGTACAACTGCCTCCAGGTAAGTCCTTAGCCCATTATAATTTGCTCTTCTAAAGTCAGGAATTTTAACATTGTTCATGCTACTATCAATACCATTCCATTTCATCTTGAATCTAATTTCACAATGGTCACTATTACCCAAATTCCCTCCAATCTCAGTATCCTTAATAACTTCTTCCCTATTTGTCAGAAATAAATCCAGTATATTATTACCTCTAGTGGGTTCGTTAATAATCTGCCTCAGAAAACTATCTTGGACAACATTCAAAAATTCCTCAGCCTCCTGATCACCCACAAGAGCTTCCCAGTCTATATTTCTGTAATTAAAATCGCCCATTATACACACATGCTTACTTCTACATGCCTGTTCAATCTCCTGCCACAGAAGATTTGAAGCTTCCTTACTAAGATTTGGTGGTCTGTATAATAATCCTATGACAAGCTTGTTTTTACCTTCCTTTACATTTAGCCATAATGACTCTGTGTTATCATCTAATTTAATTGTACTGTTTAGAAAACACTGGAGATTATCTTTAATATAAATAATAACCCCTCCTCCTCTCTTCCTATTCCTATCTGTATGGAACATGTTAAAGCCCTCAATCTCAACCTCAGGTTTAAAGTGATTACCTGCCAAATCAAGCCATGACTCTGTTATCGCAATTATATCAAAATTCTCTTCACTCGCTAACGCTTTTAAGAGATCTATCTTTACTCTTGTAGCTAACAATCCAATGCATCCTAGCACTCTATTTGCTCTATTTTTTGCCTCAATACACTGCTTCAAAAACTTCAGTGACCTATCTACTACTAGGCCTAAGTCCTTCTCATCCTCAACTAAAATCAGTCAATGCTCATCCATTTCATAGCTAAATTCCCTATTTATAAACCAGTTTCTACCAATTTCCTTCCTAAACCTAAACTTGTCCAGCTCAAACCTATTGTTACATGTCCTACCCTGTTACCTAAAAATAAGAATCTTACCTATGTCTGTTCTATTATAACCTTTTACCCAATAGAAGACTTCAATCAAGTCTCCTCAAACTTTTCTCCTTTATAATGAGGTAGATTTAGTCTCCTAAGCCTTTCACCATAAGGTAAGCTCCTTAACCCATGAATCATCTTAGTCATCCTTCTTTGCACAGACTCGAGCAAACTAGAGTTGTGCCGATTCCCAAATTTTGGCCGATGCCGATTCTGCCTAATATTTGTTTTGAGTGTATTATGCTTAATTTATTAGATACTTTATAATTAGTTTCCATAACTATATTACTCAACTGTTAGGCTGTTGGAAACTTGGAACTTGGAAGCAATGGAGTATTTTTTTCAGTTGTTTTTTTTTTACTTTGCAATAGCCATTGAGTTTATGGAATTTTATAGCTTTTGATGGAAGGTTTTAGGATACAAAATGAATATGGATCTTTACAGAATTTATTTCATTTCCTTTCATATTAGGAATAGCTTATATACCAAACAGCAACAAAAAATATATTTCTGTGATTCATCCAAATTCCATAACTTGAAAGTTAAAGCCTACATCCAGTTTAGATTTTTCTAAATTGAAAAAACATGTTTACAATCATCATTATTTAGTATTTACTTAACATTTTTAATGTTAAAAATATTATTTCAAATAGAATCATTGTGGATTTTGATTTAGTGCTAGTTAAAAAATGAAAATATTCTAAGTAATAACAAAGGAACTGACGTACCTAAACTGCTAAACGAATTGATATTTTGTTTAGCAGTCTAGTTATTCACTTCCTTTCTTACAAGGTAGAACACTTTCATTTTTCAACTTGCCACAAAAAAATAAAAAAATAAATACAGTATATTGAGTATTCATTTTTCAACTAGCTACAGAAAAAATACAAAATATTTAGTATTCAAAATTAAAAACACGTAAATTGAAATTTAATAACATTAATTTTTCTCCAGTTTCTGGAGTAAGACGGTTATGATGTAGTGTGAAGATGTTGCCACCAATGCTAAAAAGTCTCTCACTCTCAATTGATAATGGTGGAAATGAAAGCATTTTATTGGCAACTTTTCCAAGCCCAGGAAATGCATTTATGTTTGCTTTCCACTAAAGTAGTGGATCCGTATCTCGTGGTTCCAATTGTAGTGAACAGTATTTCTTGAGTTCATTTCTAACAGCATATGAAGATTGCCAGGAAAGTTTCTTCTTGTTTTCCTTTTTAATATTTGTGGTGGTGCTTGACTCTGCTGATGCTATCAAATCATTCAAACACGAGTCAAAGTCAAAAAGATCGGCACTTGCTCCAGCTTCCTCGTTTTGATTTTCATTTGTAGGTTCTATGTCATTGGAGGCGGAGCTTACATTCTCTTCAAAGTCTTCATAATTCTCTTTATCATTATGCATTTTCTTATGAGTGTCAGTCAAATAATTCTGGATTGAAATGAAATGGGTCTTTGAACCTTCTTCAGAACTTTTGAAAAGACTATTTTTATATCTTGCCAACATGGTCGCTGCTATTAGATCTTCATTTACTTCATACTTAGCAAATCTGCTGTCCATTGATCTTGAGATTGCGCTGACTGTGTTACCCAATCCACTGAACCTGATATAGCTTTGGTTATGGCATGTTTCAAGACTCTCACTTGTGGAATAATTTCTGAAGTATTGGCTTTCCTTCCACTCAACCTGAAAAAATAAATTAAAAGAATTGCATTGATATTTTGTAATTTGTAGGTTGTGAACAACCTACAAATATCTGAGACAAATGTGTGTTCAGTACCATAGATAAAGAAGCTGAAGAACCTTACCTATTTAATATTTATTAACTGGCTACATGGTAAAATATTAAACTACAAAAAAACAATTGTAATAAATAATTAATTAAAAATAAATAATAATATTAAATAATTAAGTTATTATCTGACAGGGTTAACCCATCACAGATTAACAACTGAAAATTGAAGTGTCAATTATAATTGTATTGTTAACGAACTCCTCCCACCATTTATCCATTTGCTTGATATTAAAGAGAAAACTGCAGCTTCCGTGAGAGATATTTTATTTCTTTTGCAGAGACTTTTTTATTTTAATTATTTCCATATTCTTACTTTACTACCAATTTCAGGTCACGTACCAGGCCAAAGATGAAGGTGTATCCCCTTTGTAACCACTATCCAGAAATAAAAAAGGAAAAATATATAAAAATAAAAAACTTTTCAAGAGATAAAATATCTTCCAGTGAATCTCTTTGTAAAAGAAAGCTTATTGATTATTAGTAAATTTTAGCAATATATATATATATATATATATATATATATATATATATATATATATATATATATATATATATATATATATATATATATATATCATATTACCTTTGTGTTGTTAGATGAAAAAATTTGAGCAGGCTTGACCATTTGCCAATTAGTGCCCATTTGTTGGCATCAAATACTGGCAAATTTGGGACTTCTGCACAGTAGTTAGCAATTGCAATTTTTTGTTTGAATATTCGTTCAAGCATGATGTATGTACTATTCCAACGAGTGGTTACATCTTGAATCAACTTATGTTTGGGCAAATTATGCTGTGTTTGAAGCTTTTCAAGCTTAGTGTATGCTAACAACGAGTGATTAAAATGCCCTGTTATTTGGCGTCAATTTGAAATTATGTCCTTGATCATTCGCTGTTTGAATATTGCTTCATGTATGACCAATTGGTTGGTGTGAAGAAAACAGCTAAGAATGTTAAAGCCAGTACTTGAAATTCCCTTCACCATATTTGCTGCGTTGTCATGAACGATCATGTGGACTTTGTAAGGGGAGATTTTGTAATCATTGACTACATCTTGAACAGTGTCACACATGTTAGTTGCAGTATGTGAATCTGGGAATGGATTCACTTGTAAGACAACTAATGACTGGTTGAAATTTTCATTGATGCAATTTGCCAGCAAGCTGAAAAGAATGAAATAGAAATACTGTCAAAGATTTTTACTTTTTAGTTTAGTCTAATATTAATAGCATGAAATAAGTTAAAAACCTGATTTGTTGAACTTGAAATAATTCATGATTTAACATTACTTAACATAGTTATTAAATAAAAACTGTAAATTATTTGAGTAAGCAATCTTG
Organism: Ceratothoa steindachneri; assembly: GCA_963969495.1. Lineage (NCBI taxonomy): Eukaryota > Metazoa > Arthropoda > Malacostraca > Isopoda > Cymothoidae > Ceratothoa > Ceratothoa steindachneri. The sequence continues at coordinate 97,321,358 of OZ018317.1, read as the reverse complement.
ATGGTCATTAAAATTTGAAACTTAGAAGCTTGTTGATTATTACCTAATAAATGATGCATCAGCATTGTTTGTCCAGATGTCTGTGGTGAAGCTCATGTTGCTTGCTTCATTAATCCTGCTTTGGATTTTGGTCATTACTTTGGTGTGCAAACTGGGAATAATATTGGTAGTAAAATATTTTCTGGAGGGCAGTTGATAATTGGGTTTCAGCCGTTTCATAAGTCTTGTAAATCCAATATCTTCAACAACTGAAAATGGCTGTGAGTCTAGTGCTATCATCTCACCAATAGCAGTATGAATTGTTTTGGATTAATCACTGTTTATGTCCTAAATCTTCTTGAGCTCAAGGGTTTCTTCTAATGTTATTTGCAATTCTGAATGCAAACTGCTTGCTGTTGATGGCCTGCAATCACCTTTGGTCTTTTTCTTTGTAATGATGTAATTACTCATTGTGCGTTTTTGTGCAGTTTGAGCTTGCTCCTGTCACTGTAACTCCTCCTCTTGCTCCAGCTTCTTCTGATGTTGGGTCCTCAAATGTTTTTGTATATTGGTGGTAGTAAAAGAACTTTTTTCATTCTTATTACCTCGTGACAATATTTTGTTACATATTGTACAGGTGACTTTGGTTTGGTCATTTTTATTTACAGCGAATAATCGCCACACAACACTCTTGGTTTGTCCTTTGTGAGCCATTACGGAAACAATTAACTGTTCAATGAGGCAGTAAAAAGAAATTTCCCTGAAAAATGTATTATAATATGAATTATTAATGTACAAATATATTAGATTGCATCTATGTCTGAGAACAGTGTGAAGGTGTGAGTGTGTGTGAGACTAACACATGCACACAAACTCAATGAATTCATATATATATATATATATATATATGGATTCAAGTGATCCGTTCTTTATATAGTCTGGAGTTCCAATATATATAAGAGAACCAGGGCAGCAGAAAAGAAATGCATTTTTCTTTCTTCATTTAATTTCAACCAACGTTTCGAGGCCCAGCCTCATCTTCTGGGTACTGGAATTATATTTAGTATAAATACAAAGTAATACAAAGTAATTCTAATTGACATTGGATAGGTAACATAAGGGAAATGGTCTTACATGTCACATTTTTGTATAAGTCATGATACCACAAAGATAAATGATGGAATTGCATTGGTAATGGCAACATCACACAAATTAACATGGAAGTGGCAAAGTAAGGGAAACATTAATTTAAACTAACATGAAGGTGGTAAAGTAAGGGAACCATCTAATGTGCAATATGTAATGGGAAAGACAAAGTTTGGTCGTTAAGTGTGGGTTTATTATCTAAAATATATATACCCATTATATATATATATATATATATATATATATATATATATATATATATATATATATAAAAAATGTAACTATTGCAATAGCAGCAACAATGATTTTGATAAATAAAGACACACATACCCTTTAAATTTTTAAAGACACTAAAGTTTTCCGCACCTATATTGCTTTTTAAATCCACTGAAAAGAATTCTGATTGAAAATCACTCTGAAGAGACGTTTGTGTCAGCATGTTAGGTAGGTTAGTTTACTTTTTATAGTTTAGTTGAGTGTTGAAGTATAACCTTTCCAACGGTACCTCCCGAACGCCATTTGTTTTAATTTTAACTTTTGAGCCCTCTTATTATTATTATTTCTTTTTTTTCACATTTCTTATGTACGAGATATTTGATATGGCTATTGGCCAAAGTTCTTTTATTTTAATGTTTTTTTTACTTTCTTCAGCATTTTTGTTTTTATTTTTTCTCAACTCACTGCTTTCCTTTTACTTTTTACTTCATTTTTTTTTAAACATTTTGCTAGTATATTTACACTTTTCTTTTTATTAGTTACTACTTTATCTCATTTTGGATTGAAGCCATTCGGATCCACTGTTTTCATCTCTTTTAATTTCTTTATACATTTTGACACGGGGGTAGTATATCATGATAAATGGACAATGTCCATGGATAAGGAACACCATAAAACGTCCCTGAGTAGGTGAACCGCTATATAGGACTTAAATTTCAAAAGACAAAATACTAATCAGTGAAACCACATTTATTAGAAAAAATCATATGGTTGATTATTTTTTTTAACTTTTTAGTAATTATATCACTGTAGCTTGCTACTTTCATTCAAGCATCCCTGAAAACATATACTATAATCTGACCAGAATTAAACAATAAAGGTGTTACTTAATAAAGCTGTAGTAACTAGTAACACAAAGTATGTTGTCTGGCCCATTTCAGCCACCAAAACTGTATAAAAAGCTAAAATTTTGATGAAGAATCGGCAAAATTCTGCTGGTGCCGATTCTAGCCAATGCCAAGTACTCGGCACATCTCTAGAGCAAACCAATATCCATCTTATAATATGGTGAGCAGAATTGCACTGCATAATTAAGAAAAGGCCTAACTAATGCCAGGTACATTTTCCGAATGATATCAGCACTCCTATTACTTGTACTATTTCTTAATAAACCCTAATACCTTATTAGCTCTATTCCTAGCAGTTATGCAGTGCTTTGTAAGTTGTCTGTTTGGAGTTGATTTTGGAGCACAATGCGGGTAAAGTGGGTGAAAATATCTAAGTATGTAATTGGAAACTAATTTTTTCTAAATGAAAAACAAATAGCAGTAAAATTTATTTAACCTATTTAAGAATAATGTAATCATTATCTTTTTCAATAATTGCAGCCCAACAAAACAAATTTTTATTCCTGGTTTAAAAATTCAACATTTTGGCCACAAAAAAACAGTTTGAGAAGCCATTTTCAGTGAAAACTTTGTTTCTAAATATCCTGCCACTTATGAAATGTTCTATTAATCAAAATAAGGAATAATCTGCAAGTGATAAGGCTGGTAAGTATGTGGGAGGTGGAAGAATATACTATCCTAACAATCTTATCTGCAGTATCATGTTGGAGAACACCACCTTTTCTGTTTACTAAAGCCTGCCCCTGCCATGAGACCTCATTGGAGAGGTCACAATCAGTGTTCAAGGTGAGTTTTTTTTTCAGACTACAGGTGTATTTATGAACTTTCATTACACAAGGATACACTCCACAAATCCCTTTCAATGCCCATGTAGCAGTCATAAGCTTTCAAACTTGTACAATAAGCAATGATGAATGTCACTCTTTAGTTTTATCTTTCATGGCAAGATGATTTCAAATAATAATGACACCCTGCTGGATAAGGATGGACATTCCCTAGTATAATTCATAGCAGTCAAATAAGTAATTACTTTCCAAACACCTTAATATTTCATGGTGTTTTGATTTTAAAGCTTATGGAGATTGGCTTCTGATAGGTATAGTGCTGTATTGCTGTGATTTTTCTTTTCTTCTTAGTGCCTTCACCAATGCGACATTTTCATATTGTAGAGTGGGGGGCCCATTTCTCCTTCGCCAGGGTTTGAAATCAAAGTTTTTCCTTTTCTTAGGTAGACTGCCTGTCATGGCTACGAGCTCCACCTACCCATCCCCAGTGTGACACCCAGTCACGGAGGTAACCTCCCTAGTTAATAGTGTCAGTTTAAAAAGAATCCGGATGGAGATTTGAACTGCTGACCCGATGATTGCCGGGCAAGCACACTAACCACTATACTAGCCGGGACGCTGTGATTTTTATAGTCCCATGAATAGGGATTGGTATAAAGGTAGTTGAGGAGTGAATATGAGGGACAGAGTAGTATGCTGAAGAATTGGGTGCCTATGTTGAAATGGTCTTTGGAAGAATTTTGATTATATTCAAAAAATGATAAACTAGAAAGTTTACTTTTTACAATCTTCATCTGACTCAAAATTTTCTAACCCTTTTATGTATAAACCAGATTTCTGAATTGAAACAGATTTTCAGCCTTGTTTTGACCTCTTCAACAGATGAAATGCTTTTCTTTAAATTGGGAAACAAGGAAGTGGCAGAGGGGGCCCAAACAGGGCTTGGGGCGTTTGATGCTCGTGGGTGGATGTACGAATCCTAGCTCTGTGCAACACTAATAATATCTATGACATAAATTAAGAAGCAGTCTGTGATTCCAAATACAGCTTCAAGAAATGAAAGAAGAGACTCAAAGTCACTTTCATCACCATCAACACGGCCAAAAATGAGAGACAAGGAGGAGGAAGATAAGGTGAAAGCAACTCAAGCAAGTGTAAACAAACCACCCCAAGATACAACTTCATCAAGCTCATCAGCAGATAAGGGCAAAATGAAAAGCAGGGATAAGGCCATTTGCTGTGAAATTTGTGAATACTGGTTTGACATTAAATGTGAAAACATACCTGAAGTGGTATACAAGTTCATGGTCAGAGAGGAAGCAGGAAGACAGCTTCCCTGGAATTGCAGTTATTGTTAAAAGGAGTTAATGAGAAACTGTTTAAGAATATGAATTGTATAGAAACATAACAAAAACCTGAGGAATTTGGGCAGAAACTGAAATAATAGAAAATCCAAAACGATTTTGGAAATTTGTGAAGGGCAGATTAAAGTCGAGTACCATACCTGAACTAACTGTAAAGAGTAGTGAAGGAACTAAACAGACTACTGGAAATAAGGACAAAGCACAGCTTCTATCAGATTTCTTTAGTAGGGTCTTTACTAGGGAAACTAACCATGATTTACCTCAGCTAAATCAACACACACCTAAAATACTCTAGATAACATACAAGTTACACATGAAGAGGTAAAAAAAATCCTGAAAAATTTAAAAGTTAGCAAATAACCAGGCCCTGATAAAATCCATCCAAGGATACTGAAAGAGGTGGGAGAAGAAATAAGTGAAGCATTTACACATTTATTTAATTCTTCCCTTCAATCCAGCTACATCCCAGAAGAATAGAAAACAGCAAATATTAGTCCAATATTTAAGAAAGGTAGCCAAAAGTCAGGTGAAAATTAGACAGGTCAATTTAATATGCATCCCGTGTAAAATAATGGATATAATAGTAAGAAAAAGTATTATTAATCACATGAAGCAAAATAACTTTTTCACTAATTGACTATGGATTTATTGAAGGTGGGTCAACAATGCTACAATTACTGAAATTTCTGGATAAGTAGACAGAAATACAGGATGATTGGAAGGATATTGATGTTATCTATATGGATGTTAGGAAAGCCTTTGATACTGTCCCACACAGTGGAATCCCTCAGGAAAGTGTACTGGGACCTGTCTTGTTTGTGATTTATATAAACAATATACCCGCAATGAGAAATTTAGATATATACCTGTTTGCTGATGATACCAAAATCTTTATAAGTACTGAAAGCCCTGAAGATTGACAAACACTTCAAAAGGATTTACTAATAAAACTAATGAAATGGTCTGACAAATGGCTCTTAAAATTTCACTCTGAAAGTGCAAGTATATGGAAATTAAAGGTGGAAACAGTGTAGAGGACTTTGATAGATATGTAATGGTAAATGAGGGTGAAGCATACACAATAACACAAACAGTGACAGAGATATCTTGGATTTAAAATAGATAATAAGCTCCAATTTGATGTCCATATCCAGAATGCAATAAATAAAGCTACACAAATCTTGGGTATAATAACATTTAAATATCTAAACAACCAACTATTTATATCTCTGTACAAAACGATGGTAAGACCTCATCTTGAATATGAATGTCTAATGAAGAGCAACCAAGATGCTACCGGGAATGGAGAACCTGAGCTATGAATAAAGGTTAAGAAAACTAGAGCTCCCTACATTAGTATACATATATGCACCTCTGTGGAGACATGATTGAGTTATATAAAATTGTATGAGGCATATATTGCCTCGTACAAACTAAAAGTGAATACAGCACATAGGAAACACTAATTCATGATCAGAGGCATCAATACTTGGAACAGCCTGCCATCCCAGGTGGTGTGTGCCTCCAATATTTGGATATTCGAAACAAGACTGGAGAACTTTGAATGTAAATATAACCATGAAACCACAACAGAAAGAAACACTACAAATATACTAGCAAGAATATAATTTAATAATTATTAAACTAAGTAATTATTAATATTATATAAAAATAGAGATAGCTATTCTTTTGCATGTTATTCTAATGCTTGTAGCATTTGTTTTTTGAAAAAAACAGAGATTTGAAAAACTCCAGAATAAAACCCTGGTTTTATTGGGCTCTTTCAAAATTTGGTGGTTTTTGCCAACCCTGATACCCACTCACCCTTAGGAACAAGTAGTAAAATGACAGTTAATGAGACAGTTAGGTGAAACATATTGGGAAATGGACAAAATATTATAGGAACATGAGGAGGGTATGGATCTTCAGTTTTACTGCAACCTGAAGCCTTTGTGGCATTGGGGGGGTAGGTCCATGGAAACAGTTGCAGCATAATGGCACACACACAGCTTTAAGTTCCCCTCACATCAACAACTTTTCCAGACTGGAAGGATGTGCAGAGGAACACTCCATCAAATAATGGTGAGCCCTCCCGAGTATGCCCAATTTGAAGATGCCAGTCACATCCAGGTGCTCAGTTTCCAGCCTTTGAGTAACTATAATTACATCCAAATTTTATGTTGAGGTTCAATCCCTCTCCCTGTATTTATTGAAGGCCAAGAGACAAGAACATTTTTTATATTTTAGGTTATCCTTTCAGAAGGAACTAGGGAAGTCTCAAATCAAAAATCACCAGGCACTCCTTATTTCTACACAAGTTAGAGAAGTGGAAATCCACACACCTCCTGGTGCACCTAAGGGAGCTGGTCCAGACTGAGGCATTTCTAGCCACTGACATCTCCTCCTGTCAACAGGACATTGATACCATTGTTGCCATAGCACACTCTTGGGGGTTCAGCTTCAATATCAGCAAGTATATGGCCATGCGTTATTATCGTGGGTGTATCAAGGGGTGGGATGAACTTGGTACGCTTGAGTGCTATGACCTTGAGGGGTGTGAAATCTCCAGCACATAAGAGCTACAGTTAATAAAGCTTCTGGTGTGCCTCCAACATTCTCAAATCCACCCTATGCAAGTCACCTACTATTATGACTACCATTTTCATTAGCAACATCGTGCCTCTCCTTGAATTTTCTAGCTGCATCTGGAATACTGGATATAGCTATGGAAGATCTCAAGCTCTTGGAATCAGTTCAGCAATGATGGACTATACATCTTTCCACCGGAGGGGAACCCCATAAGTGCCAACACGCCAGCAGAATGAAAGTTAAGAATTTACTATTGTATTAAAACATATGAGTATCTGCTGGAAGGTATGTTGATTGCACTAAGTAATGACCAGATTATAGTCATGCAATTACGATAGCTAATTATGAATATAATATGTCAATACATTGTTATTGCTGTGTAGGGGCGGAGGGGGTAAAATTTATATAGATTTTGACTGAGGTGCTCTGCTAGTTTACTCTTGAATACAATTAAGGATGGTGACAGGATAACTGCATCTGGCAGGCTATTCCACAATACAATCAGTCTTACTGAGAAATATCGGCTGCCTGATTCTATGTTACTGTGGGGCAGGAATATGCTGTGTAAATTACTGGGAGTTCTAGAGGAGGTCTGGAGGGAGAACAACTCAGAAGGTTTCACAGGAGATAAGTCATAGAAAATCTTCCAGACTTTGATCATGTCAGCTCTGAGCAGCCTGCCATGCACAGAGACTGGAGGCATAGTCAATATGCCAAAGTCCAAAAATTTCCTTAGTTCATCGTCGCTGCACTCTCCTGTTCTTTTTTTAATTTATATAAATCACATTTGTGCTGGTCTCAGCAGTAAAATTGTCTTGTTTGCAGATGATTTGAAATTGTATTTGTCTCTCTCACATGTTGATCTGAACAAGTTTAATAATAATGGTGCTTGTGTTTCGTCCAAAATGACGTTTCTCTAATTTACAATAAAAGTAAATCCTGGGGCCTTTCCTCTTCTGTAAATAAATGTGCTCACATATGCTCTTGTCATTCACCTGCTGTCCCTATGGGTGTGTAGTACTTGGGCGATGGTCCTATTCCATCTAAATCTTCATTTAAGGACCTTGGCATTTTGGTAGATGCAACTCTAAAATTCCATCTTCATATTAGAGGTGTCTTTGTTAAAGCTAATGGTGTTGCTAATAATATTCTTTGAGGTACCATTTGTAGATCAATTCAGTTTATGTGTCAGGTTTGTTATGCATATTCGTCCAATTATTGACTTTGGCTGTTTTGCCTGGAATACCAGTGATATTGTTGATCTGCTGCACCTTCTTGAATCAGTTTAAAGGAAGTGGACTAAAAAAGTTAGTGGCCTGGAGGATCTCCCATATGCTGAAAGATTATCAAGATTGGGTTTATTCTCAATCAAAGGCCGTCTTATTCGGCTGACTTAATAATGGTTTGGAAGATTCTAAATAGTCATTGCACCCAATTGGCTGACCTATTCAACTGCAGAGGTCTTGATCGAACTATAGGTCACAGTAAAAAAAACCTTTGTCCTTCCTCACAATACTGATGTCAGAGCTCACTTCTTCCCACTTAGAACTTTCAATTTATGGAACTCTTTGCCTGAAGAGGTTGTTTCTGCAAGTTCTGTGCACATTTTTAAGCGCAAACTTGAAACTTTTCTGGGTCCATTACTTTTTGAGTTTTGTTAGTTCCATCTTGTTATTGGTGGTCTATCTTCATCTGAAATTAGCCAACCTATGGTTAAATTACTTTTAATCCATTCTGTTATCCTGGGTGGAAGATGCAGCCGAGACTGATGAGGGGAAAGACCCTCATCAAGGTAAAGATGTCAGTAGCACCTACATACCCAGTGTGCCAAACAACAGTTAAATTCCAACACAGGACAGATATGGAAGGTGAGAAGAGATTTCATAAACTCAGGCTCTCAGTTAACTGTGCTCTTAAGTAAATTTGATACAATGCCTGCAGCTTTATTTGCAAGAGAGCATATGTGAGGATGAAATTTTAGAGAAATATCCACTTGAAACCCCAAATCAGATGCAGATTGAACAAATGGTAGAGGATTACCCTCTAATGTAGTAGTCAGAGTATGGGCCAAGATTAGGAGCAAATCCCCAGCAGAACCTAAGAACAAGTCTTGTCTGAGTTGAGCCTGAGACCCTGACTCTGCACGTGAAACCAGTAAGTCTACATCTCTCTGCATGGAAGCAATATCGGTAATACTTCAGATTGGGGGTACACAGTAGGTGGCGCTGTTAGTAGGCTACAATTTTGGGCTACAATATATCTCTTATGACGTCAGACAGTAGCTTCAGATGTGACCAATCACGGCATTATATTTTTTTGCTGTTTTGGGGATTTGTAACTTTTAGTCTGTATTATTTACTAAATATCTGCGCCTCTGCTCGATTATAGTTTTTTCTAAGTTAGGTAAGGTTTCTTGATGTCTTTTATTGTTTTGTTTTCATATTTTTTATTTGCTGCGAACGATAACAGCTTCTTACTGGCAACATCGTAGCTTATAAATAGGACCCGTTTTGCAAATGTTTTTGTTTCGGTATGGCATTTTCATGCTCTCTATGTGCTCTGTTATTCGAATTTGACTTTATTTAGTATAATTGTGAAAAACTTTTAGATTATCTAGAGACGCATAAACTAATCAAGAAACCTATAAAAGTAAGTATTGTTTGTTATTAGGTTAGGTTTTTCTGCCAGTAAAAAGCTGTTGGGGAAAAACCCCAGTAAATTCAAGGGGACTGCTCATGGGGGAGATATAACTGCGGGGGGACCACCCTGCGATGATCCTGAGTTTCAATCAATTGGGGGGGGGGGGTTTGGGGGGCTGCACCTCCCAGTATATACTCATATACAAAAAAATATAATGTCGTAATTGTTCACATCTGACGCTACCGTCTGATGTCATAAGATATATATTGTAGCCTATAAACAGCGCCACCTACTGTGCACCCCAAAACTGAAGTGTTACCGCAATATCTAACAGTGTAAGAGAAGGTATAAGTATATTAATCTTTTGATATATTTTCAGATCATCAGTGAAAATTTTGTATTTACAGGTCAAACCATGAGCCACAAAGTTAATATAAATGAGAAACAGGGTTGGTCCAAGAAAAGACCCCTGGGGAACTCCACTAGTTACACAAGAAGAATCACTCATGAAACCCCCAACCTTAACCCTCATTACTCTACCACTCAGAAACTCATATATCCAAGAGAGTAAGGGATCCCCTATATCGAGATGGGGAGCTTGCTGATCATGAGGTCATGATTGACAAGGTTAAATAATACCTTACTAAAGTCAAACAATATGAGGTTGACCATGTGCCCTTGGTCAAGCCAGCAGGTGATCATTAACCAAGTGGGCCTTGTGGAGGGGCTTGAGAACCTTCCATATATGCTGCCTGCCTTTTGACACTTAATCTCTACTCTGTTCAGGGAGGGCTGCTGCAGGCAGTTAAGTGTTGGAGAATCTTCCACAGACTTTCCTGCATATCTCCGGCTGAATTTTTTTCGCAAAGCACTCAGCCTGGCAACAGGAGTCACAGTTTCAAGGTTGATCATCGATTTTCTGTCACTGTGCCCAGAAAGCATTTTTTCAGTAAATACTGTCTCAAAATGGAACAGTCTCTCCGACTCTGTTGTTTCCAGCACTTCTCTTTCATCTTTAATTCTGACCTTCAAGACGCTCTGGGTCAAGCACTATACTTTTTTTATGATTAATCTTTTACATTAGCTACTCGGGTATCTTTGATTGTCTTTCATTCCAAATTGAATGATATCGGTGTGTTTTATCATTCGTTATGTATTTGGTTATTCGTATATGTGTTTGGTTACTGGAAGCTGGTTTAGAGCCATACTATGGGTTATTATAGGGGGGATGAAGACCCCCTCACCCCCAGGAACAAGTAAATAAACAAAAGATTTGGGAAGAAAGGATGAATCATTATGGGATAACAAGAATATGTCTATGTATTTGGTATTCATATATGTGTTTGGTTACTGGAAGCTGGTTTAGAGCCATACTATGGGTTACTATATAGGCTCCTCCCAATCACACACAGGAACAAGTAAATAAATGAAAGATTTGGGAACAAAGGACGAATCATTATGGGATAATAGGAAAAAAATCCTGAGTCGCTAATGTAAAAGATTACCTAATCTTCAATTGCCTAAACAAACTATCAAATTATAACCATACTGCAAAGGGTATATAACTCAATTATATAGTGGAATATATGGGTAAACCTGAAGACCGGCGGCGCAACCGATGAGATGCAAAATATTTGATAAATGTTGCGAGTATGGGTGGATGTGATTCTAGCTTATTTTGAGGGTCAGCTCATTGTTGGAGATGGTTCGTTGGGGCGATGGGCCTACGATGATCCTGAGATTTCAATCATTTGCAGGGGGGGGCACAGACCCCCCAGTATATAATTGGAAATTGACATAAACTTCGTCCACATAGATTTCAGCTCCGAAAAAGTACCTAGGAAAAATAGCACAAAATAAGCTAAGACTCAGATCCGGCCATACTCTACACTACCAAATATTTCACCTTTTTTGAGGAAATTCAAGGGGACTGCTCGTGGAGGAGATATCACTGCAGGGGGACCCCCCCCCCTACAATGATCGTGAGTTTCAATCATTTAGGGGGTCTAGGGGGCACAGCCTCCCAGTATATAATCATAATTATTTATAGAATAATGTTCTAACGTTTTTATTTAACCAAACGCGCATGCATATTGAGGTGCGGGTGTCGTTTCGGCTGAAAAAAATACACTTTTTCGGGCGCGCCGCCGATCTTCAAGTTTACCGAATAAAGTCCCATACATTCGGCATACGTGCAGTTTCAGCTATCAAGGAAAGATATCATGGTTATCCTAATTACCCTACCAACTCTCAGGCTATGAAGAGGGGTGGCTATCAAGGAAAGATATCATGGTTATCCTAATATCGAATCTTCCATTAACTGTTGGTAATACACGGGATGTCAGCGATATGATAGGTCTAGCCAAGAGATTGTTCAGTTATGATTATTATTACCAGTCATTGGTAATAATCACGAAAACTGCAATTTATATTGGAAATTTTCATAGGTGCAAGGGTGAGCGGAGAGAGCGGAGTTTTCTTCAGCTCGCCGGGGGTTAAATGAACACCTACGACTCTCTTGTCAAAGACTAGCGTTGACACAGAAATTATACTGAAAGAGCCCCGTGACCTTAAGTTGCGGCAAGGGAGGGGGGGGGGGGGGAAACACGAAAAAACCAATGGTGCAACTCCTCTCTCAAAGGAGTAATAACCAGCAATCAAAAGGTTTATGTATGATGTAAAATATCTTTACTTTGTTTCCGAACATGATACGAGATGTGTTGTAATGCATGTCAAATATTAATTAAAATATTTTGTGAAGCGCCTAAATTTTATGCTTCCCTTCTTATGTATCGTACGTTATGCTTGAATGAGTCTCCTTTAGAGAGTCAGGATGGCCGCGTGGATTCGCTGCTGATCCAAAGACGCGGGAAGGTGGGTGTTCGCAACTCCCTAATTTCTCGGTTTCTAAATCTCCCATTTTTTTCTTAATCTTTTAAGGGTTACGTAATATATTCCTCAGCGTTTTGCCGGAATATGATACTCTGGAGAGCATGGAACTGAAACTAAAATTGCACCAGCAATGTGCCTCGCAGGATTAGGAAGAATTGTAACCAATGTCATCGCGGATATATATATATATATATATATATATATATATATATATATATATATATATATATATATATATATATATATATATATATATATATATATATATATATATATATATATATATATATAGAAGGGTGTTTCAAAATTATATGTTCAAAATTGGCGTATGGGTAGAACTGGTCAAAAAAAGCAATCTTTCTTCTATGAACATGTGTTCGCAAATGCATCGTTAAGGAGATATTAATTTTCCTAATTGGTTCTTAGGTAAAGATCAAGATTTTAGCAGAAAAGGCTATTTTCAGATGAGGCATTTTTTAGCCGTGAGGGTGTTTTTAATCAGCATAATAATGAGGAGTGGCATCATATTAACCCATGAATGGTGCGGGAGTGTGGATATTAACAAGATGTGGAGTTAAAATTTGGGCTGGAATTCTAGGTGACAAATTAATTGGTCCATACATGTTACCGTCTCCACACACAGGAAATGCCTATGGTATTTTTTTATCAGAAGTTCTACCTGAACTTCTGCAAGATGAGCCACTGGTAGCAAAAAGAGAAATGTGGTTTCAGTATGATGGAGGACCAACTCATTACCATCAAAATGTAATAGCCTATTTAAATAATCAATTTCTCAATCGGTGGATAGGAAGAAATGGTCCGGTTTATTGGCCTGCAAGAAGTCCTGACATGAACCCATTTTGACTTCTTTTTCTGGAAACACATGAAAAACCTCGTTTATGAAACTCCTGTGGATTCAGAAGATTTGATTGGAAGAGTAGTTGCGACTGCTGGTCAAATTTCAGAAACCCCAGAAGTATTTGATAGTGTTCATGAAAATTTAAGGAGGAAGTTACAGCTTCGTATTAACGTTGAAGGTTCTCACATTGAACAGCTTATGAATAATTGAAATAATGATTATAAATAGTTATTAAGAAATAAACTTATTTTATTTTTTTTATTTGGCCCACCTTTGCTAGATTTAAACTTTAAATATCTCCTTAACGATGCATTTGCAGACACATTTTCATAGAGGAGAAAATGCTTATTTCAACCAGTTATACCCACGTGCAAATTTTGAACATATAATTTTGAAACACCCTGTATATATATATATATATATATATATATATATATATATATATATATATATATATATATATATATATATATATATATATATATATATATATATATATATATATGTGTGTGTGTGTGTAAACCGGTCAATGTAGTAAGTAGGAAGCCGAGAATTCAGATATCAGTAAAATTTCGTGACAGTGTAATAAAAACGAACATTTCTCGTCTGGAAATGGAATTAAGCCGAGAGAGCTCTCTGCGTATCAGGAATGATAAAATTATATCGAGAAAGTGTAAATTTGTAGGCGGCATTAATCGATGACCTTCGGAGACCATAAGATAAGGAATTTCCCGTCCAGTGGGCGGATCTAAAAACATTGTGATCCCAAAGGCCAGGCCTCATATATTACTTATAGAATAAAATGGAGAACTCGAGAGAAGGAGATTCATTCACACTAAGGTAGACAGATCGATATTAAAGAACTAATTACGGTTCGTTTAGCGTAACGCAGAACCGTTGTACCCGTCTAAGTCTTGCTATCGTATCACTCGCTTCCCTGACCGGTAGTGAAATTTTCGATAGTCGTAATCGTGTAAATGCGAGCCTCCCTTTTGCTTTGCTTGTTTTGTTTGTTGGAATTAAACATTTATCTCTTACGTGATCCCTCTCGGTGCTTTCTCGATCGCAAGCCTTCGGTAAGCCCAGCCAAGCCGGAATATTATTTCAGAATCTTTGAAGTTAAATAAGAGATTAACGCCACTTATCACCTTACTCGTAGGACTTGAGTGACCTCTCCAAAATATCCGCGTGATTTTAACCTTCAAACTGGTGACGTCCTTCTTCTCCCATAAACTGGGTTTCCTTATTCCCCCATAACTGATGACGGCTACCTTTAGCTCCTTCTTAAAATGTGTGTAACTTGAGCTCCCCCCCCCTTAAAGTGGTGACCACTACGTCGCGAACGGGGAAGGCATCGAAAATATGGACTCTGCAAGCAACCATCAGAGAGGACAAGGAGAACGGGACTTCGTGATGGCCATTAACATCAAGCTGCCCATCTTCAATGAATCAACAGTCACAGGTTGGTTTCTCATTGTGGAGGCGTAGTTTCCCATTTCTGTGCTAAAAAAAGGAGACCAAGTTCTTTCATGTATTAGGCTCACTTCCGCCTCAGAAGGCGATCGTCTTTCGGCAGACTTTTCGAGAAGACCAAGCCTGAGCTATTCGAAAAGTCAATAGTATCCCCCATACTCAAAGGCCAGACTTCAATCAATCTCGAAGAACTGCGAAGAATTGCCCTTCAGGTAGGAGTTAGCGAGGACCTCGTGCGTCATAAATTTATACAATCCTTACCGCCCAACATTGAGCCTAAAATTGTTACACAAAAAGAACTAACCCTGGCCCAATTAGGAAAACTGACGGATGAACTTACTGCGTTCGATAAAGAGCGGTGTCGTAGTATACATATTGATATAGTCGGACCGCTCCCACCATGCACACTTCCGGGTCAATCTTTCCCCCCGCACCATCGATATTTATTTTAGTGTATCGACTAAGCCTCAAGATGGATAGAAGCAATACCGATCCCGGATATAAATGCCACAACGGTAGCTTTGGCCTTCCTAGACGGGTGGATGTCCTGTTCTATGTTCTAACTGGCATATGAGCCCAGTTAAAATCCTAGCTATTCAAAGAGTTGTCAGCCCTCGTCGGTTTTCATCGGCTCAGCACTACATCACACAGACCGTCCACGAATGGGATGGTGAAAATGGCCAACAGGACCCTGAAGGGCTCCATGATGGCTTGTCGATAAGGCTGGCTGTTGGCACTGCCAATGATCCTCCTGGCCATTCGTGCCTTGCCCACCGAGTAGAAATTCTCCCCTTTCACGGCCGTAATTGATACCACACTATTGTGCCCCCAAACTTTAATCCTGTCTTCCTAATCGAAATCGGATGCTAAGTTTATTAAAGAGCTGGCATTGACAATGACACAAATCGACTTTGAGAGAGTATCTTTAGGACACCTGCACTCATTGACTAGGCCTTTCGTGCCCCGAGACATGCTGAATGCAACGCATGTTTGGGTCCGGATAGACCGCGTCCGCAAACCACTCGAAGCGCCATATGCTGGCTCTTTTCTGTGATCGAACGTGGCTGCAATGCATTCAAGCTGGAATACCCTGATGGAAGAAGGGACACTGTTTCAAGTGACCGATTAAAACTGGCGAAATTGCCCACCTTACGCGCTATTGACGTCCCGGGTAATCAGCGTCTCGCAAGGACACAGGATGGGCACATGAGGACTAGCCGCAGTTCGCCGGCTAAAAAAACCTGCATCAGGAGAAGATGCGACCTCTGGCTTCGCGCAAGACACCAGAGCAAGAACTGGGGAAGAAAACGAGCAGCCGAGAATGGGCACACGCTCCGGGAGAAGAATCTCGTTTGCTAGGGATAATTTGTATTATTATTATTGAATATAGAGGAATGAATATAACGAGGACAAGCAAATGCTAGTTTGTTTATACAGCGTCAACCGTTACGTTCCACATGGGCCAAGACTTCCCCTCCCCTTCCCCGCTGCCCCAAGATCTTTTGAAGTCGCTCGCAAAGAAGGATTAAATATAAACATAGGAGGGTGTGAGAGCCTTTAGAATGAAAATCTTGATGCCTAAGGCTTCGTCGGCAGAAAATCTATGAACAGGCTCACTGTCCCCTCCGATTGTTTATGTCTATTTTCGCCAAATAGACGAAATCTCACCTTCCCCGTGCGTAAGCCTGAAGAGGCAAAGTGTCATAGCGTTGAAAATTTATGTCCTAGGAGAAAGGCTTAACTGTGGGCTACTGAGAGGTCACCCCTCCTAAACTCCCTCGTCTCCCCTTCCCCCAAGGGATAATCGACGTATATATAGTTGCATCTTGAGAAATTTAAAGGAGAATCCGCCTAGCAATCAAGAGAAGAAGACGAGTCCCTGAGGCAAACCGGGAATAAAAAAGATAGTTGGAACCGAGCGGGACTTACCATCTCGAGGCTGTTCTTTTGGTCACTTAGAAGAGCAGACCAGTGGTATCGAAACCAACTCTCATACCATTCTCGTCCAGAGTAAATCCCGTATCTCAGTTTTCTGATTAAAAACAGATATACCCCTCACCACTGAGGAATACCAAAGTGAACTCCCATTTGAGAAAAAAATCACATCTTGGTTAAGTCTCATCATCCAGAAGCCAGAATTGGTAACACAGGGATCAGGATAACTTCCATTCATCCATGATCCCCTCACTTACATCTTCAAGTCGAGAGAAGCCTTCCACGCGCCTCCACCACCCACTGAGAACCATCAGCTGTTTTCCGCGTTTAAGCGAGGAAGTCTCCAGATCAACCCACCCCAAATCACTTCAGCGAGGAGACTCACTTTCAAGGTCATCCAACTGTCGACACTCTCTGAGTTAAAGGTAAAACGAATCCAAAATTTATTCATGTTTGTTATTTCCCATTCCGTGTGAAAGTGTATTTAAAGATTTAATATTTCATTCTTTTAGGTAATTAAAAGTATATTTTTGTCTGAGTTGTTTAATTAGATCCTCGAACGTCCCACTGGCAATAGATATAGCATAATACTAAAACCTCTCTGGTCAAAGAATTAAATTAAAGCACTCTTAGAGAAAAGTAAAAATGATTTACTCATGTGCGAATCAGACGTACATATGTACTCGTTATTTGTTTTATGTACCTTAGAATTTGTATGTTAAAAGGGGCATAAATATACATACATGCCTCGCTGAACCATTTTACCTTGTTACTTTGAGCAGTGTAATATTATAACCCCAACTTAGCGATATTTCATGTATTTCCTTTGGAGAGGGGGAGCAGGATATACATGCCATATCTGAGCACAGTTGTATACCCGTGTAAGTGATGTAAATTTCATTGCCCTATGCGTATGTTAACAAGGTCTGCTGACCAAAAGGTCGCGTGCCCTCACTTATTCTGATTTATGTTCTTACGACTTTGAAAACTTTCAATAATTCCAGGAGTAACGTTGGGAGGACCTTGACAATTCTATCATTATGAGGACTTTGGAAATGATATCATTTGAAATATAATGTAAAACAACATAGGGGTTTCAATTTTCGTTAGAATGTTCGGAATAGTTGTGATGCTATTGCCAAAAGAAAATAATTCCTGGGCTAACCGTGGGCTGAGTTTGGCAATTATAGCATTCGAAAGAAAATGTTAAACAACATAATGGTTTCAAATTTCGTTAGAATCGGCCGAATAATTACAATGTTATTACAAAAGCAAACCAGGGACCGACCGACCGACTACATAGTGAGATGTACAGTCGCTCGCGACCTCACTCGCACCAGAAAAAAATGTACCGCTTGTCTAGTTAGAATATGCAATTCTCGTTGTAACTCCGTTACTGGCGGGTGAGTTCTGTGGAGAACATGGCCCTGGCACTAAAATTGCACCAGCAAAGTGCCTCGCAGGAATAGGAGGAATTATAACAAATATCCTCGTGGATATATATATATATATATATATATATATATATATATATATATATATATATATATATATATATATATATATATATATATATATATATATATATATATATATATATATGGAATATCCCGCCCAGTGGGCTGAGCTAAAAACATTGTGATCCCAAAGGCCACGCCTCCTATATTACTTATAGAAAAAAATGGAGTATTCGAGCGAGGAGATTCATTCACACTTGGGTAGACAGATCGATAGTAAAACACTAATTACGGTTCGTTTAGCGTAGCGCAACCCCCGTTGTACCCGCCTAAGTCTTGTTCTCGTAACTCTCGCTTTCCTGACCTGTAGTAAAATTTTCCTGACCATAATCGTGTAAGCGAGAGCCTCCCTTTTGCTTTGCTTGTTTTGTTTGTTGGAATTAAACATTTATTTTTTAGGTCATTCATCTCAGTCCTTTCTTGATCACGAGCCTTCGGTAAGCCAGCCAAGTGGGAATATTATTTGAGTATCTTTGGAGACAGATACGAGATTGGGGACTTTTGGGAACTCTCCAAAATATCCGCATCATTTTAACTTTCAAACTAGTGACGTTCTCCCTCTCCCAGAAACTGTTTCTTCATTTCCCCATAACTGGTGACGGTTACCTTTACCTCCTTCCCTAAAGTAGTGACTTGAGGCCCCCCCACCCCCCCATAATGCCACCTTTTCTTTTCTTAGGCTATTAACAATATTTATAATATATATATATATATATATATATATATATATATATATATATATATATATATATATATATATATATATATATATATATATACGTAGGTGAGTCAAAAAGTTCTCAGACAAATGCCAGATTATTGAAATGTTCGATTTTGTACAAGTAAATACAGGGTCAAACACGACTTTCATGTTTTCTGAACAATTCCTACAAAATTCGTCATTCAATTTGTCGAGACTCTTTGTATTAGATGTGCTTCAAAAAGGTTACTTTTTTGAACCCATAAAATGGCAAATTTTGAGATAAGAGCGAACATTAAATTCCTGACTAAACTTGATTGGAAGCCTGTTAAGATTATTGACGCTCTACAACAGGTTTATAGTGACTCTTCGCCATGTAGAGCGGTAGTTTACGACTGGATTAAGCGCTTCAAGGGGGGCAGAGAAGAAGTTGAAGATGATCCACGTGAAGGGAGACCCTCCACCTCCATTAACCCAGAAAATGTCGAGCTTGTGAGGAATCTAGTGGATAAAGATCGCCGTATTACTATTGATGAAGTTGCCAATGCATGTGAAATCTCTCATGGCTCAGCATTTGGAATTCTAACTGAAAATCTTGGCCTGAGCAAGCTTTCAGCACGTTGGGTCCCAAAAGCGTTGCGAGAAGACCAGCTGAATCATAGGGCCAACCTTTCTTTGGCTATTTTGACCAAGATTGAAGCAAACGAGGATAGTTTTTTTGAGCGCCTCGTAACGGGAGATGAAACTTGGGTGTATCAGTTTGATCCTGAAAGTAAAAATCAATCAAAAGAGTGGCACCCAAGGGGGGCAGCAGGGCCTATCAAGTTCAAGACAGAGAGGTCCGTTAAGAAGATAATGGCTACAGTTTTTTGGGATTCGGAGGGAATTATTTTAATAGACTTCTTAGAAGGACAAAAAACTGTTACATCCAGCTATTACGAAGGAGTTTTAAGGAAGCTGAAAACTTCAATAGCCAAAAAACGACGAGGAAAGCTCCACAAGCAAATCTTGTTCCACCATGACAATGCCCCTGCACATTCGTCCAAAGCTGTGAGATCTCAGCTACGGGAATTTCGATGGGAAACTCTTGCTCATCCCCCTTATAGCCCTGATTTAGCACCCTCTGACTTTTTTCTGTTTCCAAATTTAAAGGGACACCTAAAAGGAACCCGGTTTCAATCATTAGATGAAGCAAAAAAGCAGGTCATTACTTGGTGCCAGAGACAACCCCGTGAATTCTACAAAGATGGTCTTTACCGTTGGATTCATAGATTAAGAAAGTGTATAGATGTTAATGGAGCTTATGTAGAAAAATGATTACAGTATTATTACAAATAAAAATTTTATGCCATTTATCTGAGAACTTTTTGACTCCCCCTCGTATATATATATATATATATATATATATATATATAATTCGAATAACTAAACAGCAGCACTTGGCATTTCCATCTCTTCTTTTTTTCATTATAAAGCCACAGGTTAACAACAAAAATGTGTATTCTAAAAATATAATTTGGAGAAGGTACGGTACCTACACATATATATAACTATAATTGAATTACATCCTTCAGTTCATATTCTGAGCGAAACGGTCGATGTCACCCATTGAAATTATTTATGGTGCCGATTCAATTTTTCTCGATCGCATTCATTGTCGAAAGCACTTAGCCTTTCCTGATTCATCCAGTTTCTTAAAATTGTTTTTATCCTTTTCAATGTTTAAAACAACGTTCGGGCTTTAATGTTATCACAGAAATAGTCAAAACAATTTTGATGAGCTTAGTTAGCTCGCTGAGAGCTTTTGTTAATTTTTGTCTCATTGATAAATTTCAGCAGGTCGATTAACTTGTCAGAATTATGCGTATATCAAATGTCAATAAGACTTGTTATTGGCCGAATAAAAATTACACGAATAACTGATAAATAATACAATTTAGTGTCTGTACAAATTAAAGCAACACACTCTCACTCTCATACAAACGAAAATGAGTGGCCCTGACAGACAACAGTGCTCTCAACTAAACTTTCCCCCGTACGATATTTGAGTGTATCGTACGGATCAGTGATCCAAAATTTTGTAATGGTTTTAACTGCAAGCTCTGGAACAACTACCAGTTTTGTTTCGACAATTTTTGTGATCTATTCATCTCTTATTTAAGTTTACTCAGGAAAAAATATCATGTTTTCTTAAGAAATAATTGTTTTAAGATTTATTTAAACGCATTACACACGTTTCTTATACATTTTTTATACATTACAAGTTATATAAGTAATTTATAATGATATTTATGGGGAGCCTGCAGTTTCACATGCCTATTGACGAGCCGCCGCTGTCTATGATATACAACATATAGCACTTGATGAAACGGGTAAAGTGGAGAGTTCTTTACCCAGACCTGTAGGAGAGGAAAAGCCCCTTCTCCACCTTGAGAGGTTGAGTGAGGCCCAACCAAAAGCATAAGGGGAAACATTTCTAGAGGTTGAGCCGGTTCAAAAGATGGTAAAGGGCAAACCTCTTTAACTGGGAGGCCCTTCATCAGAAGGTTGGTTCTAGGTTTGTTTGTTGTTTTTTTTTTGCTCAGAAAAGTCTGACGCTTGTAACCCCTAAAAAGAAAATAAAAGGTTAGCAGGCTAATTTCCGTGTCCAGTCGCTCCCGCTTATCCAACTAGGATTTTCGTACCTTTCATTGACTCGAACTTTGAGTACATTAAAGATGGGTGCTCGCTCTCTGTGAGACATTCAAACCAATCTGAAATTGCTATGCGCATGCTCACTACCCTCAACCAACAACTTCCAATTGCTAAGCTAGAGAGTCAGGTCCGACAGAAGGGAGCATCAGGTATGAAAATTGCCGATTTGTGCCCTGATCTGAAAGAAACCTGAAATCCAAAACCAAGGCTAAAACGCATACAGCCACAGCTGTAAGGGTGATTGCTGAGCTAAACCAACACTTTGCCAACTCACTACCGATAAAAAAAGTTTGTCGAGAGCTTCACGCAGCTAGATATCATCAAAGGGTTGCAAGTGGCCAAACTCTCCTTTCTGACATCTTCATTTAAAACTAAGAAATGGTGTACTGATAATCATAACAAGAGAATGGAACAGTAATAAAATGTGATTTAATCTGACGAATCACTCTTATCGCATTTTCCATCTTCAGGACGTATTTACCTATGGAGACAGCCCCCAAAGCTTTTAATCTCGACTGTAAGACCCGCACCCTGAAACATGGGTGCAGGACCGTAATGATTTGAGTAGTCATATTATGGACTTTGGTACGGCGTGCAGTAATGATAGAATGTAAGGTAAATATACAGGAAAATTGGCAGTGAGGGAGGGGGGGGGGGTGATCTAGTCTATCCTACAGTGCAAACATTGCTTCCAATCGTGGCGCGGTCTTCCAAGATGATAATGTCTTAATCCACGAGAGCATGGTAGTGGAATGGAACACATGAATTGTCTTTCAAAATTGTGGGATCTAAACAGTATCGGTGATTTGTATTGAAGAAAGAGGCGATGAACCGATTTCAACCGGACAGGTTTTGATACAAGAATAGTTAAAAACTTAAGGAACAAATCTCAAAATGATTTATGAGTCAATCTATCATTATATTCAAGAAATTACTGCTGTCAAAGGTGGACCAGCTCCATATTAAATAAAACTTGCATTTAGCAATGTATTTCCATTATTTTGTCTACTCCATGTATGTTTAGTGCTCACATTGCATTGAGAGATTGCAGGAGACACTCAAAGAAACCTTATAAAACTCGAAAGTGCTCATTTTGAGGTTTCATGGAGTGTATCATTCAATCTTACAATGTGAGTACTTAATCAGAGGTATGATGAAATAATAGGTGCTTAGATGGTGGTTGTGTTAGGTAGGTGGGGTTGGTAGCGTCAGGTCGTGGTGGTTTGATATGGGTACGTCACCAGTTATGGGGGTTACTCTCTAAAGGGAATGCGGTTCGAGGTTCTCCACAATTTGGCGGTGAACCATCCAAGTACTAATCCGACGCGATGTTGCTTAACAGTGACGATCTTGTTATTTGGTCACAGGTCAAACTGGCGCTGACCTAAGGTTGACTCCAATTGTCGAGGAAAGATAATACTCTTCCTCGGCTTTGAGGTTAGGTAGGCTAGTTAAAAGGATCGATATGGATTACCCGTAGAGAAGGAAATCTCAAACGGTGGGATTTCGGACTCTTTATTTTAGGGCGTAGATCTCGGGTTGCCTCGGCGTAAGATGAATTCGAAACGGGCGAGCCTATTCCTGTTTTGGGTTGGTATCTTAACTGTCTGGGACTCTGCCTGAGACTGTGACTGTAATTGTGAATGTGCTCGTGAATCTGCTTGACTGAATTACCGTAAGACTATTTTTCTCGGTTTACCCAAGATGGTATATATGTTGGCGCACACCGTTGGCATGGCCTACCATTAAACGATGATGTTGTTTGGGCGGAGCCTCCTCTACTTCGTGTTAATTTGGGTGTTCAACAGATAGAGGTTTATTTTATCTCGAATTCCAAAAATATGACTTTGCGTTTCGCGGTTCCCCGATAACAAATAGCATAGCTGGGCGCGACTTTGACGTTGCGAATTTGATGCCGGATCTGGTGCGACTGCGACTGCGACTTTGCGACTCTATTTTTGCCCGTCCCCAGTGCGACTTACGAATTGGCGACTGCGACATTTTTCCGGTGTGACTCCGTTAAATTACAAAGTAAACTTTAACGCGATAACAGAAACATGCTTTTATATGGCAGAAAAACACATATTTATTAATTTTCTTATTTTTTAGTTAAAACAGAGCCTAAACTAATATCAACAGGTTATCCTCCTCCTTCTCCATTTCCTCCTGGTCCATCTTCTCCTCCAGGACGTCCATGTTCCGTTTGAGGAACACAAGCTCCTCAAAGTTGATCTCATCCAGGAAGGACCTCTTGGCCCTGATGACGTCCCCGGCCGTGCTGAATATCATCCCCACAGCTGCAGAGCTGGGGAGGGGGGTATTGTACTTAATGTATAAGTCCACCCACACCTCCCTGGGCTGGTAGGGCAAGAGGGACCAGGCCAGCTCGCCTTTAGAAGGCACCCACTCCTCCATGGACGTCCTCAGGACCTCCCTCACATCCTGCTGCTGGTTGGCCGGGCCTCTAGCAAAAAACTGTTGAAGAGCCGCGGCAATTTCTTTCGAAAAAGTCGTCTTTGTTCATATTCAGAGTCGCGGCAAAAATCGAGGAAAATTGGCGGTGGGACTTTGCTTATTCCGACTTTTTCTAAACCTTTGCGACTTCGGAATTCATAGTGCGGCAAAGTCGCAACTCGTTGCCGCAACGCCCAGCTCTGGAAAATAGTGGCCGCTACCATCATGTCTTAGCTCTGTACCTGCTACCAAGCTTGTTTGCACAGCTGACCTTTTAGCGTGACCGTGGGAATCGATTTACTTCGTTTTACTGTGTATATGTGCGTACATGTACACAGGCTTGCTAAAGTGTGAACGTCTCGAATTCATTCTTCTCGCCTTAGGTTTGGGCAAGCAAAATATATATTATTATTTACATAGATTATTGTTATATGTTCTTTGTTACAAAAGTTATATATTATTATTTTACAGATATGTTACATATTATTTACACAAAGAGTTATTATTATTTATGAAAACTGCTATACATATTTTAGGTTATTTGTATGTGTATAGTTGTGAGCGTGCCTGTTACAAGCCTTCATAAGGATTGGCATGATGCTCAAGTGTGAGGCCTCATTGTCAAACCTATTCCACCTTGCACCACTGTGGCACTACAAACCGGAAAAGTGGTCGTGGGTTGAGACTTTACCCGGCAAAAGGTTGTCCAGTCTCTACCTAAGAACACAGCATTCATTATCGCCGCTCAAAAGGACTGAACATAGTATCAAGATGAAACTAGCAGACGAATAACGCCATTTCTTTAGGCACAGTCTTTTAAAATTAATAATAACAATCGTAAAAAGTGTTCCGAATACCAATAATAGTGTAAAAATGCTAGCATAAATTAAGTTTTAAAAGTATAAATAATGAAAAACCAATGTCCGGTGATAAGAATAATAATATTAACTTTGCTAGAAAAAATTAGTGCATAAAAATCCGTGTTATGATTTATTTAAAGTTAATTCCGTATTCCTAAGCTCCGTCTAGTTTAAGAAAAGTGGCGTGGTGCATACACACTGAGTAATGTAAAAAAAGGAAGAGGTTTTGTTCGCGATTAGGAACTGCAGCTCCTACGTGCGAACGGTTAATTAAATGTTAAACGCTTGGCATAACATAGTTTACACAAAGACTCTCAGAATTGCTGGTCCCTCTGAAATTTAGGTTTTGCAATCAAGACTAAAAAAAAAGAAATAAAAAAGTAAATATAAATTGTGGTGAGCACATACAAAGAGCTGTATACATAAAAAAAATAATGCAGCACCCAAGGAGAGCTTGAGCATTTTTAAATTTATGTTGCAGACAATAATAAAAATTAAAATATTAAGGCAAAATAACACTTAAACTAATAAAGTTGTGGTGCGCACACACACGCAACAATATTTTTTCCGCATTATAGAGTTGCACGTCCTGCGTCTGAATGCTCCAAAGAACCTCTGAGTACTTCCCTCTCGCTCTCTCTCTCTCTCTCTCAAACACACACACACACACACATATATATATATATATATATATATATATATATATATATATATATATATATATATATATATATATATATGTGTGTGTGTGTGAGAGAAGGATTTATTTCTAAATACATTCAGAATTTTGTTTTAAACTTTGTTTCTGGAAGAGGAGTGTGGTGTAATGCTCACACCACAAGAGATTGAATGAGCCACGCAAAGGAATCTCAAAAATAATCACTTTGGAGTTATATCAAATCTTATAATCATTTCACACTTTAAACGAAACAATGTTTGACGGAAGGGAATCCAAATAACTACTAAACCTAAGAAAAGACATCAGAAGACCTTCCAAGCTCCTGCCAAATAAAGAATACTGAATCCAGCTCCAAGATTCCTTTTCCTTTCCGAAAATCTCTGATCGCCTTTATCCAGCCTTGAATCAAGCATGAAGAGAGGTTTCTACCCTTATGGAATCAGTACCTCGTGAATTTCAGGCACTCCCAGCAGAATCAAACTGGTAGCCGCCAGGAAACCTATCGGGCTACCCAGAAGTGGTACCAAAATTACGGTGACAAATCACCCTTGGTAAACACACCACTCCCAAACAGCCTACATAGCTTACCCCTATTAATGTACACTATTAGATATTGAGTGAAAAAACAAATAGCTCAATAATAATGGGTCTAGTTCGAGGTAGAGCGACCGGAATTGAAAAAGATTAAGAATGATTGATGCGAATAATTCGAGACTACCAAAATTCTTGTTGTTGGAGACAGGCCGCGCTTACTTTTGACGAAAATCGTGGGCAAATCTTCGATGGTGCGAATCGTTCTGCGAACGTCGAGAGCTGATTTCGAATCGTGAGCAAATCTTCGATGGTGCGAATCGTTCTGCGAACGTCGAGAGATGATTTCGAATCGTGAGCAGTAGTTCGATAAATGCGAGCTTAGTGAAGTTAATACAAGTGTTGAAGCGTGAATGAGCTTGCAAGATGCGAGCATTGCTTGATGTGTCACTGCTCGATTCAAAGGGTGTTTCCCTTGGCAGTATGTTTGGTTTTACTTGTGAGAATAAGCAGATCGATAATCAATTTTAAGGGAAAATCGGGGAATCGTGACGTCTAGCTGATTGAATCTTCTGTAACGAAAGGGGTTAAAGGGTTTTGGAGTGGGCTGTTTATAATGCATAACAACCCTCCTATCACTGTGGCTTTTTTTTTGCCAAAGGAGGAGTCTTACCCAAATTGCTACAAAGTTATCTGTACGATGGAATATGACTGCTTCAATGGTTTGTCCTTATAAGAGAGTTGGTTTGACCAGGTACAATTGGATTTCTGCTAGCCTCTAAAATCGCTTGTTATTGTAAATCCTCCGTTACGTCGTCCGGGGAACCATCTAGGTCCACTACCAAAGTGGAATCGCGTAGTTGTAATGGCTGCAATACAGAACTGAGCAGTTTGGGTAGTGACTTAACGGCACATAGGAATCGGAACCGATTTAGATGACATATTTTAAGAAGAAATTCATACTTGTACAAAGCTTGACCGAGAAATGTCGAAGATCAGTGACTGAAAACATTTCAGGTTGTAAATTCTTGAAGTAGTAATTGTAGTTTTTCTATTAAGGACGTCAGTTTTCGACTCATTACTCAGTAAATGCATGGGGGGTGGGGCATGAAATTTAAACAAATTTCAGTATCAGCGTCATAAACCGTATGGACAAAGATTGGACGTTGACATATAAATGCTAGAGTGCGGTAGATAGAAAGAAGGTCAAATTCGGGCACATGGAAGGAGGTGGTGTTGGTAGAATTGACCACCTCAAAGCAGTCACAGTGGTAATTTCCCATAAAAATTCAAGGTTATTCTCCGCATAC
This sequence comes from Ceratothoa steindachneri, assembly GCA_963969495.1. Taxonomy (NCBI): domain Eukaryota; kingdom Metazoa; phylum Arthropoda; class Malacostraca; order Isopoda; family Cymothoidae; genus Ceratothoa; species Ceratothoa steindachneri. Next base: position 97,293,827 of record OZ018317.1, on the reverse strand, counting down.
GTAGGAATATTATAGAAGAAGACGGCGCTGCCCCTCCTAATCAGCTTTGCCTTCACCCATGGATGCAAGGTACATTTAGTCTTCTTCTAGCTTTACGCTACAGTATATTATTTTTACTTCCCACCTCTATGAAAGACTTTTAATTTAGTAATATCATCATTGGCACAATAAGTTGTGAGGAATGTGATTTATACAATTTATTTTTTTAAAAATGTCCTGAAAAACTACTGCTTGAAGTGTTTTACAGGAGCTGCCTCGTATAGGCTATCGATTAGCCGACAGGTGGGCAAACTGCGGCTCGAGAAGGCTTTTCATGTGGCCTAAATTTCATTTGAACATTTTTAAAAATTTTGGAACGCCTTTGAAATTTTAATGGTTTTAGTTCTCCCAACAAACTCACTTAATATATGTACGCCTAGTTTTATATTGTCGCTCATTATTTACGTTTGGTAACATTGTGTCTGTAATGTGCTTATTTACTTAACGCGTCAGTGTTGTTGTGGTACACTTTTTACAACTGTGCTAAGCTCACCGGACAAAAAATTAGTCACCTAGGGAGAAAAACATAATTTAACATCTGAAGCGTGTAGGAACCTTAGGCAACCGAGAGGCATAGCTTAGTTTATATCAAAACGTTAGTTAGGCTTTATTTGTGTTGCGGACAGCGTGAAGATCTGTAGATAGCAAATCAGCTATACTTAAAATGGGCCGGAAGAGCAACGTCATGGAATGTCAAAAAGGTGTGCCGCGCCTAGGGTCAACATGTGAAGAAGGTGGCGGAATTTGGCAGTGTTTCAACGAGTACGGTCATCCGGATTTACAAGCAATGGCAGAACTCCCAAAATGCGGATAACTCTCGCCGGAATTGCGGACAGAAGAAGGTGTTGACAGACAGGGACCGTCTTAGAATCTCCAGGCTTGTAATTGAAAATCGATTTGCTTCCAGGGAGGAATTGCTACAAAACGTCAATTCTGGTCCTTTACCACCCATTTCAGAAAGAAAATTACACAGGGAATTCCATGGAATGAACATATGGAGCAAAGTGGCGTGCAAGAGGCCCTTGCTATGGTTACAAGTGACTAATTTTTGTCCGGTGAGCTTATATTGGAATAATAATTGATTTTATCATTTTGTTTATTTACTTATTTATTTGTTTTGCAGTAGGAAATTAGGGTTAATATTAATTAGATTTTTATTTTCCTGAAGTTAATTTGTAATTCAAAAGTGATATATAATAAAATTTTGTTTGGTGAATATATTTAGAAATAAGTTAAAAATGCAGGAAAATAAAAATACACGATGAATGTCGTGATTTTAATGAAGACTAAAAACAGACATATCTTTTTACTTAATTTAAAGGTAAAGCAATATGTACATTATGTCAACAAAAATTTGCAGTTTTAAAAGAGTAGTTTGAACCACCACTTTGATACCAAACATGCTAAGTCATAAGCTAGTTTTTCTGATGAGGCAAGGAAAAAGAATTGCGAAGAATTGTAGAGTCAAATGGATAAGCAATGTTTATTTCACAAACTCTTTGTTAGCAACGGCCATCTGATCAAAGTTAGCTATCTTATTTCCCACAAAAAAGCAAAAAATAACAAGCCTTCTTCAGAAGGAGAATTTATAAAGGAGTGCGTGATTGATTCAGCTGTTGTATTTAACCCTGAAAATATTGAGCAATATAAAAATTTAAGCCTATCTCGTCGAACTGGTTCGAGGCACGTAGAAGATATCGCCGCAAACATCCAATCGCAGATGAAAAATAAGGTTTCAAACTTTAATTATTTTTCAATGGCACTTAACGAGAGCTGTGATATCAGAGATACAGACCAACTGCTTATTTTTATTCGTGGCATAAATAGCAAGTTTGAAATGACAAAAGAATTAGCATCGATGTACTCACTGAATGATAAAAAAAAGGAAGAAGACTTGTTTTTTGAAGTCGAAAAGTGTTTAATGAAATCCTATTTAAGCTAAAAAAAAAGGTTACTGTAACAAGGAGATGGTTCTCTCAGTCTAACTGGCAAAACATAAACGGCTTCTTAAAAGATCAATGATAGAGTTCCTGAAAAAAAATGTAGATCAGAGCATCAAAAATCTCTATGCAGAAAAGTTGTAAAGCTTAATAATGCGGTAGACACAGTTACACAAATTGTTAATTATATTATAAAACATGGATTAAATCATAGGCAGTTTATATTTTTTTTTAGAAACTATTCAAAAAGAATACACTAATGTTCCATACCATTCTTTTGTCAGTTTGCTAAGCCTAGGAAAAGTATTACACAAAGTATGGGATTTAAAAATTGAAATTAAATTCCTTTTAGAACTCAAAGAAAAGTCGAATTATTTTCCACAACTGTTTGATGAAAATTGGATATCCGATTGTGCTTTTGCTGCGTATTTTACTCATTTGGATAAACTAAATACAGACCTAAAGGCAGGGGAAATTTTGCATAGGACATGTTTAACTCTGTAAAAGCTTTTATGAACAAAATATTATTATTTTCTCCACAATTGGAGAGGAAGCAATTTACCCATTTTAGCTCCTTGAAAGAGGTTTTGACGTCTGATGATAAATTAACTGCCTACATTTCTCAATTAAAAGATCTTCATGCGAATTTTTTCGTAGGATTAAGGATTTTAGAATAATTGAAAATGATCTAACTTTACTGATCTCACCTTTTACCTTTGGTACTGAAGAGGCACCAGAGAATGTAAAACTTGAGGTCATTGATCTCCAGACCGACAGTCGTCCTTCAGAGTTGTTTAATTCAGTTTTAATTTTGAAATTTTATCAATCATTAAGTGAAGAAAAGTTTCTTAATTAAAAGAATTTTGATAAATTAAGGAGTAGGCTGAGCGGTGAACAGTTGAGTGTAATATTAACAATTTCTACGTCTGAGCTGAATCCTGACTTCGATGAACTTGCTAAGGCCCCCAAACGTACCAATCCACCTCATTCATTTTTTGTGGAAGTTCTAGATTCTTAAAGTAGTCATTTTCAAATATATTTCATTCGTAGATAAACAATTCTTAAAAAATTACGATACTTTAGAAATACTTATTCTCAATACCCTTATCTACACGCTCTCTTTAGATCGCGGAAGTTAAGCTACGTTGACTGTGGTTAGTACTTTGATGAGAGACACATTCGTCTTAGGTAATGATCCCATGATGTATAATTGTAAATCGTGGTTCGGATTCCGCGTTAAACTGTAGGTCCCCACTCTGATATAAGTCTGATATAAGAGGTGGGAAAACTATGCAAAAGAATTACCCTTAGTTATTAAGTGTAGCTATATCTATAACTATGTAGTATATGCAAACAAATGCACAAAGGTAATTGCAATTAACATATGTATTCGAAGTTTACATCTACCTATTTAAGTGCGGCCTGCAAAGCTTTACAGAAGCTTCAATGTGGCTCACTGCGTAAAATTATTGCCCATCCCTGGATTAGCCTTTTTTTGGACATTGGACATATAAAGTGAGGAATATAGTAGAAGAGGGTTTTAGTAGGAGAAATAGTGGGAAAATAGGGGAAAATAATAGGAAAGTGAAAATGAAAAGAAGTATGAAAGACAGATCCCTGGTGAAAGGGTATCACTGGCTTTCTTTGCGTTTTGGGTATTTTTGACAATATATAAATATATTCTCAGGTAATGCGCTGGGCATTTAAGCCTTTGTAGTAGTAGATGTTTTTATTCTCTACGTGGCTTGTTGAAGATTTTCATCTTCTTTTCTGGGTATTTTACACCCAGATTTTGGTTTTTGTTTGTGTTGTTTTGTTTGTTAGTTTGTTGTTGTTTTTTTGGGGCGATATTTCGCACAAAAATTTGGAGAAGTATTTACTAGAAACTAAAATTAACAAATGCTAATTTAGTGGCTAATTTCGCTTGGCTTTGTTCGTGATTTGTGTTGTGAATTGTTTTTTTTTACTTTAAGTGAACTTTGGGTCGACGTCAATGTCAATCGGTAGTCTGCTGCTTTTAAACGATATTGGTCGTCTTATGTTGTGTAAGTTGTCAAAGTCAATGTGTTCGAGCCTTTTGCAGACTCATTCTTTTCTTATGTTCCTTTTGTTAACAGATAAAAGAGGAAAACAGAACGTTGGTGGCTCGTTTATTAAGTATATCTTCCGGCAATTGGATACATTTCTTGAAAATGATTTCTGTTATTGGATTTGAATAAGCTATTGTGTTTCATAAGGCGAAAAATACGCGGGAGGAAACGAATACAACTATCATGAATGATGTTGAATTGCACTGATCGCAGAGGAATTTTAATTATATAAAGGAAGGGAGGGATATAGCAGTTGAAATAGTTACCTTGATTTCAGTTTTGTCATCTCACCATGAAACATTTTATATCACTTTTTATACTCATTAAGAATAATTTTAGAATGCTCTATATCGTATAACATTGTAATATGTCATTGAAAATATATTCTAATGTACCAATGTGATATTATTAAATAGATGAATATTAATAAGGTCACCTGATGGGCGATATTTCTTGTATCAGGCTGATTTTGAGATTAAGTTTGTCCAAAACATCGGTATAATTTTATTTTTAATAGAACAGCAGATGAAAAATACCACTTCCATGCTTTAAATATTGAAGGAGCTCAATCGCTTTAGATCAGGCGCAACCACAATATTATTGTGAATATTATAATTTATACTTCCTTTTCTTAAGTTAAGTTAGGTTAAGTGAATTATTAAGATTTTTTACACTTGTATGGATCACATTTTAAGTTTCGTCCTCGTGATATTTGAAAGACAAAACTATAAAGGGAGGAGTTAAGTTTGCCGGTTGGGGAGGAATCTAGAACTTAGTTGTTAAAAAGCCCAAATTCATCATTTACATATAATTTTCAAGTTTTAGACAATTTTAGGTAAAGATGTCCTTCTTTACGATACAAACGACTTGAAGAGCAGTATGAAACCATGTGACTATTCCATATCTTTCAGGTCAACTTCAGCTAAACCTTGTTTTTAGTCAGTTCATATACCTAGCGTATATTTGATAATGATTTCTGTAACAAACAACTCAATCCCCCAACCCCTTGGGACAATAATCAAATGTTGGATTTTGAAATGTCTAAAGTGAAAAGTGAGAGTGTCGGCCATTTTGGGGAAGTCACATAGATTAAATTATTAATTTCACATCTGGTTCTGGTTACGACGGTCTCGTCTCATAGAAATACCGCTTCCGATAACAACGAAGTAAGTCCCCATTCAGAAATAAAAGGCTTCATAAAGACTACAGATAATTTTGAACGTAATTTTCATCAATGAAGTAAATACTCTTATAATACAATTGATATAAATACATGAATGATAAGATACCGCAAGCAATGAGACTAAGAATGATTACAAGTGAAAATAGAAGCAAATATGAGCTACTGGAGGAACAAGAATGGGCATAAGATTGTGATCAAACGAGTTCGAAATTAGCTATTCCCTGCGTGGAATTCCATTAATTTTAATTGAAGGATTCGTCTCAATTGAAAAATAAAAGAAACAAAGAGCAAAATAAAACCAAAAATCATGCAGGATATGACGCATTTCATCTCCCATAAGCAGTTGCTTGTAAAATTGTGTGAGACGAAAGGAAATGCAGACATGAGTCATAATCAAAGACACTTCCTCATCAACCGACAACTTGGGGTAAATAATACATCACTTGCCTCAGCCCCATTGTTTTCACTAAGGGACCTTTTGTCTAAGGAAAACAATTAGAGTCGTATCTAAGGTCATGAAGGATGTCCTCAAGGATGGCTTCTTTCAATATATATCATACTGTCTCAGGTTCATCCTCAGAACTGATAAATGAAGTTTCCGTTGTAAGGAACGGTGTCTTGTTAAGTGCAACTTATTTTTTGAGACATTCCTGAAGGAGGCACCAACTAGAACTGGTGCCACTCGATCTTGCTCCGGTGTCAATTCTTGATTGATCGAAGCCGAATTTGGAAGATGAGAAATCGAAGTATCTTTGTGCTTCTGTTAACTTTTGTGTGCTTTGGAAGGTGAGGTCAATAGCTTTGTTACATTATTGGCTTTAATGAAGTACAGGGTGGTTCCAAAGTCGTACTGTTTCAAATTTACTCTTATATGTAAAACGTAGTATGAAGTTGTCCTCAAATTTATTTCATTTTTTCAACTAAAAGTGTGGACTAAATAAAAAGGAATCAATTTCCGGACAACCTAATACCACTACATAGTAGACAAAATAAGAAAAATTAAGTTAAAACGTTTTTCTCAAAGTGTAATGCAGTTCTCAGACTTCATCACAAGCGCCATCATTCTTGATCAAGACGAATTTCGAAGCACATGAAAACACTCAACGACTGCTCCGTGATTGTTCGAAGTATGCAAGAACTTTAGGACCACCCTGTAGGGTTTACTTCATGAGCCATTTGATTATTGATTATTTAACTCAAGATTAAATCAAATTTAATCTTGTCGGCACACGGGGAATCAGCCACGAAAAAAAAGCTGCATTTATACTTATCGTTCTCTAGTTTTGAACACATCCACTTAAAAAACAACTTGTAAACCATAAGAGGAAATTTTTTAAAGAATATTCTATGCAATTTGCATGGAAATTAAATAAGTATTTTTAAGAGAATGTAGATTTTGCTATTTTGTTCTCTAGTTTTGGACGTTATTGAATATACTCGTATTTCTATTCATTTCCTTATTTGATAAACATGTGAATAAAATGTTCTCCAGTACTTATGCTCATGAGAAGCCATGTATTCATAAAACTATATGAATATATTAAAATATCACCGAAATAAAGAGGTGGAGGAGAGTCTCTACTTGATAACACTAGGTGGGGTGGGGGGGGGGGGTCAGGGAGTTCTTTATATGATCCCACTTATTAAACTTAATCCCTTATGCCCAAAAAAGTGGGATAGATGCTTTAAAGCCACTAAAAACACTTGCATCGGCATGGATCAATGCCTCGTTCATATAAAGTGCCATCGGATCCACACATTCTACACAACCACTCCAAACACTTACCCGAACTTGCCCTGGAATTCCATTTCAACTGGTGATTTAGCCTTCATCAAACTATGTTAAGTCTGGTTTAAGGTTAAGTTTTGTAAAATATTTTCGTCACCAGTCAAAAACCTGTTCCAAAAATGGAGAAATGCGTTCACGAAGATGCTGTGTAAATATCTACTCTCCCGCTGCCTCGGGCCTCTGTCAAATTGTTGCATATCTTCGGGCAGGCCGGTAGCCAGCCCGTGTTTTTTTGGGGGGGCTATTACTATTTTTTACAATTTCTTGTACAAATCCATCTTGATATTTAAGTTTTCGGTTCGCTGTAATTACATAGATCTAACGTTAGGAATGGAGTGATAAGAAAAAGCCATTTACCAGCCAGTTCGTTATTAGCTACCACGACTACCAAGCCAACAAAACTTGAAAAGTTCAGAGTCCATAAGTAGCATTATTGCTGTAGTTTTTTGAGTTGAGATTATAGGATTTTATTATGATAATACATACAAACACTTGTATTTTTATCATAAAATTGATTTATAAAATGATATTTAATATAATCAGTTTGGGAAATAGAATTGCAAATGGGTTACCGTGATTTGAGGATTGTGAAGATGGTGTTTGCTACAAAATTATTGGAATGGACTTCCAGAATTGGCGATAAATTCTTAGAAAGTTTGAATGTATTTTAACTTATGGAATGGCTAGGGGCAAAATACAATTACAGAGCTTTACTATGAAGTCAGTTCTTCCAATTAGTAGGCTAACCAGGCAGTTCAGAAAACCAAAGTGGTAATATGAAGCTGGAGCCACAGACAAAATAACCTCTTCCAGAAGATATCAATGTGTGTAACTAAAATCATATTATTATTTTAGGCTAAAAAATTTGGAGGGGGGCTAATCAGACTTTTGGGGGGCTAAGCCGACGCATAGCCCCTCCCCCCGTTGCTACGGGCCTGTCTCCGGGAGGGGGGTAAAGATAAACAACCCTTAAGTTGCCAGATAAAGAATAGTAACACCAACTTTCTTCGTAATTATGAACATGCAACTAACTTATAATAATATAACACTAACAAACTTAACCTAACTTAACTTCCGTAATACATCAAATAGGTCAGAATATTCAAATAGAAGCAAAAACAAATTAATAATGCTTACATTCGGACGAAAATTCTGCTTGGAAAGAATAGCGCTCTGAAAGCTGTGATGGTTAGGAATCTTTATTAGAGCGCCATTCGGAGCACCGTCAAATAGCTGGAAATCATTTTGGGAACTAAATATTTAAGCCGAGGAGCTCTATTTTTATCAAGGTCAGACAGAAGCAGGTCATCGTTAAATTCGTTAAAGCTCTTAAGCAGAAATTACTTTGTCTAAACCTTGGAAATCATCTTTGAAATCAATATAGTTTTAAAAAACTATTTCACAATCACCCGTGAAGAGTTTAAATGGCTTCTACCGCACTTATGTTTGTTTTTGGATCGTTTAACGCCTTATTTCCCCCCCTTTTTTTGGTCTATACAGGCGCAGAAAATATAGTGGGGGATTTTAAAAGAAGTGCAAGAAACGACCAAAAGAGAGACACACCAGTTTCTTTTGGGGCACTTGGGTCGAAAGGCCATGTCACTCCTCTAGGTTTCAGTTCCAACAGCGACATTATACTCCTGCTACACCATCTCCCCCCTTTGCGGCTCATCTTTTGGAGGATCAAGTTAGCAATTAAGTTCTGTGACTACGTCAATTAATTGTTCATTCTTGACCAAACGCATACTAGAGGAATTTCTATCATTTGGGCATTTTTAAATAGTGAAAATATTTATCAATAACAGATTTTGGATATTTATTGTGGGTAACTTGACAATTTTAATTATTTTCTTTGCTTCCAGGGCCATTTATGATATTCTTGCTTAGAATTTTACTTTTTATTCGGCAGGATTGATTCGCATTTCTTGTCTTTCGGGCACCTAGGCTGTCGGGTCAAAGAATGCGTCCAACCTTATGAAAGCTGCTACTTTGGGCGAATCTACGATGTATGCGGTTGCCAACAATGTGCTCCACCGGTAAATAACGATCATTAACTATCGTTAATTTCAGAAATCTCTTTTATGTCTTCTTAAACGAGAAAAACTAACATTTAGTTAATGTATTTATCATTCCCTCCTTCTCCCTGACTCTACGAAACGTCAAGCCTAGGCGTAAGGTGGAAGGCGAAAGATGCGGGACAACTTTGTATCCAGAGACAGAATGTGCCCCAGGTCTGCTCTGCATGACTCCAGTGAAGATTAAGATGTGCCGCTATTCTAAAAAGGCCATTCGAGGGTTCTGTGTAAGGGTAAATCGTGTTCACAACTCAGAGTTAGTTTGGTTTTGGTGAATTTGGTTGACTTCCTATTTTGTGATACTGAGTCGATTTGGTTTGGGTGAATTTTGTTGACTTCCTATTTTGTGATGCTCGATAGCAGCAGTTCAACCTATTTTTAGTCTGTGCTTTGTGTTATTTCAGCTAAATTTCGTCTAAAATGATGTTGCATTACATTTTCGAAATTTCTTTAGTGTGGTTTCGGTTAAATTTTAAATAGTGACAGAAGGAACTCTTTGTTAAACTCTTTGGTTGACTTCATTAAAAAGTGGGAAAATTTACCTTTTACACAACACAAGAATGGTAATTAAATTTGGACTGAATTAGATAATAAATTTTTATTGAAAAACAAAGACTATATTCAGAGTGGACGCTCAAAATTTGTTCGAAAGACAGAATTCTTTTCTTATTTAGCTAAATTCCATTTTTGAAATGATCTTTATTTAATACACTTATATAAAAATTATGTTTCCTAATTATATGTTTAAAAATATCCCCATTGGTGGAAACGATGGTTTAGCAAAATATTACCTTTAGTAATGGGACAGGAGGGCATTTGAAAAAAATATAATTAAGGTTGAGAATTCTTTCTTTCAAATTCTTCTTATAATATCCTTCAACTTTACAAACATTCTCAATAGTCACTCTGTATAAAAATTCTAAACCATTAAAAGAAAAGTATTCCTCTTCTTTATACCCACTAAAGGAAACTGGCATTGTTGTGGCAAGAGGGAAAATGTTCAATAGAGTTGCAATCTCTTCAGGCTTTCAGAGCATCCAGAAAATCTATTCGAGTTCTGTAAATTCTATCCATTTTCTCTTCCTTAAATTTCACAACTTTAGGTCTAATAATAAATAAAATAAATCCATTTTTACCTAAGGTTTTTTTTAACTTAATTGCGGAGAAGAGCAGAACACATTTTTCCAAGAGGTGGTCCAAAACTGGGACGCTGGCTTAACAAGGTCTGCTGACCAAAGTCGCGTGCTTTCACTTATTCTAATTAATGACCTTACGACCTTCAAATTTTCAATAATTCCTTGAATAACCTTGGAAGGACCTTGGCAATTATACCATTTGAAAGAGAATGTAAAACGACATAAGTGTTCCAAATTTAGAATAGGCCGAATAGTTACAATATTATTACCAAAACAAAAAACAAAACGGGGACCAACGGAACGACATAATGAGTCGCATGCGACTAAAAATGCCAAAAAATCTAATGCAATTGTGCCCTCGTTATTGAAACAGCGCCTTATTTATAACGTTTCAAATTCCTGCTATTATAAATGGCGATTCTGAGAAGAGAGGATGCTCCCGACAGGTATGTCAAGGTAAGAGAGAAAGAGAAAGAGAAATATATATATATATATATATATATATATATATATATATATATATATATATATATATATATATGAAAAGAAACTCACAACTTGCACGTGAGTCAAAATTATGATAAATAACACCCACAAGGAAAATGGAAAAACGATTCCGAGCGCTTTCGTCTTTATTCTAAAAGACCTCTTCATGGAATAACGTAGGTCAGGACAGACAATGTCTTAAATAGTAAAGAGTAGGGGGTTAATACGGCTACCTGCATCAAAACCCTACGTTATTCCATGGAGAGGTCTTTTAGAATAAAGACGTAAGCGATCGGAATCGTTTTTTCATTTTTCTTGTGGGTGTTATTTTTCATATATATATATATATATATATATATATATATATATATATATATATATATATATATATATATACGAGTATATATATATATATATATATATATATATATATATATATATATATATATATGAAGGTGAAAACCAAGCACGCTATTGATAAAAGCATCTTTATTTGTCTGGGTTTGAACGTTTCGAGGTCCTAGCCTCATCATCGGCAATAAGAAACTAAGATAGTAAAGGATTAAAATTTCTAGTTTTCACAAAATACTAAAATTGAATAGTGCAATTTAGGATAAGCTGCTTAATACAAGGATAAAAATTTCAATAATTCATGATACAATATAAAGATTGGATGCAGTTTGATTTATATTTAAATGAGGTTGAAGTTTTAGGATGTAAAAAAAAAAAAAAAGTTCCCCAAACTCCCAAGAAACCTCATACAAAACCTAAATCCTACTTACTCCCTACTGTTTCACGAACCAATTCAAGAAAAACAACAGCAGCTTTATCGAGAAAAACAACTACCGATGTTCACTCATCAACAGGGGATCTCAGAGCAGCAGTGGGCCACCGGTGTGTGGACACGCCCTGGCGCCTATCATTCACTGCCCCCTCCCCCACCCCACTGCCTTCTAGTTCTGCCTTTTTAGGCAAAGGCTAGGGGAAAGATACCTCGATCACAAACTAGGATCGGGAGTGCCTATAGGAGATCACCAACAGATGGGTGTATCGGCAGCTCCATGCAGCTGATATAGATTCCTGGTCGTCTTGAGCCTCTCCTGCGACCAGGCTCCTTCTCCTCTCGGTCAAGGTACGGGTCCGAAGACTGCATACATTCCTACCCGTTTAAATGTAGTGCAGGTATGATGCCCTGAATATGAGGGCATCCAGTCATCATCGACCTCAATGGACTACCCAAACCAAAGAAAGCGTAGTGCGTCGGGATTGGGGCTATGATTAAGTATTTTAAAATTATCCAGATTAATTTCAGACTCGCATACTTTGATGTGATCTCGAATGGGCGAGGGGGGTCTGGTTTGTTTAGAATCAACCTCGGGGAAGGTCTACCCGTCCTTTCCCGATGCTGCTAGATGCGACAAAGGATTTACCTAATGGTCGAACCAGTATAAGATGAATTGCAAGATTCACAACTACTGTATATTTATAAATTACAGAGGAGCGGCCAGGGAATGGAATTCGGTCCTTATAGCTGAAATAGAATCCACTATTGTGCCCATTTTTTAACGTGGAGGGTCATGTTTCTCCGATTCGTACTTTTTCATTGTGAGGGGCATGGGAGCCGAGGCTCTCTAAGTGCTCTCCTCCATTTCGAGGGACAACCTTAGCTGTCCGGTACGCATTACAAGAAATGGAAACGCAGGGGTAGGGAAAGGGGGCAGCTCTGATTTTTTTCTGAGGCGGGGTTGACCCCTTGGAACCGCCAGCTTTACCAGGGAAGTGCCCGGATTGTGATAGGGGTAAAGGTAGGTGGGGGTTGATCCTGCTAAAAGTTTCCGAATGAGCACGTAATCGATAGTGATCGTATTCCCGGAGGGGTCAAGCGCAGAGGGCGCCTTTTTAAATCGTGAAGCAAAAGAGTCCAGGTCGTGACAGGCCCACGTCCTTAGTTTCGTAAAAAGAGAGCCGGCTCGTAAACTGAACGGCAAGGACTTCCTTCTCCAGGGATATATGCCACATTACTTTTAGGAAGCACGGTCTGACTATCTGTAATTAATACACCTACTGTTTACAAAAAAAGAATGATCTTGTACTGTCTTTGAAAAATTTACTCAGAATTCGGATAAACCATAATTTGTATGCCTACATTAGTGATTCTCTTGTCCGAAGCGGTGACAGTTCTACGTCCGAATCTGTTCCACAGACTCGGACGAAAGAACGTGATGACCCCCACTCTATCATTCTGTTTTCCACCACACGTTCGAACTTAACAGCTCTTTGGTCGGCCAATTCTTCGGTGATGTCCTCAGAGGATTAGTAGACGAGTTCTCTAGTATAAACCACCCATTCCATCAAATTTCGTGTATAGTCGGTGTCAAATGCACAGGTCAGCCATTGTGTGCAAAGAGAACCAATAGTGGCCACCTATGAAGGGTCCGCCGCATTCACCAGAAGGCTCCTTTCCGAGAAACGAATGATCTTCCGCTCTCTAACAATCATCCTAACTAGTGTTTCCCTCTGATTGAACATTTAACCTTTGGCCAACATGATGTCATCAGTGGTGCGAATAATTAGGAAACGTTAAACCAGCGGGCACGAAAGGCCAGATAGTCTTCTAATCAGGGGACTCGACATTATCGAGGCTCTACTCATTACACTAGCAACTTTGTAAATAGTCTGGCCAGAAACTTAAACGTGCGACGGCGCCTCGCGACCGGACGTGCCACTAGTATCTGGTCAGCTTCCAAAGCAGCAGGGGATGCAGCCAGCCCCGGAGCTGCCCGGAAGGCGAGGAACTCCTACTTTTTTATTTCCTATTTCTATTCTTTTTAGAAGAGGAGAGTGGGTAGTGAGCCCGCTTTTCTCCACTTCGGAACGTGCCCATAGGTAGGAGGAGTCATTCTCAGAGTTATCCTTCTCCAATATCGGGAAGTTTTGGACCGGCACGGAAGCACCAGCCCGGGCAAGAGGCCCTTCTTCACCTCTTGAGTCCCCGAAAGCTCGTGCCGACTTAGAACCATTTTGCACAGGGGTATACTTCGGCACAGAAGAGTCTCTCATCAAGTTTTGTTTCGACCACAGGGAAGACTGCCATTTGGCGCGGAGGCACATCCGTCACCATTTCCACTCTACGAGGGGGTTTCAAGTGGCCAGTCTCCTTAGTTGTCGTGGATCCCACTGTGGACTTAAAGGGGCCATCACCAGTCAAAACCGCCATTGGGGCCGGTACGTCGACCTCCATTTGAAAAAAAAGGGGAGTGGCTATGCCAGCTCCCATCAAGGTCATAAACCTCGGTTTGACGAGATGTTTTGACATGGACCAGGGGAAGATGCCTCTTTTTACTCCTCTAAGAGTGTTTAAGGTTGCTTACATGCCCCCATCGCAGCGGCCGTAGAACAGAGGCGTCGTGTCCTCTGCCTCGCCTTGTTCTATGCGGGCTCTTGATAAAATAAAGGGGGAACCACCACAGGTGAAAAATCGCCAGGAGGTAACTCTCCAAAAAGGGAGTAAGGGGAAACCTTCGAAACCTGTGGGTAAATGAGAGAGAGAGAGAGAGAGAGAGAGAGAGAGAGAGAAACGCTCTCTCTCATAAGAGGCTTTTGGAGGAGTTACTGAAAAAGCACTAGAGGAGTGATGAGTAGGGAGCCCCTCCACCAATGGAAGGTGTGTCATAACCTTACTCGTCAGCTCCAACACCAATATTTAGTGAGGTTTCACCTAAGGAAATGTTGTTGCCTTTAGTTTTAATTCACTGACCTTGCCCGTAGCGGCCCTACATTTTCAATCACAGGGGATCGGCGTCAGATACCGCTAGGATGATAAATATACGCCTACACCGTTATTCTTTTGGAATCGCAGACCAATTCTTACAGATGACGTGGTAGGCAAGTTAGAGTAGCGGATCCAGCTCGGTAACACGTCTCGTAGAGGTCGGGGTCACAAGGCTCGACATCTAGTGTAAGAGAAAGCATTGACGAAATTAAACTAGGGCCGTAGAACATGGGGCAAATGGAAGGGATAAACAAAAGGACAGTAGTAGTGGAAAGAGTGAATAAAAGGACCGTGGTAACGTAACAGCTTCCCTGGACCTGGACCCAGAGTGGAAGTTTCCTCTGTGATCGATTCTATTCTTGTTTGTGAGCCCTTTGGCCGAGAGGAATGTTGCTCTTCCATGCGGCGCACTGGGAACGGATGGTATTCTTTTTCATCCAGGTTTCAGTTATAACTGGGGATTTCACCCGGGGCTACACCATTCACCTTATTGCGGTTAGACAAGAACGTGGCAACGTACCATTTTACCCAAGTCTCGTCAATGCCTTCAAGTCAGCTCAGTGACGGGGACTTCTAATTTTTACTTGGACCGTGAAGATCTGAAGTTCCTCTGGATACCAGGTGTAACAGTATGAAAAGGGTACCACCCTATAAGGTTGTTGTCCCATCTACACAAACCCCTTCCTGCGGGTAGAGAAAGGTTGAGGGGATAGTCGTAGAAAAAATCGGATTTTGAGAGCAACCAGGGAATGGACAACACCATAGGTGGGCATTATCGCGATAAATTATCGCGATAATATATCGCAATAACGATATCGGGTTATCGGTTATCCGATTTTTTCCGCGTTATTGATTCATCAGTATCGCCGATACTTTTGGTTCCAAATTAGTGATAATCGATAATTTCAGTTTTTGGTTCTAGTTTAGCACAGGGGCAAGCCGCGCGTGCCTTGGAGGCATAAATAGGTAGGTCCGAGCTGGGAACCAGCTGTCGGACGAGAGGTCACGAGGTGTTGCTCCTGCGCGCTACCGGTTTTACGCGTGCTTTGATGATTTTTCCCTATGTTCCCGTGCTTCTTCCGTTTTATATATAGTCAATAATCAATATTGTATTATAATTTTGGATTTATCGATTTATCGGTTATCACCTTATCGGGCGATAAATTTATCGCCAGTTATCGATTATCGGTTATCGCCGATAAGGTTATCATTATCGATTTATCGGTTATCGTGATACATTTTTTCATCATCGCGCCCACACATGGAAAACACACCAAAAAGGGCGTTGGGAATGCAATGAATAGATCAACTGGATTGCGAATGCCAAAACGAGCAGAAAAGTTGTGCGAATTGTGACTGACTTTACTCAATCCTAGCCATGAGATACACTAGAAAAATCCTGATTAAAAGAAAGAAAGAAAAAAGACTGAAAAAAGATAAACCAGACTTATTCAATGCTTACAGATACCGACAGGAACAGGACAGTAAGGGAAGAAAGAGTAGCAGAGGACGAATCCATGAGTTGCTTCGAGAGAAAGGAAGAGGGAGACCGCATACAAAACACAATTAACCTACGCAGAAGTAAATATAAGCAAAAATTCGAATAAATTAAGATAGCAACTACAAACAGAATCAATAAGGAAACCGATATGAGTGTAGAAAATATAAAATTTAAAATATACACCATTTGGTACAACAAATTTTCCAAAGAACTAGGAACTTGAGGAAATTGAAAGTAGAACTCTACAAGTCTGAATACTAAAAGATCGGAACAGTATCTTAAGAATAGAAAGCTTCAGAAAATTGCCTAATGGGTAAATGAAGCAAAGCTTGAAACACTTCAAAGGAAGAAATAAGAAATTGAAAATTTAAAGAAATTAAGAGCAAAAAATAAAGATAAAAACAAATCAAGGAAGAAAGAAGAGGAAAAGAAGTAATACCCCAAGTACCTTTATAAGGAACACCAACGAATAAAAAGAAAAAGTCACAAACATATCAATTAGAACTCAAACTTCACCAATAGATACGAGTATTATCCAGTTCTCTTTTCGCCAGGCAACCATCCACCAATCTAACGCTTTCTTTCCGTTTCTACACTCGCAAGGTATAATATTTCCATTATACTTATCTCAAAAAGATGAAAGGAAAAAAAGGAAGAACATTCTTCGCTGTTCATGATCGCCAATCAAGGTCTCCTAATAAAGGAGGCAAGTTGAATTGAAAAATAGAGGATAACCACTACCTCTAAAACAACGAAGAGTCTGGTCCGAAGAAGGCTTAAAGCAAGGAGACGAAAGCTCACGCCTAAGAATATAAATTATTTTTATATATATATATATATATATATATATATATATATATATATATATATATATATATATATATATATATATATATATATGAAATGAAAAACTCACAAAGGGTCATGTGAGGGTAGCAAATGAATGCAATATCTCGCAGGAAAAAATGAAAAGGTGTTTCCAAGTACTTTCGAACTTTATTAAGTTCCTTGATAAGGAAACATCTTTTCATTTTTTCCTGCGAGACATTGCATTCATTTGCTACCCTCACATGACCTTTTGTGAGTTTTTCATTTCATATATATATATATATATATATATATATATATATATATATATATATATATATATATATGCGGTTAAGGAGGCAATGTTATGGCTAACTAAGCTTTTTGTGAGGGTATGGAACCTACATTCTCACATGCCGCCAGACAATCATGGGAACGAAAGAAATTTGTCGTTTGAGTTGACTTTCGTCTCCTCTCTCTCTCTCTTTCTTCCCCCCACCCTTCCCCAACTGGCGACAGGAAGTCAGACGAAAGAACGCCTATCTCAGAAAGAAGCTTAAATCTTATTTGCCTTCTTTATGATAGCATGGGGATTGTCCAGAAGGCGCTGCGATAAGCGAATTGTCGTGAATGGAATCTCTCTCTCGATTTCCCACAATCCGCGGTATAAATAACATCGTCATTTACCCCTCTAGCTTTACCTCTCTAGCGGCCCTCCACTCACATCTCCATCAGGAGTACGGGGAGGAGGTCGTCAAGGACCTGTACTTAAACAGGTCGAAGAACTGGGCAGTAATCACACTGTCCAGTGACACCACAAAAAACATGCTGCTAGACCAAGGTATCAAAGTCTGCGGCACCCTCACAAACCCACAATACATCGAAGAAGAACATAATATTAGACCTACACAATGCCACCGGTGCTACAAGACCGGACACAACACCAGCACATGCTCTGCAGACTTAATCTGCTGAAAGTGCAGTGTAGTGGGGCACCACTACACGTCCTGCTCCTCTACCACAGCCCTCTGGGCAAACTTTGGCGGTGACCACGTTGCCGTTAACCCCAGGTGCCCTTACCTAGGTAAGGCCCGACATGACGCCGTGGAGGCCATTTGGCGCCCACAACAAAATACACACACAACCATACACTCCGCCCCCACCCCCCCTCCCCTCACCAGAACATTCGCCGCTGCTGCCGGCGCTACGCTGCCTGCTCCCCCTGCCCTACCCAGACGCACCCAACCCCCCCTGCAGCAACCACACCTCACCCACACATCATATCCCCCCCACCCCAGCACACAACACTCAGAGACCCCCACTACTACCAACACCCACACACCACACAACCACCCCCACCCCACTCTACACGCCCACCCCCACCCCACTCTACACACCCACCTCCACCCCACACCACACAAGCGACAACACAAAAACTAAACTACATCTGGCCACCCTGCTCTCAGCGGTGGCAAAAGACATGTCGAGGGGCGACCCTCGCTTATACGCCAAAATGCTGAACACACTATTCGCCTCCAATGGCACATAGCAGATCACCTTCTCTGAGAAGGTGTTCGCTCTAATAGACGAACACACATCCAGACCCGCACTCCTCCCCACCCCGATGGGTACACACCCCTTCCTGCCGGGAACCACCGCCCCCCACTTTCATCACGCTCCCCCCGCCGCCTGTCCTGTCCCTGCACCTTCCTCAGCCACTGCTCCCGCCTCTCTCTTAACCACCTTTCCTGCCCGCACCCTTTCCACCTCTCTATCAAAACCCCTCCTTCCTTCCACTGCCACCACCCATCTCCCACCCATCTCCGCCCCCTCTCCCACAGCTCCCACCATCTCCCCAACCCCCCCTCTCACTCAGTCCACCACACCCCTTGCCAATCCAAAAAATCACACCCCAAAGTCCCATCCGCGCACACAGGCACGGGACAAACAACCCCCCCTCTCCTGTCGTTTCCACTCCCCCCTCGCTCCCTACTCCTCCTCCTCCTCCTCCCACTGCTTCTCACTCCACCCCTTCTCACTCCACTCCTTCTCACTACACTCCTCGTCCTTCCGCTCCTACACCTCCGACTCCTTTCCCCTCAACCCCCCGTCCTTCCACTCCTTCTCTTTCGACTCCTTCCCCCTCAATCCTCCCTCCTTCCACCCCTCCGCCGACCCAACCTCCTCTCTCCCCCGACACCCCTCCTCTCATAATCTGTACCTCTCCAACTATCTCTAGCCCTTCATCCTCCAGCTCTACGATATCCATCTCCACCACAAACTCCCCCACCAAGACACCACCCCCTCCAAAGCCACCACCTCGACATCCACGCCCACAGAACACACTTCTCCATCCACTACGGCTCCCCCACCCAACAACACCGCCGTGACCCACACGAAACAAACATCTACACGAGTCAAGGTACTCGCCCCTCATGCCTCCTGGGCAATAACCAAGGAGAAGGAGACGATACCAGGCAAGTCAGCCTCCCGCGCACTCCGCCCACGACAATAGGCCGACTTAGCTTAATACAGCTAAACGTACGCAGCTGGCACGGTATTCGCCATACGGTCACCAACTGGGTACTCAACACACAAAGACCAGATATAATACTCTTGAACTCCACCAGCCTACACCCTCCCAACAACAGACTCCGCATTGCAGGCTATCACACCTACCTATCCCCACAGGCGCGGCTCCTAGGATCTGCGATCCTAGTAAAGCGCAACTTACACCACTCCCTCGTCAACACACATGACACCTCCTTTCTAGCCTGCAAAATTGACACAAGCTCTGGCTCCATAATAGTGGCCACTCACTACAGACCACCACGAATACAGCTAAACTTAGAAGTCCCACTCCGAGCCCTATCAAACCACAACCTACCCATCTTCTTCGCGGGGGACCTCAACGCTTTTCACCCAACACTCCTTTCTAACAACACGAACGATGCAGGTAGTTACTTGGCCGGTGCCTTGCGGCGATACCGCTGCGAGCACATCGGCCCGGCCTTCCTCACGTTCTTCGGTCCGCACGAAGGCACCACATCCCCGGATGTGGTCTTCCGCAACGACCATGCCACACGATTCTACACTCACATAGCACCCGGTCCCCACGTACTATCTGACCACATACCGATATACCTTCTCATATCCACATCTCCCATACTTATCCCCACATCACCTCTATATGGCTGCAAGAACACAAACTGGGCAGAATTCAGGAGTCACATATCCACAAACACACCACACAACCTCGACCTGGAGGACACCAATCCAGGACTTATAGACCACCGCTGGTGCTCACTTTTAGACACCATCACCACCGCACCTAACCTACACTCACCCCCCAAAAACTACACCTGCATAAAACACTTCACATTCTCAATACACACACAGAGACTCATCACACAGTACAATAACCACTACACCAGAGGCCCACGACAACACAACATAAACCAACTACGTGCCCGCATCCTTCAGTGCGTGCAGCTAGATAGGAACCGGCAGTGGCGTGAGGTCGTCCGCATTGCGGACGACACCCGTTGCATGAACCCTTCCTTCTTCTGACGGCACGTAAAAAGGATGCTGGGTACTGAACCATCCAAACCAATTACACTCAAAATAAACAACCACACACTCACAGACACTAACGACATCCTCGACGCATTCAGGTCCCATTGGGACACAGTACACACGCACAACCCACCAAAACCACATGCGCAGGAGCACTTCCAGGGAATCCAGGAGTGGTGTCGGGCTCACGCTCAAGAGCTAAGGCCTGCCCCCCTGATACGAATGGAGGTGCTCGATTTCACGTCCACACTAACCACTCCAATCACCGTCGAGGAAACAAAACACTACATAAAAACGACACCAAAACGCGCCCCCGGCCCCTCCGGTCTACCAGCCACACTCATACGCAACCTCCCCGCAGACATATACCCCACACTCACACATCGATTCAACTCCTCACTAGCCTCAGGCCACTTTCCCAAAATATTCAAAGTCTCTCACAACATACTCTTACATAAACAGAACAAAGAACATAATTCAAGCAAGAGCCTCACGCACAAACGCATCGCTGGGTAGGTTCTACCCTGCGAGTAAAAAACTAAAACTACACCTATACAAAGCACTCGTGCGCCCCATTCTCACGTACGCCCCACTGTCGCTCGTAGCAGCGAGCGACACGTGGAAGCGAAAGGCTCAGAGCATTCAGAACTCTTCTCTGAAGCGCGCTTGCCGTTCGCCGCGGTACTCGAGAATGGACGCACTACACAACAACAACAAACTAGCTCCTCTCAACACTTACGCTCATACCAGACTCACCAAAAAACTTGACAAACTCACCACAGACCCACTTTACACCTCGCTACACGTGAGAAGGTACGCGATGGCACCGCGATATTCCACGGCCCACGAACACCCGCCGCCCGTACCGTTCTTCGCATAAACCAATAGACATCATGTCGGGCTCACGCTCAAGAGCTAAGGCCTTCCCCCCTGATACGAATGGAGGTGCTCGATTACACATCCACACTAACCACTCCAATCACCGTCGAGGAAACAAAACACTACATAAAATCGACACCAAAACGCGCCCCCGGCCCCTCCGGTCTACCAGCCACACTCATACACAACCTCCCCGCAGACATATACTTCACACTCACACATCGATTCAACTCCTCACTAGCCTCAGGCCACTTTCCCAAAATATTCAAAGTCTCTCACAACATACTCCTACATAAACAGAACAAAGACCCCAAACACCCAAACAATTACAGGCCTATTGCTCTATTAGAGCACCTAGGCAAAATACTTGAACGTATGGTCAACTGCCGTCTACGGGAGTTCCTGGAAGAGAGGGACTGGTTCTCCCCCCATCAATACGGGTTCAGGAGAGGCAGGTCCACTCAGGCGGCCGTGACTATCGTTCACGGCAGAATACAGAAGAAACGACAGATACACCAAAAGACTCTCTCCGTCAGTAAGGACGTGGAGAAGGCCTTCGACAAGGTGTGGCACGAGGGACTCCGTTGGAAACTTGCCAACAACACGGAGTTACCTCTCTGCACCAGAAGGCTCCTCTCGCACTACCTCACTGGACGGCGCTGCCACATCAGATACAATAACACCCTATCAAGACCCTTCACACCACGCTCAGGCGTTCCCCAAGGTAGCGTACTGGCACCCACACTTTACATCATGTTCGCAAACGACACCCCACACCCACCAGAAAACTGTGTTCACACATACATAGTGGCCTACACCGATGACGAGACCATTCTCGTCAGCGGCCGAACCCCTGAAGAAATCGCGCTCCACGCACAAAGAATACTAGACGAGAAGACAGATTACGAGGATAAATAGCTGATTGCCACGAATCCTCAGAAGACACAGATGACACTCTACGGCGCTAGAGATCACTTCATGCACAACCTACAAATCTACTCACACACACCAGACATGATCCACCAAAACCCAACAAGGCTCGCATACACTCAGCGCACCAAAATCCCTCAGGTTCAATTTACACCAGAACATAATACAAGCAAGAGCCTCACGCACAAACGCATCGCTGGGTAGGTTCTACCCTGCGAGTAAAAAACTAAAACTACACCTATACAAAGCACTCGTGCGCCCCATTCTCACGTACGCCCCACTGTCGCTCGTAGCAGCGAGCGACACGTGGAAGCGAAAGGCTCAGAGCATTCAGAACTCTTCTCTGAAGCGCGCTTGCCGTTCGCCGCGGTACTCGAGAATGGACGCACTACACAACAACAACAAACTAGCTCCTCTCAACACTTACGCTCATACCAGACTCACCAAAAAACTTGACAAACTCACCACAGACCCACTTTACACCTCGCTACACGTGAGAAGGTACGCGATGGCACCGCGATATCCCACGGCCCACGAACACCCGCCGCCCGTACCGTTCTTCGCATAAACCAATAGACATCATGAATAACGCGTTTCCGGATGAGCAGTCAGCCTCCCCCGCCTGACTTACCCCTAACCCTCGCCCAGTCAATACCACATAACCTACGCCCTCACAACAACACATCGCATCGGTGTATAGCCACCGACCTATCTACTCTCGCTGTCCTTTTCATAAATGTTTTCTGCAACGCTCCTCTCTGACTACCTGACTGCCGTATTGCATACAGCGGTCCCTCTCTGTTCTTTCTATACACAAAAGTCAAGTCCCCTCTAGCAGTAGTGTCCCAAATCTACTCGCGTAATCCTCACGTTGAACGAGAGTCGTTGCCGTAACGTATTGACTACCAACGCGTCGTCGAGTCAACCTTGGTTGCTGTCTCAAAGTGTTGTTGGAAGTAAATCCCGCCCCGCAGAGTCTGTGACTAGAAGAGTACGCTCTGTTGCTCAACGTAACTTGAGTAAGAAAAGGAACATCCAAATAGTTACTGGAAGTTACTATTTGTTAGTGTCACATCCAGTTAGGAGGGAACTAACCGGAACTGCAGCCAGCAGCCCCGAACCCGTCGTATTATCTCCCGTCTCCCCGAGAACTCATGTTAACGCCACCCCAACCACCCCGTCTGGACCTGAGTAGTCGTCTCTCCAATCCATGACAATTTATGGTAATCTGTAAACCCAGTGTCCCTCTATTCTTAATTTACCTATTTAATTAACCGTGATTGATACTCCCATTGAGTCATTATAAATCTAGAGGCTTAACGTCAGTGTTTACTATTTAATCCTTAATTTTGCCTGTTAACTATTGCTAATTGTTATATTTGTGTAAAGTAAAGTTTATTTTGAGTACGTGTGTTTATTTGTGGCTCCTTCCTTTTGACGTACCCTTGGCAAGACTTGAATTAAGCATCCCTTCGGCTAATTTATCCAACCTGTATTATGCACTCTTAGAATTCAACAATCACAAACCTCCCCCCCCAGTAACAAGTGGGACTTTTATGATCGTAGGATTGAGTCATAGGGTCAATACCACCGACTAAAACAAAAGCGGTGTGTCCAGATCAAGGACTAGAATAATTATTGGACCAGACTATGAGCAATTCTACGACACTTTTCATCAAGCCTTCGGAAGGTGCTCTTCTCACAATAACGAGAAGAGGTTGTATAATCCAGCTTTTATAAGCAATCTAAAAAGATTTCTATCAATCAGCCTTTTTAGTCCCGTGCGAGTCAGGTCGCGAGCGACTATACATCTCACTATGTCGGTCGGTCCCCGTTTCGCTTTTGTAATAACATTGTCACTATTCGGCCAAATCTAACGAAATCTGAAACCCTCATGTTGTTTAACATTCTCTTTCGAATGATATAATCACCAAAGTCCTCCCAAGGTTAGCTAGGGAATTGTTACGTTTTAGCAATAACATCATAACTATTCATCCGATTCTAACGAAATTCAAAACCATTATGTTGTTTTACATTCTTTTTCAAATGATATAATTGCCAAAGTCCTATCAAGGTTATCGTGGGAATTATTTTGTTTTGGCAATAACATCATAACTTTTCGGCCGATACGCTGATAGACTAGACTAGGCTATAATATGCTATACTCTGCTAGACAAACCTAGAATAGTCTATGCTATGCTAGGATAGTATAGGATAGGCTATACTATGCTAAGCTATGCTAAGAGATAATATACAAGGGGAAAATATACTATGCTAACTTAGGCTATAATATGCTATGATAGGATAACATATAGTACATATGTTAGGATAGACAATAATAAGCTATGCTTGGCGAGGGTATAATAGTATAGTATAGGCTATACATGTCTAGGATAGTTAATGCTAGGCTAGGTTATTCTATGCTATGCTAGGGTAAGCTATACTAGGCTAAGCAGGGCATGAAAGGGTATACTAGGCTCGGCTATGCTCTAGTATGCTAGGTTAGGCTATGATATACTAAGCTATGCTACATTAGGCTAGGCTTCGCTATACCAGGCTAGGATAAGCGAGGCTTTGCTAGGGTGAACTAAGCTATGCAATGCATGCTATGCAAACCTAGGCTAAGATTTAATAGTCTAGGCTAGGCAATACTATGATATACTATACTAACAAGGCTAGTGTTGGGTAGGGTAAGGTAGGCTATGATATACTATACTAGCCTATGCTAATCTAGGCTAGAATATGCTAACTAGGCTAGGATAGGATAGAATATACTAGGCTAGGCTCCAGTGAACTAGGCTAAACTAGGCTATATTAGACTAGGGTAAGCTAAGCTAGGCTAGACTAAGTTTTAATATACAACTGTAAGCTGCGCTAAGCTAGGCAGGCTAGGCTATACTTTGATAAGCTAGGCTAGGATACACTGTGATAGGCTCAATTATACTATACTAAGCTAGGTTATTCTAATATATACTATGCTAGGTTGTATATGCAAGTCTATACTAGGCTACTCTAGGGTATACTATGCTATTCTAGCCATTATATGCTATGATATACTATACTGGGCTATACAAGGGTATGTTATGCTATGCAAGGCTATGTTGGACTATTCTACGCTAGACTAGGCTAGATTATAGTGTACTATGCTAAACTAGCATAGGCTAGGGTAGGGTAGGCTAGACTATGGTCGGGTGTGCTATGCCAAGATATACCATGCTAGAATAGGATAGGATATACTATGCTAAGCTAGGATATACTACGCTAGACTAGTTTATACTAGGCTAAGCTAGGTTATTCTATGCTTATACTATACTATGCTAAGCTAGATTAGGGTAAGGTAGGCTATGGTAGATAGTCTATACTTTACAAGGCTAAACTAGCCTAAGCTACACAAGGATAGGCTAGGCAATATTATGTTAAACTATTTTAAACTATACTAGCTTAAGCTATGCTATACTATGCTATTCTAGGCTAGGTTATACTATGATAAGCTATACTATGCTATACTATTGTAAACTTTAATATCCTATATATGCTAGGCTGTACTAGGCTGAGTTAGGCTAGGCTTTACTATGATTTCTAAGCTAATATAGGCCATACTATATATTCTCTGCTAGGCTAGATTAGTCTAGGCTAAATCATACTATGCCAGGCTAAACTATATTATGTAAGGCTAGGCTATATTATGCTAGCTACGCTAGAGTATGGTATGGTAAGTTCTACTATTATAGGGAATCATAGGCTAGACTCGGTTACACTAAGTTAGGCTAGGCTAGGCTATCCGATGCTAGGCTAGGCCTTACTATGATAGGTTATGCTATGACATAATCTACTCTGTTATACTATGATATACTATATTATGCTATGATATACTATGCTAGGCTAGGATAGGCAGGATTTACTATGTTAGGCAATCTAGGCTAGTCTATACTATGCTTGGCTTTATTATGCTAGTTGAGGTAATACTATGGTAGGCTATCCTAGGGTAAGCTAGGTTTTGCCAGGCTACTATTCGAGACTACTAGGCTAGGCTATAAAATGTTATACTATTCTAGACAATACTAAGATATGCTATGCTAGGCATACTATGCTAGGAGATACTATACTACATATACTATACTATACTTTACTATACTATGTTATGCTAATATACTATGCCATGTTATACTATGCTATAATATGATAAGCACCACTATGCAATGATATGCTATGTTATACTATGCTATAATGTGCTATGCTATACTATTCTAGACTATGCAATTAGGGTGTGACGATTTTTTCGCCTTTCCAATTCCATAAATTATAGAAGGGATCAACAAACAACCCGGAAATATATAAATGAAGAAAATTATTGGTGATTTTATTCCTTGATACTCTTACGCGACCGTGAAGACTCACAAGGCTGGAAACCCTCTCAGGCCAATAATTAGTCAAATTCCTACCCTTACCCACGTATGAGCTAGGCAAATTTCTAAACAATATATTAACTCGATACGTGCCTAACAAATACCGCTTCAAATCCTCGGCCGATTTTATCGATATCATTCGATCCACTACCCATAAGAAAATAATAGCCTTCATGGACGGAGAATCATAGTTCACGAATGTCTTTTTTACTTTATCCATGCAGTTTTCTATAATCGCAATTTAAGGAAAAATGTAAATATAAGCCCCGGTTTGTTTTTCTTAGACCCAGTTTTATTCTTCTTTCTTAAATCCGACTTATCAGAGATCCTAAAAAATTTGAACTCATAGGGAACCTTGCTCTGTATAAATACGGTGTATCTATATCATTGTGAGTTTGAAAATGTCAAGACGACGAAAGTACTAACTCCAACCAGTCTTTCATTTTTCCTTACGTGGTATACACAAGAATATATATATATATATATATATATATATATATATATATATATATATATATATATATATATATATATATATATATATATATATGTTCCTTATAAGTTTTTTAACGGGGTCTTCGAGGCGAGAAAAAACATCCGCAAAGGACATTCTTTATTCCTAGACGTCTTTTGACAATGTTAGGTCATCTTCAGGGAATGAGCAGTGCGGCGCCTCGACTCCTGGGTCGGGAGCCACTCGGCAGAGGACATTAAGGACGAAATGGAAAGGAACCACCCTTGGGCAAAAGTAGCTGAGGTCATTAAATTCAAAAACTACAGGCACGTGTTTAAGGTTGTTTTCGAGGACACGGCTATGGTCAAAAGGCTAAAGACACTGGTTTGCTTCTCTTTAACGTAAGAGTCTGCCTAGAGCAGATGGAACGTGAAGAGTTTGTTGACTTGCAAATGTGCTTTCGGTGCTACAAGTACGTCAAACACACCACATCAAACTGCTCTGAGAAAGACATTACGCTGTGCTCGATCTGTGCCGGTCGCGACCATTTTTGGCGCAACTGTAAAAGTAACTCTCCCAAGTAGCTAAATTGTGAAGGCCCCCACCGGACTATGTCCATGGCATGCCAGATCAGGAAACAAGAGATCCAAAAGCAAACCCAGTTAAAACGCGAAACGGAGGAAAAGATGGCCAATTCCACTTATGCAAAAGTAGCCAAAGCCGTGATTGCTGAGACAAACAACCAAAAGACATTTCTTCACATAGAAAATGAACACTCTACGAAAATAATGTGCCACATTTATTATGGACACATAGCCAACATCACAAGCCCAGGTATTTTTGCCAACGAGGTAAACCGCATGCTCGCAAAGAACGGCCTGCAGGAGATGTGGTTTCCGGACAACCCTTATTCAGAGGAGGTTATGCGAATAAGCGTAGCCCCTCAGTGCCAAGAAACGTGCCAAAAGGTACCCGCACCGAAAAAACACAGCCAGCACACGCAATCCACGTTTAAACAAAGTCAAAACAACACAAACAGCAAAACAAGCGCCTCTTACACATTCAAAATACACCACCGTTACAACGAAAACGCGAACCCAGACACCAAACAAGGAAGCAGTACGACCAAAAGAGACCAGGTCTCCACGGTCGAGAAAAACATCCAAAAACTCGTGGCCCAAGGTCAACCTCCTCATCACGAGGCAGGGAACACAAACTCAAATATCCTGCGAAAGGTTTCAATCTCAAGCTATATGCCCCCGAATCGGCGCCCTTCCCAACCGAAATCGATTCCCGCGAAGTATTGGAGGGTTTTAGGACAGGAAGATACAAGTGGGAATGCTCAGATGATGTTCCGGAGCGGCAGGTTGAGGAGGCTCTCGACCAAAATATGATTAAATTGACCACTGACTGCTTCCACACGATTACGGACACAGAATACAGAAAAAAACGAAACGACAGGGAGCGCACCCGGCCCAATACACCTCATGGGGCTAAAGTAGATCGCAAATAAGCGTCTACTTTAATCCCACGCACACAAAAAACCCCAACATTACACAAAATGCCCAACAGACCTACGATTATACAAATGAATGTCGATGGGTGGGACGGAAAAGGTTCAATCTATGGCAATATTATGCAACAAAGTGACCCTGACATTATACTTATCTCCGAACACGGACTGACCGCGCAAAAACAATTAACAATATTTCAATACCACGTCATTAGCAAGAATCATAGCCAGGAACGGTATGACGGATGCGCAATAGCAGTCAAAAAAGGACTAAAATACAGAAAACTAGGTGACTTAGATGAATCATACCTTGCCATTGAGATAGGCACTACCCTGGGGAGGGTGGTCGTGGCTACGGGGTACCAACCCCCAAGACGCGGCTATGTGCCCATGCACAACCTTCTGCAGATTTTCAGCCATAAGAAAAATGTAATTTTTGCTGGAGATCTGAATGAAAGGTGTGCAGTGGCAGGGTATATCTCATACAACAATGCAGGCAGAAACATCGAAGTACTACTTGACACACAATACGTGACAAGGATCGGACCAGAATTCCCGACCTACATAACGGGAAGAGCAACAACGAAACCTGATATAGTCCTATCTAGTATCAGGTTTCCATACAACTACTACATTTAACCGGGCCCCATCATTCCGAGTGACCACCAGGCCATCAAAATTTCAGTAGGAGTAAATCTCATTCAAATAGCAATCCCAGAACGTAAAAGCTATAAGCAGGCGAACTGGGAAAGCTACAGAAATTACCTTCTAAATTATATCCTAGACCCTTTATTTGATGCCAATTTAGAAGAAATAGATAAAGAGCTGGATAGAATCACTGACTACCTAATTAAAGCCGATGAAAATAGTATTCCCCATATTAAATATAAAACCCTTCCAGCTCCCCATTGGACCCCTCCCATAAAACCCCTGGCCCAAGAATATAAGGACCTGTCCAATGTAGTAGCGCTGATAGGCTCCAACCACAATGCCCACAGAAGAATAAGAGATTAAAGACGAACTCCAGACACTAATTACAGACCAACAAACACTTATATGGGACAGACTGATAGAAAGACTCGACATAGAAAGAGACTCACATACATTATGGCAGACATTTAAACGTTTAAAAGAAAGAACTCCACAAAAAGAATTACACTCATAAAGAAATTGACGAGACTGAGGAGATTGAGGAAATGTTTAGAATTTTCTGGTCCTCAATCTTCAAAATTACCCCAGAAGAAAATGACAATTATGACCTCGAATATTCGAGACTGACATAATCCAACAGCTAAACACACAAATAGACAGAACCTCTCCTCATCATTGTGTTTCCCCGGGAAGATCGATGGAGGGCTATGGTAGTAAAATAACTGCCTCAGAACTCTCCGTTGCTCTAAAATCCTTTCGTCAAAGAGCACTGGGTACCACGGGGCTGACCAGGGAGAATTTCATCAAGGCCCCGCCTAACGTTTGGAGTGGGCTACTTAACATCATGAACGCCGCTCTGAACACGGGCTACTTTCCAGATCAGTGGAAAGAGGCCAAGATGATTTTCAGCCTAAAATCAGGAATGCCCCCGGTCTGCCCTGCCAGCTTTCGGCCGATATCTCCCCTAGAATTTGCTGGCAAAGTCTTCTAGAAGATATTGGCTAATAGAGTCAACTCTTTTCTCGACGAAGCCAACTTGCATAACGAGCAGCAACACGGCTTCAGAAGTAAAAGATGGACTGACACGGCACTAGCCGTTATCACCGAAAAGCTCGCCAAGATCAAGGCAGACAAAAGGCATGCCAACCTGGTGCTCCGCGATGTCAAAAAAGCTTTTGATAAGGTTTGAAAGAGAGGACTACAACTTAAGATCCTTCAAGTAGGCCTCAACCCCATTCTTGAGAGGATTCTATGTGACTACATAATGAAGAGGAGAGCATACATTCATATCAGAGGATACAAAGGTCCCGAATTCGAGCTCGAAGCAGGGGTCCCACAAGGGGGCTGTCTCAGTCCCCTCCTATACAACATTTATACACGCGACCTACCACAACCTCTATCCGAGGGTACGATATACGTTCAGTTCGCTGACGATATATCGCAAATTTGTACCGCCGCTTATATTCACAGGGAATTTATGGCGAGAAATACGGCTAGGGAGGTTTCTAACATCAACTGTTTCGAGAGGAGATGGAAGATCTTACTCAACCAATGCCACAAAATTCAAAATAATTCCCATCTTTCGCAAGACCGTCAATGACATACGGCTAGAAGGGAAGCGAACCCCCTACTGCCTGGAAGGGACGGTTCTGGGGCTCAAAATCACCACAGGGGGCTATAAGAGTCATATCGAGCGAACAGTCACGAATAGCTAGAGAGATTTGAGGGATTTCTATAGGTTCTGTGACCTAAATCCCTCAAATAAACTCAAGATATTCAATGCGTGTATTACAAACACCCGAAGAAGAGAACATAAACGACAGACGAAGCTCCACGACTCGGTTGGATTATCTCCGATCAACGTGGCGCTCCACGAGAGAGCTAAGAGGATCTGGCAAGCCATTGGCGCCCGCTTGACCCTTAAATTCTCTCGTACACACTTAGACATCGAGGTCAGCCGACAAATAAGACCATTTAAAAGCCTCAAAATACAGTCTTACGGTGACGTGACTCTCAAATACACATCACAAAATCGACAAAAGACAGAAAACGACTAGTGTAATGCACAAGTTTTTTCTTTAGTGAAAATAAATTTAAAAATAAACTCAAACTTTGATAAAAATTCAATTCAAATTCAAATCAAATTAAAATACATTTTTTCAAATACCCACAGCGGGAATAAAAACCCCGTTTCAAATAAAGGCTTGAATGCCAAAAGATCATTAAGATATTTAAGATCTAAAAAACTAAAAATTAAATTAACTCGATTAATTTAATTAAATAAACTATAATTTTATAGTTTATTAAATAAAAAACAAAAACTAACAAAATCCATACAAAACCAAAACAATAGAGCTACCCTTTCACCAGGGGCCTTTTTATTCTGTCTCCCACACATTCTCTATTCTTTAAATTCACCCTTTTATCCACTTTCCTCTCCTACTATCTTTCTCTCTGACTCTACTTAAATTTCACCACTTTTTTATGTCCAATGTCCAATGTCAAATGTGTTTTTCTTGTTACAAACTGGAGAGCCATTCAAGCCACTCTTACCCCAACAAGGACAAGAAGCTATGCTCAGAATGCGGGCAAGAGGAACATAGATTTAAAGAATGTGCCTCGACAACAAAAAAGTGCCTAAACTGCAACGGGGACCACCGAACCTTAGCACTTAATTGAAAGGAAAAGAAAGGAAATAATAAAAAAGAAGGAAGAAGAAGCTCGAGTCCGTAGTACCCAAAGCTATGCGACCGCAACATCAAGAACTAATCAAACAGTCGTAAATAAACCAACGATGCAGCTCAACTCAGAACTGAGCTCGAAGATTCTGACATGCGTCATCCACGCCCATATCACAAACATGGGAAACCCAGGAAGCTACGAGAGTGAACTCAATTCACTACTACAGGCAAACAACCTGCCTACTATCAAAGTGCACAAGTCACCGGACTCTCTAAAAATACTGAATATGAGCACAGCCTCATCCATACCGCCACGAGAAGAAGAGAAGTAGTCTATATCTGAGGAAGATTCGGGTAATACTGAAGAAGAGTCATCAAGCGACTCACAACCCGAAATGGAAGAGAAAGAACTAAGAACGAGATCTCAGAGGGCCTCGAGGAGTAAATCGAAGACTCCCAGCCCACCCAGTAAACAACTACCAAATAAGAACAAGGGCATGGAAGTAATCCACGACCATATAGGGATTGATCTACATATTAACGTTAACCTTATAATGGTACCATCGCATATAAGGAAGAATTACAGCAGGGCGAATTAGGATAATTACGAGCGAATGCTAAGAAATTACATCCCAGCGAACCTCGACGAAGCAACACTCGAGGAAATAGACGAAGAATTGGAGCGACTAGAGACCCAGATGATCGAGACTGACAGAGAGTCAATTCCCAAAAGTACATACAAAACGATCTCAACATACAAATGGACCCATCGTATGAAGGGTTTACACCGTGAAGTGAAAGGATTATATCAGGTGAGCATCAACACGGGAATATCCCGTGATATAATGTACTGTATGGGAGAGATAAAGGAAGAACTAAAAATTCTAATTTACGAACAACAAGAGGCAAAATGGAATGAAGCTATCGAAGAACTAGATAGCGAAGCAACACCGAAAGAATTCTGGGCGAAAATCGGGAGAATGAGAGTAAAGTCCCAGAAGAAAAAGATGGAATTAGAAGACGACAAAGGTGAAATTAAATCAGAGGAGAATGAAATGGAGGAGATTCTCAGGCAATACTGGGAACAGGTTTTTAGAATCAGTAAAGAAGAAAATGAAGAATTTGACATAAGTTTTGAAAATCAGATTATAGACGAGCTAAATGAGATCATTGAGAGGACGCATCCTTACCATCAAGTGAACAGACAGGAAGGAGAAGAAGAAAGAGTGACGCTAGAAGAACTAGAAAGCGCACTCTACTCCTTTAAGCAAAAAGCTCCAGGACGGTCAGGCTTGACAAAGTTAAACTTCGTCAAAGCACCGAGATGCGTGCGGGACGGTTTACTCAACATCTTTAATGCCTACCTAAATGTAAGCTACTTTCCCGATGCATATAAAACGGCAAAAATGATCTTCATTGCCAAACCTGGAAAACCAACGACAAGGAAGAAGAGTTATCGCCCAATATCCCTTCTGGAAATTGGGGGGGAAACCCTTAGAGAAAATACTGAACAGAAGACTCGTCGAACACTTGGAGGAAAATTCGCTCTACAACGAACAGCAATACGGCTTCAGAAAGAAGAGAAACACCGAGATGGCAATAAATGTCATCACGGAAAAGATTGCTTAAGCGAAGAAAAACAGGAGCTATATCCACATAGTATGCAGGGACGTGTCAAAGGCATTCGATAAAGTATGGCTAAGGGGGATGCAATACAAGATCCTCCAGCTGAGTTTAAGCTCAAAACTGGAAAAAATCCTCTGTGATTATGTCATAGAGAGGTCAGCATACATCAGTATAGGGCGCACGGACGGTCCCACCTTTAATCTACAGGCAGGATTGCCTCAAGGCGAGTGCCTCAGTCCAACCTTATACTCGATATATACAGCGGACATCCCAGAGCCAAGCTACCCCACTAGCCTAAACATTCAGTCAGCCGATGACATAAGTCAACTCATAGTTAGTAGATATACAAACGCGCCTTGGCAAGCTCGAATGACTGCCGAGGAAATAAGATAAGTCAACGCTTATGAATCCAAACGGAAAATCCGAACTAATAGCGACAAATTCAAGATCGTCCCATTAAGAAGAAGAAAAACAGCTGATGTGTGAGTGGAGGATACGCGTTATCCCTACACAAACGAGTGCAATGTACTTGAGATGAAGATCACTTCTAACGGGTACAAGAAGCACCTCACAGAACGGATCCAAAAAGCATCCCCGGCAATCAGAACCCTCTACGAATCCAGAAACCTCAGCCAAAAGAACAAAAAGAAACTGTATCTGACGCTAGTCAGACCCACCCTCATCTATTCCTTTGCATCTCTGTTCGGAGCCTCTAAAACAGCATAAAAAGAGTTGCAGAAGATACAAAATAAGTGTATGTATCTTATTACTAATACACGAAGGAGGGAAATGAGGAAGCAAGTGGATCTGCACAGAGCGGTGGACATCAAACCGCTCAATACGATCTTTAAGGAAAGAGCGTCTCATATATGAAAGAGAAAATTACAATGTATAGCAACGAGGAAATTCGAGCACTCATCGCAGAAAACCAACAAGGTCCCAGCCGCACAAGATTCCCAAGCAGCGTCAGCAAGCTTGGAGACGCAATTGTCCCTTTTTTTGCATAGGAATAAACTATCGATCAAAACCGATGATGAAAACTAACTGATAATGACGAACCGAACCGATTATACATCAAGACCAAAGAAGACCAAATCAACCTAATGAAGACAACGAAGAAAAAAAAATAATATGAAGAAAATAGGTAAGTACGAAACACAGAGCACACAAAACACAGATACAAAACAACCAAAGATGAATATAGCAAAACAGTTATAAAACCAAATAAGACAACACGTAGGAATTGATGTAGAAACAAAAAACATAAAATTAAGCTAAACAACCAAACTACAAGTCAAGTTAATATTAAAAAAGCAAAATAGTATAAGAATCCAAAGGTTTGAACGCCTTATAATAATAATATATACATGCATGCATACATACTTGTATACATATATATATATATATATATATATATATATATATATATATATATATATATTTATATATATTTATATATATATATATATATATATATATATATATATATATATATATATATATATATATATATATATATATATATATATATATGCATTTATAAAAAACAATAATAATATAACAAACAAAACAAACAATGAAAGAGATTGGCCTGATCTCCAGGCACCTTTGCAAATGTTGCAACTCTCAGACGTCCTTATTTCACCACTTCCCCAAAGACAAAGTCTGACTATTTGTCGCTCCGATCTAGTTCTCTGGTAAAAGAGGCAGAGAAAAAGGAAAGTTTGAAAACGTACTTCTTTTAACGGCGGTCAACTCGGGCACTCCGAGATGTCGTGGGTATGGTTTCCGGCTGAAGTTGCACGTTAACTGCCAGTTTCTTCATTTGAATGATGACGGCTTCGGCCATCCGCAATCTCCTGCGATTTTGGAGTCTCAGGATGATGGAGGTGTCCTGATTCAATTTTTTACGGGTTAGGGTAGTGCTATGAGATTGGGCGTGTTTTTTTTTTAATCGCGCCATTTTGAAGGTGAGCTGCCAGTCGCCTTGACAGGGTTGTGGAGGTCATGCCGATGTACTTTGAATTATTGCGGTGTTCGCAGTCACCGACTTTGCACGAATATTCGTACACGACGTTAGTCTCCTGGAGTTCGCTCGTTGGAGGGAGACATCTATTCTTCATGATGCAACTACTTGTTTTCTTGGTCTTGTAGTATATAATTAGATTGATATCCGTATTAGGGTCGGTTGGGGTCACGTTGCGATGGAGAATGGCTTTGAGAGCCTTTTCGTCTTCACGGTAGCCAGTGTTCATATTGGCCTTGTAATAAAGGTCGATATTACTCTTCTTCGGAGCAGACCTGACGCCAGGAATAGCAGCCAAGTTCATTTTCTCTTTCATGATGGCGTCGATGGATTCTTGTGGAGAGTCGTTGTTTACGAGAACTTGGGAAGATGAATGAGAAATTGTCCTGTTAACTAAGGCATTGATGACTGATCTCTTGTAACGTTCAGAACACTCAGAAGAACCGTTTAAGCAGAAGCCCAAGCTCGTGGCCTTAACGTATACTTGGGTCACAAATTTGGACTCCTGGGCACTTATTAGGATATCACGGAAGGAAAGGGATCCTTCATCTTCCGTTTCGTGGGTGAAATTCAGAAAAGAGTTGTTCTTGAATGTTTTAACTAGGCCGTTCGCTTGTTCAAGGTTATTCGTATTCCAAATTATTTCATCGTTATAGCGCGCGTAGATGGGAGTCTTGGGCGCTATATTGCTCTTGAAAATCTTGTTCCTAACTGATCCCATGTAAAAATTGGCAAAGAGGACGCCAAGGGGTGACTCCATCGATTTGCAAGTATATTTTCCCATCGGGGCCGTAGAACGGGGCTTCTTTTGTGCATGCTTGGAGGAGCTATCGCAATATGTCTTCGGGAATGGTAATGGGTGTGGAGCCTTCAGTATGGTAAATTACATATATATATATATATATATATATATATATATATATATATATATATATATATATATAGAAGAAGGAACAAATGCAAGTTCTGCGGGTGATAACAACCACCACAGGGCTTTCGCCATATTTATTTTCTGCCTTTCAAAACAATTTTGAAGATAGAAACAAAGGTGCAGAAACCTTGCATTGCAGACTATATTAAAATATAGTACATGAAAGAGAAATTGGACACGAATGAGCAATGAAACAAGAAACAGGAGTCCCGGCTATGAATTTCAAACTTTTTTGCCCTGGCGTTATCTCTGTCTTCTCGGTGAAGGATTGCCTTCATTGTGCCGCCCTCTGCTCTCTTTGACTCTGGGTTCTTCTAATGTCCCTTTCTCTTGCTTTAAAAAACTCCTGTTTCTTGTCTCATTGCTCATTCGCGTCCAATTTCTCTTTCATGTACTATATATATATATATATATATATATATATATATATATATATATATATATATAATCTCGTTTTTTCAGGGGGAGGGGAAGAGGAGGAGGAGGGAGAAAGCTAAAAATATATTTTGTCGCAATATCAGATTTTTTTTATAATATATTATTAAAAATATAATTTTATTAGCTGATGACACCGCTCGGTGCAATGCACGAAGATATTCAGGTCTTTTACTGATGGATCCACACCGGTGGCTTTTCTAAATGAAACAATCCCGCCATAAAAGTTCAATACACGAGGTGGTACAGAGGCAAGAACCGTTATAAATTGATTATATTGTAGTAAAGGTATCAAAATTCGTAAAGGAATCCAAGTAAGTTCTTTTAGATTTTAGTAGATATCTTTCAATTTCATATGATTAATATGGAGATGTTTATTACATGAAAATAAAATGGGGTGTAACACCCATTGAGGTTGAGGGGAAATCAATGAGATCAGTTTCCATGGCAATCTGGAAACCATGGAATACTGGCTATGCATCGGTGCGCTGCCCAATTATCTGCGAGGTTCCTGGACTGGTTTTCGCTTGCACTATTCACTGGAGTTAGTGTCTCACATATGCCTCCATAAATCATTACGTTTGGAATGTGGGTATTCAACGCTTGGTTCTAGGAATATAGGTATTCCAGTGAATTAGAAGGGGCGAGGAAAAGGAGGGAGAGTTAAGTGGAAAAGCCATAGCAGGTCAAAAATATGTGATAAAATGACTCGCTGATAAAATGAAATCTGGTCTGGATGACAGCCCTTGAACAGGCCCCGAATAGATTGGTTACGACGCGTAAAATGGGCTAAAATTGTATACTATTTCAGGTTTTCGATCTTTCATATACTCATAAATACTCGTTTTGAGGAATTAAAAGCCATATTACTCCATTTTATGGCTCTTTGAGAGGCAAATTTTTAAGCTACCTATACTTAAAGGACTGAATTCCAGAAATACGGTCTGGTTATGAGAATCATAGCGGTCCTTACAAGTGAGACCGAATTCTGCAACTAGGGAACCCACTTACGCTCATACGAAATTGACATTTTTTTTCAACTTGATTATTGTTCTGTATGCGATAGAAATGGGTATTCCGAGATTTCCACTTCCTTTTTGTTAGGCAAGCATACACCTAGATTTACCAACAATCGGTCCTGCATCTGTAGGTTTGGTTGTGTTTAGAAGTACACTAGTGGAGTACCTAGATTATTTCTCAGAAATTATCGCTATCTATTTACTTTTTACAGTCTTTAATTTTATAGGATCATAGTAAAATTTAGTTTAGGCGGTATCTTTATTACATTATTTTACACTTTTCCATAGTTTTTAAAACATTAATTTTGATAACCTTATATGCACTTATCAGCTACATGTTCATTTGTATTTATATTTTGTATTGTTATAAATGACTTGTCTAAAAAAAACACAAATTTTCAATGAATTATAAATCCAAAAATAATAAATTGTAACAATAAAATAACATTTCATCATAAGTAGCTTTCTAGCTTTAATTTTATTAAAGATGCATAAAAAAATAATAAATATTTGATAAAATCTAAAAAACTATAGTTACACATAATTTCAACTAGTTTTTTCTCTTAGAGAGTATACTTTTATTTTTTAACGAGGAAGGCTAAAATATTTACTGCCCATAGCACGAATGACTAAAAGCAATTAGATAATATAATATCAATCTTTCTTGGCATTGTTATTGTCATCGATTACATTATAACACAGAGCTATGTTTCTATTTTCGTCTTGTAACTCAAGGAAAGGAAAGACTGTGTGATAAAAATCGTTAATCTTTGACACGAAATAAATGATGTAACAAGAATATACAAGGGTTAATAATGCCACTATCATTCTACATTTTAAAACAACGTTTATATGAATATTATCCAACTGTTACAAACTTCAAGGCCAAATAATCCAGGGAGATTTGCAATAGTGCCATAGTAGAATTTCGAGAAAAGTCTGCGCATCGAAATGTTAGGCGAAGCAAATTTGAAATCTGGAAAGAAACAACAAATTAACTTTTTACTGAAAGCGAATCGGTTTGGGCGGTGCGTTTGATTTTTCAAGGTAAACCAGAAACAAGTTTGTTGCTCTTTGTGCACCGATGTTTCATTTTAGCTCTAAATAACTGTACTAATATGCATTTAATGACAAAGATTTGTAGATTGATGAAGGACATTGATCTCTGCACGACCCTAAACAATGGAACGCAAATTAGGTTAGATCCAACAAATTATAACTTCATTAACATACTCATATCAGGATAAATTTGATTGGGGGGGTGATCAAAAGCATGGCTAACTATCATCTATTTTAAATAAATTCCTTTAAGATCCATAACATCAAATTTTAAGACATCACTTTAAAATTATAAATTCCTGTTTGTATATAAACAAGCGTACAAGCAACATGACATTTCACTGTGTAATGCTATGACTCAGCGTGAGTAAATTGACCTTTATAGACAAACCACTCATTATGTAGCGTGCACATAAGACCATCATAAGATGTACGCTGCATACTTATTTGCGCATGTATGCTGTAACCAACAAATCAATATGTGATTTTCAGTTTTTGAAAGAAGGATCGTAAGAGAAGTTTGAATGACCATAAACCATTCAAACTTACGTATGTAACTAGCTTGTGGAGTCGGACACTTACTCCGCAGCTATAAGACTTTTCCATTAAAACAAATATTACTACAAGCCATTCATTAATATAGGCAGCACGTTATATAACCTCCCCCCAAATCAACGCAAATTTCCAGTTCAATCAGTATAAAAAATAGAAAAGGCGTTCATTACACTTCTAAAATCACACACAACAACCCCTCACCCCACTTTAAGTCGTACCTTATCTCGTGTAAAATACGAATAAAGTAGCAAAGTTAATCACTTTATTCCGAGAGGCAAGGAAAACACATCCAAACGCAATCGTTGGTACGCCACTTCTCTTTGAAGTTCTTTTAGTTTTCTGCGTTTGGACCTAAAATTGTCTGATTTCACGTTGTTGTTGTTTTCTCTCTTGATAGAAAATTGCAAAAAATTGACCAGGAAAATTTTGATTGGCGAATCGCCTCTCGGGAGTTAATTCCTTTAGAAGAAATTGGTTTGCGAAGTTTTTTGGCTCTGGAGTTATATCACTACCTGATACGGTGGGTAATAATAGGTAATATAAGATATGATATTAGGTATAGCTTAAGGACTATTTCTTGTCGTTTAAATGAATTATCATTATAAATATAGCTCTTTGTAATGGAAACGAAAGGGTATATTAAATTCTGACTACAGAGGAGGGTTTGAATTATTTTGCTATTGCTTTATTCAATATCCTTTATTTGATATATTTAGATCTTAATTGAGTAGAAATTTGCACAAAAATGATATGAAACATTGATTAGAATGAAGGGACGATAGATACATGATCTAAAAGGTTACCTAGTGATCCATATATAAAAAGAAATGTCTTACTTCACTTCTGGTTCTTCTCTTCTATCAAATTAACCATAGACATTTTTATTTTCAAGCGGTTATCAGGCGCCTTCCTACAAGGGCACAAGTTGTTGAAATTATCTTACAGCCTAATGCTACTCGTAAGTTAGATTTAAGGCACACAACAAAACAAACAAACAAAACCAAAGGTTACGTATAGCTTCCATTGGATTTTTTTTTTTGCCTTTGTAATTATTGGACAAATTAAATATGTATGTTTGATATTTTATCATGATATAATCAAGTTTATATCATCACAAATTCGAGTTGTAAAATAAAGTTGTTTTAGCATTGACAGGTCAGGAATGTTTCGCCTGGAAATAAGTGATCAAAAGTATTACATTTTCTTTCGTTTCTTTTTGGGTTAAAAACAGACTAAAAATATTTCCTGAGGCTTTATTGATTGTATCTCAATTTTGGGAGGGTAATTTTGCCTATAGTTATGGAACTAAAATGATACAACTGGATGTCTTCCTAAAAAAAATATCAGGTACTGTAAATAGAGGGTAAAAAATATCCCCCCAAAATCGTATTTTTAGTTTTTATCTGGAATTTAAAATTTCAATGCGATTTCTGCATTGTCTCACGCCAAGATCAACTTGAAGGGTATTATTCAAGTGAGAAAGAGCAAATGAGTGTGTGGTTGACTATCCTAATTCTG
Organism: Ceratothoa steindachneri; assembly: GCA_963969495.1. Classification (NCBI taxonomy): domain Eukaryota; kingdom Metazoa; phylum Arthropoda; class Malacostraca; order Isopoda; family Cymothoidae; genus Ceratothoa; species Ceratothoa steindachneri. Next base: position 97,252,750 of record OZ018317.1, on the reverse strand, counting down.
GCTGATTTTATTTATCAAGTGGCTTGAGGTGGGGAAGAAAGGGAACGAATGTTCCTCTTTGAGAGTCCTGGCTTATAAACCAAGCCTAGCACAAGGAAATGATTCTTCTTTTTAGTCTCGTGCGACTCTATAATTACTATGTCGGTTCGTAGGTCAGGCGGGCGTATGGTAATCTCTTTACTTTTAAATGAGTTTTTTGGTAATAATATCGTAACTATTCGGCCGATTCTAACAAAATTTGAAATGATATAATTGCCAAGGTCCTCCTTAAGTTTGTCCTGGAATTATTGAAAGTTTTAAAGGTCGTAAAGTCATATGGTCATAAGGTCATAAGTCAGAATAATTGATAACACGCGACCTAGGTCTGCTGGCCTTGTTTCCTTCAATTATTATCAACTGGAAACTTGTCAAATACTCGGGAGACAAACTCTTAATTAAAGATACTAAACACGGAATTAGAAAGCTCGTTCCTGTTCAACTAAGTTGGTGTTGCTTTTTCCTCCAATGAAAGACACTCAAAATACGACTACTTGCAACTTCAATCCCAAAAACGACATCAAGAACCTAAAAAAGACTTCAAGAACCTAAAAAAGACTATAAGAACCCCCCAAAGACTTTAAGAACCTAAAAAAGACTTCCAGAACCTAAAAAAGACTTGTGCATTGAAAATACAACTACACAACCCTACATGAGGAGGTACGTCTCACAGAACAACTCACTGAAGTAAACAAAATTAAATGGGATACAATTAGTCTATGGAAACCCGACAATATAGGGAAGCAAACACTAAAACAAGTGACCATCACTAACTCTACCACACAGGGGAAGAAAAATCAAAGGCACCATGGAGTTGGATTCCTCATATATAGATGGCTCAAAGAAATGATGGAGGTTTAAGCCATATCACAAAGAGTAACTTACGTAAACTTAAGAGTCTCTAAGAAATACAACATAAAGCTGGGTTCCGGTGATCTTAGGACATTTTGAGTCTGGCCTACTGCTTGCAGGGTGACCAGAGGTGAAGAGACAGACTCCTAACTTTGCAGCTCTGCCAACGAGGTTTCCTGCGACAAAAGAGGAGGTGGCAGAAATCAAAAAGGAGATATGGGCGGAGTAGAGGTGATTGTTGGTGAGGTTAAATGATGGCGAGCTAGGGAAATCATTACACCAATTTGAGAGATAGTTGTAGAAGAAAACGATGGCTGTTTGGAGTGAACAGCATCAATAAAGGCGGGCTTCAAGCGATACAGAGAAACAGTATCCTGCTTGGTGCCAAACTGTAGGAGAAATAATTTTGGCCTCCTAGAGATGACGAGAAAGGGGCCATTATAAGCGGGTTGCAAAGAGGAGCGAGTTGAATCGCGACAGACAAAGATGTAGGAACAGGTTGACATCTCTTTTGGCACGAAAGGTTTCTGGGAAGCAGGCACTCTTGCGGCAATGGGCCTAACTTCGATCATCACACGTGTCAAATTGTATACGCAGGAAGCAGGATTGAGATAGGAAGGTAGAGTGTGGTCAGTAGAATAAAAGAATTGACCAGGAAGACGGAGTTGGGTACCGTAAACTAATTCCTCTTTCAAGGAAAAACGAATGCCCAAAAGAATCAAAGGTAGCAAGTTCACCCACGTGATATTTGGATCGGTGGAGCGTAAGCTTGCTTTCAACGTCCGAGGCAAACGTTGGATGGCCGAGTTGCTTAGGGATGGTAGCTTTTGGTACGAAGGCGAAAGGAACCAATAATTTCTATGAGTACATCCCATTGTTGGACTCAAATTGACTACCACCGTCAGTCATGATTATGGAAGGGACACCAAAACAAGCAACCCAGCCTGAGATAAAGGCTTCAACGACGGTGTATGCTCGCATGCCTGGAATGGCGACAACCTTTGGCCAACGAGTGAAACGGTCGATTATGGTGTGAAGATAGGTGCAAGCACAAGAGTAAGGCAGAGGGCCTACAAGATCGACGTGAATGGCGCTAAAGCGGGACGAAGGCAGCGCAAAAGGAACCGGAGGAGTCTTTGTGTGGCGCTGAATCTTAGCATGCTGACAAGACACATAAGAGCGGGTCCATTTGGCCACGTTGGCTTTCATACTTGGCCACACAAAACGTTGTGCAATGACCTTGCGAGTAGCTCGCATGACCGGATGAGAAAGACCGTGAGTTTGGTCCAATATGCGCCGACGGTAAGCGGGAGGAATAAGAGGACAGTCAGTCAATGAATAATCGAACAAGATACGCCTAGAAGGACTGCCTGGTAAGTCAACCTCGCGAACGACGAGTTGAGAAGAATGACGCAGTGTTTGTGTCTCTTCATCCTGTTCCTGAGCGAACTTTATTGTCGCATAGTCAATGGGCGCCGAAAAGAATTGCGTGTTCGAAATTGAAGAAATGCGAAAAAGCGTGTCCGGTACGACGTTTGAAGAGCCAGGAACATATTAAATGTCCCTTGTAAGCTGAAATATGAAGTCTAGATGGCGAGAATGGACTGTAGAGTGCACGGAAGAAATGCTATGAGATGAAAGTGCACCAACCAATGGTTTGTGATCCGTGAAAACAGTAAATTCACGTCCTTTCAAGTATTGCCGGAAGTGACGGAGGGAGAGGTATATCCCGAGCAGCTCTCGTAAAAAAGTGCTCAATCTCTTCTTAGAAGGAGTTAAAGATTTTAAGAAGAACGAGAGAGGTTACCATGAGGCACCAACATTTTGTTGCAAGGTTGAACCTACATGAGTGGCTGACGCATCTGAGGCAACACTTATATGGCCCCCTAGGCAAGGATAGGCTAGTGAAACAGCTGAGGCCATAGCCTATTTGGTTCAAGAAAAAGATTCGCACGCTTCGGAAAACCATGACAGCAGAGAGTTCTTCTTGGTGGTTGAGAGGAGAGTGTAGAGTGGTTGTATTATTTTTGAAACGTCAGGAACAAATCTCTGGTAAATGTTAACCATCCCACAGAACCGACGAAGTTGCTTTAGGAAGAATGTCGAGGGAATTCCAGAATAACAGCAACTTTATCGTCGAGAGCACAAATTCCTCCAGCGGAAACATGATGTCCAAGAAAAGAGAGTTGTGCGACACCAAATAGGCACTTAGAAGTGTTGAGTATGATACCATACTCTTCAAGTCGAGCGAAAACCTGACGAAGGTAAGATGGATGTTCCTCTAAAGACGAAGATGCTATCAGGAGGTCGTGATGGAGCAAAATAAGAAAGGAAGACCTTTCAGAACCTGATCCATAAAACGATAAAAGGTTTGACCACTGTTACGAAGACCATAAGACATTCGGTGCTTGACGAAGGAAATAAATGGCGTGGTGATAACTGTTTTTGGGATGTCATCTGGGTGAATAGGGATCTGGTTGAAAGCACGAACCAGATCGAGTCGAGAAAAGATTGAACAGCTGAAGAGAGCAGAGTTGAAGTCAGACAGGTAGGGAAGAGGATATCGATCGGGGATAGTACAGGCATTTAGTCGTCTGTAATCTCCTAGAGCTCTGTACTCACCCGGAGTGGATTTGGGTACTATATGAAGCAGAGAAGCCCAATGAGAAGTAGAGGGGCTAGCTATTCCAGCTTTAACAATGAAAGTGAACTTTTGCTTCATTAAAGCTAGTTTATCTGGGGTTAGTCGATGGGGACGGGAGAATGCAGGCCCTCCAGTCGTCTCTATCTGGTGAACAACGCTGTGTTTAATAGGCCTGTCTTTTGTGGAAGGAATACTAAGGCCAGGAAGTTCCTGTAAAAGGTGCTGAATTTGGGGATCGGTTGATGGAAAACAGACAGAGAAGAGAGAACTGTGCGACGGGAAAAATGACAGTTTCGAGAATTGACCAAAAGGTCGTGATCAAAGAGAAAATCAAGTCCCAAAATAGGAAGGTCGACATCAGCAACAATAAACGTCCATCGAAAAACTCTACGGAGGCTGAGAGATAATTGAAGGAAACTCTTTCCATAGGTCCTTATATCCGAGGAATTAGCGACTTTAAGGACAGATTCAGAGGAGGAACAAGCTTCATCATCCAGAGATGCTGGAATAACACTACATTGAGCATCAGTGTCTACTAAATATGAAAAGCCAGAAAGTGGGTCGTAAATGCAAAACGGTGGATCAACCTGAGTAAGTGAAGGAAGGGCAGAGGTGGTAGACCCATTGATCACTTGCATTTTCAGTTTAAAGTAGAATTGAAATTATTAGGATGAGAAGATTGAGGTTGGAATGGAGCATCAGATTGAGAAGAGTGAATTAGTTGTTGAGGAGATGAAAGTGGTGGATGAGCGTTAGAAGAAGGATTTAGCGGTAGTAAATATGTGCAGGGCTGTAAAAACTTTATGGCTTGTGCACCATATTTGTTGTGGTACCAGCACCAATTAGTTGTTTGGATGAAAGTAACACTAGAAGTAGTACGATAGTGAGAAGGACGAAATTGTGAAGAACGAGCATTTGATTGAGAATAGGATGAGTGGTAATATTGGCAAGGCTATCTATAGTGTACGGCGTTCCCACCAAACTTCTCATGGTACCAGCAGACTCTTTGGTTGAGAGTGAGGAAGATTAGGTGGAGAGGGATAAGCGGAAGGAGGATGAGTAAATGAATGCCGCGCCTCACCTCTTGTGCTGGAATGTCCTCGTTGGTTTCGTCTTCGAGAGGACGAACTGCGCCCGTCGTTCCGTTCACCCTTGTGGCTATGCTCTCGTGCGATCCAACATTGGAGTTTTAGATGTTTTAGCTCCCCTTCGATTCTCTCCAACGTGGCAGCTAAGTCCCGGGCCGGAGGGAAAGAGGCGTTACACGAGTCCGGCTGGTTGTCTGCAGACTCCGTAGATAACCTGACCCTTGAAATGTTTAGATTAGTGGCAGAAGGGGATTGGGTTTTGTGGGACAGTCCCCCAATTAAAGTAGGGATTTAGATATATAATTTCGGCAGATGCGGCCAATTGGTCCACATTGCTGTGCTCACCGCTCATAATAAGGGGCCTAATGTGGTCGGGAATCTCACCCATAAAGATCTCTGTTATAAGAGGATCAAAATGCTCACAGTTTGCACCTTTTGCTCTGATTAATTCTTTTAGGTGTTCGAGGAAACGCGTGGGGAGGCGGCAACCCATCTCTTGCGTATTTAAGAGCTCGCGTTAATCCTCAACCTGGGATCTCCCGAACTCTACCTTAACTGCATGCTTCAAATCTTCCCATACACCCCTCCTCCCACTCTCGAGCAATACCACCCGAAACAAAGTAAAAATATTCATGGGGACTATTTGCGTGATGTATATTATGCGCTCTTGGTCGGATATTGGTTGATGAGCCATAAGAACTTCGCAAATTTTCAACCAAGTGATAGGGCTGAACGCATCAAAAGTGGGAAGCATAATGGGAGGGTGGTTGGTACCTCGGGCGCTAAAATCGTGGTTGCTAACCCCTGGATGGCTAATTACCGCCGGCGAGCTACTAGTTGATGAAGTCGAAAAAGAGAGGCATGCTTGCACAGACGAAGGAGGTGTGGCCGTAGTGGTTGAAACAGCAAAATTCATACTGGTCTGAAGAAAACTAACCATCCTATGTGTTTTTATTAAGAGGTATGTGGTCTGAAATGATTCCGGTTGTGGAAATGAATTTAGAGGAGATTTAATAAGAGATGGAGTATAAGGAGAATGAAAAGAAAAGTTAATTCAAGTTTTGAGTGAAATCAAAAGGGACAACTCAAACTTTCCTTGATGCGACTAAAATGGGGGGGGGGGGCTGTTGAGTTCACTTTGGGAGGGTATCCAACACGTGGAAAGACTATATTTCACGTAACTGGACGGCAAAATATATGTTGAATAAAAAAATGTCAACATTGCTCTGGCGAACTTTAGAAAGCACTAAACGTTTCAAGGATGCTATTCCACACAAGTAACAATTCACGATCTTCATTACAAGAGCCGCACCCATGTGACCTGTCTCGCTCACGTTCTTCTAAATCAGCCGTTAGATTGATAAACTTTTGTTTCTAAATTAAAATTACTAAAATTCTATTAAGTCCATTTTCAAATTATCTATGTTTAGCCATACAAAAAGATTTCTTCATTTGGTAAAATTTTCCTGGTCGGGTTATTTTATGCAAAGTAGTATTTCTTTAAGTTCCCTAAATTGGACAAATCTTGATGAAAATTAGTATTTTAGAGAGCTTAAAACTAACGAAAAATAAGCTTCTGCCTCAGTGTGCATGGTTCGAATCGCTTCCCTGCACAGATTTTTTAGAAAAAGGTAATAAAAATAAAGGGTGTTCCAATAACTTTGACTGATTTTAAATGTGAGTTAAGTTTAAGCGTCTAATGATTTTTTTCTTTATCTTTCAGATTTAACAACTTCAGTTTTTGGCAATTTCAACCATTGAAAGATTAACAATTGAACAACGTGTTAAAGTTATCAAAGTCTATTACAAAAATAAATGTTCAAACAGAAACGAATTTCAGGCACTTCGCGATTTTTTGGTCAACATAATCGACCAACCAACAGTGCAATTGGGAAAATTGTTCGTAAATTCAAACAAACGGGGTCGGTGGCAGATATCAAAACGCCATCGCGTGCTCGTTTACGCCATTCAGCTGAAAACATTGCTGCATTGCGCGAGAATGTGGCCGAAGATCCAGACGCCTCTATTCGTCATCGCGCGCAGGAATTGAACCTCTCCACAACAACGTTACATCGAATTTTCACAAAAGATTTGTCTCTACAAATTGACACAAGAACTGAAGACTGCTAACTGTACATTCGTCAATTGGGTGCACGAGCAAAGAGAAGCCGATGATGATTTTTCGCAAAAAATAATTTTAGCGATGAAGCCAATTTTCATCTTGGTGGATTCGTTAATAAGTAGAATTGTTGCATTTGGGCTGATGAAAATCCCAGGAAGATTGTTGAAAAGCCACTATATCCACAAAAGGTCACTGTTGGGTGTGCAATTTTTGCTAGCGGAATCATTGGGCCGTATTTCCTCGAAAATGATGCCGGGAATTCTGTTACGGTGACAGGCGAGCGATACCGTGCCATGATAACCAACTTTTTATGGCCTGAATTGAATTCTATGGATGTCGAAGATTTGTGGTTTCATCAGAACGGCGCAACATGCCACACAGCCAATGTAACAATGGCTTTATTGAATGACAAGTTCCCAGATCGCATCATCTCTCGAAACAGCGAGGTCAATTGACCACCACGATCGTGTGACTTGACGCCTTTAGATTCCTTCCTTTGGGGTCATCTCAAAAGTAAGGTCTATGCCAACAAGCCAACAACAATTCAACAGCTGAAGGATGAGATAATAAGGCATATTGGTGAGATCGAGGAGCAACTATGCAGAGACGTCATCAAAAATTTTTATCATCGAATGGAAGTGTGCCGCCGAAGCCTTGGCGGACATTTAGGCGATATTATTTTCACACATAATTAGCATGACTCAAATAACATGATCCAATAGTGAAATCAATAAATTTCCACCAATAACAGTTTTATTCACTGCTAACTTCGATCCGTCTTAATGGAACACCCTTTATTACTGCTTGGAAAAATTATTCCGTTTTCTCTTTCGATGTTGTTTAATGGATTCCTTTTCCTCATTCTCTCGCGCTACTTTGAGATATATATATATATATATATATATATATATATATATATATATATATATATATATATATATATATATATATATATATATAAAGGGTGGCCAAAAGGTTATTTCACATTTTTTTTAAAATTAATAACATAAATAATTAAGTTATAAAAGAGGGGATCTTCTTAAAGTTTTATTATTTAAATACAACATCCTTCAAATGTTCTCCATTATTGTTAAAATAAAGGCAGATTCTTTGCACCATATTGAATATTGAATTCTGATTTCTTCAATGATGTTTTGTTTCAATTCTTGAAGATTATTAGGTTTATTTACTTATAACATTTCTCTAAGTCATCTCTAAAGGAAAAAATCTGGATGGGTAAAATCAGGTGATCGTGGTGGTCAAGAAACATCACCTAAACTTGAAATTAACCGAACACCGAAGGCTGTTCTTATGAGGATCAATATCTTTTTTGCTAGTCGCCCAGGAACAATTTCATTTTTCTAAAGCTATAGGTTCAAATTCGTTCCTTTGAGTGTATAGTTTCAAATTCGAGCGGCTCAGTGCCTATGTTCAAATTCTCCCTTCCGAAGACGTGATTTTAATTTCCAATTTTCTACTTCTTCAGTTCTGAGTGTTTTGTTTCGAATTGTTATTTCTGAGTGCTTGGCTTGAATTCCGTTCTTCTGAGTGCATGCGTTCAATTTGGTGCTAGGTAAATTTGGTCTGTAAAACTTTTGTCTCGGAAAATTCGGTCTTGAAATTTAAGGACTTAATATCCTTAATACTTAAAAAAAAATTATAAATGGAAAAACACTAAGAAAATGAAAATTGTTAAGAATAACTCAAAACTAAAAGAGCAGGAACAATTAAAACACAATTATCTCATACGCTTTTATTAAAAGAAGTACTTGAAAAAATAAGAAAATTTTGTATTGAAAACTTCGGTCTCAGAAATTTCGGTCTAATACAGAACTTGAAAAATAAACTTGTTATTTAAGATTATAAGAAATTGCTTTTAAAAATGCTAATTTGTTATCTTTATCGTAAGATTGTATAAGTTTTAATAACGTTTCATCTATTTTTTCATACTTTCTTTTGTTTTGTGAATTATCTGTAGTGGTCGAATTACACCATAAGTAGGCATTGTGCTGGATTCAATAAACTCGAAAAAACCCTCCACAAACTGGGGTCAAATTGGTCCTATTTTATCCAAGTATGCCTTACTAAAATGTAAGGTAAAGATTGAATATTTTATTGGTTTGTAAATGTACATATGTATTTGTATTTAAGCATGAGACCGTGGACTCAAAGGGAGCAAAGGCCAAACGCTCGAACACCGGTTTGATAAGACTGCCCAATTCGTGTCTCGAGATAAAATTATCAGACATGGAGGTTAACTTAGGAGAGTGAATAAATACAGCTACTGACCGTACGAGGCGATGCAGCGAGAAGCCTATCAAATGACACGAATAAACATTGTATCCAAAATGTAGACACCGTGTAAAGGCACCTTATTTACGCTCCAAGGGGTGGAGAGTTGAGGCTCTTAATTCTGGCCATGCCCTTTGTAATTCGTAGCATATATAAAGAAGAATCATAATAGGAAAAGGATATATATATATATATATATATATATATATATATATATATATATATATATATATATATATATATATAGCAGGAATATGAAGACCCAGGTGATTATACTAATCATTTATTGGCCGGACGTTTCGGACCTTTACTAGGACCATCTTCAGCGACTATATCGTCTAATGAGAAGGAAAAGGAACATTAATTGATAACAGTTAAAAGAATACATTAAAAAAAAAGCGGAAGAGGGCAAGTTAAAATAATAAAATTGACAATAATTAAAATTAAAGTAAAAACACTAATAATATATAGAATTAAAATATTACCCAGTGGTATATATATATATATATATATATATATATATATATATATATATATATATATATATATATATATATATATATATACAATGAAGGAGCAACTACAGGATCTGCGGGTGATTATACAACCACCACAGGGTTATGCCATTTTTATTTTCTGTCTTTCAAATAAAATTTGAAGACAGAAAGAAAGAGGCAGAGACCTGGTGTAGCTGACTATAAATATATATAGTGCAAGAGGAATAAGAATTGGACGCGAATGAGCAAATGAGACAAGAAACCGGAGTTTTTTTGATGGGGTAACGCTTTGGGCGAAATATAGTTACTGTGCCTGGTAGCTTAGCGGTAAAGCATCTGACCGGCAATCAGCAGACCCGGGTTCGAGTCCCGGCCAGGAATTCAAAACTTTTTTCCCCTGGCGTTATTTCTGTCTTCTCGGTAAAGGATCGCCTTCACTGTGCCGCCCTCTGCTCCCTTTGATTCTGGATTCTTCTAATGTCCCTCTCTCTTGCCTTTAAAAAACTCCGGTTTCTTGTCTCATTTGCTCATTTGCGTCCAATTCTTATTCCTCTTGTACTATATGTATTTATAGTCAGCTACACCAGGTTTCTGCATCTTTCTTTCTGTCTTTAAATTTGATTTGAAAGACAGAAAATAAAAATGGCATAGCCCTGTGGTGGTTGTATTATCACCCGCAGATCCTGTAGTTGCTTTCTTTGTATATATATATATATATATATATATATATATATATATATATATATATATATATATCCTCTTTGAATGTGAATAATTTTCGTTTGCGTGAGTTCTTCCAAATATTAGGATGATTGCAAGTAACCGAGGCTCTCAAAGCCGAGTGGAAGCCTTCTAAAGCATTGTTTGTTCTGGGCAATCCATGGATCACTCGATAGCGGACATTCCAAAAATTAATTGCATACAAAGGCTCTTCTCGTTTACCACGTCTTCTTCTTTTTTGGCCAATGTATGTCAATTCAAAATAGCTTATACATTCTATTAGCACTAATTCATCCTCGCATAAATCTTCATAGGCACTAATAACATCTTCAGGTGGTAAAAATGCCAAAGCACAGAACATTTATAGCTTAGTCGTAAAGTTGTTATCAGTACTGAATTGGGCCTTAAATCCCAGTTGATTTATTTTCCTATAAACATTCTGACTAAAGTGGAATAGACAACCCACGCTGTTAGCACCAGTAAAGTTACGACTGTAGCTATTTCGAACTGTTCTTTCAAAATCAATCATTGCTTCTTGTGGATTCATATTTGGTACCAATTTTTTTAGTTCATTAAAAAGATTGTCATACGTTGCTTAGCTCATGTCAGGCAAAAAAGCAAATGAAGAGGAAATAATTTACCGTTTAAAACACCGTGAATAGTGAACAGCTGATACCATATAGATGGAGTTGATTTAAAAGTGCCATCCATTCCTAAATGTGAGGTATTCTTCAAATCTTCAAATTTTCTCTTTTCGTTATTAGAACCATCGTCACATTGCAAGAACAATACACCTCTCCTGAAAGCTAATGAAAGTATTTGGTATTTCAAATACTGTACGAGAAAGAGGCAAAGGAGATGCACCAAAAGATTTATTGCACCACATAGTTATATTTCTTAAAACCGTTTTCAAATTTGGCAATTCATACTTTGCATATTCTCCAACACCACTTAATGTTTCTGAAATGAGAGCTGATTCTTGCTTCAGTTACATTTGGATCATCATGTTCATGATTATTGAGCATTTTCATAACAACAAGATCACCAGGTTTGTTCTCTGTATGCACGTGAGCATGATACTTATTACGCATCTCACAGCGCCGAAGTTTTTTTTCCTTATCAACACTAAGCACATGAAAATTATAAATATAATTAAATTCGTCAATCTACTTTTCTTTATTCTTCTCACTTTTAAAATAATTAGCAGCCATAATATGGGTAATGCTCAATTTAAAAAAAATATAGAACGTTAAACTTGCACAACACTCCTCTTCAAGAAGTAGCTTGATAATGACCTAACGATCGTATCCTGAACACCCTAAATAACATTCCTATCTGTTCCGAAGGATTAACACAATTGAAAATTAAATCCATGAGAATGGGATTGACATGGACTAACCGACCTAGGAGATTATTACGCTCAAATAAAATAAATGAGAAACAAGTTTGGAATTAGATACATTCCTCGATATCTTTGCTTGATCCAAAGGATTAACACGCATTCTATCATTAAAAGCAAATAAAAGCATCATAAGAGAAGACCATATTTTCCAAGACCAAATTTTAGAGACCGAAATTTCTGCTCACCGTTAAATTTCGTACTTCTTAGGACCTGTGTTTAATTTTTGACTTCAAAGTCCTGAGTTAAATATCATTCTTTTGATATTTTGGGTTCAATTTCGTTCTTCTGGGTGTCTTGGTTAAATTTAGTTCTTTGAAAACCTTGTTTCAACGATAAACGACGATCTAAGAGAGGAAACTGTGTATGAAGTAGAAGTAAAGAGAGGAAAATGTGTTTATAGAATGAGATGGTTTGTACCAGGTTGTCTGGTAACCTCAGTATTTTTGCCTCTTTTCTTCATTATGTCTCTTTATTGATTCTTAGAAACTAAGTCAAGCTTTTAAGCCTTTATATTCGATGAAAATTATCTTTTGTGAATTCAACGAGCTTGTCGCTGCATTATATTTATTATTAGTTTCGCTTTTGTTATATGGATTTGATATTACTATATTGAATCTTTCAACTTTGTCCACTACGGATCTTTTGTTTGCCCACTACGAATCTTTTTATTTATTTCTTTTATTTTTAATCTTTTGTCCACTTCGGATCTTTTTTCTATAATTATTTTAAACTTCATACTTATTAATTAATTGTCCACTACGGATCTTTTTATAATTGTTTTAAATCTTGTGGCCTATTTTGTACCGCTTGAGCTTTCTTCATCATTGTCTCGCTAGAGACATGAATGGGAATAGCGGGATACAGCAGTAATGGTCTCACTAGTAACATATATAGTTTCCTTTTGTTTCTCGGTGATAGCATTCGGAAACGAAACAGTGATTCTAGCGTCCTCTTGGACGCATTAATTTTTTCTTTAAAGTGCACAACATACCCGTATGATGTTAATTTGAGGCCAAGTACTCTGCCATTTCTGGAATATGGGGAGATTTCGCCTTGTATTCGAACAGCTGCAGCTTTTTGTCGCCCCATCGGGATCATTCTAAATTTGTTGCTGTTTGTTTTTATTTTGTTATCTCTCTCGTACCTGTTAATGTTATCAGTTTCTCCTCTTGTCCTACTGTATATGCTATATCTCTTAGGTTCGGATAGTTGATGGTAACGACCTGTGTTATGTCGTCTGCCAGTTGTATATATTGTGCTAATTCTGATTAGGGTGGGGCAGGTCGCCCGTGTAAATTGCATACAGGACAGGACTAAGGCATCCTCCTTGTGGCACCCCTGTTTCTGGTTAGAATGGCTATCCTTCAATATCAATGATTTTTAAGAATACCTGGTGGTCATCCAGGCATTCGCAAAGTATATGTGTGTGATAGAACGGTTTGAGGCCGCTTAATTTTGACCGCTATCCCATGTTGTTTAGAAACACGTTGCTACCCACGTGCATCTTCGCCTTGAAGCCGGGCGCGTTATCAACCCCACCTGAGTCAATATTTAATCAAGGAGGTTCACCCCCCCTTCCGTTTCGCCCCATGCGCTGACCTCGCCAGATAGAGTTAGGCTTATGAGCAGATAAGGTATTGTTCTCAGGCGCGGCTGAGCATTCCCTCAAAGCCCCCACTCCATTGTCCCCTACACCAAGGGGATGGCTCGACTATTTATATGAAAACTTTACCAACAAGAGCAGATTCGAGATCCAGATTATCTTCGAAAGACATCCCGCCGATCCGGTCTCAACTTGTGCACCAGGGCCCTCTACCTCGAGATCCTCCATCTTTGTCCAGAAGAGGACAATATCCCTTGAGTGCCAAGGTTCGAACCTTCAAGACGCCAAGTCCACAAGGACTCCCCTGTTGTTCAGAAAGAGAACAACGTTAGAACAGCCATTGTTCTTTGAGCCCGTTGACAAGAGACGGTTCTCCCCCTCCCCCCCTGTTATTCAGAAAGAGAATAGCATTAGAACAGCCATTGTTCTTTGAGGCTGATGACAAGAAACGGTTCTCACCCTCCCCCCCCTGTTGTTCAGAAAGAGAACAACGTTAGAACAGCCATTGTTCTTTGAGCCCGTAGACAAGAGACGGTTCTCACCCCGTCTGTTGTTAGAACAACGTTAAAACAGCCATTGTTCTTTGAGTCCGTAGACAAGAGACGGTTCTCACCCCCCCCCCCCGTTGTTCAGAAGAGAACAACATAGAACAGCCATTGTTCTTCAAGCCCGTTCGTCAAGAAACGGTTTTTATTCCCAAGACGCCACGTCAGGATCATTTAATTCCCCCCCCCCCCCCTTCGGCTGGAACTCGCCAGTGGACCGAAGATTCCTTCACGTCGCCTTCCTCTGCACAACAACTTTTAATTACGTAAGCTGAACGTTACCTTTGAGTATTTAACCTTTTTGTCAACCCTATCCTGTGCTTTAAATGGTTTAGCGAACCATCCCATCCCTTTAATTTTTATTTGTTTTACCTTTTTAAATCTCTCCCAAATCTTAATCCTCGGATTAGCCAGATTTCCCACGACCCTTTCCATTCTCTGTTTATGTCAACATTTTCCGTTTTGTGTGTTGTTGATAGTTTTATTAATAAAACTCTATTTTATTAATGATAGCCATATTATTATCCTTGAGCTCAGTTCCACTTCTTAAGCATATTGAAGATAAATAACATCGGTCAACCAGATAACCACACACTCTAAATATAATTGAATAGTTCCCTCAACGAATAGTTATATATGGTATATCGTCGAGAGTCCATTCTACGACAATGTGCTATATTTTGTTCCATTCTGAGATCATTTATTTTTAATTTAAGTGCCGGAAGCTATACTTTGTCAAACGCTGAGGACACGTTGCGAAGCGCGAGGTCTACGTTGGGGTCTTTGGCCTTGGCGATAGCAATTCGTTCAGTAATCAGTGCGAGTGCTGTTTCGGTGCCAATGTTTCTTCTGAACCCATGTTGTTGATTATTATATAAATTTGTAGCATCCAGGTAGTTTCTTAGTCTGTTATTTATGAGTTTTTCCAAGAGTTTGCCCAAGAACTCCAAGAGCGAAATAGGCCTATAGCTGCCTATATCCTTTTTAGATTTTCCTGTTTTAAGCAAGAATATTATTTTGGCCCCTTTGAATTGGGTAGGGAAATAACTTACATTAAGGCAGGCATAAATATCTCCACTAGGGACACGTTGATGTTTCGGGGAGCGTTTAATAGATGTTTCTTCGTGATGCCGGTTATTCCTGGAGTTTTTTGTTTAAAGCCCTTCAGGGCAGCTTCATATTCCTCATGGGTAAAGGGCCTCCCCTTCTCCAGTGCGAGACGAGTACCATCAATGTTATAGGTTCCCTCATGTCTTTCATCGAAGTTTCTGTTTTCTTCCTCATTTATTCTAAAACGGTTGCTTCAATACTCTCTGAAGTTGTGTTCAATTTCTCCATCCTCTGGGATTTCATTACCGTTAACTTTGATTGTTATTCTATTTTTAGGGGGGTGCTTATCAGTCTTTTCAATTGGCTCCAAAATTTCTTGAGGTCCCTTTCTGCATCAAATTTAGCTATAATTTTAACCTATTCCACTTTTCTCTTAATTTCTCCTGATGAGTTGCTTGATTTCAATTCTTGTATCTCTTAGCTCTTTGTAATGATGTGCAGCGTTACCATAAGTATTTATCTGGTTGCTGATGACTTCCATTTTTTGCAATATATTTAATATATTTGCTTCCAACCTTGGAGCTAGTAGTACTTTGTATTATGTCGAGTGAAAAGCTAAGCTATCGGTTTCCACGATCTTACTTCTGACGGTGTGTTCTTTTTTTTTTCTTTATGAGTGCCTTGGTTCAATTTTATTCTTCTGATTGCCTTGGCTCAAATTCGTACTTCCGGATTCATGGTTACAAATTCCTGCTTCTTATTGCTATAGCTCTAATTCGTACTTCTGTGTTCTTTTGTTCAAATTGTTGGGTTCAAATTTTTAATTCTAATGCATTGGTTCAAAATCGATTTTATGAATGCCTGGGTTTAAATTCATATTTCTGAGAGCCCGAGTTAAAATTCTTTCTTCTGACTTCATGGATTGAAATTTATATCTATGAATTCGTGATACGTGCTTCAGAATTACAGGGGTAGTAAGATTGTATTTACGAGTGCCAGTGTTAATTTCATTGTCTTGAGTACCTGGGTTAATTTTCTTACTTATTACTTCCTGGGTCAAATTCGTTATTCTGAGTGGCTGCATTCATATTCTTATTTCTGTGTGCCTTGTAGTGATTTTCTTCTTAGTGTCCGGTTTCAAATTCGTTTTTATGAGTGCCTGGGTTAAAATTGGTACTTCTGAGTGCTAGGGTCCAATTTCTTTATTCTTTGAGTTTGTTTCAAATTCCTACTTCTGAAGGCATGAGTCTCTTACGTTGTTCAGAATATGTGGGTTCAATTTTATAATTCTGAAGTACCTTTGTTCAGCTTCTTACTTCTGAGTGCCTTGAAATTTCATTTTCTTGACGTTATTGATTCAGATGCGTTAGTTTGAGTGACTGAGTTCAAATTCAGTCTTTTAACTGCCTGAGATCAACCTCGTTCTTCAGAATGACGGAAAATTTGCTCCTCTGTGAGACTGGTATAAAATTCGTTTCACGAGTACCTTGGATAAATTTCATACTCCTCAGAGCTTGGGTTCAAATCCTTTCTTCTCAGTGACTTTGTCCTAAATCATACTTCTGACTGTCTTAGTTCAAATTCGTACTTTTGTCTGTTTTGGTTAAACTTCGTTCTTTTGAGTGTTTTGTTTCAATGTCGAAATTTTGAGAGCAGGATGTCAAATTCGTTCTTCTGAGCGCTCGGTTCAATTTCGCCATTTTAAGTACATGGGTTCAAATTTGTAGTTTTTATTGCCTGGATTCAAATTCGTTCTTCTGAGTTCCAAGGTTCAAATTCCTACTTTGGTGTGCCTGGGTACTATTTCACTCTTTTGAATGGCTGGGTTCAAATTTTATGATTTCCTGGGTTCAAATTCGTTGTATGGTCTAGGATTATATTTCTTCTTCTGAATGTTTGTATTCAATTTCGTTTTTTGAATCCCCCGGGGTAATTTTTCTGAAAAAGTGAGTTTAAATTTGTTCTTATTAGTGCAATCGTTCTCTTTAGTAATTATTATTGCCTGGGTTCAAATTTGTGTTTCATTCTGTCTCGTTTCAAATTCGTACTTGTCACTGCCTTTTTAACTTTCGTTATTCTAAATGCATGGTTTCAATTTATTTTTCTAAGAAACCTGGTTCAAATTCCTTCCTAGTGTACTGGTTTAATTTTCTTCTTCATCATGACTCGGTTAAAGATCTCTTCTTCGAGCTTAGGTTAAATTTCGTTTGGTGAGTGCCTTCGTTCAATTTTGTACTGCCGAGAGCCTAGCTTCAAATTTCTTTTCTTTGTTCCTGGGTTGAATATCGCACCTGAATTCTGGGTTAAAATTCCTACTTCTGTGTTCCTGGATTCAATTACGTTCCTCTGAGTGCCCTGGGTCAAATTCGTTCTTCAGAGTGCCTGGGTTGATTTTCGTATATCTACCCTCCTGGTTTCAAATTCACTCTTCCTAGACACAGGGACCTAATTCGTTCTTTTGAGTGCCTGGATGAAACTTCGTAATTCCTAGTGCTTGGTTCCGAATTCATACTTATTTTTTGCCTTGGTTCAACTTCGTTATTCTGAATGCATGGGTTCAATTTAGTATTTATGAGTGTTTGTGTTAACTTTCGTAGGTGTGAGTTTCTCGATTAAATTTCGGTTATGTAAAAATGCGTTTTATTTTGTTCCTCCTTAGTTTCTGGCTTTAATTTTTCTCCTCTGAGAGAGTTCAAATTCGTTTTCCTGAATGCCTTAGTGCAATTTCGTACTAGTAAGAGCTTGGGCTCAGTTTCTTACTTGTGATTTCCTATGTTCAAATACGTAATTCTAAATGCTTGTGTTCAATTTGGTTCTCAAAGTGTTTGAGTTCAAATTGGTTCTTCTGAGTGCCTGGGCTCAGCTTCATTTTTTTGAGTGCCTGAGTTCAAAGTAGTACTTCTGATTCTTGAATCAAAATTCATACATTTGAGTGCTTTGTCTCAAATTCGTTTTATGGGATACTTCGGTTTAAATACTTAGTTCTGAGTTTCTATGTCTAAAATTCATCTTTTGGGCGCCTGGGATCAAATTCGTTCTTATGATTGTCTGAATTTACCTTCGTAATTTAGGGTGGCTCCTTTAAAATTCATACTTCGGACTGCCTATGTCTGAATAGATACTTTTGACTGTCTAGGTTTAAATTACTACTTCTAAGTGACTAGGTTAATGTAGTACTTATAAAGGCCTGTTAAAATTCGTTTTTCTGAGTGTCTGCGTTTAATTTCGTACTTCTAAGTATCTATGTAGGTTTATTTTGTACTTCTGTATGCCCGTGTTAAATTTCGTTCCATTGTGTGCCTGTTTTTAAGTTAGTAATTCTGTGTGCTTCGGGTCAAATTCTTCCTTAAAACTTCTTGGAGTTAAATTCGTACTTCCAAGTGTTTGGGCTTAAATTCTTTAAATGAAAACATGCTTTGGCTCATATTTGTACTTCTGTGTTGGAATTATTTTGATTGCTTTGGTTCAATTTCCTAATTTTCTGTGCCTTGGTTAAACTTTGTTTTTTATGTTCCTTTCTTCAATTTCGTAGTCTGAATTTTTAGTTTAAATTTCGGTCTTTCCAGTGCCTATTATCAAAAATTCGTTCTTCCTAGTGCCTCAGTTTATAGGGCCTTGTTTCATTTTTTAAATTCTATATTCTATATTTCATTTCTTTGAGTGTTTGGATTCAATTTAATTTTTTTTGCCTGCCTGAATGCAATTTTGAGCATTTGAATGCTTGCTTTCAATGTCGTACTTCTGAGTTCCTGGACTCAATTTCGTACTCTGAATTCTTGGTTTAAAATTCGATCTTCTGAATGTCTAGTTTTAAATTCGTTCTTCCTAGTGCCTAAGTTTATAGGGCCTTGTTTAATTTTTTAATTTAAAATTCAATTTCGTTATTTTAACTGCTTGATTGCAATTTTGTGACTTTGAATGCATGCTTTCAATTCCTACTTCTGAGTGCCTGGGCTCAATTTCGTACTCTCAATTCCGGATTAAAAATTCGTTCTTCTTAGTGCCTAGTTTCAAATTCGTTCTTCCTAGTAGCCTCAGTTTATAAGGTCTTGTTTTATTTTTAAAATTCTATATTCTATTTATTTCCTCTGAGTGTTTGGGTTAAATTTTGTTTTTTTAGTATTTGATTGCAACTTCGTGCCTTTGAATTTCCTTTCAATTTCCTACTTCTGAATGTTTGGGTTCACTTTCGCTTTTCTGCGTGTTTATGACCAATTTCTTACTTCTGTGTACCTGGGTTTAAAAACTACTCCTAATTGCCTTGGTAGTATGTATGAGTTCCCTAGGGAGTTCAATCCATATTTCCTGTCTCTACCTTTTGAAGAGTTTGATTACATCTGTCTTTTTCACCATCGGTCACTTTTGCTATTCTCTTTCATCTGTCACTCTGCTCTTATCTTAAGGTTCGACTCATTGTGCCCTCTGAATCTCCCAAACCGTTTTTGTTCCGGAACTAATGCCTGCAGGACGATCTGCGTTTATACCTTCACATTTTCGCTTCCAACATCACTTTTTTACAGATCTCTCGTTACAAACATTCTGCGAAAATTCATACACCCTTTTTTTTGGTATTGTATTTAAATTCGGGAAATACCTTGCCTTTCCCCCTATTTAATTAATCTCCTTAGTGAATTGTTTCAATTTAATTTCCTTTTTTTTTTAATAACTGCTGAATTAGGTGTTTTTAGGGGCATAGTTCCGTTTAAGAGTATTTAAGGGATCCACCACCACTAAACTCGCTAATTCCCATTATCAAGGTCTGTTGAGAATCTTGCTGAGATCATCCGGTCACATAATTTGAGAAGAGGCCCTTTCCTCAAAAGCAAGATTTTTAAATATTCAATCTTTGTTGGATATTTTAACGAAAAAACTCGGACTTGTAGCAGGACAATAAGAAGATTCGATAGCAGCGATTAATATCATATTTCATTTATTTCTTTATATATATGTAATGTATAAATATAGTGTGTGTATGTGTGTTTAAAAACAGACTATATACTCTTTAAAGCATCATATATTTTATAATTCGAAAACCCCCAGAAACGATATATTGTTACAGCAATCGCCAATGAAAGGTTAATTAATGATTCACCGTTGAAAGATCAGAATAGGCTTGGTTCCTTATGGCGGGAAAAACAACACATGAAACCATATAGAATTTACTCAAACAAAAATAATCGAACGCATAAAAAACAATCTAGCCTAAACAAGAAAAAAACCAAACTATCAATAACAATATAGATTCCAATCTATCTTTCTTTATAGCAGCATAAGTATAATTTTGCGCAGCTTAATTAATTAAAGTTCTATTAGTACTCTACATATATATGTAAAATTTTGCGTATTTTTTCAAATTACAAATATTTATAACAGAGCACCTGCGATTGCTTTAGGGCGTTAATCAGTAAGATTAGCCACTTCCGTATGCGTCGGCTAAGCCTGGCTTTGTTTGATCAAAGAACCGGAAAGGCTTAGCTTATGGACCGAATGTAGGCTAGTCACGCAATAGCTTGCTTCGAGACTTAGCCTAGGCACTCATTCCACTATAAAAATTCTACAGACATTCAATTTTGAACACTTAGAACAGTCAATTAAATTTTATATAAAAAAAATCAATATAACATTTTAATCATATATCACAAATTTACCTTTCATTGACGATTGCTATAACACTATATATATATATATATATATATATATATATATATATATATATGAAAATATATATACAGTGGCGGCAACAAAAAAAGTGACATGTGACAATTCGGGGAAAATAAAACAGAAAAATGTAACTTACATATTTTATTATGAATATTTCATGAAAGTTATTACTTGGTCATGTTGCCCTTGCACTTGATGACCATCCTGAGTCGATTGGGCATTGATTCAGTGAGGTTTGCGAAGTAGGTGGGGTCGATCGTAACCCAGATCTGCCCCAGTGATTCTATCAGGTCCTTGATGCTGCTGGGTGCTGTCTCTTGAACTTTGGATTTCATCAGATTCCAAGCATTCTCAATAGGATTTAGGTCCAGGAAATTACCAGGCCACTCCAAAACACTAATATTATTATCATTGAAGAACCTTTTTACTAACTGGGACCTGTGAGCAGGGGCACCATCATACATGAAAAATTCACACTGATGAATTTCCCAAAATGGCAGCATGTGCTGCCTCAAAACTTCAAGATAGTTAGTGCCCCTCATGGCTACATTCTTGGCAAGGCAGTACAGACCTCCTCTGCCCCTTTTTCCACTAAAGGCACCCCACACCATCACACTATCAGGGTGCTTCACAGTTTTCACGGTATATTTCGGGTCATCCCGAGACACAGTGCTGGGACGACGCACGATCTTTGACTCTCCTCTGACCAGCCTAAAGGTGCTCTCATCACTGAACATGACCTTCTTCCAATGGGCAGCTGTCCAATGTTTATAGGTCTTGCAAAAATTGAGCCTTTCCATCTTCATAGCCTTGGTAAGAAGTGGCTTCTTGGCAGCGCGGCGAGACGGTAGGCCTAAGTCCTTCTGTAAGCGATGACTGATGGTCCTGAGGGCAACGTTCTGGAGGAGGTCTGGGTGTTTTTTCTTGATTGAAGCGGAGGTTACAGAAGGGTCTGACATCACTTTACGCCTTAGGATATTATCAGTCCTTGGAGATGTCTTCCTAGCTGCACCAATGCCCTCCTTCCTCTTTGGTATGGTACCTGGTGGCAATAACTCAGCTGCACGTTTTAGGCGATGAATCGTATTTTTGAGGTTACTAAATCTGCTGCTACATCAATAAAAGACTTTTCCTGCTCTAATAGGGTCAAGGCACGGCTTTTCTCTGTCATAGAAAGCTTTTTCCACCCCATTGTATCCACTTGCACAGAAGTTATAGCACGTCAAATGTAGGCACGAATGCAGATAATCAGCACGCTGGAGTGCCATATACTAAAACCTCGTTGTACGAGCTCAAACGAGACACTGAGTTCCAATAGAGCGCAGTTCTGTTGTCTTAGCCCAGGAGAGTCGTCCACTTGCGGCATAAGCTCCGCACATTTTCATTGAATTGATGGCAAGTAAAATAGTGAAAGCGATTTTGTGTATCGATTTCTGTTGCCAATATTCAATGTCACTTTTTTTGTTGCCGCCACTGTATATATATATATATATATATATATATATATATATATATATATATATATATATATTTACTTATATTTATATACAGGATAGGTAAGGTATTTTTTTTGAGGACATATGTTATTTTTACTATAGCAGCATTTTATTTGACTTTATATTTTTTATATTTCAGAATTAGCAATGGCAAACCCTATGCTTACACAAGAAATGAAGGGGCACGCAGTTATCGTGGCTATAAAGGCTGAACATAGCAATTTATAAATAGCACGATTTTCAAAGTTGCTAGATCCTTAGTATACAAAGTTTGCAAGGAGTTAAGAGGCAAAGATGGTTAAGCTATTGATCGACAATGTACGCAACCATCACACAAGGTTCAAGCAACGCTGGAATGGATGGCGGAAATTTTCATGATCACGTAACCGCTAACATTTGGCCTCATAGCTCCCAAAAATCAATCTATTGGACTATTAGGTATGTAGCATAGTTGAGAAAGAGGTTAATGAGCACCTCCATAACACTAAAGAATCCCTAAAAGCCTCCATAGTCAGAGTTATGTCCAATCTGAACAAGAACCACTTGATCCGGGCATGTAGGTGATTCAGACATCTCATAGAAGCCGTTATCGAAGCTGAAGGAGACTTTATTGAATGAAATTACAAAACAATATGGTTATTCTTATCATCACAACTTTTTTAGCAAATAAAGACATTATTATCTGTTTCTAAGAGTCATTTTTGTGTAACTATAAATCTGTCCTCAAATACCTTAAGCACCCTATATATATATATATTTCTTTTAAAAAGATGAATACAGGACAAGTCATCCACCATCTACAAGATAGAATAAAAAAGATAGTTAGAAGAAGAGAAAGTTGCCAAGGAAATTAATTAAGGCAAAATACACAATGGTCTTCAACAAAATTTGTATTCAGGAAAGACTGCTACTCAAGTACACTAATATATATATATATATATATATATATATATATATATATATATATATATATATATATATATATATATATATATATATATATATATATATATATATATATATATATATCTTTCATGAGCGCGAAACAATGATGAAAATGAATCCAACAATCCGCAAGAAACAGAAAACGGGGAAAAAGAAAAATCCTTCGGAAATATACCTTCTAATTCGCAAAATATTCCGTACAGGGGTGGGATTTGAACCATACACACTAATGCAGCGAGCATCCGCTTTAATCTCAATTAAATCATCTCTCAGGCCACTTGGCTACGCGGAAGACTTTTAGTGAATTAGGAAATAATATTTCCGAATAATTTTTTTTTCTCGTTTTCTGTTTCTTGCTGTTTGTTTGTGTCATATATATATATATATATATATATATATATATATATATATATATATATATATATATATATATATATATATAAGATAGATAGATTGGTAAAATGGCACGATTGATTAAATTATTTTTAACAAACTAGAATAGCAACCAAATAATACATATCGTTATATGATGAAATAAATTTCATAATATATCATGACGACCGCTGCAAAAATTAATTATCGCAACACAAAAGTGAATTAAAATTATACGTATACACATTCTTAGAACAAATACTGAAGGGTAAAATTCGCTTCAATTCCTAATTTAGAAGAAAATGCCTCAGCAAAGCACACCAATGTAGTGACAGATTGTAATTACATTAACTTTTTCGTTTCCGAGGAAACCTTTGCTCATCTATTCGAAATAATATTCACCTGCTTAGAATGTTGCTTTGCATTTCACTAGAAATCATTATTTATTTATAAAAATGTTCATTATTTCTATTATAAATCTGATTTGTGAGAATTTGTATCATTTAAGAGGGATTGACATTAAATTTCTCATATGTCGTAGGCTCGTCTCCTATAAAACACACTTGTATTAAAGAGGATCATTTTGCACCGGAGTAAGATCTCTTTAATTGACAACGTGGTCACAGTTAAAGGCTCGAGTTGTGTGATACACTGTACTGTTTGTATACAATACTTTAAGAAAGTGATGGACACGTCGAGAAACATCACTTACTCTGAATTAGACGCCTAAATTGGACTTAGAGGGCAAGATAGCGTGTTTCGTAGCCCAAGAGATAACCGTCTTTTCGATTCAGTTTGGTTCAAGGATGACAGAGAATCGTTAGATGACTTTCTGCTACTAGAGGAAGACTTTTCATATCCTTGGGAGTGAAAACTGAAAGGATTGGTAGAATTTTCTTCTATGGGAGAGACGTTTTCTAGCTCAGAGTAATTGCTACTGATTCTAAGATCGAATACTGCCTCTGAAGGCGATTCGAAAGAAAAGTAATTAGTCGAGGAACTCGTGACCAAAGATTTAGATCGGAAAACGAATCTCTTGAAAGTTCTTGAAGAGGATCCAGATAAAAGCAAATTTGGAGTCTGTCTTGGTTCCTCCTGTTCTGGCAAATTGTAGTCTCTACGCAGCCTCGAGGACGACCTTTGAATACTCTTAGGGAGGAGGTAGTAAGGAGGGGGGATTTCAGCTACTTCTGCATATGACGGCGGGCAGTCGACGAACGCTGGACTATCCTGAAAAATAATAAATATTCCGTCAATATTCCGAACGTTGCAGTGATATCAAGTTGAGCAAAACTGCAGGAATGTCTGAACCTACAAAATAAGGGTGTGGGTGGGGGAATTAAAGACAAAGAGAAGAATAACACAATAGGGGAAATTAAATTGATTATCTCTCCTTCGTCATCCTCCAATTTTTTGCGACTTAATGATTTAATTTCCCATAATTTAAACAATTATATTTCACGTAGATTTTTAAAAAATATTGGAATTTATGTCTGATATAAACAATTTATTTCACAATTTTGGGCGTACAATTTACCTCAAGAAATTATCAATATAATGTTATTCCCCAAATATAAAAAGTACCTCTGTGGATACCTACTATTTATATTTAATCTTTCGTGTCCCAACACGAGGATTAGTACTACTACTACTAACAATAATGATACTAAGACATTTTTTGTGCGGCATTCTTCAAGATTACTGACCTTGGCAGAACGTTTATCTACCAACTAAAAAAAGCTTGGAGAGAAGATAAATTTCCTCAAAGCAGTTTTGAAGGCACCAAGGTAGGAAGGGGGTAGTAGCAGGCAGATCTTTCCATAGCCTATGGGTCAAAAATAGAGAAAGCCCAATGTCCCATTCATCCCAAACGACCCCGAAGCACAATCAGTGAAGGCATAGAGCTGGAACGGAGAGACCAAAGGAGCCGGGATAAGTTCAGAGAGGAAGATTGGTAAGATCGCGCTGTCGTATTTAAGCTCTAGTTAGTAAAAGGGGGGACCTTGTCCAGCTTGAGGGAACCGAATTGCTCCAAGGATTAACAAAGTGGGAAATTGCGATAAGCCGAAGAACTGGGGAGGTTTTCACTTCAAAGGCTCTAGAGGAGGTAATGTTTTTGTTAAAGAATTATTTGCGTGTAAAGACTCTCTAGCGCTAAAGTATTTACGATAAGCGTAGTCATTGATGACCAGGAGGTAGTTAAGAAGCACTGCAGTTTCAGCGTAAAGAAATATTTTTAGTTATAGGAAATTAGCTGCGATGAGCTGTCTTAGGATATAGTTCATAGTGATTCCATCAGGTAGTTTAAAAGTAGCTAGACAAGTACATGTATGACCTTGGTCTTCAGTGAAGTTAAAGAACTTTTCTAGTTTATGGGTGCCTACTTATTTTCGACTGAGTTCTTTGGAGTTGTAGTTTATTGTATTTTTGTTGACTAGTCGCTGTACATATATGTGCATTTAGTTGGACTTTTTTTTAGTTTGTGGTGTTTACTGGTATTTCTAGAACAATCCTGCTCTTAAATCCGCCCTTTTTCCTTTGCAAGATATATAAATATTTATACTCATCTTTGCTTAAAGAACGATTTTGCCTCAATTTTCTTTCAGCACACAAACCTATCATTCATTATTCTAATTCATAACAGATGCATCAAACTCCTTTATCGTAATTATTATTTCTTCTTTGGGTGGTCGAGATATCATTGTTTGCAAAAGTTCTTGCAGGGGTCCTCAACCCATAAAATACCGCAAACCGCATCAACAAGCCCAAGAGGGCCCGAGGGCCACACCAATAAAAACCCTCTGAAAAATGCATATTATACAGAAAAAATGAAAGAATTTATTAATGAGACACCTGAAGAAAAGAAGACAAAAATTCTTAAAAAATATACTTAACCTGAGCTAACCATAACTTAACCTATCCTAAAACTCACTATTGAGAAAAAAAGATGTTTAACACACGTTTAGAATGAGGCCACGGGCCTCACGAAATGGCCTCGCGAGCTGCAGGTTGGACACTCTTTGTTTAAAGTATCATTTTAAGTGGTTAAATTACTAGAAATTTGTCCATTTATGAGGTAGGGCCAAAATAAAGACTAGCAGTCTCTACTAACGGATTAACATTGCTGGCAAGTTCAAAATTAACATAGTTTCATGAATCTACCTTTGTAATCTGGTTCTACCGATCACTGGATATTAGGAATGAATTTCCTATGGAGTGAAAATTTATGTTTTGGTCTATTTAATTTTAAACTCATAGAATAAGGTTGTTTACCTGTTTATAATGTTTTCGTTGTTATTATGATTTTTTTTGGTAATTATTCGAATATAACGAAACCAAAATGTAACAAAGTAAAGGAATGAAGAATCACGTCAATGTGTCTTTCCAATTTGCGAGAAGCACGAGCCTTTTCCGCTTGGCCGAGCAAAGCGAAAACCAGGGTTCGTGAGTTAATTACGGAACAATGGATAGAAAAAAAGTTACGAGTATGCTACGAAATTTGAGGTGTTGAATGTATATTAAAAACAAAACTAAACATATTTGCTCTGTGTGTTTGAGAGAGAGAGAGAGAGAGAGAGAGAGAGAGAGAGAGAGAGAGAGAGAGAGAGAGAGAGTAACAACAAGGAGTAACAACAAGGAAAGAAGGTACCCTAGGAGACCTTACGGTCCATTCAAAGAGGATACCTTTGGACTAGCAATCGAGCGGGCACATGGCTGCTCAATTGTTTTGCGTCCCTAAACGGCCACTTTTCAAGACCTTGTCTAGTCTTGACTTGAACTGGTCAACAGATTCACAGTTGACAACTTCCACTGGAAGTGCGTTCCACATACCGCAGATACTGTAAGGGAAAAAATTTCCACACAGATTGCGGTTGTAACGCTTCAGTTCAAGTTTGAAGCCGTGATTGCGCGTTCTGTTCTCACTCAGTGTGAAAATATCCCGGTAGTCAACATTGTCGAACCCTTGAAGTATTTTGAAAACTTTGATGAGCTGACCACGCAGTCTACGGGTTTCCAGCGAGAACAGATCTAATTCCCTTAGTCTATCCTCATAACATTTATGTGGGATAGAGGGAATAAGCTTGGTTGCCCTGGCTTGTACGCGTTCCAATCTCGCGATGTCCTTTTGAAACGAAGGACTCCAAAATTGTACGGCATACTCCAGGTGCGGTCGGACAAGTGAGTTGTACAGGCACAGTACAATCTCCTGGTTCCGATAACTAAACTGCCGCTTAATATAGCCTAGCATCCTTTGGGCCTTTTTCTCCGCCTCAATGCACTGTTTCGAGAACTTGAGGTCACTAGTGATTGTTACACCCAAGTCCTTCTTAGGGTTACTCAATTTAAGAGCAGTGCCCTTAAGGATATACTGAGATTGGGGGTTTCTGTGGCTGATATGCATCACTTTGCATTTCCCCACGTTAAAAGGCATTTGCTACGTGTCTGACCACTCCCCAATCTTCCCAAGATCTTCCTGCAGGCGGGCAGTATTTCCATCCTTTGCAACGTTCATACCAAGCTTGGTATCGTCGGAAAATTTGGAAATCTTGGCAACCATGTCACCGTCCATGTCGTTGACGTAGATGATGAATAGTAGTGGTCCCAGGACAGAACCTTGAGGCACCCCGCTAGTAACGGGCACCCACTCAGAAGACTGTCCATTCACCACCACCCGTTGCCGTCTGCCACTTAGCCAGTTCTCGATCCAGCCGGCTACCTTTCCGTCTATGCCAAGCGCTCGCACTTTCCGGAGAAGGTGGCGGTGTGGTACCTTATCAAAGGCTTTCTGAAAGTCTAGGTAGACCACATCCACCGCCTTGCTCCGATCGTGCTCACTGAAAACGAAGTGGAAGAATTCTACAAGGTTCGTCAGGCATGACCGTTGCCTTCGGAAGCCGTGCTGGGAACTCCTCAGTAGCAGGTTTGACTCTAAATACGACGTCACTTTGTCCACCATGATACTTTCCATGAATTTACCGACTATCGAAGTCAGACTGATAGGTCGGTAGTTCGACGGTTGGTTACGATCACCTTTCTTGAAGATATGAGTCACCTCCGCCTCACGCCAGTCTCTAGGAACGCATTTGGTCCGGATTGACATGTTGAAGATTGCGCTCAGGTGTCGTGACACTTGATCGCGCACTTCTTTCAACACTTTAGGTAGAAACCCATCCGGGCCAGGTGACTTATTCGTCATTAGGTCACTGATCTTCTTTTTGATTTCAACTTCGGTGAAGTCCATATCCTCCAGCTTTTCCCCCGAGTAGGAATCCGTCGGCTGGGGGATGGGACCACATTTTTCAGTAAACACTGAAGAGAAGTAGTCGTTGAGGAGGTTAGCATTTTCTGCATCTGAATGCTTTAATGTCCCCTCCTCATTCCTCAAAGGGCCAATCGTTCGACGGATTGGTTTACGGCTGTTTACATATCCAAAGAACTCCTTAGGATTGTCTTTACAGAGTCTCGACACTCGGAGTTCCTCAGACCGCTTAGCCGCCCTTATGCTGGACTTCACTCTCCTGGCTAGCCTCCGGTATTCGTCAAAGTCACCCGAGATCTTCGATTGCCGGTACATAGTTCTTTTCTCCCTAAGAAGTTGGCCGATTTCTTGATTAAACCACTTAGGTTGAACAGAAGACAGACGGGGGCATTTCAGAGGGATGAAACGCGATTGAAGACTTATGAATATGGTTTTGAAACTATTCCACGAGTCTTCAACGGCATCGCACACTTCTAGCCTCACGTCAGTCAGTCCAGCTCGAAGGCTTGCAAAGTCTGCTCTTCTCAAGTCAAGTTTCTTTGATTGACCGGCAACAGACCTTACCTTCGGGATCTTGACGCTAAATCTAACTAGCTGGTGATCACTGCCACCGAGCTCTTCGCATACAGAGATATCCTCAACGATATCATCCTCAGAGGTGAAGACCAAGTCGAGGATATTGTCTCCTCTCGTTGGTTCCTTGACCCATTGAGTGAGGAACTCGTTGTTGGCGAACTCCAGGAGTAGCGCGCTCTCGCCACAGGCTGCTCTGGTTTCCCAGTCAACTTGGCTGTTGAAATCGCCCATAACGATGCACACTCTGCCTTGAACCAGCTCACCCAGCAGCTGGTACAGTTGCCTGTCCTTTTCAACGGGTTGGGAAGGGGGTCTGTAAAGCAGCAGGGTCCTGTATCTTACAGGATCGATCTCTAGGTCAACGCCTAGGAGCTAGTGGTCGGATATAACGTTGGAGTTCGTAGATTTGATTGTATACTTGACATACAACACTACACCACCACCCTCTCTGTCTGAGAGAAAGACTTACATAGAGTTACATAGATACACAGATCACACGGGCCTTACGGCCCAGACTAAGGTGATCTGGCCTTAAATCTATTGCCACTTACACATAGAATAGTAGAAGTAAAGGATAGAAAAGTTTGAAGCTCTCCCCACCCTCCACTCCCTCCGGCCACAGCCGTACATGAAATAATTTGGCAAAAGTACCTTGCAGGTGTAAGAAGACAGTACCTGAAGGAAATTTGCATTGAATAGTAATTAAATGAAATGCATGTGAAAAACACTTACATACACCTGAAAGAGTTATATTTTTGTAATATTATTTTATTTTGTAGCTTATGCTAAACAATTTTAATATTTGTTAAGTGTTTGTCTAATGTCATTTTGAATGAATCTATGGTTCTGCTGTCCACTACTGCGTTTGGCAAATTATTCCAATCATTAATAATCGAGTAAGTGAAGAAGTTTTTATTACATCCATAGTGGCTCTTTTACCCTAAAGTTTTGAATCATGTCCACGGGTGGGACACTCCCCTGTCAGTGTGAACAAGTTATTGGCATTAACGTTGTTAAATCCTTTAAGTATTTTGAAGCACTCTATAAGCTGCCCCCTTAGTCTTCGTTTTTTGACGGAAAATAGATTGAGTTTTTTTAGCCTCTCGTGGTAAGGTTTGTTACGTACTGACGGGATAAGTTTTGTCGCTCTGTGTTGTACAGCTTCTAATTTATCTATGTCTTTTATTAAGTAAGGGGCCCAGAACTGTACAGCGTATTCGAGATGGGGCCTGACAATACTTTTATATAGTGGCATAATTATCTCCTCGCTTTTATAAGTAAAGTTTCTTTTTATAAATCCTAGTGCTGTGTTAGCTTTGTTTGCAGCAGCTGCGCATTGGTTTGATGTTTTTAAATTTTCTGTAATTATTACTCCTAAATCTTTAACCTGCGGGGTTGTGTTTATTAAGCCGCCTTGCATTGTATAGGTGTATTTTATGTTTTTTGTTCCGCACTGAAGGATTTGGCATTTGTCGATATTAAATGGCATTTGCCATTTCTCAGACCATTCGGTAATTTTATTTATATCAGCCTGCAGGCTAGCCCTGTCATCTTCGCATAATACTGAGTTACCTATTTTCGTGTCATCTGCAAATGTAGATATGATATTATTTATTCCAACGTCTATGTCATTGATGTATATAGTAAATAAAATAGGCCCCAGGACTGATCCCTTGGGAACACCGCTGGTAACAGATACCCAGTCCAATTCCACGCCATTTATTATCACTCTCTGCTTCCTGTTTTTTAACCAGCTACTAATCCATCCGTATATATTACCGTTAATTCCTAGCGTACGTACTTTGTTCATGAGTTTCTGATGGGGAATTTTGTCAAATGCCTTTTTGAAATCTAGAGAGAGAGAGAGAGAGAGAGAGAGAGAGAGAGAGAGAGAGAGAGAGAGAGAGAGAGAGAGAGAGAGAGAGAGAGTCACAAGGAAAAGAAGTACCCTAGAAGACCTTACGGTCCATACGAGAGGGTACTTGTTACGAGTCAGGGACTCGTGAGCCTGTCAGCGAACCAGGACTTTATCCAGGCGCCTTTTGAACTGCTCCACAGAGTCGCTGTTCACGACTTCTGGCGGAAGCGCGTTCCACTCGTTGCAGATACTGTAACTGAAGAAGTTCCCGCATCTGTCCCGGTGATAACGCGGCAGCTCAATTTTGTAGCCGTGGTTTCTCTTTACGCCCTCGCTTAGTTGGAACATGTCCCCGTTGCCTACGTGGTCAATACCTCGGAGGATTTTGAAGACCTCGATTAATTGACCGCGCCGTCTTCGGGTTTCCAGTGAGAAGAGGTTTAGTTCTTCTAGGCGGGCTTCGTAACTTTTGTGCCTGATCGAGGGGATCAGTTTGGTCGCCCTGGCTTGTACTCGCTCCAGTCGGGCGATGTCCTTCCGAAGGGATGGACTCCAAACCTGGACTGCGTACTCCAGGTGAGGTCGGACCAGGGAATTAAAGAGAGTGAGAACGATTTCCCTGTTCCGATACCCAAACTGTCGCTTGATATACCCCAAGATTCTCTGGGCTTTCTTCTCCGCCTCGATGCACTGCTTGGAAAACTTGAGGTCGCTGGTGATCACGACTCCCAAGTCTTTTTCCATGTCTGTGCTCTCGAGCGCCGAGTTTTTGAGGCTGTAGACGGCTTGGGGATTTCTGTGGCCGATGTGCATCACCTTGCACTTTTCGACATTGAACGGCATTTGCCATTTGTCTGACCACTCCCCGAGTTTCCTCAAGTCGGCTTGGAGTCTCTCGACGTTTTCCGCGTCTGCCACGTTCATACCTAGTTTGGTATCGTCGGCAAATTTGGAAATCCTCGCAGTTATGCCATCATCTATGTCGTTTACATAGATGATGAAGAGTAGGGGGCCCAGCACGGAGCCTTGGGGAACGCCGCTTGTTACCGGTAGCCAACCGGACTTTTGCCCGTTCACCATTACTCGCTGCCTTCGACTATGCAGCCAGTTTTCGATCCAGTCACCTACAGCTCCGGCGATGCCTAGCGCTCGAACCTTTTTCAGCAATCGGCGGTGGGGCACCTTGTCGAAGGCCTTCTTCAAGTCGAGGTAGATGACATCCACCGCCTTCTCCCGGTCGTGCTCGCTGAACACGAAGTGGAAGAATTCCAAAAGGTTCGTTAGGCATGACCTGTGCCGCCGGAACCCGTGTTGGGAATTCCTCAATAGGTGGTTGGACTCGACGTGCTGCGTTATTTCGTCAACCAGGATACTTTCCATCAATTTTCCTACTACCGACGTCAGGCTGATCGGCCGGTAGTTAAATGGCTCGCTCGCGTTACCCTTTTTGAATATGGGGGTAACTTCCGCGTCTCGCCAGTCCTTTGGCACGCATCCAGTCTCGAGCGATTTCCTGAAGATCGAGCAGAGATGTGGGGAGACCTCATCTCGCACTTCCTTCAGCACCCGTGGTAAGAAGCCATCGGGCCCTGGCGACTTGTAGCGGTTCAAAGCGTCGATCTTTGAACGCACTGTCGTCTCTTCGAAGTGAAATCTCTCCAATTGCTCTGAGCCTTCGTACTTGTCGCGAGGCTCAGAGAGAGAGAGAAGAGAGAGAGAGAGAGAGAGAGAGAGAGAGAGAGAGAGAGAGTTACATAGAGTTACATAGATACACAGATCACACGGGCCTTACGGCCCAGACTAAGGTGATCTGGCCTTAAATCTACTGCCACTTACACATAGAATAGTAGAAGTAAAGGATAGAAAAGTTTAAGGCTCTCCCCACCCTCCACTCCCTCCGGCAAAAGCCGTACAGGAAATAATTTGGGAAAAGTACCTTGCAGGTGTAAGAAGACAGTACCTGAAGGAAATTTGCATTGAATAGTAATTAAATGAAATGAATATGAAAACCACTTACATAAACCTGAAAGAGTTATATTTTTGTAATATTATTTTATTTTGTAGCTTATGCTAAACAATTCCAATATTTGTTAAGTGTTTGTCTAATCTCATTTTAAATGAATCTATAGTTCTGCTGTCCACTACTGCGTTTGGCAAATTATTCCAATCATTAATAATCGAGTAAGTGAAGAAGTTTTTTATTACATCCATAGTGGCTTTTTTACCCTGAAGTTTTGAATCATGTCCACGGGTGGGACACTCCCCTGTCAGTGTGAACAAGTTATTGGCATTAACGTTGTTAAATCCTTTAAGTATTTTGAAGCACTCTATAAGCTGCCCCCTTAGTCTTCGTTTTCTGACGGAAAATAGATTGAGTTTTTTTAGCCTCTCGTGGTAAGGTTTGTTACGTACTGACGGGATAAGTTTTGTCGCTCTGTGTTGTACAGCTTCTAATTTATCTATGTCTTTTATTAAGTAAGGGGCCCAGAACTGTACAGCGTATTCGAGATGGGGCCTGACAATACTTTTATATAGTGGCATAATTATCTCCTCGCTTTTATAAGTAAAGTTTCTTTTTATAAATCCTAGTGCTGTGTTAGCTTTGTTTGCAGCAGCTGCGCATTGGTTTGATGTTTTTAAGTTTTCTGTAATTATTACTCCTAAATCTTTAACCTGCGGGGTTGTGTTTATTAAGCCGCCTTGCATTGTATAGTTGTATTTTATGTTTTTTGTTCCGCACTGAAGGATTTGGCATTTGTCGATATTAAATGGCATTTGCCATTTCTCAGACCATTCGGTAATTTTATTTATATCAGCCTGCAGGCTAGCCCTGTCATCTTCGCATAGTACTGAGTTACCTATTTTCGTGTCATCTGCAAATTTAGATATGATATTATTTATTCCAACGTCTATGTCATTGATGTATATAGTAAATAAAATAGGCCCCAGGACTGATCCCTGGGGAACACCGCTGGTAACAGATACCCAGTCCGATTCCACGCCATTTATTATCACTCTCTGCTTCCTGTTTTTTAACCAGCTACTAATCCATCCGTATATATTACCGTTAATTCCTAGCGTACGCACTTTGTTCATGAGTTTCTGATGTGGAATTTTGTCAAATGCGAGAGAGAGAGAGAGAGAGAGAGAGAGAGAGAGAGAGAGAGAGAGAGAGAGAGAGAGAGAGAGAGAGAGAGAGAGAGAGAGAGAGAGAGAGAGAGAGAGAGAGAGAGAGAGAGAGAGAGAGAGAGAGAGAGAGAGAGAGAGAGAGAGAGAGAGAGAGAGAGAGAGAGAGAGAGAGAGAGAGAGAGAGAGAGAGTGTAACAAGGAGTAACAAGGAAAGTAAGTAACCTAGGAGACCTTACGGTCCATTCAAAGAGGGTACCTTTGGACTAGCAATTGAGCGGGCACATGGCAGCTCAATTGTTTTACGTCCCTAAACGGCCACTTTTCAAGACCTTGTCTAGTCTTGACTTGAACTGGTCAACAGATTCACTGTTGACAACTTCCACTGGAAGTGCGTTCCACATACCGCAGATACTGTAAGTGAAAAAATTTCCACACAGATTGCGGTTGTAACGCTTCAGTTCAAGTTTGAAGCCGTGATTGCGCGTTCTGTTCTCAATCAGTGTGAAAATATCCCGGTAGTCAACATTGTCGAACCCTCGAAGTATTTTGAAAACTTTGATGAGCTGACCACGCAGTCTACGGGTTTCCAGCGAGAACAGATCTAATTCCCTTAGTCTATCCTCATAACTTTTATGTCGGATAGAGGGAACCAGCTTGGTTGCCCTGGCTTGTACGCGTTCCAATCTCGCGATGTCCTTTCGCAATGAAGGACTCCAAAATTGTACGGCATACTCCAGGTGCGGTCGGACAAGTGAGTTGTACAGGCACAGTACAATCTCCTGGTTCCGATAACCAAACTGGCGCTTAATATAGCCTAGCATCCTTTGGGCATTTTTCTCCGCCTCAATGCACTGTTTCGAGAACTTGAGGTCACTAGTGATTGTTACACCCAAGTCCTTCTCAGTGTCACTCGATTCAATAGCAGTGCCCTTAAGGATATACTGGGATTGGGGGTTTCTGTGGCCGATATGCATCACTTTGCATTTGCCCACGTTAAAAGGCATTTACCACGTGTCCGACCACTCCCCAATCTTCCCAAGATCTTCCTGCAGGCGGGCAGTATTTCCATCCTTTGCAACGTTCATACCAAGCTTGGTATCGTCGGCAAATTTGGAAATCTTCGCAACCATGTCACCGTCCATGTCGTTGACGTAGATGATGAATAGTAGTGGTCCCAGGACAGAACCTTGAGGCACCCCGCTAGTAACGGGCACCCACTCAGAAGACTGTCCATTTACCACCACCCGTTGCCGTCTGCCACTTAGCCAGTTCTCGATCCAGCCGGCTACCATTCCGTCTATGCCAAGCGCTCGCACTTTCCGGAGAAGGCGGCGGTGTGGTACCTTATCAAAGGCTTTCTGAAAGTCTAGGTAGACCACATCCACCGCCTTGTCCCGATCGTGCTCACTGAAAACGAAGTGGAAGAATTCTACAAGGTTCGTCAGGCATGACCGTTGCCTTCGGAAGCCGTGCTGGGAACTCCTCAGTAGCAGGTTTGACTCTAAATACGACGTCACTTTGTCCACCATGATGCTTTCCATGAGTTTACCGACTATCGAAGTCAGACTGATAGGTCGGTAGTTCGACGGTTGGTTACGGTCTCCTTTCTTGAAGATAGGAGTCACCTCCGCCTCACGCCAGTCTCTAGGAACGCATCCGGTTCGGATTGACATGTTAAACATAGCGCACAGATGTCGTGATACTTCATCGCACACTTCCTTTAACACTTTAGGTAGAAACCCGTCCGGTCCAGGGGACTTATTCGTCTTTAGGTCAGCGATCTTTTTCTTTATTTCTCCTTCGGTGAAGTCCATTGCCTCCAGCTTTTCCCCCGAGTAGGAATCCGTCGGCTGGGGAATGGGACCACACTCTTCAGTAAACACTGAAGAGAAGTAGTCGTTGAGGAGGTTAGCATTTTCTGCATCTGAATGCTTTAATGTCCCCTCCTCATTCCTCAAAGGGCCAATCGTTCGACGGATTGGTTTACGGCTGTTCACATATCCAAAAAACTCCTTGGGATTCTCTTTACAGAGTCTCGCCACTCGGAGTTCCTCAGACCGCTTAGCCGCCCTTATGCTGGACTTCACTCTCCTGGCTAGCCTCCGGTATTCGTCAAAGTCACCCGAGATCTTCGATTGCCGGTACACATTTCTCTTCTCCCTAAGCAGTTGCCCGATTTCTCGATTAAACCACTTTGGTTGAACAGAAGACAGACGGGGGCATTTCAGAGGGATGAAACGCGATTGAAGACTCATGAATATGGTTTTGAAACTATTCCACGAGTCTTCAATGGCATCGCACACTTCTAGCCTCACGTCAGTCAGTCCAGCTCGAAGGCTTGCAAAGTCTGCTCTTCTCAGGTCAAGTTTCTTTAATTGACTGGCAACAGACCTTACCTTCGGGATCTTGACGCTAAATCTAACTAGCTGGTGATCACTGCCACCGAGCTCTTCGCCTACAGAGATATCCTCAACGATATCATCCTCAGAGGTGAAGACCAAGTCGAGGATATTGTCTCCTCTCGTCGGTTCTCTGACCCATTGAGTGAGGAACTCGTTGTTGGCGAACTCCAGGAGTAGCGCGCTCTCGCCACAAGCTGCTCTGGTTTCCCAGTCAACTTGGCTGTTGAAATCGCCCATAACGATGCACACTCTGCCTTGAACCAGCTCACCCAGCAGCTGGTACAGTTCCCTGTCCTTCTCAACAGGTTGGGAAGGGGGTCTGTAAAGCAGCAGGGTCCTGTATTTGGCAGGACCAATCTCTAGGTCAACGCCTAGGAGCTCGTGGTCGGATATAACGTTGGAGTTCGTAGATTTGATTGTATCCTTGACATACAATATTACACCGCCACCCTCTCTGTCTGGCCTATCTTTGTGGAAGAGTTGGTAGCCAGGAACCGTGAATTCGCCTTCAAAGTCTCGGTTTGACGTTTTTATCCACGATTCTGTTATGGCTACCATTTCGGGTTCTTCCGTCGCTACGAGGCCACGGAGCTCAGGAAACTTGTTCCTGATTGACCTCGCATTGAACAGAAGAACTTTCAGGGAGTCCCCTAATGTAGGACCCCCTATACTCTTCCGTTTCCCGGCTTCTTGTTTGTCGTGGTGGCACCATTTTTGACAACCTCCGAGAAGGTTGTTTGGGGAGTGACTCGGGCGTACTGGCGTACGTCCGCCTTCCCAATGGGCCGGACACTCCTTTGGGTGCGCTCCACGACATCCTGGATGAGGTTAACTAGGAACGCCTTTCCCTTAAAGGAGAGGTGCACCCCGTCCCTTTGGTAGAGGTCTTTTCTACCATAGAACACGGCGTACGGGTCCACAAAAAAGACACCCTCAGCCGTACAGAGGTCTGCAAGGCGCCTGTTTAGCGACATGTTCCTCAAGTGGGCAGTCCGGCTTGGACCCCACCTCGGGAGCATCCCCACCACGACGCGTCTGCGGGTTTTCAGTCCACAGTCGTCGACAGCGCCCATAACTGTCCTCATAATTTCACCTGTAGGGCCTACCCTACCTCCTCTGAGGTAGAGGTCGTTGCCACTTACCATAAGGGCAACGACTGAAGTCTCTGAAATCTGAGACTTCTCGGCCTCAGCTCTTACCTGCATATTCCCACAACTTGGGATGCAGCTCACCTTAACGCTTGTGCGAAGGCGGGCCGCTAGCAGGGGCTTCAGACCCCGTGCTTGAGAATCACCAATAAGGGTGACTCTTGCACATTTGACTGCGGACGACTTAGTCTTTCCTTTCGGAGGCGACTTGCCGCTTTCCTCTTGTATCTCTAATTTTTTTTCTTCTTCTTCTTATTCTTCCTCTTATTCTTCTTCTTGACTTCCTTTGCTATCTCTTCGTTTGTTTCCCGTTTCTCTTCTTCTGCTTCTACTTTCTCTTCTTCTGTTTCCAGTTTCTTTTCTTCTCTTTCTACTTTCTCTTCTTCTCTTTCTACTTTCTCTTCTTCTCCTTTTACTTTCTCTTCTTCTCGTTCTACTTTCTCTTCTTCTATTTCTACTTTCTCTTCTTTCTTCTTTCTTTTCTTCTTTTTGGCTCGTTGAGGAAGGCCTTCAGCAGAAGAAATCGGCTGTTGGACGTCCGGAGCCTTCTCGCCTGAGCATCTGCATCTCTCTGTTTTTAAGAGTTGAACTTCCCTTTTAAGGAGGGCGTTCTCCTCTCTCAGTTGAGCGATGCTCTCGCCCAGGCGCTTCTCGAGTTGGCAGAAGTCACAGACACTGACGCCATCTGTGAGTTCCTTGCAACTCCTTCCCCCGAAGTCTTCACTCCATCTATAGACTTTGCATATTTTGCAGGTTAGCTTTCGAAACGGAGGACCATTCTTCTTCGCCATCTTACAAAAATCTCGGACCATACGCATTAAAAAAGGGGTTTTTGGTTGTGATTTTCTCTCGCACTAATCTCAGCCGCCTATTTCCAGGAGGTTTTCGGTCGTTCGGCGAACAGAAACCCTTTGATCAAGCACACCAACCCTAAGGTCTCCCCTGGGCCGGACGTCCCCAATCGTGCCGCAGCTCCCAACTGAGCAGCACGAGAGCCCCAGTGAACTGGTTCTCTGATTTTTCGACAGGGGTGCTTGAGGTGTAACTGTCTTCCTACTAAGCCCTACTAATCAACTAAAAACGGCCAGACTTGAGGCAAATAGTAAAGCTAAGTGCCCACGACTTCACCCGAGATCTTTAGCTGATCTGGCAACCAGCAAGGCACAAAAGCTCTCTCTCCAAAGATCAGTTGAGCCTTTATTCACCAAGTAGCGGTCACAGGGAGCTGGTCAGGCAATTACACGTTAGGAGAAAGCTTTTAAGGGGTACCTAGCATTTCTCCATTAATCGTACCCCAAACGCCTAAGATCCCTTCAATCTCAGTCTCTTGTAACCTATGAGTGCTCCAAGGCGTTATTTAAAGAGGTTCCAAAGCCTCTCTTCTCACGCGGCATAAGGGAGCTGGTGAGGCCCTTATTAATAAACAACTTATGTGTAATAGAGATGAAGGTTTATTTTGTTATTGGGTTTTTGTTTTGATTTTTTGACAGTTGAAGAGAGTTGGTGAAACTTAGTACTAACAGAATCGAATGGGTTGGTAGGGGGATGCAAGGAGACGCATCAAAGAAGTGGTAGAGAAGTTTGACAACCCTTAGTCTGGATCCTACTACAGCTACCTTACTGGCATGGGTGACCCTACCAGACTAAAAGTCCCCCAGCTTAGCTAGCTTAACTCAGGCAGATCACGCAAGCTCTCTCACCGACGACAAGGTGGCTGTGTGTAGAGAGAGAGAGAGAGAGAGAGAGAGAGAGAGAGAGAGAGAGAGAGAGAGAGAGAGAGAGAGAGAGAGAGAGAGAGAGAGAGAGAGAGAGAGAGAGAGAGAGAGAGAGAGAGAGAGTTACAAGGAGTTACAAGGAAAGATAGTACCTCAGAAGACTATGTTAGTCCATACCGAGGAGGTACTCATTTAATATTGATATTCAATCTACTCGTCCTAGAAATAGTATAGTAAAGTTCAGGGCTCTCCCCTCCCACCTCTCCCGCCCGATCTTTCGGGCAATGAAAGATGAAAAGATACCCGCTGTGCTAGAAAAAAAAGTACACAAACAGGAATTTCGACAGGAAAGCAGAAATGCATTTCTACATTATTATTTTTCTTTTAATATTCTTAATCTAATTATTTTCAGTGTAATCTTATGTTTTTATTATGTAAGCGTATTTATGATTTTATCTAACCTCCTTTTAAACGCCTTGACACTGGGGCTCGAAACGACCTCTTCCGTTAACTGATTCCAAATATTTACTATTTTATACGAAAAGAAATTACCGCATACATTCAATTTGTATTTTGGAGGGATTAGCTTCATACTGTTATTCCTTGTTACATTTCTGTTGAACTCGAACCAGATTGAGTAATCCACATTATCAATTCTATTTAGTATTAAATACTTGAATCAACTGGCCTCGTACACGTCTAGTTTCCAACTTGTAAAGGTTTAGCTTGT
The DNA here is from genome assembly GCA_963969495.1 of Ceratothoa steindachneri. Classification (NCBI taxonomy): domain Eukaryota; kingdom Metazoa; phylum Arthropoda; class Malacostraca; order Isopoda; family Cymothoidae; genus Ceratothoa; species Ceratothoa steindachneri. The sequence continues at coordinate 97,212,607 of OZ018317.1, read as the reverse complement.
CTATTCGTGTTTCATAACTATAATTTCTTAACGAAGGTATCATTTTAGTAGCTGTGGCCTGAACTCTTTCTAATCTTTCAATGTCTTTTCTGAAGGAGGGTGACCAAGCCTGCGCACAGTATTCCAAATGGGGTCTCACTAGGGCGTTATACAGGTTGATGACAGTTGTATCGCTTTTATAAGTGATTTGTCTCTTTATATAACCTAGTATCTTCCGCGCTTTCTTTTCAACATGGACGCACTGTCGAGTGAACTTGAGATCGTTTGTGACATAGATACCGAGATCTTTTTCGAATTCTGATTCTGTTATTGTTTCGCTCTCGAATTTGTAATCTGCCTTAGGATTTTTGTGATCAATGTGCATTACTTTACATTTCTCCAGGTTAAGGGGAAGTTTCCACTTCCTAGACCATTCACTTATGTGATCAATGTCACTCTGAAAATCTAGTCTATCTTGCTCGGTGACTATGCTTTTACCCAGTTTACAATCGTCGGCGAATTTTGAGATTTTAGAAATTATTCCAACGTCTATGTCATTCACATATATAATGAAGAGCAAGGGTCCCAAGACCGATCCCTGGGGAACTCCACTAGTTACAGCTTTCCAATTGGACTCTTCTCCATTAATCACTACTCTTTGCTTACGATCGCTAAGCCAATCTTCAATCCAATTTGCTAATTTTCCACGTATTCCTAAGGCTCTGACTTTACACATTAGTTCCTTGTGTGGGACTTTATCGAAGGCCTTTTTAAAATCTAGATACAAAATGTCTACAGATCTATCACTATCATGAATTTTATTAATGTAATGTAAAAACTCTAATAAATTGGTAAGACAGGACCTATGCTTCCTAAATCCATGCTGCGTGTTGAATAGCAGTTCGTTTGTTTCTAGATGGCTCACTATTTTATCTGCAATAATACGCTCTAGCATCTTGCCTACCACCGATGTCAGGCTTATTGGTCGATAATTACTTGGTAAATCTTTTCGTCCTTTTTTGAATTTTGGCGTGACATTAGCTAGTTTCCAGTCTTGAGGAACAGCCCCAGCTTCAAGGGATAAATTGAAGATGTACGTTAATTGATCCACTAGAACATCCTTTAATTCTTTTATTATTCTTGGCACTAGTTTGTCAGGCCCGGGGGATTTGAATCTCTTCATTTTATCTATTGCTATTTCTACATCAATCCCCGTGCATTCAATATTTTCTAGTGTGCCATTTCCTGAGTACTCACAGTAAGGCTCGATATTTGGATTAGAAGTGTCGTTGGTAAAAACAGATGCAAAATATTCGTTTAGTACAGTGGATATATCTTTATCTTTAACTTGTAACTTATTGTGTCCGTCCATGATTAGCCCAATACTGTTTTTCATTGGTTTTCTACTATTAACTATGGCATAAAATTCTTTGGGGTTTCTTTTACAGTTTAGTGCCACCCTCATTTCTTCGTTACGCTTTGCTCTCCTTATTTCGGTTATTACCCTTCTCCTCAGATTGAAATAATTCTTCTTGTTAGTGTCTGAACTGTTCAGTTTAAACATCTTATAAGCATTTTTTCTTCTATTGATGTCTCTTTTTATTTCACTTGTTAACCATTTGGGATTTTGTTTTTTTCCTAATTTAGTGATTGCTAAAGGAATGAATTGAGATTGTTGCCTTAGAAGATTGTCTCTAAACTTGTTCCACACTTCATTTATATCTGTACCGTTTATATTAAAGTTCCTGAGACTATTTCTTAACCCTCTAAAATTTGCCTTTCGGAAGTCAAATTTTGTAATACTACGTATATTCCTTACTTGGGGTAAGCTTAATTCAAATTCTATTTGATTATGGTCACTACCGCTAAGTTGGTCGCCGACGTAAACTCTTGAAATAAGTTCGTCATCCGAAGTTAAAATTAAGTCTAATATATTTCCTCCTCTTGTTGGCTCGGTGACCCACTGAGTTAACAAATTATCGTTTATAAAATTTAGTAATCTTTGGCCTTCCGAATCCGAGTTCTTTGTCAGCCAATTTATTTGGGGGCAATTAAAGTCGCCAATAATGAGACAGAATTTGTCTTTACTTACGTTCGTCAGAGTTTCATATAATCTTTGATCCGCTTCACATGAACAGTGGGGCTTTCTATAGACTAAGAAGATATGCAAACACTTTTTTATATTTAATGTTACTCCTATTAATTCAAAATCTGTGTCTATATTACAGTTAATAGGGTGAAGCTCCTCATTTATATACAAAAGAACTCCACCTCCTTCTTTATATATTCTATCCTTGCTAAATAATTTGTAGCCTTGCAAATGATATTCACTAATATAGTCTCTCGTATGACTATGTATCCAAGTTTCAGTAATGCCTATTATGTCATACTTATTTAATGCTACCAACGTTTGGAATTCGGAAAATTTGTTTCGGAGTGATCTAGCGTTAAATAGGGTAGCTTTAAGAGAATTTCTCAAATTTTTACAAGAAATGTTTTTTATTCTTTTATCGCGCGGAACCTCTGTAGTATCTGAAAATTTGCGATTGCTTCTGTAAATAGTCTCGACAACCGAGTAGAGCCCATGTTATTGAGGTGAAGGCCGTCTGGGAGAAAAAGTTCACTTTTGTTATAGAAGTCATCCCAAAGGTTCACAAATTCAACACTCTCACTCCTGCAAATTGTTTCAAGACAATTATTAGTATAGTGGGCTCTACTGTAGAAACTGTCCCTGCCCTTACTACGCGGAAGAATTCCTGAAATGATGAAATTATTAGTTTTTAGATTTGAAAGCTCGAATCATCTTCTTGTATTTGTCGAGTAGTTCTTCCGATCGAGTGGTCAGCACATTATTTGTTCCCACATGTACAACCATGACTGTTTCCTTCTTTACGTCCTGAAAGAGAGGGTCAATCAAGTTAGAAATGTCGTCGACGGAGGCACCTGGTAGACAGAATCTTTTTCGTTTCGTTGGATTTAACCTGCAAAATGAGTCAAGTTGGCCCCATATTATGGAATCCCCCACAATTGCACATTCGACTTCTGATTCCTCCTTTCGATCTGCTAATGCTTGAAAAGAATTATGAGTCTTAATCGGGAGAAACATCTTTTGCTGTGGTCTTGCTCCTTTTTTTCCCTGCTGAAAAGAGTTATTTTTATTAATAGGAATGTTTACTTTACTGGTAGCTGGCCGAGATGGTACTCCCTTCCCTTTTGTGGTAATTTGTTTTTCTTTTGTCGTTTTAGTCTTGGGATTATTAACTGCAACATTTCTTTCTATGAACTCCTGCAAAGAAGAGACCTTTTTTTCTAAGTTAGTAAATACTTCTAGCGAAACACTGGTAGGAGTAACGGGCGCATTTGTAGGGTGTTGGGTTCTAAGCTCGGCTATTTCCTTTCTAAGCGCGCATATAGTTTCGTTCAGTTCGTCTGTTTCCCTTTTATGTTCGTTTCTAATCTCACAAAAAAGGCATATAGATGAGTCGGTTATGGCAGCATAGCTCGCTTCTTTAAAATCTATAACCCAGCGTGTACAATCGCATTTAGGACAAAAAGTTATTAAACGTTCAGGCCCCCGCATGTTAACAAAGTGCGAATTAGATTACTGTATACAAATATATATATATATACACTTATAAATATATATATATATATATATATATATATATATATATATATATATATATATATATATATATAAAAAGTGGATTAAAGGGAGAGGAGAAAGAGGAGAGGATGTGTTAAATCCCGAGTTTCCTGCTAATTTCGAAAAGCCGGATAAAGACAATAAAACTGTCAAAGTAGCGTTTCAAGATCTCCCTTGGGTGAAGTCAATTATAAGAAAATACAGCGGTATGAAAATAACTGAATTGAAAGATAGAATATGTGAATAAGAACCAGTCAAAAAATAATATTAATGATAATGACAATAATAATAAAAAGGAAAACAAAAACTTAGCTTTCTTCAGGAGACGGGAGGATGAATAAAGAAACCAAAATGATCTGAAAATTTCACAAAACTCGGAGAATAAAGGTTCTGTATATAACTAAGTCTGAGAGAGAGAGAGAGAGAGAGAGAGAGAGAGAGAGAGAGAGAGAGAGAGAGAGAGAGAGAGAGAGAGAGTAACAACAAGGAGTAACAACAAGGAAAGAAGGTACCCTAGGAGACCTTACGGTCCATTCAAAGAGGGTACCATTGGACTTGCAATCGAGCGGGCACAAGGCTGCTCAATTGTTTTGCGTCCCTAAACGGCCACTTTTCAAGACCTTGTCTAGTCTTGACTTGAACTGGTCAACAGATTCACTGTTGACAACTTCCACTGAAAGTGCGTTCCACTTACCGCAGATACTGTAGGTGAAAAAATTACACACAGATTGCGGTTGTAACGCTTCAGTTCAAGTTTGAAGCCGTGATTGCGCGTTCTGTTCTCACTCAGTGTGAAAATATCCCGGTAGTCAACATTGTCGAACCCTCGAAGTATTTTGAAGACTTCGATGAGCTGACCACGCAGTCTACGGGTTTCCAGCGAGAACAGATCTAATTCCCTTACTCTATCCTCATAACTTTTATGTCGGATAGAGGGAACCAGCTTGGTTGCCCTGGCTTGTACGCGTTCCAATCTCGCGATGTCTTTTCGCAATGAAGGACTCCAAAATTGTACGGCATACTCCAGGTGCGGTCGGACAAGTGAGTTGTACAGGCACAGTACAATCTCCTGGTTCCGATAACCAAACTGGCGCTTAATATAGCCTAGCATCCTTTGGGCCTTTTTCTTCGCCTCAATGCACTGTTTCGAGAACTTGAGGTCACTAGTGATAGTAACACCCAAGTCCTTCTCAGTGTCACTCGATTCAAGAGCAGTGCCCTTAAGGATATACTGAGATTGATGGTTTCTGTGGCCGATATGCATCACTTTGCATTTGCCCACGTTAAAAGGCATTTGCCACGTGTCCGACCACTCCCCAATCTTCCCAAGATCTTCCTGCAGGCGGGCAGTATTTACATCTTTTGCAACGTTCATCCTAAGCTTGGTATCATCGACAAATTTGGAAATCTTGGCAACCATGTCACCGTCCATGTCGTTGACGTAGATGATGAATAGTAGTGGTCCCAGGACAGAACCTTGAGGCACCCCGCTAGTAACGGGCACCCACTCAGAAGACTGTCCATTTACCACCACCCGTTGCCGTCTGCCACTTAGCCAGTTCTCGATCCAGCCGGTTACCATTCCGTCTATGCCAAGCGCTCGCACTTTCCGGAGAAGGCGGCGGTGTGGTACCTTATCAAAGGCTTTCTGAAAGTCTAGGTAGACCACATCCACTGCCTTGTCCCGATCGTGCTCACTGAAAACGAAGTGGAAGAATTCTACAAGGTTCGTCAGGCATGACTGTTGCCTTAGGAAGCCGTGCTGGGAACTCCTCAGTAGCAGGTTTGACTCTAAATACGACGTCACTTTGTCCACCATGATGCTTTCCATGAGTTTACCGACTATCGAAGTCAGACTGATAGGTCGGCAGTTCGACGGTTGGTTACGGTCTCCTTTCTTGAAGATAGGAGTCACCTCCGCCTCACGCCAGTCTCTAGGAACGCATCCGGTCCGGATTGACATGTTAAAGATTTCGCACAGATGTCGTGATACTTCATCGCACACTTCCTTCAAAACTTCAGGTAGAAACCCGTCCGGTCCAGGGGACTTATTCGTCTTTAGGTCAGCGATCTTTTTCTTTATTTCTCCTTCGGTGAAGTCCATTGCCTCCAGCTTTTCCCCCGAGTAGGAATCCGTCGGCTGGGGAATGGGACCACACTCTTCAGTAAACACTGAAGAGAAGTAGTCGTTGAGGAGGTTAGCATTTTCTGCATCTGAATGCTTTAATGTCCCCTCCTCATTCCTCAAAGGGCCAATCGTTCGACGGATTGGTTTACGGCTGTTCACATATCCAAAAAACTCCTTGGGATTCTCTTTACAGAGTCTCGCCACTCGGAGTTCCTCAGACCGCTTAGCCGCCCTTATGCTGGACTTCACTCTCCTGGCTAGCCTCCGGTATTCGTCAAAGTCACCCGAGATCTTCGATTGCCGGTACACATTTCTCTTCTCCCTAAGCAGTTGCCCGATTTCTCGATTAAACCACTTTGGTTGAACAGAAGACCGACGGGGGCATTTCAGAGGGATAAAACGCGATTGAAGACTCATGAATGTGGTTTTGAAACTGTTCCAAGAGTCTTCAACAGCATCGCACTCTTCTAGCCTCGCGTCAGTCAGTCCCGCGCGTAGACCTGCAAAGTCTGCTCTTCTTAAATCCAGTTTCCTTGATTTACTAATTGCAGGCTCTGCCTTTGGGACTTTGACTACAAATCTAATTAGTCGGTGGTCACTGCCACCGAGCTCTTCGCCAACAGAGAGGTCCTCAACGATGTCATCCTCAGAGGTGAAAACCAAGTCGAGGATATTGTCTCCTCTCGTTGGCTCTCTCACCCATTGAGAGAGGAACTCGTTGTTCGTGAACTCCAGGAGTAGTGCGTTCTCGCCACAGGGTTCTCTGGTTTCCCAGTCAACTTATGTGTTGAAATCACCCATGAAAATACACACTCTGTTTTCGACAAGTTCTCCTAGTAGCTGGTACAGATCTCTGTCCTTTTTAACGAGTTGGGCAGGAGGTCTATAAAGCACCAGGGTCCTGTATTTGGCAGGACCTATCTCTAGGTCAACACCTAGTAGTTCATGGTCGGATACGATGTTGCAATCCGTCGAGTTGAGAGTATCCTTGACATACGACATCACACCACCACCTTCTCTGTCTGGCCTATCTTTCAAGAAGAGCTGGTAACCGGGAATTGTGAATTCGGTTTGAGGTTTTTATCCACGATTCTGTTATGGCTACCATTTCGGGTAGCCCAGAAGACTAAGTTAGTCCATACCGAGGAGGTACTCATTTAATATTGATATTCAATCTACTCGTCCTAGAAATAGTATAGTAAAGTTCAAGGCTCTCCCCTCCCACCTCTCCCGCCCGATCTTTCGGGCAATGAAAGATGAAAAGATACCCGCTGTGCTAGAAAAAAAAGTACACAAACAGGAATTTCGACAGGAAAGCAGAAATGCATTTCTACATTATTATTTTTCTTTTAATATTCTTAATCTAATTATTTTCAGTGTAATCTTATGTTTTTATTATGTAAGCGTATTTATGATTTTATCTAACCTCCTTTTAAACGCCTTGACACTGGGGCTCGAAACGACCTCTTCCGTTAACTGATTCCAAATATTTACTATTTTATACGAAAAGAAATTACCGCATACATTCAATTTGTATTTTGGAGGGATTAGCTTCATACTGTTATTCCTTGTTACATTTCTGTTGAACTCGAACCAGATTGAGTAATCCACATTATCAATTCTATTTAGTATTTTATATACTTGAATCAACTGGCCTCGTACACGTCTAGTTTCCAACTTGTAAAGGTTTAGCTTGTCTATTCGTGTTTCATAACTATAATTTCTTAACGAAGGTATCATTTTAGTAGCTGTGGCCTGAACTCTTTCTAATCTTTCAATGTCTTTTCTGAAGGAGGGTGACCAAGCCTGCGCACAGTATTCCAAATGGGGTCTCACTAGGGCGTTATACAGGTTGATTACAGTTGTATCGCTTTTATAAGTGATTTGTCTCTTTATATAACCTAGTATCTTCCGCGCTTTCTTTTCAACATGGACGCACTGTCGAGTGAACTTGAGATCGTTTGTGACATAGATACCGAGATCTTTTTCGAATTCTGATTCTGTTATTGTTTCGCTCTCGAGTTTGTAATCTGCCTTAGGATTTTTGTGACCAATGTGCATTACTTTACATTTCTCCAGGTTAAGGGGAAGTTTCCACTTCCTAGACCATTCACTTATGTGATCAATGTCACTCTGAAAATCTAGTCTATCTTGCTCGGTGACTATGCTTTTACCCAGTTTACAATCGTCGGCGAATTTTGAGATTTTAGAAATTATTCCAACGTCTATGTCATTCACATATATAATGAAGAGCAAGGGTCCCAAGACCGATCCCTGGGGAACTCCACTAGTTACAGCTTTCCAATTGGACTCTTCTCCATTAATCACTACTCTTTGCTTACGATCGCTAAGCCAATCTTCAATCCAATTTGCTAATTTTCCACGTATTCCTAAGGCTCTGACTTTACACATTAGTTCCTTGTGTGGGACTTTATCGAAGGCCTTTTTAAAATCTAGATACAAAATGTCTACAGATCTATCACTATCATGAATTTTATTAATGTAATGTAAAAACTCTAATAAATTGGTAAGACAGGACCTATGCTTCCTAAATCCATGCTGCGTGTTGAATAGCAGTTCGTTTGTTTCTAGATGGCTCACTATTTTATCTGCAATAATACGCTCTAGCATCTTGCCTACCACCGATGTCAGGCTTATTGGTCGATAATTACTTGGTAAATCTTTTCGTCCTTTTTTGAATTTTGGCGTGACATTAGCTAGTTTCCAGTCTTGAGGAACAGCCCCAGCTTCAAGGGATAAATTGAAGATGTACGTTAATTGATCCACTAGAACATCCTTTAATTCTTTTATTATTCTTGGCACTAGTTTGTCAGGCCCGGGTATTTGAATCTCTTCATTTTATCTATTGCTATTTCTACATCAATCCCCGTGTCTACATCAATCCCCGAGAGAGAGAGAGAGAGAGAGAGAGAGAGAGAGAGAGAGAGAGAGAGAGAGAGAGAGAGAGAGAGAGAGAGAGAGAGAGAGAGAGAGAGAGAGAGAGAGAGAGAGAGAGAGAGAGGAGAGAGAGAGAGTAACAAGGAGTAACAAGGAAAGTAAGTACCCTAGGAGACCTTACGGTCCATTCAAAGAGGATACCTTTGGACTAGCAATTGAGCGGGCACATGGCTGCTCAATTGTTTTGCGTCCATAAACGGCCACTTTTCAAGACTTTGTCTAGTCTTGACTTGAACTGGTCAACAGATTCACTGTTGACAACTTCCACTGGAAGTGCGTTCCACTTACCGCAGATACTGTAGGTGAAAAAGTTTCCACACAGATTGCGGTTGTAACGCTTCAGTTTAAGTTTGAAGCCGTGATTGCGCGTTCTGTTCTCAATCAGTGTGAAAATATCCCGGTAGTCAACATTGTCGAACCCTCGAAGTATTTTGAAGACTTCGATGAGCTGACCACGCAGTCTACGGGTTTCCAGTGAGAACAGATCTAACTCCCTTAGTCTATCCTCATAACTTTTATGTCGGATAGAGGGAATCAGCTTGGTTGCCCTGGCTTGTACGCGTTCCAATCTCGCGATGTCTTTTCGCAATGAAGGACTCCAAAATTGTACGGCATACTCCAGGTGCGGTCGGACAAGTGAGTTGTACAGGCACAGTACAATCTCCTGGTTCCGATAACCAAACTGGCGCTTAATATAGCCTAGCATCCTTTGGGCCTTTTTCTCCGCCTCAATGCACTGTTTCGAGAACTTGAGGTCACTAGTGATTGTTACACCCAAGTCCTTCTCAGTGCCACTCGATTTAATAGCAGTGCCCTTAAGGATATACTGGGATTGGGGGTTTCTGTGGCTGATATGCATTACTTTGCATTTGCCCACGTTAAAAGGCATTTGCCACGTGTCCGACCACTCCCCAATCTTCCCAAGATCTTCCTGCAGGCGGGCAGTATTTCCATCCTTTGCAACGTTCATACCAAGCTTGGTATCGTCGGCAAATTTGGAAATCTTCGCAACCATGTCACCGTCCATGTCGTTGACGTAGATGATGAATAGTAGTGGTCCCAGGACAGAACCTTGAGGCACCCCGCTAGTAACGGGCACCCACTCAGAAGACTGTCCATTCACCACCACCCGTTGCCGTCTGCCACTTAGCCAGTTCTCGATCCAGCCGGCTACCATTCCGTCTATGCCAAGCGCTCGCACTTTCCGGAGAAGGCGGCGGTGTGGTACCTTATCAAAGGCTTTCTGAAAGTCTAGGTAGACCACATCCACCGCCTTGTCCCGATCGTGCTCGCTGAAAACGAAGTGGAAAAATTCTACAAGGTTTGTCAGGCATGACCGTTGCCTTCGGAAGCCGTGCTGGGAACTCCTCAGTAGCAGGTTTGACTCTAAATACGACGTCACTTTGTCCACCATGATGCTTTCCATGAGTTTACCGACTATCGAAGTCAGACTGATAGGTCGGTAGTTCGACGGTTGGTTACGGTCTCCTTTCTTGAAGATCGAAGTCACCTCCGCCTCACGCCAGTCTCTAGGAACGCATTTGGTCCGGATTGACATGTTAAAGATAGCGCACAGATGTCGTGATACTTCATCGCACACTTCCTTCAACACCTTGGATAGAAACCCGTCCGGTCCAGGGGACTTATTCGTCTTTAGGTCAGCGATCTTTTTCTTTATTTCTCCTTCAGTGAAGTCCATTGCCTCCAGCTTTTACCCCGAGTAGGAATCCGTCGGCTGGGGAATGGGACCACACTCTTCAGTAAACACTGAAGAGAAGTAGTCGTTGAGGAGGTTAGCATTTTCTGCATCTGAATGCTTTAATGTCCCTTCCTCATTCCTCAAAGGGCCAATCGTTCGATGGATTGGTTTACGGCTGTTCACATATCCAAAAAACTCCTCGGGATTCTCTTTACAGAGTCTCGCCACTCGGAGTTCCTCAGACCGCTTAGCCGCCCGTATGCTGAACTTCACTCTTCTGGATAGCCTCCGGTATTCGTCAAAGTCACCCGGGATCTTCGATTGCCGGTACACATTCCTCTTCTCCCTAAGCAGTTGCCCGATTTCTCGATTAAACCACTTTGGTTGAACAGAGGACCGACGGGGGCATTTCAGAGGGATGAAACGCGATTGTAGACTCATGAATGTGGTTTTGAAACTGTTCCAAGAGTCTTCAACAGCATTGCACTCTTCTAGCCTCGCGTCAGTCAGTCCCGCGCGTAGACCTGCAAAGTCTGCTCTTCTCAAATCCAGTTTCCTTGATTTACTAGTTGCAGGCTCTGCCTTGGGGACTTTGACTACGAATCTAATTATTCGGTGGTCACTGCCACCGAGCTCTTCGCCAACAGAGAGGTCCTCAACGATGTTATCCTCCGAGGTGAAAACCAAGTCGAGGATATTGTCTCCTCTCGTTGGCTCTCTCACTCATTGAGTGAGGAACTCGTTGTTTGTGAACTCCAGGAGTAGTGCGTTCTCGCCACAGGGTTCTCTGGTTTCCCAGTCAACTTGTGTGTTGAAATCACCCATGAAAATACACACTCTGTTTTCGACAAGTTCTCCTAGTAGCTGGTACAGATCTCTGTCCTTTTTAACGAGTTGGGCAGGAGGTCTATAAAGCACCAGGGTCCTGTATTTGGCAGGACCTATCTCTAGGTCAACACCTAGTAGTTCATGGTCGGATACGATGTTGCAATCCGTCGAGTTGAGAGTATCCTTGACATACAACATCACACCGCCACCCTCTCTGTCTGGCCTATCTTTCTGGAAGAGCTGGTAACCGGGAATCGTGAATTCACCTTCAAAATCCCGGCTTGAGGTTTTAATTCACGTCTCCGTTATGGCCACCATCTCAGGTTCCTCTGTTGCTACGAGGCCACGGAGCTCAAGAAACTTATTCCTGATTGACCTCGCGTTGAACAGGAGAACTTTGAGGGAGTCCCCCAGTGTAGGACTCCCTACGCTCTTCCGTTTCCCGGCTTCTTTTGTGTGGCAGTACCCCTCTTTGCCACATCTAAGAACGTCGTTCCAGGAGTGACACGGGCATACTGTCTTATGTCCGCCTTCACTCTGGGTTGGACGCTCCTCTGCGTCCGCTCTACGACATCCTGGATTAAGTTACAGAGTACAGCCTTTCCCTTGAATGAAAGGTGCACTCCGTGCCTTTGGTAAAGGTCGTTTCGACCGTAAAAGGTGCGGTAAGGGTCCAGAAAGAAGAACCCTTCCGCCGTACAGAGGTCGGACAGGCGCTGGTTCAGGGTCACGTTCTTAGAGTGAGCTGTCCGGCTAGGACCTCTTCTTGGGAGTATCCCTACAACGACCCGTTTGCGAGTTCTCAATCCACAGTCGTCCACGGCTCCCATGACCGTGTTGAGAATTTTCTCGCTGGGGCCGACTTTGCCTCCTCGGAGGTAGAGGTCATTCCCACTCACCATCAGAGCAACGACTGAATTCTCGGAGATCTGAGATTTCTCAGCCTCTACCCTGATGTGGTGGTTTCCCCGTCCTGGCTGGCAGCATACCTCCACACTAGTGCGAAGGCGGGCCGCTAGCAGGGGCTGCAAACCTTGTGCTTGGGAGTCGCCCACGAGGTTTAACCCTCGGACATTTCCGTGCAGAGGTTTGAGGCTTTCCTTGCGGAAGCAAACTCTCGGTTCGCTCTTTCTTCTCCATCTTATTTTTCTTGTTCTTCCTTTTCTTATTCATCTCTTCCCCCTTATCTTCCTTTGTTACATACTCTTCTGTTTTTCTCTTTTCTTCCTCTCCTTCAACTTTCTCTTTTTCAGCTTCTAATTTATCTTCTGTTTCAACTTTCTCTTCTTCCTGTTTCTTTCCCTTCCTTTTTCTTTTCTTTGAGGGTTTATCCATAGCATGCGGACCTAGCTCTGGGGGAAATACTGCAGATGCAGTGTTTAGTACAGGGCTTGACGTTAGCTCTGCTATTCTCACCTCAAGCCTGCGAATCAGTCCGGCGTGTTCTAATTCGAGGCTGCTTATTTTTTCCTCCAACTTCCTGGATCTTTCCTCGGAAACCCTGCATGTTTCCTTTAGCTCCTTGATTTGGCCGTTTAAAATACAGTCGGTGCAGGAACTGGCCGGGTGGCATTTCGAAAAACACCCCTCCGGAAAGTCCACGCACCACTTATCTATGTGGCATATTGCGCACGTGTATTTTAGAGCTCCTGGTCCTTTCTTGCCGGTCATTCTGAACACTTTCTCTCTTCAAATACTTTGCGACCAATCAATGATAAAAAGGGGGGGTGGTGAGTTCTCCCCGCGTGAGTCGCTCCCGCCTATCGATCGGAGACGTTTCGGATCTTTCAGAAGGCACGCTCCATGTGCTGCTGTTCGTCCGACCAAGTCGCAAGCCTCGGCGTGCCGTGGCTCCCAACCAAGCAGCACAGACGGTCCCCGAAGGGGCCATCGATTTGTCACCAGGTGAACAGCAACGAAACACGCCCCTTACTAAACTCCTACTAGTTCCCTTCACAACACCAGGATCTCGGAGCAGCGTTCAATGGATATCCCGCCCCACCAAGAGACTCGACCCAAGGCTTTTTATTGGCCTGGCAACCAACCTGGGAACAAAGGGCCGTCACCTCGGACCGATGCTACCAGAGGCACCCGTCAACGGGCACTGGGAACGGTCAATAATTACGCGCCAGGGAAGGGGTTAACGGGGCACTACCCTCATCCCATTCATCGTGCCCCAACGCCTAGGACACCTCTAGTCCTAGTCTCTCGCAACCAGTGAACGTCGATTGGCGTTGTTTATAGAGGTTCCAAAGCCTCTCTTCTGACGCGTGAGGTAGCTGCCAGGTCCTTATATGTAGATAGAGGGAAAAAAGGGAAAGAGTGACATGATAGGAGTAGGCTTTTTTTTGTTTTTTTCTTTTTGTATAAGTGGGAGAGATAGGATAAAAGTTAAAAAGGAGAAGGATAGAGGAGAAAAAGGAATGAATGACGCACTTAGTCTGGAACCTGGTTTGCGACCAAATCGACAAGGGAAGCCCTACCAGGGGTACCCAGAAGAGGTACCCCCGCCGACATAGCTCGAAAAGTCAAAGGTACACACAAGCTCTCTTCCCGCGACAAGGGGGCGTCACCTCTCCCTCTACTTTCTTTAAGAGAGAGAGAGAGAGAGAGAGAGAGAGAGAGAGAGAGAGAGAGAGAGAGAGAGAGAGAGAGAGAGAGAGAGAGAGAGAGAGAGAGAGAGAGAGAGAGAGAGAGAGAGAGAGAGAGAGAGAGAGAGAGAGAGAGAGAGAGAGAGAGAGAGAGAGAGAGAGAGAGAGAGAGAGAGAGAGAGAGAGAAGGATTAAGAGAGATAGAGAGAGAGAGTCAGAGAACATTAACATTTCTTAGTTCTTATGGCTTTAATAACTCGTGGATAATTTGCCAATTTGTCTTTACAGGTATAATTTATGACAAATCCACTCTGTGCAAACATTTTTCTATCAATCTTCGTCTCATAAGAAGCCAGTAGAACTTTGTGAAGGAAGATGAGAAAATAAAATATAATAAATACCACCAAATACAAAATAATTGTTCCAAATGAGTCGACAAAGTTTGATTGACAGCGAAATTTTTCCTTTTCATCTTTATCGATACAATTCTTTGAATTTCTCTAATGTTTATTTTAGCTTAAAAATGACATTATTTTAGCGTGATTAATTTAGAAACGTGCATTATTATTCTTAGCATGGCTTTGATTATCTTAAGTAATCAAATTGGGTTTATTTTGAGTCTTGGCTAGAGAATATGGCGTACCTGTTCATTAGTGTGATAGTAGAAAAGTCTCCTTTTATTCAGTTACGCAATGTCCTTAATGAATAATGTGCAAGACAAGTCAGACTCTTGACCCTTTAGGTGGCAATGAATTATATAGAATCCTTATATCATGTCATAATCAGCTTGTCAATTTTAGGCCACGACCTTTCGAAAGGATTTAACGACACTGAATTAAGGTTAAAAAATATTTACTCGTTTATTTCCCTTAAAGGAATTTGGTTGATTGAGAAAGGAATAAAGCTTTTCTCTGGGGAAGGCTGATAAATAAACCGAAGACACCGCAAATGAGATTAACCTGACCCTTAGTAAATGACGGAAAATGCCTTTAAACTTGTTTCGTCACCAAAATTTGAGTAATCAAAGAAAATAAAATCTCTGAAATAAAAAGAAAATAATTAGTATTGTCTCCCTTTTTGCAGCCCGATAAAGTCACTTAAATAGTGTTTAGGAAACTTCGTCGAGAGATTACCATTTATATTCCGACATTGAATATGATGGCCTCGTTCGTGTAAATACAAATACAGTAGAAAGAAAAAACTAGATTAGTTTACCCACACATAGTACTCTAGTTCCTAATATTGAATGTAGATTTAAAAGTTTGTGACAAGAGGCTTAAATTGCCTGACACTGCGGCCTTTTTCGTCTTTGATTTTTTAACTATGCCCAAAACTTTGTTTCACCTTCCTTATTTTCTTCCTGTATTTTCCTATTTTAAGGGCTGCTGATGTTTGATACTTTAATCATTGCTATCATTAAGCTTTTTCGCCTTTTGTGTTCTATTCAAATTTTCAGTAATCTAGCTCTACTTTCGTCACTTATCTAGAGAGCAATTTTTTAATCATGCCATGGCAAAGTCACTTGGGAGGAGCATGCCTTCACCCAAGATTCTAATACACCATCAGCTAAAATAGCTCTTAGCTCCATACTAAGCTGAGATAACCTGCAGCAGGTCCACTTTCAAGAAAGTTCTGAAATGACAACCTGGTAAGAAATCGCCCTAAACAATAGAGATATACAGAAACGACCCCTTCATATAAGATAGTGAGAGAGGTAGATTGCGAGAAGCTATTGACGAGGATACGGCTACCGAAAAAGAGATAAAAATGACTTAACTTGTTAGCATAATGTAATAAAACCCAACAAAAACTTCAAATATCTACAAAAAAAGTAAAAGTAATAGAGGCACGCAGAGCCATAGCAATGTCTAGTGCATCCCCCCACAATCAAGATTATGGGGCCCCCATAACAATATATCATACATTTACAAGTAGTACAAAGCACGACAAATACTATTCTCAGCAGTCCCAAAGCTGCGGGATACTTACAGAAAATGAGTATTCGAAAATTTTATATTTTCATTAATAAAATAAAAAAGTTTGGCCACAGTGGGGCCCCTTCAAGAGCCACCCCCGCGGGGGTCGGTTGCTACGGCTCTGGAGCCACCAGGGTTGATTGGAAAAAAACTATTGACCCTTTTAGCCAGTTTCTCCCGGATAAAACTGGGTAAAACTGAGAAAACCATACAAACATAAAATTTCATGCAAGTATAATATTAATATAAGATCACAGAATCAGCCTCAGTGGTCTATGTTATATAGGTTCCATTACGTTATAAACTTGAATTTTTAGCAATATTTTGTCCAAAAATTTGAATTTTTTTGTTTTGTTAAATCTCAACCACAAATGTTGTATATTTTTTATATTTTATTTTAGAATATTTAATATGCCAAAATATACAGATTTACAGAGAAATCAAGGTGTTCTTGGTGGATGGAAAAAGAATTCATTGTGGTCTGAATATGAAGATATTTCTAGCAATAAAGTTCGTTGCAAAAATGGTTTAAGAATACTAGCAAAAAGAATTGATCGAGTAAAAGACCATCATAAAAAGTGTTCAGTAAACACTTCAGCCCCATCTGTAAACGCCGAAGTTATTAATCCTAACTAAGAAAAAAAAAGCAGCATTACTCTCATGGATTGTCAATATGCTAATAACTGCACCACCGATGATATAAAGGTAACAAATGGAAGCAATGATCAAACAAGTTCTACTAGAGAATTTGAAAACTCACAACCAGTTTCAACAGCGTCCCTCGAGAAACGTCTGATTCTTATATACTGGTTTGAATCAACCACTCACAAATTAGTTCAACTCCAGTGAAAATTTGTAGTAATTCTGATGTAATTTAAAGTCGAAAAAGTTATGCAAAATAGAAGGCACAAAGGAACTATTAATCATATGGACAAATTTATTCAGACAAGTGATGAGAAATTTAAGTGATTCAATGGAACCACTTCCGTTGAATCACAAAGTAAGTTTCCAAATTGAACATGATTGAGAATAGGATAAATTATGTATTTTTATTATCAATATCTTAGATTATTTGGAGTTGCATTAAAAATCACTAATAGAGTTCCTATTATAAGTTGCGATTTATAGTTAAATTAGAAATTTGATTTGCTTAAAAGATCACTCAAATATATCTATAAATTAAATTTTGTATGAAAAATAGAGTAAAATTAATTATTTTTATTTACTTCTAGAATCGTATTCCTTTTCGAGTTGCTGATGATGATACATTCCAAAATGCATTAAAAGAAACAAAATGTAGGCTGAAGCACAGACGAGTGCTAACTAGGAAGCAGTTTGCTGTTCCACTGCTAGATGAAGCTTATATAGAATTAAATACATAAATGGAGATACTATTTAAAAACAAAATGTGTGTTGTTTCACAAGATGAGTGGTCTAATATTCAAAATGATTCAATTATTGCCAATACTATACATTGGGAAGGAAAATCATATCCACTTAATTGTGTCTGTGCAGAAAGTCAGAGCAAAACTGCTGACTATTGTTTTGAACTAGCAAAGAACAGCATTTTAAAAACAGAGACTAAGTATGGAGCAATTGTTATTGGATTTGTGTCAGATAATGAAGCAAAAATGAAACTCCTTCGTAAGGGTAGTATTTCCTAAACAAAGCTAAAATCATTTTCTTTAAAATATTTATTTATTTTAAGCAACTATCATATATGCAGGTATAAGCTATTATGATTTCATTTATTTATAGATGTAAATATACTTATGTAATTGCAGATGTTTGTTGACTGGAGGTCGACTATAATAGCATGTGGTTGTAGCGCACATTATTTGAATCTTGTGGAAAGCGTAGCAACTCCAACACCAGTTTTAGCTGCCATAAAGGATGTTCAGAGGTACTTCCGTGAGCACCACCAGTCAGCAGGTGGGTTAAAGGAATTGAGTGGTGTCTTACCACAATTTCATAATAATACAAGGTATATTCATCATTCTAATTCCTAATTAAAAATTTAATCAAGTTGGAAAAATCTTTTTATTTCTCCATGTACATTTTCATGTTAACATATTCTTGATATTACCTACTAATTTTTAAAATGTTTCACACGTTTGAAGATAATATTAGTTACACTTTTAGAAAGTATTGTAACTTTTGGTTACTTAAAATAATTATTACAAAATCCAAATCTTAAACAGTTTATTTACTTGTCAATAGTTGAATGATCGCATGGGATTACAGTAAATATAATTGCATTGCAGATGGTCCAGTCAGAGAGCACTGCTTAGAAACATTTGTGAAAAATCATCCGAAGTATGTAGAAATACGGGACAGAGAAGCTCATAAAATGAGTACAAATATCATCAATCATATTGACAACCGGCTTCTATTTGTGGAAACAAGAAACTCGCTGATGCAGCTTAAGGCAATTTCTATTGCTCTGGATTTCTTCCAAATGAGTTTCTAGAACATACAATAATTACCAATAGAAAAAGTCAATGCTATAATAAATATCATGCAAAGCATTTTCTTTAATAATATTTAATTCAATTTCTGAAATTAGAATAATTTTTTAAATATTACAGTAATTAGCAATTAAAAACTAAATATGAAAATAAATAAAATGCAAATAAGTGTGTTTAATAACAATTAATATAGGGGAAATTTATGATATTTTTTAGATCAATAACATTCAAATACATTATAAATGATATATTATTAACAGGCTGATCACAAAAACCTGCCAGACTGTATTACTGCTTGGCTTAATCTCATTCTAGATAGCAACATCAATGAAGAAATAAGAACTGAAATAAAGAGAAGGTTCAATGAAGTTGTAATTCCACAACTCCTTGCTTATTTAATTGATCACCGAAGACGAGATGCCATTGAAAAAAAATAAAAAAATGGATTGCTTTAACGGACGAACAACAAGATATTGCACGTAACTATGTTGATCATTTGGATGCAAATTTAATGGTTGTCCTGTCAACATATGAGCAAATTATTACCTCAAAAATATTGGCAGTATATAATAAAAATTTCTTCATTAGATCAAGTTAAAAAATTATGGTCCCTGATGTTATCTATTTCATTATGTTCACCTTCTAGTGCTGAGATTGAGAGATTGTTCAGCACAGCAGGCCTTATTCATACAAAGCTAAGAATTAGACTCAACAATAAACGTGTTGCTCAACTTATTCACCTCTACAGGCACTTTGGATGGAAGGAACCAAAAGATATAAAGATATTGAAGAGAATAATAGCACCATAAGTGAAAGCACATACCAATCAACTTCTAGATATTCAAAAGATGACCTTAATGAATTCATGGATTTCTGATAATCAGAATTTTATGTATCTTTGTTTGTCGGGAGGATCGTTGAATTTTTCCAACTAGTAATGAAAACCTATGTTACGCCAACTAATATATTATCATTATTATTATGAAGCTAAAGGTATATAGTTTAGTCTATCTGTTCTAATATAGTAAATATATCGAACTTAAGTGTATAAGTTTATTAGTAATGAATTAAAAGTTTAATTCTTCTTTTTTATCCTTTTACTAGTTTTTCACAAAAAAATCAGATTTACCCACTTTTCCTGGCGAAAAACTTACCCTTTTACCTGTTTTTTCCCAGAGTTTTTCCCTGGCAAAACAATAGTGGGAAAAACTTACCTTGCCAACCTTGGGAGGCATGTTTAGGTAGCCAGGGGAAGTCCGCCTCCTTTAGGACTCAACGTGCGATCAATGATTTTTTTAAAAATCTCAAATAGTATCGAGGAGGCAAACCTCTTTCTCTTAACCTCTATATCCAAATCACCTGGATGGCAGGAAAGCTCCCCCCCCCAACAATAGAGAAAAGCGGTTGCAATCTATCCTATCGTGGTGCCAAGATAGATAAAGTACACCTACCTCTCCCCAGACTAGGACATTGCACCATAAAATTGCGATTGAGCTACGGTACAAAACACTCCGCGTAGAAGGGTTCAAAGTGGCGCTCCATCAGATGGCGGTCCGTTCCGTTAGCGTGTCATATTCAAGGATGACGAAATGGCTAGATGCCATAAAAGCATGGCGGATAGGTCCCCGGGAAAAGTCGTGATTCGAAGGCACATGAATTTAAATTTTCCCAAGCGCAGTCTCCCATCTTCTTTGCCATGCAAGACAAAGTGCTACAATGTAGTTAAAGCGAGGAATAGAGAAACGGAGTTTTAAAGTCTTTGTCGGCAAATTGGCCACCTCATCAGCACCCATTTTCTTGCAAACTCTAACTATTAAAGAACCAGGCAGAAGGCAATCTTGACACCATCCCGATTCGCAGTAGTCAAGGCGTCACGGATAATGCGAACAATGAAATGTGGAGATTTCAATGCATCAAGGACACTTAGAGCATTGTATGAGTATCTATGGATCATAAAACCTTTCCAGGAACAGGGCAAGGCGCGAACGTCCCCTAGAGTGTGATATACTGCAACCAGCTCAACCGGGAAGATAGACACAACTTCCAGAAGATCTCCACCGGTTTCAGACAACAGAGAGTCAGGCTAAAATAATACTCTTTCCAACATGGATCCATTTCTGTACACAATAACAGTTCCAGTGTCACGCAAAATGTGCTCCAAGCAATACAAACGCAATCGAGAGTCCGAAGAGCACTTAATTTGCCACTGTTAATTTGACCAGAAGACTCTTTGGTTCTCAACCGAGGAAACCAGGTAGATTTCTCTGCTGAAGGAGAATGAGTCAATCGAACCACCTTTCCTCGTCAATCGAGTGAACATCAGGAATCCTTTAAAGTTGGCGTGTTAAAAAAAATTAAATAGCGTCTTAATGAGGGGCGTCGATGCCCTCGAGGCCTCTCTTTCTTGTTTTTTTTGGGGGGGATAGGGAGGGCGTTGTTTTATCCATTGTTATTCTCCTCCCAAGAGGGAACTAGGTGAAAATGGACATCCCCCGAAAGAGTAAATCCTCTATTAATCTTCCGCGTTTTACTGTTCGTTTTCCCTTGGAGTATCCTGAATACTTAGGGAGGTCAATGGCCACGAGTAGCAGCAGGCTTGAAGTCGGTTCCGCCGCGACATTTTCCCTTTCCACGGAAGACTACTTTCTGTGGCAAAGCATCCATGGTCCGAATATCAGCATCTCTACTCACCTTTTAGGTCTTCGAATGAGATCTCTCCCCTTCAGACACCAGGGATCCGGTCTAAGACTTCCCGGGATAACAAATCCAGTAGAAGAGGCCCGGGGACCGACACTCAGAACCAAAAAAGAGCACCCGAGGTGATAGTGCGCAAGATTCCGGGAAAGGGTAAAAAGCTGAGATCAAGAACGTGTGACAACCCCAAAAGAGGCTTGTCACCATAAGGTCTTATCAGGGGATCTAGGTGGGCCCTAGGCCCCATTTGAGAACAGGAGTACTATCATCCACCTTGTCCAATATTTTTATTCCCTGAGAGGGACCTCTGTGACAACAAAGTAGGGCGGGGGGCGCCACCACACCAAAGAGAGAGCCGTTTGAAGGTGCCTCCAAGTGGGGGAAGAATTAGCCAAGGGGGAAGCCTCCTCTCCACCATAAGCGGGGGAGATCTCCATTTTAGAAATATGCCTCTCGTGTCCATTCCTCTTAATTACAATAACTTCGGGTCCTAAATTGGCCTATTTGGGTATATTGGGACCCTTTTATATATCGGACGGCTAGAGGTAAACGCCTATCTCGTGCGTCTAAGCCGAACTGGGGTTATGGGGAACTGGTTTAATCGCCCGGCATTAATTAAGGCCACTTCCTTTTACCCGATGGTAAAATGTCTCCGGCGTGACGCGCTACACTCACTAAGGCGTAAATGATAGAAAATGAAACCAAAAAGGGAGTCAGTAGTAAGGTGGAGGAAAGGGTGTAGGAATGCAAGCATGTTAACCCCACAACCGAGCCAAGAGGGGAGGATGGAGTCCCTCCATCATGCAGCTCTTGACTAAGGATGAGTTGATGAAAGCTGGTTGGCGACTAGCCTGCAAAATATTTCAAGGGAATAGATGAGAAGGGAGTCGTAAGGAAAGTAGCGAAAAAGCCTAAAATGTATCGATAGAGAGGGAAGGGAGGCAAGGTTTCTGTTTTGATGCATCCTGGGGCCTTTGGTCCTGGAGGAAAGGCCACTTCTCCAGGTGCCTGTTGTTTTACCTCTGCTACAACACCCACCCCCTTGAAGGGGCATATTCAGAAAAATTCGACCAGTACTTATTGTTTTCTTTACTCAATTAAAAAATCCTTCCTGTTAGATAATCTTTTTTTTTTTCAAAATGAAGGAGAAGCCATGCCAAAATGCCAGAATGTGCCATAAATGAATACAAAGTTTGGGGATTTTACCATTCAGGTGTTTTCAGTTTTAATCTTTGGTAAACTTAGTTGACTTAAAGTGGTAAAGTGTAATCAAGTTGTTGAAAAATCTTGTCGTATTAGTTTTTTATCTCTTTGAAATAAATTTTAATTTTTATACCAAAACGTCCGGAGGAATGTTAAATATCTTTAACTTCAAATACTCTATTGATGACAGTAAAATAATTATTAAAAAATCATACATTTTAAATTGAATTCCATTAAAAAAATTATGTTTTTAGCGATCTTTTCCTAAATGTGAATATAAACCTTAATACATTATAAATACTACAGCGTCCGTCTAAATAGTATTTTATTGACAGTCAATCACGGAGGAGAATGCAACACAGGAAAATTGACCGCGTCTATTGACCTTTTAGCTTATTTTTTGCTTTATATTAGCATGTATTTTATTGATGTTAGGAAAAACAAGTAATATTTTTCAGAATTTGTTCACGATATTTTTAGACTAAAAGAAGACTGCCTAAATATTAGGGTGTTTAGAAAACAATTGCCGTCTTTAAGGAAGGAGATAAAAATAAAATTTAGTTAAGTATAATTAAGTACTATTTATCAATAATGTAATTACCATCATTATCAATGACTGCTGCCCAACGGGAAGGCAAAATTTTGATCCCTCATTTAAAAACGTTTTTTTGTGGCATTTTTTTACTTTGTTTCTGAATATTTTACTACTTATCAAATGATCTAGTGATCATAATTAATAGATTACAATCCATAGGAGATAAGGGGTAAATCTGGCAATTATGGAGGATGTATATAGAACTTCCTAATCTTACAATCTTATATTTCCCTGGGTTTGTTTTGCTGCATGAAAATTGGCATCGTCACGCTGGATTAAACACTTTTCTGTTTCCCAAAGATGGCCACGTTTGACGTAATGCTTCGGATACAGGATCAAGTCGTTGTCAATAAACGTTTGTACTACTGGTCTTTCCTTGTTCTAGTGACTCATAGGTAATGGAAGGAGTCCTGGATTTAGTGTTGCCGTTGCATTTTTACTTCCTGAAAAACATTGTCTTTTTTGTTTGGCGATTTCTTGACATGCAAAACGCATCTTCCGTCACCTGTAACAATACGAGGCCAAAAGGAAAGATGGTTCTTTCAGGTTAGAGAGTCGTTTGATGGTGGAACGTTGAGTTTTGCTCTCAAATGAGGGCTCACGAAGAAGTAAAACCCCTTCATTTATTCACTTTTACCAATTCGAATGTTCGTGAAGAGGTGAACATGACACATTCAGATTTTGCAAAAATCCCTGAGGCTTTGACGAGAATCAGAGTTAATATTTTTTTTCAAACAATCGCCAATTAAAGTGGTTCGTGTTTGAGAACTAAGCTTTCCGGATATATCACATTCACCATCTTTACATCTTTTAAATCACAACTCACCCTAGTCTTCAATGCATCAGGTTTATAAGTGTACGAGGCTACCAGTTATAGCGGTATTATGGGGGTATCGTGTTAACATTTATATGTGATTGAAGACCCAGTAATGGGGTACGAGTTTCTTCAATGCAACCTAGCGCGTTTTGGGGTAATTGGTTACTGAGCGCTAACTTGAGGTGACTCCATTTGAGGATGACTATCCTCTCGTTTGATTTTAGCGTTGATTTCCCGTAGGATAAGGAAATCTCAGAAGGCGGATTCTCGGACTCTTTTTTGGACGGAGTCTAGGTAGGCCTAAGCACAATGAATTTGTTTGTTTTATGTAACGTATTTGAAGCTGGTCAACTAATGTTGGGGTCTACTTTTGGCCTACGCTTCCTCTTCTTGAGATGACAGTTGAACTTGTTACTAATGATGGAACTCCTTACTGATCTCGGGGTCTACCTTTGATGTTATTTATCATGTAAAAAATGTAGCGTGGCTCACTGTTGGCCAATCATGCTCTGTGGGCGGAGCTTACTTGAATGGAAAGTTTTTTCGTGTGTACAAGGGGATATAGAGAAAATGAGCAGAGAGTTTTGAATCAGGCCTCTGTTAGATCATTTTATCTTGGGGACAGATAATTTTTGGAAATAAAATTTCATGTTTCACGGCTCTGTGGCGATAAATAAAGGCCTAGCGTCTTCCCTGTTTCCCACTTGGTGTGTTTGATAAATATATCTGCACAAATGTTAGCGCCTTTACTCGTGTGAGTGTGTATACGTGTGACAGTGTGAAAGCGTCTCGAATTCATTTTTGCCTATATAGCCTTTACCAGAATACAGCATTTGCATATATTATTTACATTGCCCCATTGCAATCCACCTTGCAATGGGGCACTAAAGGTTAAAAAGGTTAACAATGGCGATTACGTCGTTCCTTAAAATCTTTAGCATCAATGAGGTTAAACTCTGATATACACTATGAGTGACACACTGTCAGAGTAAAGAAGTGATAGTTTGTTTCATTTTTATTGTTTAATGTGCGTGAACCCATAGGGCCATAGGCACACAAGAAGTGATATACTAATTTTTAGCGTAGTTTTCTATCATTGTACCGCGGTCATACCTTGGTTATTTGATTTCTAATCCATAACAGTGAAAAGCGTAATTACTTTCCGCACACCTTAATACTTACTTGAAGAGTAATTTAATGAGCTTCAATTAATGCTGAAGTTTCGACCAGAATTTTACATATGTTGGAATAATGATGTATTTTTAAAGGGGAAAAATTGCACAGACCAAATACATCTCTGTGATATTTCAGATTTTTAGATTTTTTTGACTTATTAGGTAATCATTTCTCTATCGTGGTGGGCCTTTGCTATAAAGTACAAACAAAATTACACAACATGATAACTATATTTATTCTCTAATATACGTACTTTCAACTGACTGAAATAGTTTGGCAGGCGGAAGTATTGAGTTCGTGCGGGAGTTGCGTCACAGGAAGCAATAATGTAAGGGCGTTCTCCATCATTTGTGCTTGTCATATTTTTTAATATCTTTCTAGCCACAATACAATCGTGACTACGAGTATTTTACTGTGTGCGAATATTCGAAAAGAAATTACTTGATACTTTTCTTATCTATTCTTGCTGGTTCCCACACTAATAAACCAGACCAAGTAAAAATGACTAGTCAGTGAATATGAATAGTCATGAAGGTTAATTTAGGAACAATGAATATTTGAGTTTTCATTTTTAAAAATAAATTGAAATAAACAAAATACTGACGACATTAAATTTTCTAGAATGCATTTTTTACAAGCTATAGTATAACTATTATTTGCTAATGATCTCCTTAATTAGAATTACATCCAAGGTCAACGAATAAGTTGTTTCCCCTGTTTAATAGTGTCTCTATAATAACGATCTTTATCATTGCGAAGATTTAAATGGCCTCGTCGCAAAGAAAACCTGGAAATGACCTTGAAAGTGATTTTATTCTTAACATTGACCTTGAAAAGGCGGATCTTTTAAAGTCTCGCAATTTAAGTGATATCAAGATATGCCGAATGATTCCGTGCTGCATTGATTTTATACAAAGATTCAGACAAAGTTAAGATATCTATTGGAATATCTAGTGATATCTCGAAGTGATTTTGTACAATGATTTAACCAAAATTTGGATATCTATTTATGGCTGCATTGAAGTTTCTTTAACGAGTCAGGGATTTTCTTGGCTTGTGCCTGGCGAGCGGTGGAAAAGCTTGGCTGGATCTTCAGAAGCGCCATGATCAAAGCATAAAATATTTAATCAGTGATACGAACTTGTTTTTTATGGAAGTGAAACTTGGAGATATTTACGTGAAATACTAGTGTCCAGAATGATGGGTGCTCATATCTACATACTCCTGAATCGGAACCACGAATATTTTTATAATCTCATGTTGGTGTTAAAACGCAATACCTGACACCTTCCCCAATGAAGATTAATCTTTGGTGCCTACTGGCTTGCCATCGATTGTCATTCTGATCATAATGTCCATTTCATTTTCCGGGGGTGGTGGATGTCGCCCACGATGTAAGAGAAGGATGGCACTTTACTACTCGAGCAATGCACACAAAGAGTACGCAGAAACGGAGGTCAACTCAGAGAAACATGGAACGAAACATGCTAAGAATAGGCATCAAGAATCACAAATTAAATACATGGATAAAGACACAAAGCAATGCAAAAGATATGTTAAAAAGAATGAAAGTTCTGAGGTGGAAATGGGTAATACAAATTGGTAGAAAAAGCGAAGGAATATTTTTTTCTTTCAAGAGCGCTCAACTAGCGACAGTGATCGTCACCGAAAATATCAGATTGGAACGAAAGTACTCGTAATGTCGGATTTTAAGGGCTATATTAAAATGAAAAACTGATAGCTATGAAAATAATTACTCATTAGCATATCCTACATTGCTTCATAAAACCCCATTCTCTCTGTCAGGAAACCTATAAATGCCAAGCTTGTAAAATTCTTTACAATCTTTTATCATGGTGTCAACTAAGACTATCCAAAAGGTTCTGTAATCGTCTAAACAAATGATAATCCAAAGGAACAAGGTCAAAAGAATGTGGAGGATGAAGCTATATTTCAAAACCGAGGTCCTTTAAGGGATCTTTGATTAGTCGAACTGCCTGAGGACAGGCATTGGCATGATAAGGGATGACACCCCTCCTGTTGACTAATCAAGGTCGCCTTTGAGCCCAAGCTGCTTTCAAACAACAAAGTTGATTGCAGTAGAGATTAGCATCAATTGTTCGATTGTTGTTTAACATGTTGTAATGGACATTCCTTCAATATCCCACCATACACTCACGCATCATGATCTTTTTTGGATGAAGTCCTCCGCTCTGTTGTTGAGAAACTGCTTCCTCGACTGATCCATGAACGGCGGCGTTTAACGGTATGATAAAGGATCCACTTCTCATATCCAGTAACGAGCTTGCTCAAAATTGGTGCTTGAAGGTGTCGTGAACACAAGAGCTAACAGAAAGCAACACTCTGCTGCAGATTCGCTGTGGAAAGTTCCTGCAGGACCCAATTTCCAAACACTGGAACCTTTTTCATCCTTTACAGTTAGTGTACTACACTCTTATGGGTTACATTAAATTGTTATGCAAGCCCTCTAAAAGTTATTGCAAGATTTGCTGTGACAACGCTTCCAACTCTTCGGAATCAAGTTTAGTCTTTTAGTCTTTTAAACATAAATTTCCACTTCAAAAATGGGAAAACCACCTCCTGCAACTTCTTTCCTTTACTACTTTATCCCCATAATTGCTCTGAATAGATTTAGCTGCTGTACTTGCATCGGTACCTTTATGAAACTCATAAATTAAAACATGTTTAATGTGATCTTTAGCTGGGATGACATCGAGGTAAATACTGAATAAGATTCTAAACAATATTTTTATAATCTAAAAGATAAAAGTATACTGAATCATTATAACATTCCCAAACGATAACAAGAGACACTACTTTAATGAATACTATGTGCAACTTTATTCTAGAAAATAGGATATTACTTTCTTTCCAACCTGATATTTCTCTCTCTCTCTCTCTCTCTCTCTCTCTCTCTCTCTCTCTCTCTATATATATATATATATATATATATATATATATATATATATATACTACACTCACAAAGTAGCGCGTGAGCTAAGTAACAATTACAAAAATTAGCCACAAGAAAGTGAAAAGAGGAGTCAAAGTACTTTTGAACTATATTTTCAAGTTCATTATTAAGGAATAGATATAATAAGAGAAGGCAGCCATATATACATTACACTGGTATTTAAGAAATGCCCTTCTTAAAATATGAACAAATAATAGTAAAAATAAAAAAAATAAAAAAAATTAAATATACAGTATCTCGGGAACCGACATGTGCAAACTCCAAATGACAAAAATATAAATCACACTCAAAGAATCAAAATATGAATGCCGAGGGAAATAATTAACGAACTTGCAATATTTGGACAGTTCAGAGAAAGAAGAAATTAAAGCTAAAAATAGAGAATCATATCAAACAGGATAACTTAAAAGAAATGTAAAAGGTGGGGGCGAGATAGATAGCGAAAAGGATGCGGGGTGCAGGAAGTAAGTAAAAATGAAACAGACCAGGTGAATTATTTATGTTGGGAAAGCTACAAATTAGGGAACATTCCACGATATTTCTTTTTATATAATCTTCGAAATGATAAATGAATTTGGCCAAACTCCAAATAATGCGATGATTGTTATCATCATCATCATTATCATCATCATCATCATCATCATCACTAACTCTATAATTTAAGAAGGGGATTTTTTTTGAGTATTGGAATAATAATTTCACCTTAGTTTAGTTATGACTTATGTTTTTTATCAAAGTTATTTCTAATAATTCTTTTATAATATCAAAAAACAAAATGGTGAAGTTCAGAAATAAATATAAATATCGAGATTTTGTGAATTTTTTAAAACCCAAAGAATTACAAATGGTGAAGTTCAGAAAATTTATTTTTATATCTGTTCTTCTCTAACTATATTTTAGCAATGTGATATTTTGAAAGGGGGGAAATTTAGTTTAGAGTTCCTTTTTAAAATTATTATAATTGGCAAAGTTCAGAAAATTTATAAAATTTAACCATGGCTGCTTTTTTTTAGATTTTAAATTTTAATCTTTGTAGTGAAACGCAAGCTCCGCCCGTAGGGGGGAGTGGCAAAGCCATTGCCTGGTCTGGAATATGTAAAAAGAACGCACTGTTACGATTTCCCTTTCTAATATTATATTTATGTTGATTTAATCGGATAGATAAGGATTTTCCTGTTTGATCGAAGTAACTTGTATTGAAAATTGAGCATTCGACTGAATAAACTCCTCCTATTTTTATTTTACTATGATTATGAACTAACAGTTCCTTTTAGTAGATTCATATATATAAAAACAACAGAAATATTAAATTATTTAAGGATATATGGAAGAAAGGAAAAAGCGTCAGAATAAGGCAAAATAGGAGTATTTTTATAATTAAAAACGAGGGGGGAGGATGTTCTATAAAATTTTCTTTAGCAGAATTTAACGAAGTGAGAAGAAATTGAAGAGGGTAATAAAGATTGTGACCTATCTCTAAATATTTTTTTATTGGCTCATATGCATATATATATATATATATATATATATATATATATATATATATATATATATATATATATATATATATATGTATACATACATATACTAAAATAGTATTGATGAGGCAACAAATGTTGTGTAAAAATTCACCATCAAATATAAATAAAAACGCGCATGAGCGAAACAAAGAACTTTCAACTGTCACGCTTAGAACAAAGAACTGTAAAGGTGCCCCTCGGAGAAGCAAATACCACAGTGATGAACTTTTCGTTTCAGAAATAGTTTCCGTTATCAATTCATCAACTCATTTTTCGATGATGGAAAGCTATGGAAATACTCGCACCTATTTCTTAAAATAAGACTTCAAAGTAATTAAATATACGTATAAAATCAATTCCTTTGGACACACCCACATATTTTAGCTAATGCTGAAGCTAAATAAAAAAAAGATTTTAGTATCCACGCAACATATAATTTTGTTTTCAGATGCAAAAATAGACTGAATAGTTGGTAAATATCAAACAGATTGCCAGAACATTCGTCTGAAATTTCAGTAAATAAGGATAATTTAAAAAATCCGAGAAATTAAGAACCAGGCAATTCTAAATTACGTTAAATGTAGAAAATACTGTAGATGAATCGAAATAAAGTCATACATTCTGTTTGTATTGATACATTTAATGAAGCTAACGGGTACAAGGTGGAATGCTCGTGCAAAGCAAAGACCATCAGTAAACTACCCAAATAAGTATTTTTCAATTGGTGGATCCCGAATTACATTCCATTAAGTCTAGTGTTAAGTCGAGAGCTGCTGATGTACACATCTACATATGTATGTATGTATGTATGTAGCAAAAATAAATTTAAGCTTTTCTTTTATTGATTTTTTCTACTTGGTTTACGACTATGGATACACACTCATCCACGTATGTACCTATGAATCATGCAGGCTTAATTTAAGGGAACACAAAGCCAATTGCACTCCATTGAATACACATTTCATACATAGAAAAGAAAAGGAAAATACTCTTTTTTCTGTTTTCTTGCCTGCTGGCGAGAAAACGAATGTAGTCATAGGAAATTAGGAAAGGAATATGGACCACAGATTTGTACACTGCCTTTTCAGGGGACTAATCACTAGCATATTTTTTTTCTTCATTAACCTTCTCACTCGTTTTGTGGTCGTTTTCATCTGTGTTTCATATTCTGGCTCATATTCGAAAATACTCAAGACGATTTTTAAGCAAATTAACTGACTTGCTTTCTGATTCGTATTCCTTTTCAGGTTTTATTTATAATTTACATAATTTGTTTATAAAAATCTGCCAAATGTTATTTGTTATAATATATGTAGTGTTTTTGATTTTTAGAATTTGTTGTTTTTAGATAAGTTTGAACAAACATTTGTAGTCATTGAATAGTTAATTATTTTTAAAGCCTTTTTAAATGTTTAATACAAATATAGAAGAAAAAATATCAAGGTGGAAAACCCTTTAACAAAAATGAATGGTTCATTAATAAGTGGAACAAAGAATTGGAATAGAATTGCATAGGATGATAGCAATGCTATCATTCTGGAGCCACGACACAAAGAGAAAATAGGCCTAACTAACTGTAAAGGAGAGTAAGATTCAGGCCATATATCGCCCATGACAGAAATAAAAAACTTTCAACTGTCACGCTTAGAACAAAGAACTATAAAGGTGTCCCTGGATAAGCAAATGACACAAAGATGAATTCGTCGTTTCAGAAATAGTTTCCGTTGTCAGTTTATCCACTCATTTATCGATTAGGGAAAGCTATGGAAATACTGATACAAATTTCTTGAAAACAACACTTCAAAGCATTTAATCGTAATCCTAAGTTCTGTAGGCAGGTCAATGGGATGAATGGTGCAATGATTTTCGCTTTCTGTTGCCATCGTTACTGTCAGATTTTCCATTGAATTTGCAACTTGGGGGCACACCATAGTATATGCCTTGCTTGGAAGTTGAGGGCCCCCTCAACTGGATATTTCTTTTCGCAGTTCATTTTGACTTATGTTATTTAGTCATCCTTATAAATTCCTTCTTGTCGTCGTAATAGTCATTTTTGATATTGTGTTTATTTTGTTATACCTTATTCCTTATTGTTATTACTCATTAATTTTAATTTTATACTTTTTTAGTTTGATTCGCACCGAAGATATTCAGCCAAATTCAGGTCCTCAAGGAGAATTTTCTAAGTCTCTGTATATTAACATCCGATTTGCAAGATGTCTCAGTGGCATTTACTAAATTTGTCATAATTTTTTGTTTTGTGACACTCGTTTCAAACTTCAAGCACGTATTGGAGCTTCTTATTCCTAATTTTAAGAAATCCCCAAAGCATTCTACAGGTACTATATAACTAAAAACAAAGAGTCAGTTCAGATACTTATACACAACGACCGAGTAGTTCAAAATGACTTTAGTTTTTAACAAGGATATTCCGAATTTAAATGTGGAAAACCTAGAAAACATAAATACTAACATTCCAAAAATAAATGAAATAATAATTACGGCAGATGATGTAAAGAATGCAATTAATAAATTAAGTCCTGATAAAGCTAGCGGGGTTGATGAAATGTACGCGCGAAGTATTAAGGAAATTAAAAACGAAATTTCCGCTTTACTCGCTTTTCTGTTTAATTACTTCCCGGAGGCAAATTTTGTTCCTAGGGATTGGAAACTGACCAATGTTGTCCCCATATTAAAAAAAAGGTAGACGTGAGGAAAAGGAGAACTATCGGCCAGTAAGCCTAACTTAACAAATATGTAAACTAATGGAGTCAATTATTGATTTAAAATTACGCAATCATCTGGAGAGAAATCAACTCTTAGTAAATAGTCAGCATGGTTCAGGAAAGGGATGTCTTCTAGGTGTATCTAGATTTTTCTAAAGCCTTTGATAAACTACCGTTCAATATCCTCCTTTAAAACTAAAAGCTATGCATATCCATGAGAAAAATATAACTTGGATTAAAAATTGGTTGACAGATCGTAAGCAGAGGGTAATTTTAAATGGGGTGACATCCGATTGGCTGCCGATAACCTGTGGAGTTCCTCAAGGTTCCGTTTTGAGACCCCTACTACCCGTTGGTAGTACAAATCACTCAGAATGGTCTTTTAAGGTCCAGACTACTTTCCCCGTACCAGATAAGCTAATTTTTCCTAAAGTATTTTTGAAATCGCAGGCTAATTAGTATATTTCGTGCTGATTGTTCAGTCGAGGCTCACAATAATATTCTTCTTTCCATTAATAAAAGGAGAATTCCCACTAAAATAATTCGAAGTCATAAAAGCTATGTTTCGTGATCATTGTAGACAAACGGAGCGTAAGGAGCAGCGTGAGTCTGAAGATAACTATGTATGCTCCTAATTATTACGACATCAAAAAAACCCTGTACCGGGTGTGAATATAAGGATCACCTTAAAAGTATCCTAACTGGTACTTCCCAGTTACATTACTGGTTGTCTGCACTTAAGCAGTCCTGCTCTGCTGGGGACTTGAACTTGCCTCCATTGTCATGTGGAGACTGTTCTATTTGCTACAGCTCTCAAAAAAGCAAGGCTGGGCCCTTCGCTTAGGTTAAAAAAACCAAACAGTATATTTAACAGTTAGTCTTTCCTTCCTATAATATTCCTAAAATTTAACTAAGATCCTTTGCTGTTAAAGCTTTTGAGCGCACAATGGCCTGGATTCATTTGGTAGTTGTAATCTTTAAGGATTATTTCCTCTTTTTTAAAAATAAAATTGACACTATTTGGCTCGCAAATTGGTAGTTGTATTTAGAATTCTTTTATGTTGGAGTTCATTTCCAATATGCTGGTATATTGCAAATGTTATTCTAATTCCTAAGGGGGTCTTTACTCTCTATTCACACTGATGGTTACAGACCCATCTCTATAACCCCTATTTATCTAAGATATTTGCTTGCCAAGCATCTAGCTTATTTGTTTTAGATAAAAATAACTTGTTACCACCTAATCAGTTTGGTTTTTTAAAAAGGTCTGAGTACTTTTGATACACTTCTCTTTCTCATTAACAAGTTTCAAGTGTTTCTTGATGCTGGTCATGAGTTAAAACTCGTCTCTCTTGATTTTAGCTCAGCCTTCGATAGTGTTAACCATGAGGCACTCTTGTACAAAATTGGATCCCTTGGAATGGTAGTCACTTCCTTGAAGGACTGTCGGAGTTCTTGACTAACGGAAGAGAGTTAATGGTTGTCTTATCTCGTTTAGTTCAGTTAAGTTTTGTCTGATGCTCCCTAAGACAGGATCCTCTGACCAATCATTTTTATTGTTTATACTTCCAACATGTTGTCGGAGGTCGACTCTAAGATGATGGCTTAGGCTGATGACACCACTTTATATGCAGCCTTCTCTCTCCATAGGATAGAGAGAGAATTGCCGATGTCATCAACCATGATGTTTTGAGGATCATGTCTTCGTTTGATCCTTGGAGAAGAAAGTTAAATGCAAACAAATCTCACAGTATGGTTATTAGTCGATCGAGGGTGTTATACCATTTTCATCCTGATATAATTTTCGATGGAATTACAATTCCAAATTGTTCAACACTGAGGTTATTTGGCATCACTCTTCACTTCAAGCTTACTTCTGAGTCTCATTTGCGCTCAGCTGCATCCTCGATTTCTCAAAGAATTGGTTTGCTGCGAAAGTGCCATGAAATATTTCCTCATTGAAGATGATGCAATAATTGCGTTTATTCTTTTATATTGATCCATCTTACAACTTAGATAGAGCTTTCAGCTGTATTTAATTTGTGCTTTCTAATATAAAGATCAATCTTCCAAATCGTTGTTTTGTGAGATTACTTACCTCTTTTTTTCTAAAATTGCATCTAATGCCAATCCTCGCTGAGCCGTCTGCTGCCTATCCTTACGCAGCCAGCCAGTACTGCTCGATACTCAATTGTGTTGAATGACCGTTCTTTTTTTTTGTTTTTTGCTTTAATACATCGCAGTTTTATCGTTGTTTCTTTCTTGATTCTGTTAGATTGTGGAATACTCCTCCATTGATGTCAATAACTTTCTCAATTGTGTGATTTAAAAGAAACGTGTGAAGGTTTTCATTCTCGCTTGACTTGTGCTTTCTCTATTCCTCCACTTTTAATGTACGAGTAATATCGCCAGCTGGGCTCTTTTGCCATTAAGCCTTTGTGCCTTATATCTGGTCCCTTTTATAAATTTTATAATATTAATATACATCAAGATACAATGAATATAGCCAAATCATCCTCATTGTAGACCATGAATATGGAAAATAACAATGCGAGTGCATGGTGTCATATTTGATTCAGCCTAAAGAAATTGGATCTTTAGGTTTTTTAGTAAAAAACACCATCACATAAAGCAAAGGTATTGACATAAAGTGAAGGGAGCTGTAGTGTTTCAGTCATCCGAGGGTCAAACTATTGAGTTCGCAGAAAAGTACAGTTGAGCTAGGGTTGTTGAGTGAATATGACTTAGGGAAGGGGGGGATCTCAAAACTCTAAGGAAATACTTTGAAATGTAAACCCTTTATATTTATCGTCAAACAGCTGTAAGGAATTTATTGAACTATTGGAAAAATCTGTCCTTTGTGCTAATTTGGGAAAAATTAAAGAGTCAAATTACTCTTCAATAAATGTGGTTTATACTTCAGAATTCTTATCATTTGAATAAATGGCATTCATCGTCTGATGGATTCGAAGCTGTGAGCAAGTGGTGCTTCAGAATGTTCACCTCTTCTCCTCCCATGAGGCAAGAACCTAGAGAACCTCTTTTAGACTTCCTGAGTGAAAAAAAATAAAAATATTCCGCTATCAAACTGCCGTGATCAGTCGTATAAGATTCTTTTTTGTCTCTCGCGTGGCCGAGTGGTCTAATGCTCAGTTCAATTGAGATCAAAGCTGTTGCCCGCTACCTCAGTGTGCTTGGTTCGAATCTCACCCCAGTACAGAATTTTTAGAATTAGAAAATAACGTTTTCCGAAGAAAAATGATCCTTTTTTCGGTTTCTTGCGGTATGCTGGATATATATATATATATATATATATATATATATATATATATATATATATTGCAAGAAACAATAAACCACAATATTTGAATCTGATCTATTTACGAACAGAACTAATTTCGGCTTTCGCCATTATCAAGTGTATAATTTTATAGTTGATAATGGCGAAAGCCGAAACTAATTCTGTTCCTAAATAAATCGGATACAAATATTGTGGTTTATTATTTCTTTCCCGAATATATATCTTTTTAGTGTGATATTTTCTAATCATATATATATATATATAAATAAATTAAAAGCATTTGCTATCCATATTCCCATGAACTTGGGATATAGTTGGAAAGTACTAGTAATTTTCGTTTCACTTTCCTTGTGGGCTTTGTGTTGGATACAGTACTGGCTCACACGATACTTTGTGAGTTTCCATATATATATATATATATATATATATATATATATATATATATATATATATATATATACATATATGTGTGCGATAACAGTTTAAAAGCATAGATCCCTCGACTGAATAAGTTTGCTATTTATTTCCGCTCATTTGGACTCAGCCTGACCTTAGTAAAAGCAAAAGAGGCAAAGTGCTGCCTACCGATTGCTAAATTCTTTGAATTTTTCCACCATCCATCTTCCATTTTCTTCGCTTCCTCTCATCGATAGAATGTCTTGGCCTTATCTATAGGAAAATATTATGCTGTAGTAAAACATCTATCTCGCTGCTCCCAGAATTTTGGGGTCCATATCAGTTGGCACTGGCTAGGAAGTGCACATAAAGTAAGAAGCAAAAAGATTGTGGAAGAATATGAAGAACCTGGAAATAATTTTTTCTTGTTCATGAAAAGACATTCTTGAAAGAGTGAACAAAACAACTTATTCGCTGCAGGCAAAAGATGGGGATCTAGTTGTTACCATGAACCTTCTTGAGTCATTGAAACGTACTTTCATTAAATTTCCTACAAACTTAGTGAATATAAGCTTATGGCTAGCAGTAGGCGTTCATCTTCCTTTTATAGCGATGTGAAGAAACTGAAACGGAAGCCAAATGTACATTTTACTGAATATAATGAATTAATTGAAAAGATATTTTGAAAAATAATTAAAAAGTTCAAGGTAAGCCTGTTTTGGAGAGCCTGAACTTTAACCTGGCAAAATGTGCAGAGGCTTTGGTTGTGGATTGGAAATCTGTTTTTCCTCTTCAGTCAAGTGAAAATGATTAATTCTGATGAACCAAGTAAAATGAAGGAACATCTGGCTAATGCATATCACAAAACATTGGCTATGGTAACCTTTTAAATTAATGTAATCATCTCAAATACTGTTAGTGAGTACGATGGGATGGTGGCCAACCATCGTATAATAGGACAGAAGCGTCAATTCTCACAAAATTTCTCAGTTTGTGCTGATTTAACAATTAATAATTCACATTATAACATATACGTCTGTTTGTCATACTAATTAATTATTATTTATATGTTGAAATATCTTGTCTTCTAGGTGTATGATATTTTGCTCAAAAGTTTGTGTTGATTAAGCTTCGCTTTACAATCCTTTTTTAGTTGAAGGTACCAATTAACCTACAAGTTTAATTTTAATTTTATTTATCATTTATATTTATATTCCTAGGGGATGTGGCTGGCTGGTTGCATAAGTGTATTGCTTTCTCAAAGGGGGTATTCATAATTCTGATAGGGGTCTTTGGGGCTAAGAAGATGCATTCAACGACGAAGGAATGTGAGCTCTTATCGACAAGCGTTCAAAGGTCGTTTAAAGTTCATGCCAAATCTTGATGATCCTACCGAAACAACCAGCTAAACCATCTGAATAATACCACAAAACTAAATTATTCCAACCACTACAAATCTCACTGAAAAACAGTGAAATAATTCAAAATCTAAGGTAATCCACTGAAACAACCGACGGAATCAATCAAACCACACCAATTCTAGATAATCCCGTTGAAGTAACCAACGAAACGTAACCTTCGTTTTTACTTCCGTATCTGCCAATCATGTTTGACTTTTATCCTCTTCCAGACATGCGTGATTACGATAATATTTTTATGTGTAATGTCATTGGATCACGTCAAAAATATACACACCTGGTAAGTGACATAAATTGACACTTATCCATATACACTACCTCAATATATATATATTGAGCAATAATTGTTTATGCGTCCTAAAAAGGCAGTAAAATTACTATAAAACAACAAAAAATTTAGGAATATAGCCTGGGTAGAAAAAAGTATAAAACAAAACAGAAATAAACAAGGAAACGAATACCCTACAGAAATATCTAAAAAAATAAAAACTGCGACGAACTATTAAACAAAAAAAACACGAAGAGAAGCTGGTCTGGCCCGAACTTGGAACCAAACGAGTAGACAAAAAAAAAATCATTAAAATACTAAAGTAGGTAGGCGTCATATTAGCCACATATCGTCAGGGCCGTGGTTCGAGGCCGATCTAGGCAATTAATTTGAAATTCTGTACGTTTTCTCACAGACGAATTTTATAATTTATATTGCAAAATTAGTATTTTAAGTGGATTTAAAATAGAATAATATAATAACCAAAATAAAAAAGATTGTCTCAAATATAAATTAATTATGATATTTGTAATATGACCGATAGAGCAATGTACATATATAATGCATATTATTCTCAAAGATCTTTTCCTTGTATCGAAGACCTTTTGCTTACCTCTTAAAATCTGTTTTATTCACATAGGTGCTTTTTTTTCGAAGCCTTTGAATTAGATATAAATGCTATATATTAATGTTGCTATTAAATTGCATTTAAGTTTAATAGCGAGAAGGAATACCTTTTAGGGGAGAGGGGAGAGAGAGGGGGAGAGATAGAGATAGCGGGATATATATATATATATATATATATATATATATATATATATATATATATATATATATATATATATATCTATATCTATATATATATATATATATATATATATATATATATATATATATATATATATATATATATATGGAGAGAGAGAGAAATGGAAAGAGAGATAACAATTAAAACAATGAAGTCAATTAGAACAGAATAAAAACAACTATACATTAAAACCACTGTTAAGATAATATTTTTTGGAATGAATTTTATTATTAGAATATTAAGCTTACATAATTATTGGTTAATATTAATATCAGATGTACTGCAACTAAATCTACATACAAGGATATTTCTTTTAATGTAGGAAATCTTGTAACTTAAAAAATGAACTTATCGGAACTTAATTTAATATTTTGATTATTTGTGGTCCTGCGCAATTGAAGGCAATATTGTTTTCTCCACGTTGATTTAAAAGTATTTTAAATATTTACTACTTTGTCCATAATCTTTATTAGAACAATTAAAACTCCGAACCGCATATACGGTCCCTGTTTTGTTCTTACTATTTTTCGCCCAATAATTTATTAATAGTTGAACTATATCGAAAACGACAGTGTTATTTAAACCAATTTAGGAGATCTGAAAGACAAGAAAATGCTTCAAAATAAGGGTAAAACGAGCATGTTCTTACATTTGAAAGAGAGGACAAAATAAGTTCTGTAGAATTCTTTTACAGACTTTAGACCGTTTAAAGGAAAAAATAAAATTAAACTAATTTATTGCCAATTTAAAAGATTTTTGCAAAAATATCATCTAAGAATTAAAATTACTTTTGAAGTTAAAAGAAATATGACCCTTGCGTTTTTAGATTTATTCACATGATTCCTTCAAGCTTTAAATATTCCATCTATCGTAAGGCCACTAACTCTTTGTATATATTTATTTTTATTTATACCGCAATAATAAAGTCAAATATTTTACATTTTCTTCTGTTTCTCAGAAGAAAGAAGAAATTCCATGTGTATTATAATCCTATTCGAATTTTCTTTCCGGAGCCTCTGATTGAATGTTGAGAAATTATAATTTGGCTAAGAGATAGGTCCCTGATGAAACGGTAACTGTGGAGTGTACGTAATATATATTTTTTTATAATATATGTCGTATTGGGTTTTTTATTTATAGACAATGGCGTTCAAACCGTTGTAGCAGTAGAGGTATTTCCGCCACTACGGTAGGCCATAGTCGGTTATCATGGTGTGGATTGTACTTACAATATTGAGAATTTTGTAATGTTAGGCTAGGTTATATAATTGGCTAATTGGTCTCTTTTAATACACGGCGAATATTTAACACGACGCTTGTTATGCAGCGTAGGTGTTTATGTTTGTGCGTATTTAATCTAACCCAACTTTTGATCATTGGGTTTGTACGAGGGCGTTCTTCCTTTGCCGGATCTTTTCTTACGGAAGTTAGCATCCGTAAGCATGTCGAAACAATCTCTGGATTGTTTAATGCATCTATGGAGGAAGGTCTCTTCGACTAGTCTTCTGTCGTGTCATCCGAGTAGTCCAACTTTAATTATATACTGCTTTTGCAATCTTCGCATAAGTGGCATTAGCTTTTTCCTCCACTCCATTTAGCCCTTGTTCTTTTTTTGCGAATCA
Source organism: Ceratothoa steindachneri (assembly GCA_963969495.1). NCBI lineage: Eukaryota > Metazoa > Arthropoda > Malacostraca > Isopoda > Cymothoidae > Ceratothoa > Ceratothoa steindachneri. The sequence goes on along the minus strand of OZ018317.1, from coordinate 97,172,795 downwards.
TGTATTTTTTGATTTAGACACTTCTGGGAATCGCTTTTACAATCGCGCCAGACGTGTTCTTGTAGCGCGCAGATAGAATACACCAGGGTGAGTACAGTAGGGCATGTGACAATCGTGTGATCCTTGTACCCGTAACATTTGTAGGTCAACGAATTCTTCACGTTAAATCTACTTGGGGAAGACGCGCACATTGAAAAAAGGAATCCGTTTTCTTTAGCCTTAATCGTCATCGAGGTTTCCGAGAAAACCACTTTGAACACTGTGGTCTCCAACTCAGGGGTAGAGGCTTCTGCAAGTCATGCTCCTGTGTGAGCGAATTTGAGGGTGGAGTTAGTGGTCGTAAATTAATGAGTTGTAGTGTTTCTGTGGCACGCGGAGAGGTCAGAGCCTCATTATCCTCTTCCATCGCACAGATGGTTGCTGCGTATTCATTAGATATATCGATAAGCCTCAAGAGTGCAATGTTCAGTTCATCGTATATTTTTTCAAAGACTTTACTTTTCTCCGGGTTTGTCGGTCGAGTAGTTCTTAAGGCCTTGTGCCGGGTATCCTTCATCTTTCCTTCATTTCACACAAGGGTGAAATAGAAGAAGGAGGTTAGGAAGCACGTTGGGTAAGTGTGTGTTTGTGAGTGCGAATGTATGTAGTTGAGCGCCGTCTCTATTTTTGTAGGAATCGGTGGGAGGGTTTGAAAATGGAGACAAGTGTAACCCCTCCCCCAAAACAATGGTTTTTAACTATGTTACCTTCAGTAGGGCGTCATGCATAAGTCGGATGCCCATTATCCTTTTTATACATATCACTTTTATCCTTTCACCAGCATTTCTCGAGGTCAGTAAAGGCGAAAACACTCCCAAGCGAACTCGCTGAAACAGAAGGTCGGTTCCGGGGACTCATACATTTATGGCGTCAAGATTTAAAATTTTGTGGGAGACACAAAATAATCCAAATCGAGGAAGGCAATGTACCGTGTAACGAAATCCATAGTTAACCCAAGGAAGCAGCGGGAATTTCGCGCGACCGCGTGATCCGTTTGGGTTCTCTTTCTCTCCCCGTCACATCGCTTGATCAGTGCTAGACCTACGGCGTGTGAGACTTTCACGGGAGGTTGTACTGCGCGCCGTGAATATCGCCCCCCCAACTCTGGCACGCCAAGTCTAATGAGATCCCCGTCCCCCTTTTTTGGAGCTCCGGCGACTTGCTTCCGCCGAGGCAGTATAAATACTTCGTAAAAAGCTTTGAGAAATTAGTACCATACAGCCCCGTCTTGGTTAGCAGCCACGTACAGTCTCGTACGCCCTGCTTCGTCCCCCAATCGTGAACAAGCTTAACACTAGAAGCAACCCGATCTTTAACTTGGGAACCTTACCAAGAGGCGATCTTGGCGTTCATTTGAAGTTCTTGTACGTCCAGATGACTTCTTCACAGGAGTGTACCATTCTTTTCAGTTATTTAATGATCCTTTAGATGGTATTCCTTAATGCAATACACTTAGCAGCTATCTCCTTGCATTAAAGACTACTTTAGAGCAGAACAACAAATGTTGCACGCTTTTCTTAGGAAAGAATCATTTCTGGAATTGAAAAAGATTCAAAAAAATATTTTTAATCCCCCAAATATTACGAAATAGATTTTAATTACTCATATTTGGGATCATTTTACCTTTTTGGATCGAATAACAAAGCTCTAGGGAGTGAAACTCACCTCTTACTAGACCAGGACCAGACTGTGATTTTAGATTTAGCGAAGTAATAAAATGTTTTTCTTATTATTTTTGAAATGCTGACTTCTTAATAAACCCACAATAATTTAAATGTTAGAATATTTATTTCTATTACGTAAATTTTTAAAACGAATGTAAAAAATAGTTTAAAAGCTTTTGACTATTACTGTAGCCAGGTTTTACTTAACAGTTTGAAATCTCTTCAGGCTGTTTAGTTCTGATTTAGTTGGTTTGAACCTTCAGATAAACTACATTAACTGCACGCTAGAACCTAGAATTTAATGAGGTCGAACTTACCATAAATAGAACAGTACCAAATACATATTCATGACGTCTTACAGCTTGTCATGGTATCGTAAGTGTATACCTTAGCAGCTGTGAAGGCAATTACAGTTACGTGGCAGGCGACCGAGAGATGACCGGCTGTACCATGCTAATGAGGTGAGACAGTGAGTCCTCCTTGGGTTCGGGAAGTTTAAAGCGATTAAATCTATGCGACTGCGTATTCGTTGGCCGCGGGGAGGGGGAGTTCTTTAAATGCCAAGTTTCATTCAAGGCTATTAAAAGATTAAAACCTAAAATAAAGGTTTAATAACAAAAACAAGATAAGACCGAAATATGTACATAAGGATAAATTGATAAATAATTTCTGTCTCAAGGAAATAATGACTCAATTACTAAAGAAACAATCAGGTGATAAATACTTGACTCAGTCAAAAAGGAAAACAATGACAATAGGGGATGGTCTTCGGGACGGAGTATAAAAGGTGGAAATGTTTTTACCTTGTAGACTCAACCCCTGATGAAGGAGGAGGGGGGGAATCAGATTCTTATAGGGTGAAATAATCTTGCGGCACGGGCAAATTAATTTCAACGGCGGGATTGGATTACTTTGGGCACGAATGAGGTAATCTTAAATACTGGGCGAATTACTCTTGAAAAGGGAGGCGAGATATTCTTGAAGTCGGAGGAAGATTCTCATGGATGCGGGAATAAGTAATCTCAAACGAGGGGAAAAGTAGTCTTTAAAACGAGATGTGATGAGTGGGTCACACATTTCTCCAAGGAAATGCAGCTTCGTGAATTTGCCCTTCGACTGTGGCCAAAATTCACGGCAATTAGTCTAGCCGACGAAACATTCTAACTCTGACGTTCGACTCGAAACCACTGGATGTATCTCCACAGACAGCGGCCGGTGGTCTCTAGAGTAACGGGAGACCCCAGAATTAATACTCTGTTGACTTGCTCCTCGCTAGAAGGCCTCCAAGACATGGCAGTCCCAAGGGAATGGTGTGGCACCGTTATTCCTTTACCAAACGAGATAAGGCCTCGGGAAGACGTTCGTTCAGGCGGCGATCCTTGCCTCAACTCATGACGGGGTTTGCTGGAGACTTGTGTCTGTGGGGGATTAGTATGTCTTCGGGGCTTGGGGTTCTCGGTGAAGGCGTCTCAGCGGGGGATTGGTCGGCGTGAGCAAACCCAGTTGTGGACAGTGGCTGGTTCTTCCCACGCGAGAATTTCTTTGCTGCCTCGCTTTTTGAAATCCTACTTAAGGCCATGCGGCCTCTACCCGACACGAGGGGGGGGGGGGTCAAGCTGAACCTTCAAGGTCGTCCTGTCACACTCCTCCCTTCCGAAAGATGAACTTTTCTTGGAGCGAAGGGTTGAGAAAAGGGCATCCCCAAAACTTGGAAAGAGGTCATGCTCGGAGGGTACCAACGGATTTGGACGTGGGTTTTTTTAGCCTGATTTGAACAGGTGCACATAGTATCACTACCTGACTGAAGCGAGATGGGTAGTCGCTACAAAGGGGATTCTAACTTAAGCCGTCACTGAGGCAAACCAATTAATGACTAAAGGATCAATTTTGATCCTGGGCGTTGGTTCTTCATTCGGTACCAATGTATGTGAAGAGAAAATAAACAAGAATGGATATAGAAGTCACCGATTCGATAAAAGGAGATAAAAGAAATAATATTACATATACAAAGAAACAAAGCAATAAAATTCACATAAACGATGAGTCAAGCAAAGGGTAGTTGAACAGAGAAAAAAAAGGACAATTGTATAATATACATACACAGGGGACTAAAGCATACACACAAAAAATACATGAGCGTCAACGGTATAGAAAGAATATGTACATATACTACCTAATTTGATTTTTAAAATGAAAACACGCAAACTTGACAACAAAATTTTATTTACAAGAGAGAACAATTGAGAGCTAATAATTCCTAATAGTTCCTACTAAGACTGTCGGCTATGCAATTCTCAGTCCCTTTTATATAGAGAATTCGAAACTGGTACTCTTGGAAGAATAAGCTACATCTCATTAAACCTCTATTTTGGCTCTTCCAGTTTTTTTAAATAAGCTAAGGGACGATGATCCGTCTCTATATTAAATTATTTACCTATAAGATACATACGGAACTTTCGAATACTCCATACAATCGCGAGAGCTTCATACTTTATAACCGCATAGTTCTTTTTCTCGCGCCAGGAGCTTGCGGCTGGTGTAAGCAACAGGGTGTCTTTCGCCGTCCTCTCCATATTAGAGGAGTACGCATTCGATGCCGTCGTCGCTGGCGTCGGATCGAATGTCAAAAGGTTTGTTTGAATTTGAGAGCCTTACAATGGGGGCTGACGCAAGCTTGTCTTTTAGCTGTTGAAAATTTGCGGTAGTTTTGAGCTTCCAGGCAAGGGGATCTGGTGAATATTTTGGCAGCAGGGAGCAAAGGGGGGGCCGCTAGGGAGGAAAAATTCGGGACGAACCGTCGGTAAAATGACGTTGATTCCACGAAGGAGCGTAACTGCTTCTTTGTGCGCGGGAGGGGTATGCTAACAATGGCCTTTATCTTCTATTCTTGGGGCGCCATTTGATTTTCTCCGATGTGGAATCCTAAATATTTTATGGTGCCGTACGCAAAATGGCACTCACTGGGGCCTAAAGTAAGTCCGTGCTCATGTAGCCTACTTAAGAGGGATTAGAGGGAGATCAGGTGTTGATCCCAGGTGCGGGTGGCAACATAAATGTTGTCAAAATAGAAGACATTTTGCAACCCATCCAGTATCCGATGCATCCTTCGATTATAGTTACTAAAATCAGTAACTAGTCCGAAACGAAGCCTCCGAAACTGCATAAGTCCTTTTTCAGGGGGAATGCAGTATATTTCCGGGCGTTTTCCTTTAGGGGGATCTGATAATAGGCCTTACTTAGGTCTATTTCGGAAATAAATTTGTCCCCTCCGAATATATGTAAGTTTTAGTCTATAAGGGGGATTGGTTCTTCATCGAAAACGGTCACAGAATTAAGCTTCAGAAAATCCACGCAAATACGGAAGGACTGATCAGGTTTTCGGACCATGACGATTGGGGAACAATAATATATCACTACTCAACAATGATTTTACTACTTGGGTATTAGCTTGTGGTTTATACTAAATCGAGTATGCTAATTCCGAATCTGTAATTAGAATTGTTCTAGCACGTATGGCTCCTGAGTTAAACACATATTCTTTAGTTACACATATGGGCAGTGTTGCTTCGGCTACCCTAGTTAGAGGATGTGTTGTGTGTGTTTACTTCCTGCGTTCAACTTCTGATTTATCACGTTGTCAAATTTAGCCATTATAGTAGTGGTGTTAAAAAGGTATTTACATACAGTGATTAATTGCATTTTTCGTTCAGATTTATCTCTCAATTAATTTGTAAATGAAATAAGATTGTACAAAAGTATATAACAGGATATATACAAACTAAATTAAAAACATGAATCCGTGAGGATGTATAAATAGCTCAGACAACTTTTGTTATATCTGTGGAAGATATACTCCAAGCAACCAGCGGAAAAAATTAGCTAAAAGAGTGAAAACTGCACAATTATTAATTTGTTTGTAAAGTTGGTGACCAAGACAAGCCCTGGGCACCTCACACATCTTCTACTGTGTGTTATACGGCGCACACACAGTGGTTAAATGGCAAACGGAAGGGTATGCCTTTTGCTGTACCAATGGTGTGACATGAGCCAACAAATCATGTTTTTGATTGCTACTTTTGCATACAAAATATTGCGGGATTCTCAAATAAGAACAAGTCAAAAATTGTATATCCAGATTGTAAGTCCCCCATAACATGGAGATGCCAATTTTATTTCCTCCATTAGCTAGTGCAGTTAAAGAAGATAATTCATCGCCTGAAGAGAATGATAACAATTACGATGAAATATATGAGGAGGATTCTAATGAAAAGAAGATCCAGTTGATAAATCCAGAAAAATTAAATGATTTGGTGAGGGAATTGTCACTGTCAAAGGAGAATGCAGAACAGTTAGGCCCCAGACTAGAGCAATGGAATCTTTTAGAGGACGGTGCAAGAATATTTACTTTCTGTAAACGCCATGAAGCCTTAGCTGCCTTCTATAAAGAAGAAGATGGTGCTTGTTTCTGTACTCATGTTAATGGCCTCATGAATCAGCTAGGAAACGAGCATTTACCTAATGAATGGAGACTATTCATCGATGCAAGCACTACTAGCCCCAGAGCTGTTTTGCTACACAATGGTAACAAAAAGACTTTCAATTCCTGTCACACTTATTGTTGGGATAATAGAGACATATGACTCAATGAAATTTACTTTGGAAGGTGTTCATTACTCACATCATAAGTGGAATATCTGTGGTAATTTCTTTACTTCTTATACTGCAGCTAGGATATATAAAGAATATGGGCTTCTTATGCCTATGGAACAGCCGCGACTATAGGAATCATCATATTGTCAAAAGGTGGCCCAAAGGAGAAGAACACATGTTAGCCGAAACAATGTGAAGCACATGCCTTTGGTCCATCCAAAGAAGATCTACCTTCCACCACTTCATATCAAACTTGGCCTTATCACGAATTTTGTTAAAGCAATGGCGCATGATATCTCAAAGAGAAGTTTGGCGCGAAGTAAACTGATGCTAAACTTAAAGCTGGCATTTTTATAGGTCCGGAGATCAGAGAATTGATACGTGACAGGGAGTTTAGAAATAAACTAACTCCACTTGAGTTGACAGCATGAAATTCATTTGTCCATGTAGTGCAGAACTTCCTTGGTAATCATAGGGCTGGGAGCTATGAGGAACTAATAGACAACATGCTAAAGGCCTATCAACGAATGGGGTGTCGGATATCTCTTAAGATTCCTTTTTTGCATTCGCATCTAGAATTCTTTCCATCTAATATGTGTGATATTAATGACGAACAGGGGGAAAGGTTCCACCGAGATATCGCAATTATGGAAAGCAGGTATCAAGGCCGCTTCAACGAAAACATGATGGGTGACTACTGCTGGTTCCTACAACGGGAGGATCCTATATCCACGTACAAGCGCAAGAGCCTGAGCAAGATTCTCAAACATTTTTGAAGAAATTTATAGTTCGGTGAGTACTACCTCTTTTATATGTAATACATATCTTGTTTGGGTCTGCAAAAGGACGTACATAATACCAAATAGGGTGCCCCGATTCCAAACCTTTGTCCAGAAACGTCTCATTCTTCTCAACCTCGTAATAATTATATCATTAATTGATCCAAGGTGACAAAGTAAGCCATATAACCTAGCTGCATAACTCAGAAACCCTATGTGCTAGGACAAATATGAACAGTGATTTGAAATCAGCGCACCAAAATTAGTTAGTTACAACAACATTTACACAAGTAGCAGAGACAAAGTTAAAATTTGTTGGCTAGTGAATCGGAGTTGGAGAGTTCACTAATCTCTAATTTCAAAAGGTTTTCTACCTCTGCGTTAAATGCCTGGTGTAAATGAATTGGTAAGGGGTTGGGTTTTGAACGAATTGGTTCTTGCGTTGTGAACGTCATTGTGTGCTCAAAGTGAGTCGAACAGCCAGGGTTTTTTGAGATCACGTCTTGGAATTGGTTTAACGTGTAATAATTACATCTTCTGGGAGGGTACCAGTCAGGGGTCCCATTTAGTTCTGGGGCGGAATCTTCTGGGGAGCCAGGTAATGAGGGGAGAGGATAATCATTATCCTGCTCAATACAAAAGACTTGAACTACTTTAAGGGAGTCGGGAGGGTAAGAGGCTTCCATAACTGCATCCTCATCAAGGGCGACTATATTATTTATACAGGCGCGGCGGTGGTACCGCTTGAGCATGCTCACGTGGAACAGCTTATTTCGGGAGGAGGTTTTAATTATATAATCCACGGGGCCAAGAGTCTCGAGGATAGGAAAGGGGCCTTTCCATTGGCTAAGGATCTTATTCGTATCCGTGTACAAAACAAGTAATACTTCATCGCCGGGCCTAAATCGTCTTTCTTTTGACTTGACGTCATAATAGGTACGATATTTTTGTAGATTTAGATCGGTGGTTTCATAAGCGATGTCCGCACATTCTTCTATGCGATTGTAGAGGTGCAATAAATATGAATACAAATTTTCGAACAGCTCATTTAGTAAACTCATGGAGCCTCGTACGTTTCAGCCATAGAGGAGCTCAAATGGGGAAAATTCCAGGGTGCGATGAGGGATTTCCTGGCAGGTAGATAAAGTCCCCGTAGAGTACTGATGCCATTCTTGGGGCTACGCACGGTAAAGATTCTTTAAAACGGCTTAAAGAGTCCCGTTTAACTTTTAATAGATCCAGTTCGCGGAGGGATGATATAGGGTAGTGAACAGGGGTTTAATCGTCGGGAGTTTGCCGACGTACTCCATCAATTCTGAGGTGAATTGTCTTCCTCTGTCGGACAAGATCTCCTTCATAATACCGACGCAGGAAAAAATAGAAATTATGGCCTCAACACAGGTCACGCTATCTATTCTTTTAGGGAGACCGCCTCTGGGAATCACGTCGTGAAGTCGTCAAGGGTGAGAAAGTAGGAGTGTCCTTCGCTGGACGGGGGGTGAATCGGGCTGATTAGGTCAACGGCCACTCTGAAAAAGTGCTCCGAGATTATTGGGGATTTCTGGAGAGGGGCTGGAGGTATACGCCCTTTTGCCGTCGTCTTCTGGAAAATATCACAAGCCTTGCAAAATTCAGCAATTTCCTTAGCAGCGCCGGGCCAAAAGAAGTACCGCAATATTCTTTGTGCCGCTTTGTTATGGCTAAAATGACCAGCCAACAGACCGTTGTGGGCGAGTTTGCGGATTTGACGAAAGTGAGATCAGAGGATACATAAAGTGTTAGTCGCGGGGCTAACCCCATCCGAACAGGCGCGATGAGATAAGATGCCTCATTCTGTCCGCGGGAAGAGCCTTGTTCGTGACTCCTCGCTTTTTCCAAAGGGGCAGGAGAGTTGCGCATCGTCTTTGTGCTTTCACAAATGCCTCTCAGTGGAGTGCTAGGAATTCCGGATCATAGGGGCCTCTAGGGGAACGGGGAACGCAGAATTCTTCTGAGCCTGGACCCGAGTAATGGCGGCTTAGCCACCGGTTTAGGGGTTAGTTTGGGGCTCTGGCCGATGAGTCTCAGCTCATCCAGTAAAATAATTGGATTCCAAGTAGCATCGGACGACGGGGAAACGGTTTGCTCGTCCAAGGTAGTCGTGGACCACATCGTATATGTTATGGTCAGGGCCTACTGGAGGAAGTAATTCTTCGAACACTACAATACAGGTATACTCAGTGACCCTTGCAAGGGTGGACACCCTGCATCCATTTACGGATCCGTGCTCGAATTGTAATCCACCGAAACAGCTTTTATTAAACAGAAAGTTCACCTGGTGTCCTAGGGGACTATTCGTCAAGAGAGTTATAAGATCTTCTGGGCGAGAAGGCAGGAAGGTTGGGGCAGCACTGATCTGATGAACTTGGTGGTTAGGAAGGAATCGGAGGTTTGATCTTTGGGGGCAATTGAGTCTCACGTGGCTCTCCGCGCCACAGGAAAAAAAACAAAGGGCCTTCTGGGGTACGTCGACGAAGGGTAAGTTGAAATAAGTGGCTTGATATCCCTCGGCTCAGAAGGGAGAAGGTTATTCGGTTTGGAAGGACCGGGGACTTTCATAAATTCGGGAGGGTTCTTAAGGGGGAACCAGGTGTTACTATTCTTGCTTCTAGGGGATGGAGGATGTGACTTCTTGGGGTCCTTTGGGTAAAGGTTGTGACTGGCCGAGTACACATCCGCCTCTTCGATACATTCTTTGAAACTAGTGCAACATCTATCTTGCACGAATGCGCCGCTTTCCGGTGGCAGCGCCGCCATCAACTGGTGCCTAAGGAAGAAATCAACGAGGGACTCATATTCGCGGGTAATCTGGGCGGACTCTAGTATTAAAGTTTCTTTGCATGGTGAAGCCAAACTGACGAAATGTCTGTCCGAGCTCAATTCTGGTGTGACAGAATTTAGAAAGATAAAATTCGGAGTTCATATTTACTCCTATAGAACTTCCGATTTAAGGGTAAGGTAATCTATTGTTGCTTCGGCGGGAAGGGAAATAAAAATATCTGTGATTTGAGTATATAGGAGGGTAAGCAATCTGGAGACACCGTCTGCTTGAATGTCACAGTGATTGAATTCAAATATTTTTCGAAATGCGTAAGGTATGCGTCAAGATCTTCACCATCTTTGAAGACAGGCAACTTAGCGGAGAGGGACTGTGGAGCTTCAGTTCTTGAATGTACGGAAAGGGTTGCTAATTGATTGCGATCGTTTTTGCGTTCGTGTTCCCGAACTCTTTCCCTTCTTCCATCTCCAGCTGCTCTCTTTTTTCTCTTTTTTCTGCCCTTTCGTTTCTTTCTTCTTCTTGAACGTATGCAATTAGATCATTAACGGATAATCCTAAGGCTTCTCCCTAACTCTTGAAGCGTTCGAATGACGAAATTTTCTTAACGTGAAAGTTCGTTTAACCACTGCACGGGGAAAAGAACCTGCTGTTACGCTTGTGGGGCTCTAGCGAAAGCAAACTTGTAAAGGAAAATTACCCGATAGAGTTCCTATTCTGAACTGGAAATAAAAATAATCTGCATTCGGGCAAGCACGAATGCAGCCTGACCCGGTCTTCGTTGGCAGAGAGGCGAAGGGGAGTATTACATTTTTTACACCAATCAGCAATCAACGGACATTTCGAGGTATAACGTGTGGAGTATTTAGCTACGAATATGCGATCTAGAGTATTTGGCTAAGAATATGTGAACTAGAGTATATGCGATCAGGAGTATTTGGCTAAGAATATGCGATGTGGAGTATTTGGTTAAGAGTGTGCGATTTGAACTATTTCGCTAAGGATATGCAATCTGGAGTATTGGGCTAAGTATAGTTGATCTGAAGTATTTGACTAAGCAAATGCAAACTGGAGTATTTGGCTAAAAATATGCGATATGAATAAATTGGCAAAGAATATGCGATGTGGAATATTTGGCTAAGAGGATACGATCTGGACTTTTTGGCTAAGAATATACGATCTGGACTATTTAGCAAAGAATATGCGACGTGGAATATTTGGCTAAGAATATTTAATGTGGAGTAATTGGCAAAGAATATCTGATGTGGAGTAATTGGCTAAGAATATGCGATCTGGGTTATTTGCCTAAGAATATATTATCTGGAGTATTTAGCTAAGCATATGCATACTGGAGAATTTGGTTAAGAATATACAATCTGGAGGATTTGGCTAAGCATATGAAAACTGGAGTATTTGGCTAAGAATATGCGAACTGGAGGATTTGGCAAAGAATATGCAATCTGAAGTATTTTTCTAAGAGTATGCGATCTGAAGTATTTTGATAATAATATGCAAACTGGAGTATTTGGCCATGAATTTCCGATCTGGTGTATTTGGCTAAAAATATGTGAACTGAAGAATTTGGCTAAGAATATGCAATCTGGAGTATTTTACTAAAAGTATGCGATCTGGAGTATTTGACTAGGGAAATGCGATCTGAAGTATTTAGCTAAGAATATGTGATCTGGAGCATTTGGCTAAGAATATGTGATTTGGAGTATTTTGCTAAGAGTATACAGTCTGGAGTATTTTGCTAAGAATATCAAATCTAGAGTAATTTGATAATAATATGCAAACTGGAGTATTTGGCTATGAGTTTGCAATCTGGAGTATTTGGCTAAGAATATGTGATCTGTATTTTTTGGCTAAGGATATGCAATCTGGAGAATTTGGCTAAGAATATACGATCTGGATTATTTGACTAAGAATATGCGATCTGGTGTATTTGTTTAAGAATATGCAACCTGGAGTATTTGGCAAAAATATGCAATCTGGAGTATAGGGAAATAATATGTGATGTGGATGGAGTATTTGGCTAAGAATATTACCCTATGGACCATAATACTCTATGTCACTTTGTTTCAGTAAATTAATATTTAAAATAATTATAACTTGGAGGAAAGTTAGTATTAGAATATTAAAATTATTCTAGAAAAATATGAAAAGAATAAATACATGCTGGATAAAACCCCCAATAAAAATAAAAATATTACGTAATGCAATTTAATTGAGAAGAAAGAATAAACTTGTGAGAACAACTAAATAGTAAGAGAAAAGGATGAATAATGAAAACGATTAATTGGTTGGTTGGGTGAATAAGCATGGTTGGTCAGATAGTGAGTTGTGTAATAAAACAGGTGTATCATTTTAACTTGTGGTTTAAATGTTTAGTAAACAATCATTTGATATTTCTAATTAAGAGAGTCTGATATAAAAGAGCAAAAAAGTGTGAAGTGAGATTGTTTTTTATGATTCTTAGAATGATGATTGATAGAAGAGGCTTTCAAGCTTGGAAGGGAATGACCGTTTATTGAGATCAAACCAAGTGTTTTGCAGGTTTTTTGTTATTTATTTGTAAGCCAGTTTGGTTCCCATAACAGCTATAGCGCATATATAATTATATCCCAGGGTCGCAAAAAGCTTTAGAGGATAAAGTGGTGAAGCTACTTCAATAGAATTGCTAAATGCTAAAGATAAAGAAACTTAGATAAAAAATGTATCGTGTTTGAACAATTGCGGGTTAGTTTTGAGTTAAAATAATTTTCAATCTGTCGTTGATTTAGTAGAGACGAAATTACGATGAAAATTAAGATAATATATATATATATATATATATATATATATATATATATATATATACCGAATAATTTTACGAGTTTAAGCAAATGTCGAAAACAGAAATTTTACCTTTCAATCTATAGTTGTCATAAGTAATTTCAGTTTTTGTGAAATATATTCATTCATTAATAACTGAACAATTAAATAATTTCAATTGATAGTATATTCACCATTTTTCTCAATCGCTTCTTGCCATTTAGTAGATAGCTTGTTGATTTCTCTAAGATAGAATTCAGCCGCCTTGGAGATCAAGAAGTTAGTTGTCCACGAACATTTTTACTTGGTCTTCTTCAGAATTTGTTTACTATTCAGAGCATTTTGGAGTGAACAAAGAACATGGAAATCACTTGGGGTAAGGTCTAGTGAATATGGTGGATTGGGAAGAACAGATCAACCTAAGTCCAATATCTTTTTTAATGTGTGATTCTTGATGTATGTGTTCTTGCGTTATTCTAAAGAATCACATGTATCTTGTTGACGAGTACTGGGCGTTTTCTTCAAAGATTTTCTTGCACACGTCGCATCTGTTGCAGAATTAGTTCGAATTTTACCATTTCTCTTAGAACATCTTAATAAAAGTCTGATGATGGTCCTGCTCTTGGTATATCAGTCAATGATTGGTATCCAAAACGAAACTTTGAAAACCAATTTCGGACTTGGTAATCAGTAATGGCACCTTGGCCATAAACACTACACATTTTCTTTGCTGTTTTTAAGGCGTTTTTGTTACTCTTAAACTCCCACAACATCTCATGCTGAATATTTCAGTTCTTCCATTTTATGGCATTTTTATTTTATTTTAAATTATGATGCACACTTGATTACTGCTGATATAAAAATGAGCAGTGAACGCTCTTTCTAAACAGGTAATTTACAGTTAAGGTTAAGACACTGGAAGTTCGAAATATGCTGTTACGTTTCGCTTCTAATAAACGTAAATTACTTATGATTCAATTTGATAGCTAACTTTAATCGATTAGGGGAGGAGAGGGCTGTTGAGTGAAGAAATGAATTCCTAATATGCTCATCGTCGGTTTTCTACAAATAGAGTTCTTAAAAGTCAAACTCACTGAACGACTGGGTCTGAAGACCAGGAAACGCTCAGCAATGCATCGTCTGAAGATAACAGGTTTGTATTTTGAAAGGCAGTTGTGCAGCCGCAATCCTTTAAGGTGATGCAAATCGATATTGACAAAGCAACGTCCTAATAAGGAAAAAGAGGTTATTTTTTTATGTTGTGAAACACATTTTGCTAAAAATAAATATAGTATAACCAACAACCAATAGTAAAGATTTAACAAATAGTGGTTAAATTTAATCTATCATTTGCATGTATTTTGAAAACGATGAAGAAAATCTGTAATTATACTTCAAAAGTCATTGACAGGTTTCCGGTTTCATCACATACACACACACACACACACACACACACACACATATTCATTAATTTCAGAAGCATGTAATGCCTAGATAGATGGTTAATCTTGTAGGAAAATTGCAAGATGGGCTTCGGATACTCGCAAATGTGGCAAAGTATCGTGTCATTACAATTCGTTGTAAACTTGTTCATTTACTGTGCACCACTTCCTCCTCAATTCTTCACACTCTTTTAAGTGTAATTAACAGATCTTTCACCTGCTCTGTGAATAACGAACATCCCACGTCAGCTCATATATATATATATATATATATATATATATATATATATATATATATATATATATATATATCACAGGAAAAGGGCGTAAGAAAATTAAAGGATAAATAAATGCAATTTCATTAAACGAGAAAAATTACGACAGTAAAATAAATCAGGGAAGTAAAAATATAAAAGTTAAAAAGTATGAACAAACAAAATTATAGAAATAATAGATATTAAGATTTATTTAAATAAACTATTTGAAAATATGCAAAAGTAAAAGATCTATATGGTAAAAATGACGATCTATAATTCAAAAAAGTTTAAAAAACTCAAATAAACTAGAACAAATTTAAACGAGCAATATTAAAAATAATTAAGTTAAGACCATGTAGATAAATGAAAAAAATAACAGATAACTAAGGAATATAAAAGACAAGAGTATCAAACAAAAAACGTGTTTTAAAGTATCTATAATATAAAAACACTAATGCAGGAGCGGGTAACCTTTTCAGAGTGAGGGCCAGATGAGACTTTTTCGAGCAGGCCGCGGGCCGTAGTGAGAAACCAAATCCTCAAAGTGACCATATATATATATATATTATGTGATAGAACGGTCTGAGGCCGCTTAAATTCAACCGCTATCACATGTTGTTTAGAAATACGTTGCTACCCACGTGCATCTTCGCGTCAAAGCCAGGCGCCTTATCGCCACCTGAGTCAATATTTAACCAAGGAGGTTCATCCCCCCCCCCCGTTTCGCCCCATGCGTCGATCTCGCCAGATTGAGTTAGGCTTATGGGCAGATAAGGTATGTTCCAATGCGCGGCTGGGGCAGTCCCTCGAAGCCCCCCACCCAATTGCCCCTACGCCAAGGGGATGGCTCCGACTATTTATATGGAAACTTTACCGATTAGAGCAGATCAGATCTAGATTATCTTCGCGAGACATCACGCCGATCTGGTCTCACCTTGTGCACCAGGGGCCCTCTACCTTGAGATCCACTAATTTTGTCCAGAGGAAGACAATATCCCTTGAGTGCAAAGGTTCGAGCCTTCAAGACGCCAAGTCCACAAGGCCCCTCCTGTTGTTCAGAAAGAGAACAACGTTATAACAGCCATTGTTCTTTGAGCCCTTTGACAAGAGACGGTTCTCATCCTCCCCCCCTGTTGTTCAGAAAGAGAACAACGTTAGAACAGCCATTGTTCTTTGAGCCCGTTGACAAGAAACGGTTCTCACCCCCCCCCCCTGTTGTTCAGAAAAATAACAACGTTAGAACAGCTATTGTTCTTTGAGTCCGTAGACAAGAGACGGTTCTCACACCCCCTGTTGTTCAGAAGAGAACAACGTTAGAACAGCCATTGTTCTTCAAGCCCGTTCGTCAAGAAACGGTTCTCATTTCCAAGACGTCACGTCAGGATAATTTAATCCCCCCATCCTTCGGCTGGAACTCGCCAGCGGACCGAAGAGTCCTTCGTGTTGCCTTCCTTTGCCCAACAACTTGTAATTACGTAAGCTGAGCATTACCTTTAATTATCTAACCTTTCGTCAACCCTACCCTGTGCTTTAAATGGTTTAGCAAACCATTCCACCCCCTCTAATTTTTATTTGTTTACCTTTTTGAATCTCCCCGAATCTTAATCCTCGGATTAGTCAGATATTCCCACGACCCTTTCCATTCTCCGTTTATGTAAACATTTACCGTTTTGTGTGTTGTTGATAGTTTAATTAATAAAACTCTATTTTATTAATGATAGCCATATTATTATCCTTGAGCTCAGTTCCACTTCTTAAGCATATTGAAGATAAATAACATCGGTCAACCAGATAACCACGCACTCGAAATATAAAAATAGTTTCCTCAACGAATAGTTATATATGGTATATCGTCGAGAGTCTATTCTACGACATATTAGAATACATTCTACAAGAATTTCATTGAAAAACATACAAATCAGTGAGAGGGCTGGTGCTGCTTGCCATGAAGTGTTTCAATGTCCGGCTCAATGGATGAGATAGACAACAGAAGAATGTCATTGAGGTGGCGGTCCGAGAGTTGGGAGCGAAGGTGAGACTTCGTGTACTTCATTTTGGAGATCTGCTCTTCAAAACACAGATGCTACCAAACATGACCAAAATTCGTTGAACATATGCAATGTATTTTGAAAAATTGCTAGAAAGGAGGACAAGGTCGCGGAAGAAGGACAACGGAAAAGAGGTGCCGAACTTCGCTAAACAGTATCTGCGACACAAAATGGTATGATCGCACCCATATCTCAATGAGGATTCATCGCAGCAGGAAAAGTCATAAGAATATTTTGTTTAAAATTGCTTCATGTACAACTTTGTTCTCTATGAATTTTTCGTATCTGTGAGGGAAATGCATTTTTGTCTCATTTTTTACTCATTTTACTGCGAGACTTAAGACTCATTCCCCTCTACCTCTACGAGTCTACTAAAACAGATGCTGTTTGGCAGAATTTTTTTTTTTGCTAGGGTTTCGAGGGCCGGATTGCAATATTAATGCCAATCAAGGTGGCGGTCCAGACGTTAGGCCTTAGCGGGCCAGAGGTTGACTGCCTCTGCACTAATAAAATTAAAAAAACAAAAACAAAAGAAAATTATTAAAGTATAATGTTACTTACTGATGAAGTTCAGGTGAAATCACGAAATGAGGAAATTATAGTTGGAGTGGCTTGAATAAAGATAGGTTTTTGATTGGTTGGTTGGTGAATAAAAGAAAGTTGGTTGGTTGTTGACTGAGGTAATTATAATTTAGAAATGAGAATAGGGACAGGGGTATTATCAATGTTAAGTATAGGGGATTTTGTATTTATCAGTAGAGATTCTAAAATTCTTAGACTATATTCATTATTATTGCAGCCAATTATTTTAAAATTCTCGATAGAACATTCTGTCTGAAATTCTATAATATGATTTCTAATGATAGAAGGCTCCTTCCTAAACAAATTTCTTTCTGTGTGATGGCTTATTCCTATATGAGAACAAGACCTGTCTTTTAATGAGATAACCGTACTCCCAATATAGGTTTTTCGCAGACAACAAGGAGAAGTAAAAGCATAAACAATACAGCTGCTCATCAGGAAAAGAAACTGCCTATAGAAGGTGAGTTGACAAAAGTGATTTAGGGTTAGTATGGAAAAAATATTTTTTGAGCAATTTGTTGCATTTTCTAGTTCTTAATTTATTGGAGGCTCCCATTTCAGGCATGATGAAAAAATATTTATTTTTAGGAACATCATATGAGAGAAAAAATGGAGAGTAAATTTGGGTTAGAAAATTATTTATTAATTTGTCAACCAAAGGTAGGGTAACAATATTATTTAAAAAATAACACTTTAGAGTCTGGAATTCATTATGGTAAAATTGATTCCAAAGCTACTAAAAGTAGGCTTTCTGTATACTGAGGTAGTTTGTTGTTTTTTCTATAATGACGTCTAGGAAAGGAAATTGGTTGTTACTATCTAATTCAATGGTATATTTAATGTTGGGATGGAACATTAAATTGGTTGGGATGATCTAAATTATTAAAAATAGCAAAGAGATCATCCATATATCTACGGTAAACTATGGGTTTAAAGTCTAAAAGGCATCGTTTCATAAAGTTGTTTTCAAGATGAATCATGAAAATGTTAGCTGCTATTGGAGCTATTGGTGATCTCATTCCTACTCCGTCTATCTGTTGGTTAGCTTTGTTATTAAATAAAAAATAATTCTGATTCAAAATTATTTCTAAAATAGTCTTAACATTTTGCCGAGAAAAATTGTGAAAGGTGTCACTTTTGTTAAAAATTAGGTTGAGAATAATATCAATTGATTCATTGACAGGAGCATTGGTAAAAAGGGAAGATACATCGTAACTGACTTGGATTTTTGAGGGGGGCAAAGTTGTGCGACAATAATTCATTAATAACGGAATAGCTGTTTTTTATTGAGCAATGGTTAACACAAAGAATAAATTAGCAACATATTTAGAAAGTTTAAAAGTGGCAAGAACATAAGAAGCAAAAATTGGTCGGAGAGGAACATCAGCTTTGTGTAGCTTGGGGAGGCTGTATAATAAGCCTAGCCCAGAACCACTAGAATGAAATGAATCATAAGTTTGATGGTCTATAATTTTAGAGGATTTTATATTTAATAAAACCCTGTTAACTTTATCTTTTAGTTTTAGAGCTAGTTTTGTATGTGTTTCAGAGAGCAGTTTAAATTTTGCAGTGTCTGTACGTATTGATCCATCTTGTGTACATAGTCAGTTCTATTTAGCAGAACAACTCCATTGCCTTTATTCGGTTTGGTAATGATAATATCTGGATTATTAGAGAGGGATCTCAACGTTTTAATGTCACTCTTTCTGAACATAAGAGAATTGTTTTTTTAATTTCCTTAGTTTGTGATAAAATTTGTGTGCAACTTCCGAAAAGTCAAAATTAAATCTACTGCAGCCGTAGTTTATGGGTAATTTGCAACTGTTGTGTAAAAAAATTTCAAAGAAAAAATAGTAGTAGAGGTATTTGATTTTTAAGTTGCGCAGCTTACATTGGATCATTATTCAGTTTTTCATAAGTGTTCCTAGCATTGAGCAAATCATTCAATTTAGTAGAATACTGATCACTGGTCATAATGATTATCTTGCAATAGTTCCCTCAAAAATATTCTCAAAGGACACTCTGATCTAATTAAACAATTCAAAGTGTACAATCCCTCTTTACCGTACATGTATGGTTTACCGAAAACACATAAAGACGGTAATCCGCTTCGACCGATAATTTCCAGTGTAGGATCCCACGCGAACAAACTTTCTTAGTGGTTAGCGAACATCCTATCCAAATTAATTGGTAGCATCTCTGAGGCTCACATTATCCATTCTGGCGATTTTGTTAATAAAATTAAAGAGGTTGATCTATTCAATGAGCAGTTGCTAAGTTTTGATGTTAATCGCCTTTTCACTAAAGTTCCTGTTGATGAAGCCCTTGATGTGTTATTTTTTATAATTTTCTAGTTAGCGCGACGTTTCGACCAAATCTTTTTCGCTATACAAAGAATTAAAAAGAAAATTTAAGTTAAATTTAAAGGATTTAGTTAAATTAAAATTTAAAGAACATGACTATAGATTATCAAAATATCCAGTAACAGATTAAGAGAAATTAAATATTCGAATAACAAACATAAAAATAAGTATGACAAACTTTTCTTGCTTCTGTCATATTCGAAATGAATAGGGAGTGTGAAAGAAGCTTAAGATTAAATTATATTCTATTATTAAAATGTTTAAATGAGATTAAGAGTATATGAAGATTAATCTGAATTTAGTTAGCGGGGGGGGGGGATGGGTCACCATTTTAATATAAAGAGACTCGGATATGCGGAGGGAGAAGATTTGGATTCGAGGCCAGAGTCGTCCAGAGATGAGACGGTTTGACACTTTATTGGGTGATGTCCTATTGGTGATGCCTCTTTTCTATTTATTACACTACTAGTATTAAGCTGGTACACACATGAGAATAAAGTCGGTCCTGTAGGTTGCTGCCAATGTATTTCAAGGTACACAACACTTTTATTTTGGTGTTTATCTTTAGTTTTGAAGAAGCCACCAATTGTGTTTTTATTGATGAAAACAAATTTAAATTTTACATGGCAAGAATTTTTCTATAACAGTATTATGAATTTTCTTTTAGAAAGGGGCGGTAAAGGGAGCCCATCTCCGGTGCCACGAAATAACGTACTTCTTTTGCAATTGCAAATAGGGAAATTTGTATTGGATTTTATTAAGTAGGACTTCTAATAGAGCGAAATGGCTTCATCTTCAAAATGTCGGTAAAATATGGGTTTACAGTTTTAGGGTCATTGTTGGAAGATAAGATCTTCTAAAAAATCCCATTAAAAACCTGATGAAATTGGGGAAATGGGAGAGCCCTTTGCTATTCCATCTATTTTTTGGGACATATTGTTGTTAAATGTAGAGTAAGACTCATTAAACATAAGTTCCTAAAGCTGTTTTTAAAGCACTCGAGAAAAGCAAAGAAAATTTTGCAATAGAAAATAATTTGTTTAGAATAATTTCAGTTGTTTGTTTCACAGGAACATCAAACCTCAAAAAGATATGTTTCTGACTAATTTTTTATTTAAATGAACTTTCTGAAAATCAGGTGAATTATTATTAATGGTAAATTGGTTTCCTTTAATGGGAGAGTAATTAAAATTATCTAATTTTGTTAGGCCAGATAAATGGCATAAAATTCTTTATACTCGTATGAATGAATCTCGCTAAAAAATGTCTATAGATTTTTAGCTTTGCTAAAAATCTAGTATTCTTAGTATTCTTAAGCTTTGCTCATTGTTATCTTGATTAATTATTGTAAAATTATCGATAGTTATATTTGCGTTGCATTTGATTGCATGTGCTCTGATAGGGAATGGTTCTTTACGAATAAGTGGTTTATCAGTACGGGCGCTGATGACCGTATTGATAAACCATAAGATACAATGAGCAAAGCTTAAGAATACTAGAATCCTTTATTTTAAATCCAGTGCCCCTAGTCTTAATTGTGACTCGTCCGCTGCTCCCCTACTTATGACATAACTCTATTACCAATACAATCTTACCGATGTCCACTTCAATCCCCCCTCTCCACTTATCTCTGGAATCAGACCAACAATGGTGAGTGTTTTAATGGTTCTCCCTTATATTCCTCTAGGAATTTTAATATTTTAACTCATTATAAATTATGTGTTTTCTTAGGTTTTGTATTATAGAAGAAAAAAAGTCTCTCTTTTTGTAGATATTTGTCAACACTTTTAATACCTTAATTTCTAGACAAATTTTTTAATATTATAATTCATTGTAAATTATGTATTCCTTTATATCATAGAACCTGAAGATGAGCGGACAGCTTGAAACGTTGTTTATACCCAATAAATGGAGATGAATTTCTCCGCATTCTATGTACTCTCATTCCTGGTGAAATTAAAGATTCGTCTGGCTAGCAGCAACCTCATCGATTATATATATATATATATATATATATATATATATATATATATATATATATATATATATATATATATATGGATATACGAAATTCACAAAGTAGTGCGTAAGTAGAGCATTAAATGCAAAAAATCACACAGGAAAATGAAAGTTGGATTCCAAGTACTTTCCAACTTGTTCTGTTCATTATCAAGGAATCCTTGATAATGAACTCAACAAGTTTGAAAGTACTTGGGATCCGCCTCTTATTTTCCTGTGGGATTTTTTGCATATATATATATATATATATATATATATATATATATATATAGTTTCCCATATGCTCAGCTTTGGCCACCTTAAAATCGTATGCGAACGGAAATGACATAAATATCTAATTTAAATATTCTAAAACATCAAGCCGATATAAGAAGGTGTACAAGTTCTTCAAGTCTCTTTACGCGCATGCAAAAGTACGACCATAGAATCGATTTCAACCAAGCAAAAATCATTTAGAAATCAAACAATATAATGAGAGGAGAATTGCGGAATCTATAAGCATTAACAAAGTCGATAATTTCAATTCATTCGAAGGGCAATACAAATTCAACAAATATATATCGAATAAAGTTTCCAATCGTATTTATAAATCCCCGGAAGCAATTGCTCTCGGAGATTATTATCTTCCCATGAGTCTGCCCCCAAATCTTTGTGTTTTTCCAGAATGTTCCTTGCATTTTCATTTTGTTAAACATTTTGTTCGCCTTATATATACGGGGTTCCTTGCTTGTTTTTTTTCATTACTTAGTTGAAAATGGCAATTTTAACTTTGCCGAAACTAGTCCTGTGGTTATAAATAAATCTCTATTCAAATAATGTGGTTTACTATTATCTTCTCACTGATATATATCACACTAATGTAATATCTTCTAATCTAATCTAATCTAATGTAATATATATATATATATATATATATATATATATATATATATATATATATATATATATATATATATATATATATATGAAGACACTGTTTTCCCCAATAGCGAGTAAATTAATGTACAATGAAGCCACTTTTTGAGCACAAAGTTTATTGAACCGGAACTTGTTTCGGTATGAAGTTTTCCATACCTTCATCAGCCAAAACGGCGTATGTAATCAGTAAAATAGTAACAGGTAATCCCCTATTTTGTAACTGCATAACCCACACGCAATGAGAGGTACAATTACGTCATGTCTTACGTTGAATATTTTATTAGGACGCAAAATTGCCAAGATGGCGGCGATGCTGGGGAAAGTCCCTAGTCAACCCCTGGATAACGCCTAGACTGAGTCCCCAAAGGAAATCTCGACACCAAAAGGCCCAAAATTGCCTCCTGAAATCCCTTTACTCTTTTATTTTTGATTCATTGGGAGTATTCTTTATGATCTTGGGCTTGGCGTCACTAAACTCCTCATTATGGATATCCGTGCGTAAGTTTTGGACTGTTAGGGTTGGTTTTTGAGATTGCAAGGCAGTACTTTCCGAGTACAAATTCTAGTATTCTCGCAACGGTCAATTCAAGGAGGAGGAAATAAGAGAAACGGGAATATATAGTAAGGGCACGAAGCATAAAATTTGGTCGAGGATGGCAAGGTCTGTTATAGTAGACCTCATTAACCTTGAATGCTAAAATCGAGAGGCCATGTTTCGAAACCACCCCAAACAGTCACAACAGAGAACAGAGGATTCCCTAAATGCAAACTCGAACTATGTTTTTACGGGATTGTTGTTATTTACGTAAAACTTAAAAACAAAAACTAACGAAGGCATTTCGTCTGTAAGATTTGTAAGTAAAAATTCGTTAAAAAATGGTGAATTTAAGGGGAATGAAAATATAGCTCGTATAGTCTAAGGATGAGAAGATATGCAGCGCGTTAGGGAACAAACTACGAGAGCATCGTCAACTTTTATCTTCCTTTATCCTGTTTTTTTTTTACAGAATTACGAAACAGCAAAGACCATACCAAATCCACACGAGGCTAGTTGAAAAAATAGGGGGGGAGGGGAGGGGTAGTAATCAGAGGCTAAAGATAGGTCAAAAAAAGGATGAGAGGATATGGATAAAGAATTAGTTACACGAATCTTATTTCTGTAACGTCATATTTTAAAGGTATACTTATTGATTCTATTTTTAAATATATTTACTGTGGTGTTTTGACGTCATTGCTAGACAAGTCATTCACCGTCTGGTAAATTTTATGAAAAACTATTCAACTCATTGCACGGTGCATTGTCATTTAAAGGAGATTGGAAAAAGGTTTTATAATTGGGTTAATGGATTCCTCACGAATCAAAATTTGTTCATTTATCCTTTCTCGACTAAAAAGTGAACCATTTTAAGCTGAATTGCTGCTACAAGAGAGGAAAAGTGGGTTTGATACAATAATATTAAACGTTCAAGACACTGGATTAGTTGTGGGGAAAACCCAATATCACAGCAGAAACAGGAGTGCCTCATCCACGAAAGATTCTTTTGTGCGTTTGGTTGGCAATATTCAATGGCATACATAATCCATTTTCAATTTCTTAACTTAAATTAGACTCTCACCAAAGAGGCTTAGTGTTTTCAGTTGGACCTTTTGCACGCAGCGCTAGAAGAAGAATGGTCAGCATTATTCAATTGAAGAAGACTGCTCTTTCATTAAGACAAAGCGAAATACCATATCACAAGAGTATACCATACAAAAGCTTAACAATTTCGATTTGGAACTAAGGAGCTTTTCTCCATATTCATTCGATTTACCTCCATCAGATTATTATCATTTTAGGGGTTTAACGTAGCACCTGAAGAGAATGAAGGTGTTAACAACAGAAGAGGTCGAAACAACTTTTAAGCACCTTTTCGAAATCAAAGTCAAAGATTTTTTACAAAGATGGTATTGAAAAGTTAGTAGACTAGTAGTTGAAGCTGGTTGAAATTATATTACTTATTAAATTAATAAATAAATACTCATTTAAATATAAATAAATTAAAAGAGTTGTTTGATTTATATCCATAAAATAATAATAAGCCTAAAAAAAATGGCGCATTATTTTGAGATGACCTAACAGTTTTGTGAAATCAGTAAATTTTGAAATTAATTTAAAAAAAAGAGGGTCCGCGAATATATCCCTTATGATCGATTCTATTTTTTTTCTCCACCCTCATTTGGAATGCGAGTTTGATCCCAAGACGGAACCCGCAGTTGGTGGTGTTGCACAAGCTCTGTGAAAAGGAGACCGCCACGTGTGTGCGAACTTGGAAATCCCTCCCTCCTGTACGCAGGCATTCCACTACGAAAGTAGAAATGGGGAAATGAAATCTTAAAAGGGAGAGCATGATGGCACCACTGAAGTAGATCGTGGATAAGAAGAAACACTGCTTTAAATCTCGTTATTTCAAAGCTCCAAGAACAAGTACGTACAAATGAGCTCTGCGTTCCAAACATACGAACAAACCCCCCGGCTCTGAAAGCATGTAAAATTTGGTTTTATTTCCCTTTTCAACCGTTGATTTTTATCGATTTCCTTCGAGTTGGCAAACAATGTTTCTTTAAGTTGGTCCTTAGGGAGGACTGAAAAGTACTCTCGTTACCAGAATATACAGGCTGGCTACAAAGTCCCGAGGCAATATAATAGACATATATCAGGTTGGAATGAACATAATGTCCGATTTGGAGCCTATATATTAAAAATGAAAAAGAAATTATGACTTTTGGAATATTTAATCATAAACATAACCTCCATTGCTATCTTCAACCTCATTCTATCTGTCAACAAGCTTATAAATGCCACGCTTGTAAAATTCTTTAGGTTTTGATGCAAAATATCAATCCAACTCGTTTTTAATCTCTTCTCTTGTTGTCAACCTAAGACCATCCAAATGGTTATTTAATCTCCTAAACAAGTGATAATCAGAAGGAGCAAGGTCAGGGGATAATATGAAGGATGAAGCTATATTTTACAACCGAGCTCTTCTAAGAGATCATTGATCATTTGAGTTTAGTGAGGACGGGCATTATTGTGATGGAAGATGACACCCCTTCTTTTGACTAATGAGGGTCGCCTTTGGATCGAAGGGGTTTTCAAACGACGAAGTTGATTGCACTAGAGCAGGGCTTCTCACCCTGGAGTACGTGTACCCTCAAGGGTACATTTGACCATCTTAGAGGGTACATGGAACCCTAAATGGTAAAAATAAAAAAAATAGTAAAAATTATTGTTACTTTAAGGAAAAATATTCTGGAAGTCCTGGATTGGGGTATTCTTGAAGAAGGCATCGCAAGAGAAAGTGTGTCTTGTCGATTTTGTTTTATTAATTATAAACTTTGTTGCATTTTTCGTACCATCACTTTGACATATAAATGTGTGAACAGTAAAACTGTGTTGATTTTGTACTGAATGTGTGATTCTAAAATTTCTTAAGAAGAAGTAAATACATAAATAGTAGTGAAGAACAGTTGCAACAAAATATTGTTTTATCTCTTGTGATTTGTACCCGAGATAATTATAGCCAAATTTCAGGCAAATGAATATTTGGAATAGAGAATGTTAGTATTATAATGAACCAATGTTTGCTTGTTATTACTTCTAGGTTTTCATAATATAAGTTTCAATTCATTTATTTCATGTTATTTTTTTTCTAGCCAAGAACATTACAATTTCTTAGTTTCCTAATATTAGTTACAAGTCGTTTGCTACATATTACTTTTCTAGCCAATGAGAATATTATCATTAACTACAGTTTGCTTGTTTTTACCATTGTTATTGCTTTGTTTTCTAATATTACTCATCTGTAAAGAGAGCATTATTTGAAAGACAATGGAAATTTTCGTACTTTCAAGATTTTACAATCCTCAGCTATTGGAGGTACACGGAGAAATGCTGAAACACTAAAGGGGTACATGAAAACAAAAAGGATGAGAAACCTTGCACTAGAGAATAGAATTAATTGTTGTCTAACAGTTTGTAATGGAGAATTCCTTCAATATCCCACCATACACTCACGATGATCCATTTTGGGATGAACTCTTCCTCTCGGTTGCTGAGAAATTCTGCTTTCTCGACTGATCCACGAACGGCGACGTTTAACGTTATAATAACGGATCCACTTCTCATCACCAGTAACAAACGGACTCCAAAATGGTACCTGAAGGTGTCTCGAGAGCAATTATTAACAGAAAGCAACCTGCTGTTGCAGATTCACCGAGAACAGTTCGTGCGGGACCCTTTTTCCAATCACTGGAACCTTTACAATCCTTTTAAGTTGGCGTAGGAGAGCCGTGTATGGTTAGGTTAAATTGTTATGCGAGCTTACTAGAAGTTGTATCAGGATTTGTTATGAAAACAGCTTCCAACTCTTGGGAATCATGTTCTTTTAAACAACCTTCTTTTAGTCTGTCTTTGAGACTGAAGCCCTCACTTGGGAAACGGGATAACCCCCTCCTGCAACTTCATTCATTTACTGCATCATCACTATAAGTGTTCTGAATGGATTTGCTGCTTTACTTGCATTTACACCTTTATCAAACTCATGGAGTAAAACATGTCAAGTGATCTTTAGATAAGACGAAAAAAAGGTATAAATTAAAGGGTATAAATTACTCATTATATCATTCCTAAACGATAAAAAGAGGCAATACTTTAATAATTACTATCTAAAACTTTATTCTAGAAAATTAGACATTACATTCGTTTCAACCTCATATAAGGTATATTGCCCAGGGACTTTGTGCCACCCTGTAATATACCTAAATTTATTGTTTTGTCTCTTCTCATCTCCCGAGAGTTGATCTCACCGATCCCCGTCGCCAACTTACCTTTTACAGTCTGTTGACCCTACAAAAGGGTGGCAGATGTATCATAGAAACTTCACTGCATATGACATCTGCAAGTTTGCACACAATCTAGGCCCAAAAGCAGAGGTTCGTATTTTATACACTTCTGTTCTGTTAAACCACCAAGTCATTTGGGGAAACTCACTTCGATGGTCCAAGTGGACTTTTGGAACTTGTTCCAAGGTACAATATCTGGTTTATGACCGAGTTTTCTATATAACTGGTTGTAAGAATGACATTATTATATTTGGTGTATCTTTCCTTGTTACTGCTAGTATTTAGGCAGTGATACCACTGTTTAGAGCTGCATCTTAAGTGAATTTATAATTCTCCCTTCGGAAGTACTTGTATGTCTAATTATAGCGTTTTGTGGAGTGGCTATCTGCAAATAAGGTTTCATATTGCGCGATAATGTGACTCACCTTTTCTGTTTGGGCGTGGTAGAGAATAAATCTATCGATTGCAGCCATTCCTGTCACCTTTTGAAAGTAGGTGGTTAGTGGTATCTGATCTTGCGCTCTCTTTATAAGCCTCTATCTCAATGTTGGAGACTTCAACAGGCAGAACAACAAATGGGGCTACAGCAAAACCGATAATGATGGCGATGTAGTGCAGCTTTGGGCACTGAACCCCAATTTCACTCTAATTCATAATACCCAGGATAAACTATCATTCCTCAGTGCATTATGGTGTAGGGGTTACAACATAGACTTAGTGTTTGTATCATCTAAGCACTTCAAAAACTTTTAAAAATATAGCACCAGAACAATACATAGATCTAAATATAGACCAATTATCATATGGAGCAAACCTGCCATAAGGCCACTGGAAGATAAACTAATCCATGGATTTAATTTGAGAAAAAGAAAATGGGACACTTTTTCCTTAGACCTTGATGCCAAAATCACCAGCATCTTCTCATATCCAAATAAATATCAGAAATTCTAAGATCTAATATGGAAGGCAGCAACGTAGAACATCCCCAGAAACTGTCAGAAAACTTACATTCCTTGTCACATTAATCAAAGTAAAGTTATGTACCAAGAGTATATACAAGCCTACAAAGACGACCCTTTTGCTGAGAAAACAACCGAACTTGGCTAAGCACTGCTCTTCTCAATGAGTAACCAGATAATCGACATTGATATGAACCACAACAGCAAAGGGGGGTGGGGAACAATAAGGAAACTTAAAGTAGAAAATAACACCTATAGGAAAATAGCGACAGTTACCCCCAACCAAGTGGCTCACTAACCGCTACTAAATCCTAAACTAAACAACAAAGAAATGAGAAATGCCGTGGACCGTGTCATGTTATCAGTGACGAGACGTTCCTCTCCTTTTCCACATACGAGATAAACGAGGCCAGGAGAACCATCAAACCTGGCAAAACATCTGGGCTGGAAGGGATAACAACAGAGAACGATTTTCACATTACAGTAGTGTGGTAGGGTGAGCAAGCGGATGGATAAGCAGGCAGACATGAGTACGAGGGTGGCAGCCAGAGACTTTAAAGCGGGCCTCAAGCAGATGAGCTTGAGTTTTAACTCAATATCTAATCGGGCATGCTGATAATAGGTATTATCGCGTTTTTTAAACATTGCAGCCACATAATTGGTCTGGCAAACCTTAATTTTTCCACGGGCAATGTTGATGTTTTAATTGCAACTCATAGCCGCGATTAATTGTCCTCCCCAAATTTCAAAGTCGGTCAATGTGGCTTTCAATAGCGGTATATATATATATATATATATATATATATATATATATAATACACACATACTTACATACATACATATATACAGACAGACTTTCTGAAATATATATTAGATGTGCGGCAACTCACCAAATCTCGCAAATATGGAGGAAAGCTAAAGTGGTAGCCCTACTGAAACCCAATAAGGAATAAGAATTAGCAACGAGTTATAGACAATTTTTTTGCTTTATATCCTGTTCAATCTATATGAACGTTTGATCTTGTTCCGCATATCTCCAACTGTGGAAGAACAACTCTCACTCGCTCAGGCCAGTTTCAAACGCGGTCAGCCCTGTTGTGGCCAAGTTTTTAACCTCACTCAATATATTGAAGACTGATTCGAGAATATACAAATCAAGGGCGCTGTTTTTGTATATCTAACTGCTGCTCATGACACTGAACTAGAGGGCTCTCTTACTTAAAGTACCTCAGTAGCTCAGACAATAAAGAACACCACCTTGGTCCGAATAAGTGAATCACTCTTCCACAACCGGCATTTTTTTTATAGAGATGGGTGGCAAGCGCAGTCGTTATAGAGTACAGAAGAATGGAGTGCTGCAAAGGAATTGGCTGGTACCCATGTTGTTTAACTCTTCCACTAACGACTAGCCAGATTTGAAAAAAACAGGAGATTCATAAAGACAGACGAAATCTAAATTGCAACGTAGCTAAATCCTTTCCTACCATTGAGAGCAGACTAAAAAGTGCTCTGAAGTCGCTCTCCACATAGTATGAAAAATGGTTTCTCAATGCTAATCCTGGAAAGAGTCAGGTACCAAACAAAGAGAACACTAAAGATCGAATGGAGTCATCACTGGTACACTAAAATCAACACCAATCCAGATCTCTCCGACTTGCGAGCATACGCTTTTCCACTAGTAGGTAAGACAGCCACACAAAATGCGAGAAGAACAAACAGATGAACGGAAATAGGTACTCATTCCATGGTTACACTGGAACAAGGCGAAGACTACGATCACGTAGGAGCTTTATGGCAGTTGGTGGATTAGAATAACATAAACAATTTGAATAATCTTGACCAATTGGGAGAGAATGACCTGCTTCAATCCAATGAGTCCCTCCCAGAAGAAGAGAGAGCCTTCCAAAAAGAGCATCCTCCAGCAGGAAGGGACTGGGTAGCCTTAAATCGAGCAAAGCAAGGGATAACCTTGATAAATGGGGAATCGTTATAAGTGCTGCACGCCCTTGTGGTGAACCCATCCAGACTATGAAACACATGCTCCGAGGATGCTCTTTGCGATCAAGATATTCCGATCAAGATCTATTTAAAGCATACCTTTCAGCCCTTCGGTAGACCTAAGGTATATGACAAGATATGATGATAAATTTCCCAACCTCAAAGCTCATAATGTCCCCTTATTTGAAGTTAGGTGACCCTTCCTTGAACCTCCCTTATCATTTCGATACGAGTTTGGCCTCTCTTGTGTTTACGGAAATGACGATCGCCATGGAAACAAGAATGTTCGTTCGTGACGTCACTGAGCCGCTTCTTTGACATTGAATGACTCGATATGAGTGGAATTTCTCACGCCCCAACCCGGGACCTAATTCTCGAGGGCGTGATGTGTGCGCCCCCTTATTCTCAATTTTGTGTGAGGGTGGGAAATACCGGGGCCAATCCCTGAGACTATAATGCTTTGTACAAATAAGTGAAAGATAAGAGTGGAATAGCGAGGAAAGACTTAGAAAAAAAATTACCTTTAAAAATTGACAATGAAGTGGGAGGGTTAAGGAGAGTTTTTCCAAACACCTCGAAACGAACGCGTTCGCCACAGTTTAGAGGTTCAAAGCTACGATGGAAACCCATCGATTTCATAAGTGAACTTGCGAAAGGGTAGTTCGAGCTCTGTCTTCGCCCCATCGTGGGGACGGGGCGAAAATCAAACCCATATGAACATCAACAGGGGTTTGGACACAAACAGGAAAATCCCGGAGGCTTCTAATGAGTGAGGAAATGAGCAACGTGCATGAAGAAGGAGCAACATGAATTATAGGGGTTGAAGAAGTCATATGTTGGGGGGGTGGATAACCTTCGGCTTGAGAACGAAGATACTCTTCGCATGACTGACTTCGGAAAACATCACTACGTAATCGACTCCACCTGATTTGATTTAAAAATTAATTTGATTCGTTATGAATTTTTTCCTGTTTATTTTATTTATGTTGATTTAAATTTAAGACAATCAATCTGACACGAAATGAGTGCCCTTGATTCGTTCTCCTTCACTACACAAGTGGACCTACCTTCGGTGTTGAACTGGGTCAAATACAAGAGAGTTGCGCACCCTCACGGCAAAGAGTTTTAATTAATCTCCCCATTTTTAAACTCAGCTAGTTTGCATTCTACATAATTCCCCCTCTCCTAACTACACCATTTTGTTGTTCTGTTGTTTAAATTATGACGGAAACGTCTTCGTTGGTTCGTGCGTTTCAATGAACAAATGCAATCAAACTCGATTTGATTTAGAAGGCTAAATTAGATTTGATTTAGAAGGCTGAACTCGCTTTGATTTAGAAGGCTAAACTCGCTTTGATTTAGAAGGCTAAATTCGATTTGATTTAGAAGGCTAAACTCGCTTTGATTTAGAAGGCTAAATTCGATTTGATTTAGAAGGCTAAACTCGCTTTGATTTAGAAGGCTAAACTCGATTTGATTTAGAAGGCTAAACTCAATTTGATTTAGAAGGCTAAACTAGATTTGATTTAAAAGGCTAAACTCGCTTTGATTTAAAAGGCTAAACTCGCTTTGATTTAAAAGGCTAAACTCGCTTTGATTTAGAAGGCTAAACTCGATTTGATTTAGAAGGCTAAACTTGATTTGATTTAGAAGGCTAAACTCGATTTGATTTAGAAAGCTAAACTCGATTTGATTTAGAAGGCTAAACTCGATTTGATTTAGAAGGCTAAACTTGATTTGATTTAGAAGGCTAAACTCGATTTGATTTAGAAAGCTAAACTCGATTTGATTTAGAAGGCTAAACTCGATTTGATTTAGAAGGCTAAACTTGATTTGATTTAGAAGGCTAAACTTGATTTGATTTAGAAGGCTAAACTCGATTTGATTTAGAAGGTTAGATTAAACAGAACAAGGAGAAGCAAACGTAATTCGAGTCAGTGGCGAAAGAACATTAAGAGAAGGAAAACTTACATCAAAGGAGTGAGGTTTAGAGGGTGGAGGGGGGTTTGGGTGAGGTGGGGGTGGGTGTGGGTGAGATGGTGCTGGCGTTTGCATGTCCGATCGAAGCATTTCGTAAGGAAACAATAAGAAGGAAGCGAGAGAGCCAGAAGGAGAAACTTGGATTGCAATTTCTTGTGGGCCAAGGTTGGATTTTGTCTCGCTTATATTGAATATCTGCCCTATACCCCTTTCGGAATCAGGGTGGGTGGAGGAGCACAAATTTTATGTCACTGTATTTATCATTCTTACCCTTTACATATTATTCGTATTATTTTATCATTATCTTTCTACTTTTACCCTTCAAGAGATTCTTGAATGAGTGGTTGATGTTACTTTTCAGTTTCCCCGCAGGAGTATATCCACTACATAGCCAAAAAATATAAGTCTTTGTTGAGACAGATCAAGTTTTACTTTTACTTTAGTTAAATTGTTTCGTATTTATAGGGGTGACACACATCATACATTTGTGCGCGGGTGTGTGTTTGTGTGTACTGAGAAGGGCATGTATTTGAGTCATATAAATATTCGGTTATCTATTTATCTGTTTATTTTGTCCATCTGTTGGCGTGTTTGTATTTACGTCCGTTTGTTTAAATCAATTAGATTTCGTCTGTTTGTTTGTTTATATCCTTTGCCTCAATCTCTTTTCAATCTTACTCTTTCCTTTCTACCCTGTTCTCTTTTTTTAGTCTTTCCATAACACATAAATATCATGGTCTATTTGCTTGCCTTGATTTCACGCACACGAACCTTTAAAATTTGGTTTGGAAACTTGATTTGGCAACAGAAATGGCAGACACTTTCTTACCTTCGACTCGTCGGGGTATAAAGGTTGACAAAATTGTTTTTTCTGTTTGTAAAATATCCGGAATAACGTTGCCATGTAAAGAAAAGAAGCGACCACGAAGTAGACAGACACTGTCCAAATAAACCCTGCAGACTGTCTGTCCGGAACTACAATAATCACAAGCAACCCCGGCATTAAGTACGACAAAAAAGTCCCCACCACTATCACCGGCCACAATTGAACCTGCATCTTAAAATGTGATCCTCTCGTATCTGAGCACTTGGCGAGAATTCCGCTTCTCCTTTCCACGCATGCAGTCGTTCCCCCGACCAAGGTGAGTACTGGCCCGGATGGGTAAAATACCGTCCGCCCGTCTATCGAGACGTGAGGAGCGGTCGAGGTGCAGATGGGGATAATCGGCACGGGGGAGAGGTACAAAGACGAATTTGGGAAACAATTTTGCGAGTAAATCGGTAGCGAGAATACTGAGGGGTGATAAGAGGTCGCGTAGAATCTTACTGACGAGGTTTGGGCTTAGATTTTGCGCACTTTCAGGAGTTCAAATCTATTTTGGGCTCAGCCTTGACCACTGAGACGAAAGCTGGCAACCGAATGAAGCTTTGGCTGTTTTTTAACTCGAAAGTTTGTAGCTGGAATTTCCCCGCATCAAATCTCACGACTAGTTTAATTTTCCTCCTTCTTCTCCCTCACTTATTCTACCCCCCCCCCCCTTGTAACAACAGGCTAAGGGTAAAATGAGGATATTATTCGCTTACAGGTGGTGCGTGGAGGTAGTTACGCGGGGTTGGAGACAGGATAATCAGCTTGCTTCGCTTTGGAATATTGTCATGATCTTTCAGTTTCAGTGGGTTCCGATGTTGCTAGGGTTTAATTCTATTTCCAACCATAGATAGGGGAACTCCGAATTCACGAATAAAAGGAAGGTGGAGAGAATAAATTTAGGAAATAAATTTTGATTTATTAACTAGTGCGGTTGAGGATATTTGCCATAAATAAAGAAACCACACAAGAGAGAATAGTTTCGAGACTAATGCTACGCTACCAAGAAACATTGGTGGACTTTTTTTACGTCGTAAGGGAAGCTGTCTTACCGGGGGAACATATGGGGAAGTGGTAGGATTTAGGAGAGCTGCGTGCACACTTGATAATTTTTTTTTCAAGTAGTCTGGGTACCCAGTTCGATTCCCGGCAAGTGCTGAGACGATAAAATTTCGGCGGTGCGTCTAGTCTGATGCAAACATCTCTTCATCACACATAGAAAACCATAAGATAGGTGTCTCTTCATCCCTCTTCTCTTCGAGCACACAACACATCACTACCCCGGGTTGGAACATGTCAAAGGAGTTTTCGAATCCACACTCCCCAGACGCGGAACGAGTGATCCTACCTTGGGCCAGGAAGGGTTCCCCGCTCTCTCGTTAGTGGTAAATCACACTTCTACCCTCCCATCTGCAACTTTCATCCCAGAGGACAGTCTCCCGGTGCCTTCAGGCTTGCCACCAATTATCATTCTAATCATTATGCGACTTTCATTAACATGGACGGGAATAGCAATTAAATAAATAAATACAATGAGAAAATAAAAAAAAACTGGTGAAACCGAAGAAGGAAAGTGAAAATATAAAAAAGATCCCCCCCCGCCCCTCATAAGCAGAAATAAAGATTTTAAAGTAGATGTAAAAAAATCGTTACAAGGGTCAGAGTTGCTCAAGGTGAAAACCAACGTGTCCTAGAAAAAGAATAACAACAACGACAACAAGAAGAGCGAAAGTAAAGAAGAGACATGAAAAGAGCGAAAGAGAAGAAGAAGAAACATAAAAGAAAAGCGAAAGAAGAAGATATAAAACTATGAGCGAAAAAGGAGACCAGAGAAACATGTATTTCAGCTACACAAATCAAACCCGAATGGAAAGGGGGGAGGGGGTCAGCAAAGATTAATAAAGGATTGTAAGTTTGTACACAGAACAGGGATAAGAACTGACATGTTGCACATAAAAGAACTAAGTTAGTAAACAGAACATGTTTAAATATATACATGTTGCACACAAAATAACCAAGTTTGTACAGAGATCAGGTCAAGTACGTAAACGTTGCATAGAGAATTAAGTTATATATATATATATATATATATATATATATATATATATATATATATATATATATGATAAATAACACCCACGAGGAAAATGGAAAAACGATTCCGAGCGCTTTCGTCTTTATTCTAAAAGACCTCTTCATGGAATAACGTAGGTCAGACAGACAATGTCTTAAATAGTAAGGAGTGGGGGGTTAATACGGCTACCTGCATCTAAACCCAAACTAGGGGGTACAAATTCTTTAAACGCTTTAATTTGTGATTTAATATAATTAGATATGATAGGATCTGGGCTAAACAATCCTAGGGCTAATATTAAAATTTGGAAAAGTATTAATAGAGATACATTCCAAAATATTTCTCCAAATGTAGTTTGTACATTTAATAATATGTAAAAATAATGCAGATTGTTGACAAAGATTACGAACATTAGTTTGGTGCTGTTTAACTCTAACATTCAATTCTTTACCTGTCTGTCCATAATAGCATTTTTCACAATTATTGCAACCAATAGAATATACAATGCCTGGTTTAGGGGGGGGAATATTTTACGAGAAGGCGATGGATAGTGTTTTCATATTTAAAAATAACATTTATGTTCAAAGGTTTTAGTAAACTAGG
This sequence comes from Ceratothoa steindachneri, assembly GCA_963969495.1. NCBI lineage: Eukaryota > Metazoa > Arthropoda > Malacostraca > Isopoda > Cymothoidae > Ceratothoa > Ceratothoa steindachneri. The sequence continues at coordinate 97,137,042 of OZ018317.1, read as the reverse complement.
TAATTTAATGAAAATTTGGTTAAAAGGTAAAACTAATACATTTTTTAGCATGAAATTTAGAGATGTTACGATTAGATTGATAAAATAAACCTTTAGCAGAATTAGAACAATTCTTAAGTACGTAGAAAGGGTAACACAAATTTAAACCTATATTATATACCCTATCAACCTCTTTTTCCAAATATTCGGGTGAGAAAATTTTAAGGGCACTGAGAAACATGGAAGAGAAAACACTTTTTTATATTAATATGGTGATCGGAATAGAAATGGATGTATGAGTTAATGGCTGTCTGTAGGTTTTCTATAAATTTCATAATTGAAACCTTGGTCTGTTCGGTGGATCAAAATTTAATTAAGGGGACTAACGTGTTTATTTTTTCAAGAAAAGTATTGATATTAAGATCATTAGGCCACATGCAAAAAATGCCATCAACATAATGCATCCATAAAATAGGGGTTATGTTGGTCTGGGGAAGTATTTTGGATTCAAAAAACTCCATATATAGATTGGCTAGTACCAGGGACAAACAATTGCCCATAGTCATTCCAAAGGAGCATCCATAGAGCGGCATCCCTGGACGGCCTTTTTCCTCCTACCATAAAGTGGTAACTCGTGATTGTCCCTACATCACGCTATAAAGGTAACGGTAACGTGACCTTCCTGCCTCAACCTTAACTGGCAACCCTTAGTCTTTACCAACAAACTGGTAACCGGTGGTAGTTTCTCTTATACCTAAGACCTGGGTACCCCATAACTGGCGACCTTCCGTCCCCCCTATAAAAATATGGCAGTAAAAGTTCAGATCCCAATCATATCTGGCCAACCAAATGCCACCTTTTTGGGAAACTTTCCCTTTTCAGACGGAGTCCAGTCATCAGCGAAGAGAAGGGCGGTGATTAAACATAAAGTCTCTGATAAAGTGGGTTGGGAGTCCCAGCTTTCTTTACTCTCATTATGTTATTAGTTAAAGATTACCAAGTAAACACGATATTTCTCTGTCAGAGCAAGTCCCCATACTGCCTCAGGTGGAATACCATCTGATCACATTCGCCACAGATTGTTAACACAGAGACCAGAGAGAACACCAACATATAAAATGGAAAACAAACACGGGGAAGCCCTTCGCGAATACGGCGAGATCACACTATCATAAAACGCACTGTCCGATTTGAGTTGCCACTTTCTCTCTACAGCGGTCTTTTTAGGTTCTTCTCCTTCTTCGGCGACAGGAAAAAAATAAGAGCTATTTTCTCCTCTCGACTGGAAGGTCGAGTTTTATGAGTCTCGTCGCCTAAAGTTATGCTTGTGTTCGTATTTTAGATGTAGATTAATTTAGGCGAGTATGGTTAAATAGGTAAATAAACTCAACCTAACCTTTGCAAACCAGGCTTTAAGTAATTAACATGTAAAATATGAACGCCTAAAATAAACAATATGCGACGAGACTCTTAAATGTCAATCGATCAGAAGCTGCCTCACATCAACGGGAATCTTCCACTCGTTAATCTTCATCTGTCTGTCGTCGGCTGTCCTCATTTCATCTTTCTCGGTTGGACACTAGTTAGTTGTCATCCTCTTTCTCAGACAACCCCCTTTAAGACCAAGGTCCACTTGTTAATCACTTGAAGTCTATCTCCTGCCCTTATTGACGCTTCTTAGTAAATTCTGTATTTTTCCCGATAATCTCACCTGCAAATCTCCTAGCGTTAATTTACACCGTCTGACCCTCCTTTCGTCGAAATGCGTGTGTTTTTATTCTCCATTTTACGCATACCTTGTACTATACTCCAGTGAGTAGCAATTACTACATCAGTTGCATTCATTTTCACCCATTTGTGGTCAATTTCTATTAACTCTCATCCATTGTCGTTATTTGTTTATGTTTGTGTATTTACCACATCTCTCTATTTCGCACCTCTGGTAAAGAAACTGCTTGTTGACTCATTTATTCCTGAGGAAGCCACTGACTGAGAGACAATCTCATTGTATCAACTATTTTAAGGCTATTAGAATCTTAGGCTATTCCAATCTGATCTAGAACTAGATTATTTTTAATTTTTACGAAGGAAAAGTAAAGAGGCTTAATCCGATCATGTCACGGTAGTTCAATAAATGCAGAGAGACCGAAGGGGAATGCCGGTAGAGGAAAAAATAGAAGAAAATAAAAGAAGAAAATTGCAAGAGATAAATAGTAAAAAATATGATAGAGGAAAGAGGATGTTTTAGAAACCTTAGTCGACCCTGATTCTCAAATTGGGAGTGTCGTTTAAAATCCCACATAATCTGTTCACAGAGAAGGGGATCTACTAGCAACTACCTTAAACTACCGTAGTTAGTTAACTACATTTTAGGAAAAATATGAAAATTCCTCATATGTAGGTGAGTCTATTATCATAAAAAGCGAGAAAAAATTAAAAGGGAATGTCCTCTTCTTCTCAGCCGGTAAATATTGAAAGAAAAAATAAATTAACATCTTTAGGTATGCAAAAGTTCCGCATGAAAAGTGGTTTTCTAAAATTGTTTTTGCATTAGAAATCTGTACGTAAATTTCCATTTGCAATAGTTAATTTTTTGAAAGCTTTGTTGTGTCTCGGAGAATTTCAACGAATTCCTTTATTTATGTTATTTTTAATGCCCCATTTTACCCCTGGGATTTTCAGAATTCATGGCTGCCGAGGTTTCTAGAAGGGGACCTTATCCTTGTTTTCATTTTCACTCATTTTTCTAGAAATTTTTCTCCTCATTGTGTCTTAATTTCTCGCCTAACAAAGAGCATCGTCATTGTTTTTTATTACCCTTGTCCGGGTTTTTTTTTGGGGGAGGAGGCAGTTATTCATGGTCATTTTGATGTATCAGACCAATTCCTGCAGGAAAGCGCTTTTCCTGTTATTGAGAAATGCTCTATCTTAAAGTTTGTATCAAAGGTTTTTTGCGAGCGTAGTAAGCATTGGTGGTAATGGGCGGGGATATTGCGGACTCCGATTAGTCATGCCAGTAGTGACAATGATGCGCGTATACCTAATTGTGCAGAAAAGCGGTTGTTGTAAATGATGTTGAAAACAGACCAAGTATGTAAAAGTCATTTCACGGGCATTCATCACCCACCCAGTACTTACCTCATAGAGTGGTCTTACACTCTCTCTCTAAAGAGCTCTTGCTAGCCGAGTGGATACAGCGTTGGTTCGCTACCGTCATGGTACTGGGTTCGATCCCGATAAAAAGGACACACAAACGTCAGCGCGCGTAGAGATCTGGCTACCAATTAGTGGGCGCACTGTGCTCAGCCCTGTACTGGGGTAGGTCGATCTAACCCTTTTCATCACTCATATAGTCAATTACAACACTGCTTTCTTTCCTCTCTCGTCTCTGTAGGACAACACACACTCTCTCTGTTCCAATGAATTCTGCCACTGGGTATCTATATCCACATACCTCTGAAGTGGAACAAGTCTTTCTTTCCCAGGACGACGAAGGTTCCACCTGAACGCTGTTTGGTGTCAAAAACATAATACTCCCTGACACCTCTTTCCCAAAAGGACCGGCTTCTGGTGCGCTCGGGCACACCATCGATTATCAGCTGACCTTTCTGTCTATTTATCCGGTTGGATCCGCCTGGATAAAGGCAGGTTGGCGAACCACCGCTATTACTGCTACACTCTCTCTAGGGACCAGGAGGACCCATGAATGCCAAGCAACTCCATCCTTTTGTTGAACCCCATTGATTAGGTATATCGAAATAGATGTAATTTATCTAACTAATAACTTAGGGGCATTTTACTTTTAGACCTAAAGTGAGTCCTCACCTCCTAAAGATTTAAGGTATGTAGATTAGCTTTGCCATTGCATTTTCACTTCTTTTTAATTAATCAAATTTAATTTTGAGAAAATCTCTATCCGATGGAAAGTAAATTTGACTCAAGATAACTTGACAGGTGTTCTTAAGTGTTACCTATGACTCAGAATAAAGCTGTATAGGGTCAATAATGGACATACGAGGTTTGTGTGAAAGTAGTGAAGTAAAAACTCAGAGAAATACACAATAAAGTATGTGCAATGGATTAGGCGAAACTATAGTAGCGATACCATCGTTAGTTAAACCACGGTGTGAATGTTAATAATAAATACACTCAAAATATTCTGTTACCCTTTTCACAACACACGAACTGGAGTACAATTTCCCCTCCCGCATCCTCCTATCAATAACTACACTCCCCTTAAATAGAACACTTACGTAGTGTTTGGTGCTACAAGGAAAAATACATTTGGTCAATCCAAGGAATCCATCGTCCGTGAAAGCAGTATATCTGCCCATCAATCGCCATTTACTACGGGGTTGGCCCCCAATCTTGCATTACTCCCCTCAACACACTACTGAAAACACAATACAAAACACTACACTCCTCGCTAAAGGATGCAGCCGCAATACTCCATTAAACCATTTGGCTCAGAAATAAAGGTCGAGCCAATAAACCATTATCTTTAACTCTGCCGATCATAATTTGCTTATAGTACCGGTAAATGAAACCACTCATATCATCAGATGCTAGAACCCTACTACCACCTCTATCATCCCACATGAAACACGTTAAACTCCATGGATACAAAGATAATTCAAGGAATTCCACTTCTCCATAAACATGCCTCCATTACCTACAAAAAATTTTAACACACCGCCTCCAATCTATGTACCCAAATCACCTTAATGCCACTTCACCGAATATCAATCCCGAAAAAACTCTCCATTCCTGTTAAACACAGGGTTCTCTGGCAAGGCTCCGGTCGTGCACACCCCCACAAAAAACTAAACACATGCAAATACTGCCCTGCTCTGACTGGCACAGCTATATATCTCTGCTTCCACTCACTACAACCAAACACAATTCAGCACATATTCGTAACTTGCCCGCCGTAAGCACACCTGAGCCTAACCCTCAGATACACTCAGTGCTGGATCTCTGAGGAAACCCCACTCGGTCAGTGGAATTTGTTGAAGCTGCTGCAGTAAGGGTTGGACCTAAGCCGGGGAAAACATAAATACAAATCATAATAATAATTAAGGATTAAAAATATCTACTTTCTCTCATAAGTTATTGCAATAGATAATAATGCGAGATTTAGAAATCTCATCAAGTTAATACATTTTACAAAATAACCAAAGTAATTTCATAAAACTCTTAACACTAGGCTGAGACATCAAGTGGAGGCGATTTTGTGACACGCCTCTATCGAGGGTGACCGTCCTCTTCTAAGAGTCCACCTCGAATACAATTAGAAAACAGGTGCGGAAAGTCTTGTTGACACACCGGCACCAGAATAGGACAATAAAACCTCCACACTAGTAGGGACGTTAGTATTAATTGTAGAAAGCCAGAAGAAGAAAAAGAATATGAAAAACTGTCGTTAGAATTTCAGTCTCTCCAATCCCACTCGACCACAAACATTTTCTCATTCCTAGAAATTAATAACCAAACGAATAAAAAATAACCACAATTATGGATATATAAGATCCTTGTAGGGGTTGTAATATCTGAGACATCAACAGCTTGTTTATTGTTTTAAGAGAAAAGAGAAACATGTTGCAAACAAGAGTAGAATATTTGTATAAGTGGAAATATAATGAGGTGATTGTGTGAGAGAACAAAATGACTAATATCAGTAAAATTTAAAAAGGTTAATGATGACTTTGTCAAACTTAAATATTGGTACAATACGGGCCATCATAAAATGCAAGAAACTACTTTTGAAGTGAGTACTTAAAAATACGAGCGAGATAATGACAAACGCCAGTATATCACGTTAATTTGATATTGTTTTAAATTAACAAATCAAGCCAAGCCTCAGCTTGATTAACCATTAAACACAATAAGAACGTACTTATGGCACCAAGGCAATGGGACACCACAGAAGCAATCTTTATCTTTTTAATTTTAGACACAAGAAGCAATCAGATTAACAACATATCCATAATCTCGACATAGACAGGCTTCGTGGGACTTTATTCAGACTTTTCCTTTATATAAAGAGAAAGAAAACTAAGCATATGATTGAGTGAAATTAATTCCAAACCTGCACGTTAATAGAATTAAAATATCCATTCTATTTTATAGATGAAAGATTATTTAAAAGTAGGTCAACTACAGGCCTTAACACAAAATCTTGGATGCAAAGTAGAATTGTTTATCCCTTTCATATTCTCCCTTACTGAAATTATTAAACTCTTCGTAAATATATATATATATATATATATATATATATATATATGAGAAATTCATCTAGAACATGACTCATTACTGATCTTGAGAATGAACTGAACAAGTTCGAAAGTACTTGGAATCCGCCTTTCATTTAGCTCAGATTTTTTGCATATATATATATATATATATATATATATATATATATATATATATATATATATATATATATTTCCAATAACTCCACTTTTAAGTTTATAATTACAAGAGAAAAGCACAAGCACAAGATCCAATTGAAAGTTTGGAATTTAATTGTTCATGTTGTTGTGCCTATGACATGTGTAACTGTGTTGATTGTCACTAATATTGAAACAAAATATTCTTTTTATTTCTGTATTTTACAGACTCCAAGAAATAAGGGGAATTCTTTCAATTAAGTGGTGCACAAAAGTAAAAAATATCAAAAAAGAAACAAAAGAAGATTGGATTTACAGTCCAAGACTGCAAAGCTGACTCATTTCTTCACACAAGTTCCACAACATAATATCCCGATTCCGGTTCAAAGAAAATATACATCATCAGAAGTGAGCAGAATTACCACTGTGATAACTTCAAAAGCAAAATATGATGAGGCAACAATCCAAAAAGTTTCACAACAGGTTCCTCTAGCACATGTCTCATTACTGATCTCACTTTGATGTAAACATATTGATACATCTACTACAAACGTTTATTAAAATTACTTTGCAACACATTCTGCATTCAAAATAAATCTAAAGAAACGCTGCAAATGAAAGTTTAGTTCACCATGGTGATGGTGGTGAAATGATTCAGTATGCAAAAGATGAACTAAATAGATAAAATGCTCCACGATTGTGACCTGATTTCTCTCCTGATCTACATAGATTATATAATTATTAGATTGCTTGTTGACCCAGGGACTTTCAACAGAACAATGAGTCATTTGACAAGTCTTACCGGCATTTCAGTAATAGCTAACTAGCATGATACTGTTCACAAAAACCTTTCGTTGGAATAAAAGCCACTAGTGAGATCAGTAAGAGAGAGAGAGAGAGAGAGAGAGAGAGAGAGAGAGAGAGAGAGAGAGAGAGAGAGAGAGAGAGAGAGAGAGAGAGAGAGAGAGAGAGAGAGAGAGAGAGAGAGAGAGAGAGAGAGAGAGAGAGAGAGAGAGAGAGAGAGAGAGAGAGAGAGAGAGAGAGAGAGAGAGAGAGAGAGAGTAACAAGGAGTAACAAGGAAAGTTAGTACCCTAGGAGACCTTACGGTCCATTCAAAGAGGGTACCTTTAGGCTAGCAATCGAGCGGGCACATGGCTGCTCAATTGTTTTGCGTCCATAAACGGCCACTTTTCAAGACTTTGTCTAGTCTTGACTTGAACTGGTCAACAGATTCACTGTCGACAACTTCCACTGGAAGTGCGTTCCACATACCGCAGATACTGTAAGTGAAAAATTTCCCACACAGATTGCGGTTGTAACGCTTCAGTTCAAGTTTGAAGCCGTGATTGCGCGTTCTGTTCTCACTCAGTGTGAAAATATCCCGGTAGTCAACATTGTCGAACCCTCGAAGTATTTTGAAAACTTCGATGAGCTGACCACGCTGTCTACGGGTTTCCAGCGAGAACAAATCTAATTCCCTTAGTCTATCCTCATAACTTTTATGTCGGATAGAGGGAATCAGCTTGGTTTCCCTGGCTTGTACGCGTTCCAATCTCGCGATGTCCTTTCGCAATGAAGGACTCCAAAATTGTACGGCATACTCCAGGTGCGGTCGGACAAGTGAGTTGTACAGGCACAGTACAATCTCCTGGTCCCGATAACCAAACTGGCGCTTAATATAGCCTAGCATCCTTTGGGCCTTTTTCTCCGCCTCAATGCACTGTTTCGAGAACTTGAGGTCACTAGTGATTGTTACACCCAAGTCCTTTTTAGGGTCACTCAATTTAAGAGCAGTGTCCTTAAGGATATACTGAGATTGGGGGTTTCTGTGGCCGATATGCATCACTTTGCATTTCCCCACGTTAAAAGACATTTGCCACGTGTCCGACCACTCCCCAATCTTCCCAAGATCTTCCTGCAGGCGGGCAGTATTTCCATCCTTTGCAACGTTCATACCAAGCTTGGTATCGTCGGCAAATTTGGAAATCTTGGCAACCATGTCACCGTCCATGTCGTTGACGTAGATGATGAATAGTAGTGTCCTAGGACAGAACCTTGAGGCACCCCGCTAGTAACGGGCACCCACTCAGAAGACTGTCCATTTACCACCACCGGTTGCCGTCTGCCACTTAGCCAGTTCTCGATCCAGCCGGCTACCTTTCCGTCTATGCCAAGCGCTCGCACTTTCCGGAGAAGGCGGCGGTGTGGTACCTTATCAAAGGATTTCTGAAAGTCTAGGTAGACCACATCCACCGCCTTGTCCCGATCGTGCTCACTGAAAACGAAGTGGAAGAATTCTACAAGGTTCGTCAGGCATGACCGTTGCCTTCGGAAGCCGTGCTGGGAACTCCTCAGCAGCAGGTTTGACTCTAAATACGACGTCACTTTGTCCACCATGATGCTTTCCATGAGTTTACCGACTATCGAAGTCAGACTGATAGGTCGGTAGTTCGACGGTTGGTTACGGTCTCCTTTCTTGAAGATAGGAGTCACCTCCGCCTCACGCCAGTCTCTAGGAACGCATTTGGTCCGGATTGACATGTTAAAGATAGCGCACAGATGTCGTGATACTTCATCGCACACTTCCTTCAACACTTTAGGTAGAAACCCGTCCGGCCCAGGGGACTTATTCGTCTTTAGGTCAGCGATCTTTTTCTTTATTTCTCCTTCGGTGAAGTCCATTGCCTCCAGCTTTTTCCCCGAGTAGGAATCCGTCGGCTGGGGAATGGGACCACACTCTTCAGTAAACACTGAAGAGAAGTAGTCGTTGAGGAGGTTGGCATTTTCTGCATCTGAATGCTTTAATGTCCCCTCCTCGTTCCTCAAGGGGCCAATCGTTCGACGGATTGGTTTACGGCTGTTCACATATCCAAAAAACTCCTTGGGATTCTCTTTACAGAGTCTTGCCACTCGGAGTTCCTCAGACCGCTTAGCCGCCCTTATGCTGGACTTCACTCTCCTGGCTAGCCTCCGGTATTCGTCAAAGTCACCCGAGATCTTCGATTGCCGGTACACATTTCTCTTCTCCCTAAGCAGTTGCCCGATTTCTCGATTAAACCACTTTGGTTGAACAGAAGACCGACGGGGGCATTTCAGAGGGATAAAACGCGATTGAAGACTCATGAATGTGGTTTTGAAACTGTTCCAAGAGTCTTCAACAGCATCGCACTCCTCTAGCCTCGCGTCAGTCAGTCCCGCGCGTAGACCTGCAAAGTCTGCTCTTCTCAAATCCAGTTTCCTTGATTTACTAGTTGCAGGCTCTGCCTTGGGGACTTTGACTACAAATCTAATTAGTCGGTGGTCACTGCCACCGAGCTCTTCGCCAACAGAGAGGTCCTCAACGATGTCATCCTCAGAGGTGAAAACCAAGTCGAGGATATTGTCTCCTCTCGTTGGCTCTCTCACCCATTGAGTGAGGAACTCGTTGTTCGTAAACTCCAGGAGTAGTGCGTTCTCGCCTGAGGGTTCTCTGGTTTCCCAGTCAACTTGTGTGTTGAAATCACCCATGACGATACACACTCTGTCTTTCACAAGTTCTCCTAGTAGCTGGTACAGATCTCTGTCCTTTTCAACGAGTTGGGCAGGAGGTCTATAAAGCACCAGGGTCCTGTATTTGGCAGGACCTATCTCTAGGTCAACACCTAGTAGTTCATGGTCGGATACGATGTTGCAATCCGTCGAGTTGAGAGTATCCTTGACATACAACATCACACCGCCACCCTCTCTGTCTGGCCTATCTTTCAAGAAGAGCTGGTAACCGGGAATCGTGAATTCACCTTCAAAATCTCAGCTTTAGGTTTTTATCCACGACTCCGTTATGGCCACCATCTCCGGTTCTTCTGTTGCTACGAGGCCACGGAGCTAAAGAAACTTATTCCTGATTGACCTCGCATTGAACAGAAGAACTTTGAGGGAGTCCCCTAGTGTATGACTCCCTACGCTCTTCCGTTTCCCGGCTTCTCTGTTTTCGTGGTCACACCCTTTTTGACCACCTCCGAGAAGGTCGTTCCAGGAGTGACACGGGCATGCTGGCGCACGTCCGCTTTCGCTCTGTTTCGAACGCTCCTTTGGGTGCGTTCCACGACATCTTGAATTAGATTGGCGAGAAAGGCCTACCATTTAAAGGAGAGATGTACCCCGTCCCTTTGGTAGAGGTCGTCTCTACCGATAAAGGTACGATAGGGGTCCACGAAGAAGACTCCTTTTGCCGTGCAGAGATCCGCCAACCTTTTGTTCACTGCCACGTTTCTTTCGTGAGCGGTTCGGGATGGACCTCTTCTCGGAAGCATCCCAACCACCACACGTTTGCGGGTTTTAAGCCCTATGTCGTCCACGGCTCCCATCACTGTTTGGATGGTCTTACCACTGAGGCCCACTTTACCCCCTCTGAGGTAGATGTCGTTGCCGCTCACCATCAGAGCAACAACAGAATTCTCAGAAATCTGAGCTTTCTCTGCCTCTACTCTGATGGTGTGGTTACCCCGTCCTGACAGGCAGCTTACCTTCACGCTAGTGCGAAGGCGGGCCGCTAGCAGCGGCTGCAGATCCCGTGTTTGCGAGTCACCAATGAGGGTGACCTTCGGACACTTGGTCTCTGAAGACGGGGTCTTCCCTTGTGGAAGAGGCCTCCCCTTTTCCTCTTTACTCTCCACATTCTTATCTTTCTTTTTCTTCTTCTTTATCTGTTTTTCTTCTATTTTGGGTTCTACTCTTGTTTCAACTATCACCTTTTTCTTTTTTTTCTTCGTTTCTCCTTTCTTCTTTTTCTCCTTCTCTCTCGCCTCAGCTGGCTTAGCCTCAGATGATGCCGGAATGTCCGCTTCATTACCAAGGGGATTCCGAAACGTCAGTGGGAGGCGCCTCTTCTAGGCATCGAACCTGAGCTACGTTAAGGGCTTCGAGCTTCTCCAACTTTCCCTCAAGGACCTTAGCTCTCTCCTCTGAGGCTCTATAGAGGTCTTTTAATTTTTCCACCTCTCGCGTCAGTATGCAAGTAGTGCAGATACTTTCAGGGCTGCATTTTGAGTAGCAGCCCTCCGGAAAGTCAACGCACCACTTTTCTAACTGGCATATTGCACAGTTGTGTTTGGGATGAACGGGTCCTTTTTTGCCTGTCATTTTGAGCGCTTTCTCTCTCTCTGAAAACTCGTGTCCAATCAATGATAAAAAAGGGGGGTTGGTGAGTTCTCCCAGCGTGAGTCGACCCCGCCTATCGATCGGAGAGGTTTCGGATCTTTCAGAAGGCACGCTCCATGTGCTGCTGTTCGTCCGACCGAGTCGTCAAACCTCGGCGTGCCGTGGCTCCCAACCAAGCAGCACTGAAGGTCCCCGAAGGGGCCATCGATTTCTCACCAGGTGAACAACAACGAAGCACGCCCCGTACTAAACTCCTACTAGTTCCCTTCACAACGGCCAGGATCTCGGAGTAGCGTTCAATGGATATCCCGCCACACCAAGGAACTCGACCCAAGGCTTTTTATTGGCCTGGCAACCAACATGGGAACAAAGGGCCGTCACCTCGGACCAATGCTACCATAAGCACCCGTCAACGGTCACTGGGAACGGTCAATAATTACGCGCCAGGGAAGGGGTTAACGAGGCACTACCCTCATCCCATTAATCGTGCCCCAACGCCTAGGACACCTCTAGTCCTAGTCTCTCGCAACCAGTGAGCGTCGATTGGCGTTGTTTATAGAGGTTCCAAAGCCTCTCTTCTGACGCATGAGGTAGCTGCCAGGTCCTTATAGGTAGATAGAGGAAGAAAGGGAAAGAGTGACACGATAGGAGTAGGCTTTTTTTTTGTTTTTTTTTCTTTTTGTATGAGTGGGAGATAGCATAAAAGTAAAAAAAAGGAGAGGGATAGAGTAGAAAAAGGAAGGAATGACGCACTCAGTCTGGAACCTCGTTTCCGACCAAATCGACAAGGGAAGCCCTACCAGGGGTACCCAGAAGAGGTACCCCCGCCGACATAGCTCGAAAAGTCCAAGGTCCACACAAGCTCTCTTCCCGCGACAAGGGGGCGTCACCTCTCCCTCTATTTTCGTTATCAAAAAAAAGAAGAGAGAGAGAGAGAGAGAAAGAGAGAGAGAGAGAGAGAGAGAGAGAGAGAGAGAGAGAGAGAGAGAGAGAGAGAGAGATAGATAGATAGAGAGAGAGAGAGAGAGAGAGAGAGAGAGAGAGAGAGAGAGAGAGAGAGAGAGAGAGAGAGAGAGAGAGTTACAAGGAGTTACAAGGATAGTAAGTACCTCAAAAGAACATTCGTTCCATTTCAATGGAGGTACTTATTTTTTTGTATTTATTTGCTACATCCAAACTTTTTATTATGCTACTTGTGCTACAAATGCAAGAGTTAACTCTTTTTTGTCAATTTGCTGTTCTCTCATAACTTACTTATTCTATATAATATTTTACATGCTAATATATATATATATACATTCAACTTAGATTAGGGTTTCTCGTCCAATATTAGAACATAAACTCGTTCTTTGTCTTTGGTTAATGATTCTGAGCTATAAGGAATATTTACAACATATTCATGTCAAAAAGCATTTTATTATGATTGCATACAATAAATATATTTTATAATAAATACAATTAATATTTTGTAAATCTTAAAATTAGCATATAAATTTTATTTTAACTTATTAGTCACGTCACATATTATGTTAGATTTCTTAAAATTTTGTCTAATTTCTTTTTAAAATTTTCTACTGTATTACATTTCACTACATCCTCTGGTAATTGATTCCACTTGTTTACAATTTTATACGCAAATGAGTTCCCACATATATTTGTGCGAAAATTCTTGGGTTTTATTTTCATTCCGTTTGATCGCGTAGTAGATGTGCTAAACTGAAACCAAATATTAGAGTCGACATTTTCTATTCCTTTTAGTATTTTAAACATTTCTATTAATTGACCTCTCAATCTTCTTGTTTCAAGGCTGAATAAATTTAATCTTTCTAATCTTGTTTCATAATTATAATTCCTTAGTTCTGGAATCAATTTCGTGGCTCTGGCTTGTACTTTTTCTAACTTCTCAATATCTTTTCTTAAGTAAGGAGACCAGGCTTGGGAACAATATTCTAATTGTGGCCTTACTAGTGCATTGTACATATTCAGAATTGTAATCTTATTTTTGAAAGTGATTTGGCGTTTTATATATCCAAGAATCCTTTGCGCTTTCTTTTCGACTTCGATGCACTGCCGTGAAAACTTTAGATCGTTTGAAATGTAGACACCTAGGTCTTTTTCATTTTCAGTTTCTTTGATCTCATTGTCGAACACTTTGTATTCTCTCCTTGGATTATTATAACCAATATGCATTATTTTGCACTTTTCAAGATTTAAGGGCAATTCCCATTTTTCCGTCCATCTTACTATTTTATCAATATCATTTTGAAATTCTTGAAAGTCCTGTTCAGTAATTATCCCTTTTCCTAATTTACAATCATCAGCAAACTTAGAAATTTTCGATAGTAGGCCATCATCTATATCATTAACGTACATAATGAATAGTAACGGGCCAAGGACAGAGCCTTGCGGGACGCCACTACAAACGGAAACCCATTCTGACGCTTGTCCGTTTATAACTACTCGCTGTTTTCTATCCGTAAGCCAATTTTCTATCCATTTTGCAATTTCGCCTTTTATTCCAAAGGCTCTTACTTTACACATCAACTTCTTATGCGGAACTTTATCAAATGCCTTTCGGAAGTCTAGATACAAAATGTCAACCGATCTATTATTGTCGTACAAGGTATTTATATAGTGAAAAACTCTAGTAAATTTGTGAGGCAAGATCTCTTTCTCCTGAAGCCATACTGAGAATCATTTAGGAGTTTATTCTTTTCTAAATGCTCTACAATTGTATTGGAAATGTGAGTTTCAAGGAGTTTCCCAACTACGGAAGTTAAACTTATAGGGCGAAAATTGCTGGCAGTCTCTTTACATACATTCTTAAATATTGGCGTTACATTTGCCATCTTCCAGTCTTGAGGAACAATTCCACTCTCTAGGGATAAATTGAAAATTTGCGTAAGATGTTCTGCTACTTGATTTATGACTTCTTTTAAAACTCTTGGGTATATTTTATCCGGTCCCGGGGATTTAAATTTATTCATCTTCTCTATTAGTTTCTTTGTGTTGTCGACACTGCATCGAACTGATTCGAGTGGTATAATATTAGCCATTTCACGTGTTTCTGTATAGTCATACGAGTTACACTCTTTTGTGAAAACAGATACAAAATATTCGTTGAGAGTGTTTGCTATTTCAATATCATCGAACTGCAAATTATTGTACTTATCTCTTATTGGGCCAATATTGTTCTTTATGGGTTTTCTGCTGTTTACTAAGGCAAAGAACTCTTTAGGATTATTTTTGCAATTTTGAGCTGCTCTTATTTCTTCATTTCGTTTTGCTCTTGTAATCTCGGCTTTAACTTTTCTTCTCAATTCCAGATAATGATTCCTGTTTTCTATGTTATGGTTGTATTTTAGCCTTTTATATGTTTTATCTCTGTTTCTAATGAGTTTCATAATTTCTTGAGATAGCCATTTCGGTTTATTAACATTTTTATCTTTAATAACAGCCAGTGGTATGAATTGAAACTGTTTGTTGAGAAGATTGTTTTTAAATTCATGCCATGCTACGTTTATTTCTTCATTATTTATCCTAAAAGTGCTCAAACTCTTTCTTAGTTCAGCATAATTTGCCCTTTTGAAATTAAGTTTAGCAGGGGTGTCATTTTGTAGGACACGTGGTATATTAATTTCAAAATCTACTGCGTTATGATCACTATTTCCTATTCTGTCTTCAACATTTAAATTTGAAATCAATTCATCGTCTGATGTTAACACTAAATCCAATATGTTTTCATCTCTTGTTGGTTCTTTCACCCACTGAGTCAGGAAATTATCTTCAATAAAATTAATCAATCTTTGTCCTTCTGAGTCTGAAGTTTTGTTAGGCCAGTTTATTTTAGCACAATTAAAATCTCTAATGATCACTGATAACTTGTCTTTACAAATGTTCGTTAAGTATTCATAAAATTGGTCATCTGTCTCCCGGAGCTGATGTGGACTCCTATAAACTAAAATAACATATAGGTTCTTTTTTTGGTTTATTTTTTACCGTTACCATTTCAAAAACAGAGTCAGTGTTACATTCTACAGGGTGAAAATCTTCGCGTACATATAAAAGAACACCTCCACCTTCTCTCTGTAATCTATCTTTATGAAATAACTTGTATCCTTTTAACTGGAATCCTGAAATAATATCACGTGACTCTGTATGTATCCATGTCTCAGTTATTCCTATGATGTCGTACTTTTTGGTCAATACCAGCGCTCTGAACTCCGTAAATTTGTTTCTAATTGATCTTGCGTTAAAGAATAGAGTTTTTAATGTGTTTAACTGATTTCTTCTGAATTAAGTCTTCGATCGTTTCCCTGTGGTTCTTGACTTGGTGCTTTATTTTTCATTAAATTTCGTAGGTTAGTTTGTAGCAATTCTCCATATTTCATTTTACCTTTTGTGGAGAGATGGATGCCATCTTGAGAAAATAAGTCTTTGTTGTGGATGAAAAGTAGCCAGGGGTCAATAAATTTAACATTCTCCTTCTTGCAAAGATCATCTAGACGATGATTTATCCCAATTGCTCGACTTAGATTTTCGTATCTCTCGTAAATTCTTGGTGAGAGAGAGAGAGAGAGAGAGAAAGAGAAAGAGAGAGAGAGAGAGAAAGAGTAACAGCAAGGAAAGAAGGTACCCTAGGAGAACTTACGGTCCATTCAAAGAGGGTACCATTGGACTTGCAATCGAGCGGGCACAAGGCTGCTCAATTGTTTTACGTCCCTAAACGGCCACTTTTCAAGACCTTGTCTAGTCTTGACTTGAACTGGTCAACAGATTCACTGTTGACAACTTCCACTGGAAGTGCGTTCCACTTACCGCAGATACTGTAGGTGAAAAAGTTTCCACACAGATTGCGGTTGTAACGCTTCAGTTCAAGTTTGAAGCCGTGATTGCGCGTTCTGTTCTCACTCAGTGTGAAAATATCCCGGTAGTCAACATTGTCGAACCCTCGAAGTATTTTGAAAACTTCGATGAGCTGACCACGCAGTCTACGGGTTTCCAGCGAGAACAGATCTAATTCCCTTAGTCTATCCTCATAACTTTTATGTCGGATAGAGGGAATCAGCTTGGTTGCCCTGGCTTGTACGCGTTCCAATCTCGCGATGTCCTTTCGCAATGAAGGACTCCAAAATTGTACGGCATACTCCAGGTGCGGTCGGACAAGTGAGTTGTACAGGCACAGTACAATCTCCTGGTTCCGATAACCAAACTGGCGCTTAATATAGCCTAGCATCCTTTGGGCCTTTTTCTCCGCCTCAATGCACTGTTTCGAGAACTTGAGGTCCAAAGAGAGAGAGAGAGAGAGAGAGAGAGAGAGAGAGAGAGAGAGAGAGAGAGAGAGAGAGAGAGAGATAGATAGATATATAGAGAGAGAGAGAGAGAGAGAGAGAGAGAGAGAGAGAGAGAGAGAGAGAGAGAGAGAGAGAGAGAGTGTAACAACAAGGAGTAACAACAAGGAAAGAAGGTACCCTAGGAGACCTTACGGTCCATTCAAAGAGGGTACCATTGGACCCTCAATCGAGCGGGCACAAGGCTGCTCAATTGTTTTGCGTCCCTAAACGGCCACTTTTCAAGACCTTGTCTAGTCTTGACTTGAACTGGTCAACAGATTCACTGTTGACCACTTCCACTGGAAGTGCGTTCCACTTACCGCAGATACTGTAGGTGAAAAAATTTCCACACAGATTCCAGTTGTAACGCTTCAGTTCAAGTTTGAAGCCGTGATTGTGCGTTCTGTTCTCACTCAGTGTGAAAATATCCCGGTAGTCAACATTGTCGAACCCTCGAAGTATTTTGAAGACTTCGATGAGCTGACCACGCAGTCTACGGGTTTCCAGCGAGAACAGATCTAATTCCCTTAGTCTATCCTCATAACTTTTATGTCGGATAGAGGGAATCAGCTTGGTTGCCCTGGCTTGTACGCGTTCCAATCTCGCGATGTCTTTTCGCAATGAAGGACTCCAAAATTGTACGGCATACTCCAGGTGCGGTCGGACAAGTGAGTTGTACAGGCACAGTACAATCTCCTGGTTCCGATAACCAAACTGGCGCCTAATATAGCCTAGCATCCTTTGGGCCTTTTTCTCCGCCTCAATGCACTGTTTCGAGAACTTGAGGTCACTAGTGATTGTTACACCCAAGTCCTTTTTAGGGTCACTCAATTTAAGAGCAGTGTCCTTAAGGATATACTGAGATTGGGGGTTTCTGTGGCCGATATGCATCACTTTGCATTTCCCCACGTTAAAAGGCATTTGCCACGTGCCCGACCACTCCCCAATCTTCCCAAGATCTTCCTGCAGGCGGGCAGTATTTCCATCCTTTGCAACGTTCATACCAAGCTTGGTATCGTCGGCAAATTTGGAAATCTTGGCAACCATGTCACCGTCCATGTCGTTGACGTAGATGATGAATAGTATTGGTCCTAGGACAGAACCTTGAGGCACCCCGCTAGTAACGGGCACCCACTCAGAAGACTGTCCATTTACCACCACCGGTTGCCGTCTGCCACTTAGCCAGTTCTCGATCCAGCCGGCTACCTTTCCGTCTATGCCAAGCGCTCGCACTTTCCGGAGAAGGCGGCGGTGTGGTACCTTATCAAAGGATTTCTGAAAGTCTAGGTAGACCACATCCACCGCCTTGTCCCGACCGTGCTCACTGAAAACGAAGTGGAAGAATTCTACAAGGTTCGTCAGGCATGACCGTTGCCTTCGGAAGCCGTGCTGGGAACTCCTCAGTAGCAGGTTTGACTCTAAATACGACGTCACTTTGTCCACCATGATGCTTTCCATGAGTTTACCGACTATCGAAGTCAGACTGATAGGTCGGTAGTTCGACGGTTGGTTACGGTCTCCTTTCTTGAAGATAGGAGTCACCTCCGCCTCACGCCAGTCTCTAGGAACGCATTTGGTCCGGATTGACATGTTAAAGATAGCGCACAGATGTCGTGATACTTCATCGCACACTTCCTTCAACACTTTAGGTAGAAACCCGTCCGGCCCAGGGGACTTATTCGTCTTTAGGTCAGCGATCTTTTTCTTTATTTCTCCTTCGGTGAAGTCCATTGCCTCCAGCTTTTTCCCCGAGTAGGAATCCGTCGGCTGGGGAATGGGACCACACTCTTCAGTAAACACTGAAGAGAAGTAGTCGTTGAGGAGGTTGGCATTTTCTGCATCTGAATGCTTTAATGTCCCCTCCTCGTTCCTCAAGGGGCCAATCGTTCGACGGATTGGTTTACGGCTGTTCACATATCCAAAAAACTCCTTGGGATTCTCTTTACAGAGTCTTGCCACTCGGAGTTCCTCAGACCGCTTAGCCGCCCTTATGCTGGACTTCACTCTCCTGGCTAGCCTCCGGTATTCGTCAAAGTCACCCGAGATCTTCGATTGCCGGTACACATTTCTCTTCTCCCTAAGCAGTTGCCCGATTTCTCGATTAAACCACTTTGGTTGAACAGAAGACCGACGGGGGCATTTCAGAGGGATAAAACGCGATTGAAGACTCATGAATGTGGTTTTGAAACTGTTCCAAGAGTCTTCAACAGCATCGCACTCCTCTAGCCTCGCGTCAGTCAGTCCCGCGCGTAGACCTGCAAAGTCTGCTCTTCTCAAATCCAGTTTCCTTGATTTACTAGTTGCAGGCTCTGCCTTGGGGACTTTGACTACAAATCTAATTAGTCGGTGGTCACTGCCACCGAGCTCTTCGCCAACAGAGAGGTCCTCAACGATGTCATCCTCAGAGGTGAAAACCAAGTCGAGGATATTGTCTCCTCTCGTTGGCTCTCTCACCCATTGAGTGAGGAACTCGTTGTTCGTGAACTCCAGGAGTAGTGCGTTCTCGCCACAGGGTTCTCTGGTTTCCCAGTCAACTTGTGTGTTGAAATCACCCATGACGATACACACTCTGTCTTCGACAAGTTCTCCTAGTAGCTGGTACAGATCTCTGTCCTTTTCAACGAGTTGGGCAGGAGGTCTATAAAGCACCAGGGTCCTATATTTGGCAGGACCTATCTCTAGGTCAACACCTAGTAGTTCATGGTCGGATACGATGTTGCAATCCGTCGAGTTGAGAGTATCCTTGACATACAACATCACACCGCCACCTTCTCTGTCTGGCCTATCTTTCAAGAAGAGCTGGTAACCGGGAATCGTGAATTCGCCTTCAAAGTCTTGGTTTAAGGTTTTTATCCACGATTCTGTTATGGCTACCATTTCGGGTTCTTCCGTCGCCACGAGGCCACGGAGCTCAGGAAACTTGTTCCTGATTGACCTTGCATTGAACAGAAGAACTTTCAGGGAGTCCCCTAGTGTATGACTCCCTACGCTCTTCCGTTTCCCGGCTTCTCTGTTTTCGTGGTCACACCCTTTTTGACCACCTCCGAGAAGGTCGTTCCTGGAGTGACACGGGCATACTGGCGTACGTCCGCCCTCACTCTGGGCCGGATACTCCTTTCGGTCCTCTCTACGACATCCTGGATCATGTTCGACAGAAAGGCCTTTCCTTCTAAAGGAAAGATGTTCCCAATCCCTTTGGTAGAGATCATTTCTACCATAAAAGGTGCGGTACGGGTCCACAAAAAAGACCCCCTCTGCCGTACACAAATCTGCCAGGCGCCGGTTTAAAGACACATTCATCGAGTGAGCGGTCCGTGTTGGACCTCTCCTCGGGAGCATCCCGACTACCACGCGCTTGCGGGTTTTCAGCCCACAGTCGTCCACGGCACCCATTACCGTGTGGAGGATTTTATCTGTAGGGCCTACCCTACCTCCTCTCAGGTAGAGGTCGTTTCCACTGACCATCAGAGCAACGACTGAGCTCTCAGAAATCTGTGATTTCTCAGCCTCTACTCTGATGTGGTGGTTACCACATCCTGGCAGGCAGCTTACCTTAACGCTTGTGCGAAGGCGAGCCGCTAGCAGGGGCTGCAGGTCCCGTGCCTGGGAATCGCCCACAAGGATGACCCTGGCACATTTGCCTGCTGAGCTCGGATTCTTTATTTTCTGAGGCAAGCTCTCCGATTCCTCTCTCTTCCCCATCATGGTCTTTTCAGAGAGAGAGAGAGAGAGAGAGAGAGAGAGAGAGAGAGAGAGAGAGAGAGAGAGAGAGAGAGAGAGAGAGAGAGAGAGAGAGAGAGAGAGAGAGAGAGAGAGAGTTTATTCTCTTCAACATCAACATGATCAGTTAGTTTACTGTTTTGTTTATAAACTGTTTGCTCCTAAAGATTTCTCACATTTTGATATGAGAGAAGCGTTTAGTTAATAGCAAAATATTAATGTGATTGATCATCGTGAAAAGGGGACTACTCACCTAGACTATGCTTATATACCTAACTCGCAGCCAATGTGCTGGGTTGGGACAACAGTGCAACAACAAATTCAGGAAGAATGTTATTACTGGAAACAAGTCTTGAGGTGGATCATAGTTATTATTATCGCGTTATCTGGATGTAGATTGGCTTTTGGAGGAACAGAAGAAAGATTTAGATCATTTTAAGATGGCAAATTTTCAGGTCTGCCTGAGCTCATAAGCCAGTTTGATCCATTTTTAGCAGGTCACATTTCGAAATATGGAATTCTGGCCAAGGAAGTCCTTCTTACCTGTCCAGCCTCCCCCATCTCTGACGAATTCGTTCGAACTAATGGCTCAAAAGATACTGGCGATCATTGGTGAAGAATTAAAATCTCCTGGTTATTTAAGTTAGTCAGTTGATTCAATACCAAACCTATAACATATCGATTACTTATGTGTAATACTCAGGTACTTAATAGATGAAGTACATAGTGAACGACTTCTAACCTTTGTTGAAATTAAAAGACATACTGGTGAGGAAATGGCAAATAAAGTGTTGCAATACTTACTTGGTTTGTAAGCTAAATTTTTTAAAATGGTGGGGTCGGATATTATGACAGCATGGCTCATATTTCTTGGTTGTATAAAGCGATGCAACAAGTTTGCTATATATTTGCCCTGTGTAGTCCATTGACTAAATCTGGTAGGCCGGTGCTGTTGGCTGCTGTCAAGAGTCGGTTAATTTATTTTCTACAGTACATTTGCTCTATACCTTTACAGCTTCACCCAAATGGTGGAAAATTCTAAAAGTTTGCATTGAAAAAATGAATGTCATAAAATTACTCTTTGATAACAGTTAGTAGGCAAATGCTATGGCAAAATCAGCCAATTTTTAATCTTTCCTTAAGAAGCGTTAGAATATATAGCAGAAGACCAGTCACAAAAGGGATACATTAGAAGAGAAACAAATATTATTTCAAATGTGATGCAAGAACTATAATTCGTTCTTAGGTTGAATTTTTGGCATGAGATTTTTCAAAGTTTCATTGAGTAAACCACGTTCTACAGAATGAGGATGTAAACTTAAAAAAAAAGTGCAGATCTGTATGGATCATTAGTTGCACAACTATGCCCTTCACGAAATGAATTTGAACAAGGTACATGAAGCAGCTACAAAAGAAATGTTACTAGAAGTTGATTACCAGGCAGCTCAAACTTGCAAATGTATCAGAAAGAAAGTACTTAATAACGATGATGCACCAGAAGTATAACTGATTGCCAGCGAGAGATTTCGTATCACCACCCTTTACATAATTGTTGACAAAATTGAAAGTGAGATGAGAGATATACAAAGAAATAGCAGGAAAACTTTCTTTTCCAAGTGATGTACCATATAATTGCACTTCATTATCTACTGAAATTGATTGATGCTCTTTCAAAGAAGACTTGAACATTAATTTCTCGGGTGAGCTTCAGCAGTTTCACTCAAATGTGCGCTATAAATTCAAAGCAACAAAAATGCCAAAAAAGACCTTCAGTCATGCTGAACTTTATAAAATAATTGTAGAATGCAATATTGAGTGAGCCTTTCCAAATGTAGACATTGACTTTAGTAAATATTTAACACTGATGCCCCAAAACTGATCAGTTGCACATGTATTGTCTTAGATGAACGATATTAAAAATCTCAACCGAACACCTATGCAATAAGGAAGGCTGGATGCCTTCCGTTTAATAATAATAGAACCGAATATGTTATATATGATTTATTTTTAGCTTCCGATCAAAGGCTTTGCAATTAAAAAGGTTGAAAACCTTTCAAATCTACATAGGGTGGAATTATATAAAAAAAAAAAAAATATTTTGCATCATACTGTAAGTTTTGTTTCATTAAGGGCAAAAATAAATAAATTGTTTAGGTTTATTATTTTTAATATTTGGAATTAAATATATATGGGGAACATCAAAATCAGTTAAGTGCTTAGGGCTTCTAAAGATCTTAGTTCGGCCCTGAGCCGAGTCAATGCTGGTCCAAAAACTTTATACATTTTACTAATTTGCATCATATAAGAATGAAGTTAATTGGACATAATTAAAGTAGAGAAAGAGAACTAGTCGATTTAATGATTTATTTATAAAGATATAAGCCCAAAAATTAATATAAAAAGATATTATTTAAGCACAAAATATAGGAGTGCAAGAAACTAAGCCTCATTCTACTGCAGGTAACTAAGATCTATCTCATCGGCCCATTAATAAATGACATGTATTAAATGAAAATGTCCCAGATTAATATCCTGCCGAATGTCACTAAGCAAGATTTTTTCACTACAAATGAGACATTAAGAATTGATAGAGTTATAGGTAAAAAAATGCAAGAATGAAAATAATGTATTATTTTAGCTGACGTAATTAATGAAAAATTCAAGTTATTCAAATTGTAGCCGGAGCAATTTTTCTCTGTTCATTCATCTTACATCACGGAACATGTCTAGATCTTTTGGCCTTTACAGATACCTTTTTTTGTTTAGATTGACCGCATAAGGGTCGAAGGACATGGCACTGTGGTTGAAGGATATTATATATGGTGACAAATGAAATGCATGAGTGCATCAATATTTGGAGGGGGGTGGGATAACATTCGAGATGGTAAAATTTAGTTGATTGAAGGAAGTTTAAAAAACTTTGACCAATAATATTTTTCGATATAAAAAGATGAAAAAAAAGCAAGAATATTTTTCGGAGATCGGAGAGTAATTACATATTTGACGGCTAGGATTTTTTCTCTTATTATGACGCAATTTCGTCTCTTCAGCCAGATGGGTGAACGGCCGGTTACTCAAGTAAGTAGTTCCTCGAGTAAGTAACCTGTCACATTTTTAGTTTTACGATAGATTTTTTTTTCTCTTAGTTGGCTTGTGATCTAGGTATATTCTAAGTTTTTATCAAAGTTCATTCTAAGAGTTGTTTTGATGTTTGAAAAACCAAAATATTGAAGTTCAGTGATAATATGAGTATCAAATGTTTGATAATTTTTTAAAACAAAAAGAATTACAAATGTAGAAGTTCCTAAATTTTATTAAAATTTTAGCATCGCTGCCATTTTTTCGTATATTCTAAAGTTTTATCGAAGTATTTATTTCTTAAAAAGATTTTCAATTTTAATCTTTCTCAGGAGAAAATAATTATTGGCAACTAAAAAAAAATAAAGCAAAATTAAATTATTAGAGCAAATTTAAATGGAGTAAAATAAAAAATCCTGAGGATTGTTTTTTCCGTATTTAAAAAGACCGATAAAACTTTGTGAGGACCTTTAGGCATAGAAAATTATCATCCATTTTAAAATAAATAGATTAAGAGTAAATTATTAAGAGACCAGGTAATGGCTTGGCCACTCCCCATACGGAGTGAGCTTGAGATTCATTACTAAGATTAAAATTTAAAATCTAAAAAAAAGCAGCCATGGTTAAATTTTTATAAATTTTCTGAACTTCGCCAATTATAATAATTTTAAAAAGGAACTCTAAACTAAATATCACTTCTTTAAAAATATCACGTTGCTTAAAATTTAGAGTTATAGAAGATAAAATAAAAAAGCAGCCTTGCTTAAATTTTAATAAATTTCCTGAAATTCACCAATTGTAATTCATTTTCTTTTAAAACATTATAAAGAATTGGATAATCATATTTTTTTTCGGAACTTAACCAACCATTTTGTTTTTTTAAACTCTAAAGAAATTCATAGAAATTACCTTGATAAAAATTAAAAATATACTTAAATCATAACAAACTAAGATGAAATTATTCTTCAAATACTCAAAAAATTCCCCTTTTTAATTTATAGAGTTAGTGATGATCATCATCACTAACTTTATAATTGTATAACGGGATTTTTGAAGAATTAATAAATGTTTTTGTTTCCTTAGAAGACAAATGACTTATGTTTTTTATCAAAGTTATTTCTAATAATTCTTTTATAATATAAAAAAAAAATGGTGAAGTTCAGAAATAAATATAAATATCGAGATTTTGTGAATTTTTTAAAACCCAAAGAATTACAAATGGTGAAGTTCAGAAAATTTATTTTTATATATCTTCTTCTATAATTATATTTTAGCAACGTGATATTTTGAATGGGAGGAAATTTAGTTTTGAGTTCCCTTTTAAAATTATTATAATTGGCGAAGTTCAGAAAATTTCTAAAAATTTAACCATGGCTGCTTTTTTTTAGATTTTAAATTTTAATCTTAGTAGCGGAGCCATTACTGGTACAATTATAGAGTTGCCACAGATCGAAGGTATGTCTGTGATGCGCAAACTTCTCTTGGAACCAGGAGTGGCGAAGCCGCTCATCTTGTATATATATATATATATATATATATATATATATATATATATATATATATATATATATATATATATATGAAATGATAAACTCACAAAGTATCACGTGAGGGTAGCAAATGAATGCAATATCCTGCAGGAAAAAATGAAATTGTGTTTCCGAGTACTTTTGAACTTTATTAAGTTCCTTATCAAAAACAAGAAATCACCAATGAGGAAGACCGAAGGAGAAAGGTAAAGATTCACATTAAAAATGACAAGAAGCAAGTAGTAAGGTCAAACTAGAAGACGAAAGGGTAACAGATTAAAAGAAATGGAGATAGCCTAACGAGGGAGATTATAAGAAACGAGAAGCGAAAGAGTGGAGAAGGCAAGAAAAAGGCGAAACAAAAAAAATACAATGTACATAAAAGAACAGTGACATAATTAAAAAACAAAATGGGTCCACATAACTAAAGATTGTATATAAAACTAACGACAAAAGTCAGAACTAATTTCTTTAAGTATTAGTCATTTAATAATAGCATTTATTTTATATAAGCCAGGGAAAAGGTAAAAATGATCAAAATGGCTTATAAAAGCACACTCAATGATATTCCTTTTTATAGGGTCATTGGAACGATAATCTACTATCCTTGACGCCCCGATCATTTGGTACAGGTATATTGATGATGTCATTTGCTTGTGGCCTAATTCCAAAGATGTTAATTTTTTTCTTACCATACTCAATTGTCTCGTCCCTTCAATTAAATTTACCCACGAGATGGAAAATAATAGAACCCTTTCCTTTCTTGATCTTCTTATTCATACCACTCATACAGGTTTTAAATACTCTATCTTTCGTAAGCCTACAAATTCAAATTCTTATATTCAATTTTTACTCTTCTCACAGCCCTAAAGTTAAACGTTCTGTTTTTTATTCTATGTTTCGAGGGTTTCTACGGGATATTCCTCGTTGCAGAAATTTTTCGTTGAGTAATGCTGCTGTTTGGCGCAAAGTGTAGCAGGTCGCTCCATTCTATTGAAACCAAAGGAGGTCAATCTCCGTATCTTCCAAGTTCGCACATAACTGAGTGGATATCATGTCTCGGTAACGTCTTCCATTACTGGTAACTGCATTCCATTCATCATCAAAAACCAACGGGCCAAGCACCCCACCTGTCCTAAACCACACCACACAGTTTCTTTCAGTGGATGCATTTCACGCTCTTGCATTATTTGAAGATTTTCATTTCCCAAACTCGGCACAAATCAAGTGGAAGTGGGCCTCGTCACTGAAAATGATTTTCTTTGCAAAATTTTCCTCGCCTGCAAGTCTCTCTACAGCCCAGTCATCAACTTGCTTCTGCCTCCCGTGGTCAGGTGGCTGAAGATGCTGCGTAAGTTGAATTTTGTACGCATACACACGGAGGTCTTTATGCAGAATTCGATGTAATGAAGTGGTCGGCATGTCCAACTGCTGCGAACGTCGGTAAATCGATTTTACCGGACTCTGTCTCGCACAACAGGAATTTGTTGCTCTGTCCGACAAAGACAATTACGCCCAAGTGATTTGGCCGTTGCAACTGAACCAGTTGGTTAAATTTCGGCATTAGTCCGCAAACCGTGGGCTCGTTGGGTGCTTCATTTCTCCCCAAAATGCTACGAAGTGTTCGAACTGTTTGCGTTGCACTTTCTCTATTTTGGTAAAATGTTTTTCCGATGAGAACGCCTTGCTCAGTTGTAAACTGCTCCATGACGCACCACACATACTCGTATATATTCTGAAAAAAAACAAAAAGGAAAATATTAATCAGAGCGAAGAAAGATAACAAATATGATGAAAGTATGCCTTAAAACTTCAAAATACTAAGGTTTCGCCCAATTCAAATTCGGCGCCCTTTATGGAGCACAACTTATCGTGTTTTTTCTCCTGAATATTTTCTGAGCTAGATGGGGTTCTTTGTTTTGGTATTTATCTGTCTTTCTTTACTAATGAATTGCCTTACCTTTCGTTGTCGCTGTGGTCTTAAAATGTTTATGTGTTGTTGGAAGTACTTAGGTGTCATGATCATTGAATTTCTCCTATATTTTCTTGGTTCTTTTCTCTAGCTCGTTGCTGACCGACGTCAGAACTATGTAGATGTTGGTGCAAGTCTCTTTGCCTCATCATTGATAGTCTTCTACTGTTCTACCTATATGAGAAATAGTGCCTTATTCTGCATTCTTTGAAGTCCCCTTATTTGATATTTGGTAGTCGTATTTATTGAGAAGGGTTGGTACAGAAATTTCATTCTAGTTTTCTATTTTAATTATTTCATTTGTTTTCTATTAAAAGACTATTGTATTACTTTCCCCTTCTCGCTGTCTCTCCTTGCCCCTCCGTTTAGCTGCTTCTCGTGTCTCCCCTAATCTTTCTCATTAGGGTATCTTAGGCTGGTTGGAGCTGTTAAGGTTCTTGAATCTGTAGAACATTATCAGATACAACTCTGTGTGCGCTATAGTTGTGAGTCAGTGACTTCTCTACATTTGTTTTGAAATTTTGATGTTATTATCGTCCCGTCCGTTCCGTATAAGATACCATTCCCTTCCATTACGATGTTAGTGAGTTCGTTTGAATTCTGGTCCAGTGTAGCTTTTTAGTTGTTTATAAGCTCTATGGTCTATGGCAATGGTTCTCAACAAGTGTGCCGCGAGATCTTCTTAAGTATGCCGTGAAATTTTGAACGGCACACTAAGAAAATGAAAAAGTCCACGTGATCCCAACTGTAACATGTTGCCCCACTTAACTTTGTTCATTTATGGATGAGCGAAATGTTTACAAATGTCGCAATGCTACTAACAATTCTACATTTTTATTGTTTAGTTCGTCATTAATGTTGATCACGCGACTGGATATTGGTCAATACTTGTATTAAGTTAAAATTTAATTTAACTTATCTTGTTTTGTACATAATTTACCTGTTAAATTATATACAAAACAAGATTAATTTAATATATATATATATATATATATATATATATATATATATATTGGCTTTATAAATAAACCTCTGATTGCCTATATTGGCAACAAGGTTGAACGATGTATTTGGTTACACAAGTAAATATTTCAGAACGTCTTTAATTTGAGTCTGTGTATCATTAGACAGCAGTAAGTGTAGTTGATATTTTATGACCCCTTTTACAATGGATAAATATTTGAAAAGGAAAGATGTCAGTGAAGAATCTAAGTCCAGAGGTGAACAATCATCAAATTACAGTGTATGATAATTGTTTGAAATTTGGATTATATTGGTCTGGTGACGTTGATAAACCATGTCCATCATGTTTAGTGTGCGATGAAACAATGTCAAAGGAATCCATGATACTAATTAAGTTAGAAAGACATTTTATTTCTAAAAATTCAATTCTAAATGATAAAAAGCTTGATTATTTTCCAAGATTGTTAGAGCAGAAATCAAAACAGAGATGTTGTTTTTTTAAAAAGTAACAGGTGGCTGAAATATTAGCATTTAAATCTAAATCCCACAAGTTTGCTGAGTAGGTCATCCTCACAGCTTGCAAAAAGATAGTAAAATCCATGTTTAGTGAAAAGGCTGATAAAGAATTGAATAATATCCCGCTTTAAAATGATACAATGATACAATACGCAGAATAATCCTAGATATATCGACAAATATTAAAGATGATGTTCAGAAAAAGGTTAAGAATTCTAACTTTGCTTTAACCGTGGATGAATCAACTGACATCGCTAATAAAAGTTAATTGCTTGCATTTGTAGGTTTTATTGAAGGAAAGGAAATAATCAAACAATTTTTGTGTTGTAAAAAAATGTCCACAACTATGTACAAGAGGGAAATAAATTTTTGATATGGTAACAGGCTACCTCAAAATAATGAATTTGTCTTTAAAGTCCTGTGTTGGCATTTGCACAGATGGAACTCCATGCCTGACAGACTGTGTTAAATGATTTGTATCCCACGCAGATAAAGAGAATCCAATTCTCATTTGCACTCATTGTTTTCTCCATATAAATGTTCTAGTTTCAAAAATATCGCAGGAAGATTTAAAGGTTGTGTTACATCAAGTTATTTAAATGGTCAATTATATAAATAGTATGCCATTGAGGTCACGATTATTTAAATAACTGTGCAAAGAAATGGCCTCTTAGCATGTTAAATTATTAGTGCATACTGAGGTTCGATGGATGTCGAAAGTCAAAGTATTAAATCGTGTTAATGAATTGCACAAGGTTAGTATCATTTTTTGTCCAGGAAAAAAAGGAGAAATTCTGTGAAAACATTAGTTGCGAATTTTGGATGTCTAAAATGGAATACTTAACGGAAATATTTAGTGAACTAATTAAAAAAAACAGTAGCATACAAGGTAAAAACGAAAATATTCTCACTTCAACAGACAAGTTAATTCCCCTAAAAAATAAATTTGTGATTTGGAAAAATATAACAATCACTTGGCAAACTTAATATGTTTTTTTTATTCCTGTCTACCTGCATTAAAGAAATGATTACTATTGTTGCTGCCCATCTGACATCTGACATGATTTGATTAGAGACCCTTTCATAAATCTTTCTTCAAATAATCAACTTGAGAATAAGAATTTTCAACTTCTTATATATGCGAATTAGGCTTTTCAACATTAAACAACATTAGAAACAAGAAGTTTGAGAGATTACGTACAACTGAAGAAGAAATGAGGATCTATCTGTCTCATATTCGACCAAACATTGAGAAAATTATGATGAAAAGCTAGACACAAATTCCTCACTAAAAAAGCTGACCATTTGACTGGTGAATTTCGAAACACTGCAATAAAGTAAGTCATATCTATGTTTTCCTTAATTTAGTTTTAGTCATTCTATGTGTCTATGACTAGTCTGTGCAGTGGCACAATAGCAGTCTACGGTTATATGCCGTCTATGACTTGCTATGCTTTTATTTTGCAACATTTAAATATTATTCATATATATTTAGCCAGGTGTACCGCTATATTTTTATGCCCTCCTGGGTGTGCTGTTGGCAAAAATAGGTCGAGAACTAGTGGTCTATGATGTATTCGCACAATATTTTCAAAAGTCTTGTGTTTAGTCCTAGAACAAAAATTTAAAGCCGGTGACGAAATCCTTTTATTATTTCCCACGTAGAACAATAAAGGCTCTTCTTCACAGCGATCGAGAGATGCGGCCCCGTCGAATACTTGATCCAAACGCCATCTGGCACTAAACTATTCCATGTGAACATGCTTATAAAGTAGTATTGACGCGCTTGTGCTAATCAACTTGTGGCCCTAGACGAAAAATCCACCTTGGAGTCCAGCTACTCGCTTGACCCCTTGGTCATGGTACAAGTCACCTGCGTGGAACAAGACGCGGAATATCCTCTTCACATCTTCCCAGATACCCCCGATTCCCTATCAACCGAGTTGAGCATAAACCTTTAGCTTCGTATCCCCCCAGAAGATTAAGTTACAAGCAATACTCACCCAATTCACCGATGTAAACTCGGATACCCATGGTTGTGCTACCCAGTTCAGGCACAATATTCTGCTCACCACCCAGGAACCTGTCCGTTCGAAGCCGTACTCCCTCCACATTCATTTAAGAAAAGCGTTGAATGAGGAGTTAGACAAGCTATTGAAGATAAGTATTATAAAGACCTCGGAGTCGGAGTATTTTTCTCCGGTCGTCATGGTGAAGAAGAAAGACAATTCATACCGGATATGCACCGGCTTCCGGAAGTTAAACAACGTCACCTTATTCGACACCGAACCGATTCCCCTCATCAGAACTTGCCAATGTTCGAGAATACCAAATTCATTACCGAATTAGATCTTTGTAAGGCCTTTTTCCAGGTTCCATTGAGGAAAGAGGTAAAGAGGTACTCCGCCATCCCCATTGACAAACAAGGCCTTGATGCAATTCCGGCGACTCCCTTTCGGGTTGGTGACAGCATGTAGCAATTATAACCGAATGATAAGAAGAATATTGGATGTGTTGCCCCACGTCACCTTCTACTTCACCAACTTTTATGCGTCGATCTTCGTGCCCTCCTGTGCCGATTCCGGGAATACTACCTCACGATTGGCCTCAACAAATGCCACTTCGCCTTTTGCATTATTGACTATTTCGGTTTCCACATAGAGAACGACTTCTTGGCTCCCTAAGCTGACAAAATCAAGGAAATTGTCGAAATGCCACTGTCTGCAACAAAGAAGCAGTTGATGTCCTTTACAGTGTCCACCTTCTTCTACCGTCATTTTATTAAGAACTTCGCCTCAATCGCCACGCCTCTGTGTGATCTTCTTAAGAAAAAGGCCCCGAGTGACTCGTCTGGACAACCAGTTCGATCACTAGTATTGAACAGCTTAAAAGGAAGTTAGCCTCAGCACCGACCCTCCGCTTACCAGACCACCTTAAACCTTTAGGCATACCGACTGACGCAATTCCATCGCGTTTGCGAGCCGTAAACTCCTTCCCCGCGAGAAAAACTATGCGTAATCGAGCGAAAAGCTCTTGCCATCGTTTGGAGCATCCACAAGTTCAAAGTCTTTCTCTTAGGTAAAGAATTCATTATCGAAACTGAGCATAAACTCTTCTCTTACCTATGGAGCGTTGAGAACAATAATGGTCGCCTCATGAAGTTGAGTCTCTCTTTCCAATAATTTAAATTTAAAATTGCATATATAAAGGGTTCCGAAAATTGCCTGGCGGACAGCTTAAGCAGAAATTCTCTGGATTTGTCATAGAGTAATTTCACATTAATTGTAACGTTAAATGGATCACTTTTGTATATATTCCTGAATAATTTTTGTAGTTTTGCCTTATAAGAATATGTGCCATTATTTTTTTTATTACTTTGTATATATTTTTGATGAGTTACTCTGTCTGTTCGTATGTACCTCTTTTTTTATTGTCGGACCTTTCTTTTTAATATCCTTGTATGTAAGCGCCTGTTTATCGAGACTATGGTGA
This sequence comes from Ceratothoa steindachneri, assembly GCA_963969495.1. NCBI lineage: Eukaryota > Metazoa > Arthropoda > Malacostraca > Isopoda > Cymothoidae > Ceratothoa > Ceratothoa steindachneri. The sequence goes on along the minus strand of OZ018317.1, from coordinate 97,104,934 downwards.
CCCAGGCTATTAATAACTATTCTGTCTGTCTTATTGTATTATTAATGTTATTTATTTTTTTCTTGATGTGTTCGGTAATGCGAATACCGAGCATTTCCCGAGTCCCCTTTATTTGAATTATACCATTCCTTTTTTAATTGTGTTCCAATGGGAAATTTATCCGTGTAATTACCCTATATTAGTCTTATGTCACTTCCTTCGTAAGCTCCGTCTTGGAAGGAAAAGAGATGTCAGAGAGAGAAAGTTATCCCTCCGGGTTACATTCTCTTTATCTTACCGTCGCACCGTCTGATCGGCGCCAGACATACGGCGCTAAGGACCTTTGCACATGGTTGTGAGAACACTGAGACTATCCCTGCCCCCTGGCGCGCCAAGTCTAATGAGATCCCCGTCCCCCTTTTTGGGTCCCCGGCGACCCACTTCCGCCGAAGCTGCATAAATACTTCGAGAAACACTTTGAGAAACCAGTATCATACAGCTCCGTCTTGGTTAGCAGTCACGTACAGTCTCGTACGCCCTGCTCCACCTCCTAACGGCTTCCAACTACGAACGCGATACGTCACTTCTTTACTCGCCCTCGCTCGTACCCATGGCCAGAGTTCCCACTGACAGACGATAGAGACGGACAGGAATCTATCACTCGGTTATCGACTTCATTCAATGACTGGAGTACCCCCTCGCTCATTTCTCAGTGAGGTTAAAGAAGAAGGAATCTTGCAAGTTCAACTTTGCAGCGCCCCGTTTACTCGTCATATTCAAGCCTCCAGTAAATTAGGCTTTACGTGAGTCTCCCCGATAATTGCACTCTCCCATTTTCTCTGGAAGCAATCAACGTGCAATCCCTCTCAGACTCTCGTACCCGTCGAATCGTTTGTATTCCCCCCACACCCTCGTTTGGTATCCCGGGTCTCATTTTATTTATTGTCATTAACTTACTTGTGCTGTCAATATTTTCTTTGTATATAGTAAAGATATATATTTTTCTACCATTGGTTTCTCTAATCCCAGAACTTCTAATCTAAGAATTGATTATTTAGGCCAACTACACTCGTACACTCGACTTTGTTTATTAAACCCTCAAACTGAGATCTGTATCATGATTTTCTGGCGTGCCCTCTTCACGGTCACCCTACGACACTTAGTAGTTTCGCCTGGATGCCTCTCCTTCAAAATTTGTAGACGGCCTTTTGTACGACTGAGCACTATTTCTGCGTATTTGTTTTCAGCTTTGAATTTCGCTAATTTCTCAATTAAGGAGGCAGTATGTCTTTTCTATTTTAGTATTTGTTTTTTAATCGTGTGCGACTCTATATCTCACTATGACGGTAGGTTGGTCAACGTCTGTTTTGTTTTTATTTGTTTTGGTAATAAAATTGTAAGTATTTAGCTGATTCACACGGAATTTGAAATTCTTATGTAGTTTGACATTCGCTTTCGAATGATATAATTGCCAAAGTCCTCCCAAGGTTAGCCATAGAATTATTTGCCAATAACATCATAACTATTCGGCCAATTGAAACGAAATTTGAAACCTTTATGTTGTTTTACATTTTCTTTCGAATGATACAATTGTAAAGGTCCTTTAAGGTTAGTCATGGAATTATTGAAAGTTTTGAAGGGTGTAAGGTCATAAATCAGAATAAGTGAGAGCACGCGACTTTAGTCAGCAAACCTTGTTCAAGGATTTGGTGTTCAAAGTCGGGGTGATGTTGAATACGTTTTTCCAGACGTTTACGAGAGATTAATTTCTGATTCGCCCTTCATCGCTTATCCATCCTCATTTTTCAATTTGATGTCCTGGGTCCGGGAGTTTATTTTTTAATTTTTGTACCGTTTTCAAGAATGTGTGGGGGTTAGTCTCTGCGTCACTTTTGGATATTAAGTCATTTCATATGTTCTCCTGTAATTCGCACTATTATCGTTCTCAGTCGTCTCATCGTATCTGTTTCCCTATGTCTTATTTCTGAATATAGTCTCCTGTACTAGTCAGTTTGGTCTTGCAGTTCTTGTGTCGACGCTTGGGCTTTTTTTATATTTTCATCTATCTTTTGGTTTATTTTCCTTAAATTCTTCGCGAATTGCTCCGGGGTGGCTTACTTAAGGGATTGTGAGTCGACGAGAAGGGTATACCACTCAAAACAGTCTCGTACTCCCCCAGGTCGCCTTGAAGTAGAAATTCCTCCTTGTTGCAGTTATTTGAATCAATATTAAGGAAATTGTAATTTTTCACATCCATGTGGTCATTTGGGATCATGAGACCAGCGTGGATGTAATAGTTGTGAAAGTACTCTGGATCTGGTTAGGACTGTTAGGTCTCTTGCAATGATAACTTCCCTTCGGTGGCTGCATAGTTTTAATAAGTTGTAGAGATGCAGGTATTTGCGGTTTGGGATTCAGTAGGCTGTGGACACTCACTGGTTCCATTTAGTTTGGATTTTGATGGTCAGGTAGGATTCATATAGACTGTGTTGTTCCTCGCCAACAACGTCATAAATGGCTAACAAGCTTTACCTTCGGCAGACAAGGCAAAGTGATACGCAAAACACAAATCCCGTACCCAGCCACATCACACTGGCGTCCCCCCCCCCTAAATCCATACTCTCAACCCCTACTATTAGACATATTCACACGTGAAATACCACAACCACAATCTCAAATCATCAAAACAAAAACAGAGCAGCCCGTGCAGCAAGCAGACAACTTCAATAATACATAAACCTACTGGCAGCTTTAGCCCACAAATCAACCATCACACTCTTCACACCGGACTATCACGAATCAAACAAACACCCTAAAATCACAATAAATGTACAAAGTCTTCCCCTTAAACTAAACTACAATTCTCTCTAGAATCCTACTAGAAACCTACATCACAAAGCCATAACGAAAACCAACGCACTCAAAGAGCTATCCAACCATCACATTCGAACAACAAAAGGAGACACTCATCAGACCATGTATACCAGCAATTCATCCGCACCACCATCAACTACGCAGCGACCTCATGGTACCAAAGCCTCGCCAAATCCCAAGCAAACAAGCTCCAAACCACTTAGAATAATGCACTCATAGTCATCACAAGATGCACTTGACCCCCCCCCCCCAGAGCTAGAGGCAAAAAAATATACTCTCACTCAATGTTCACTTGGACATGATCGGAACTAAACACCTCAACACTGAAGCCATCTCGCCATCTCACATCACTCACCATACCTAACAAATAAACCTCCACTACCTCAGCGCGAATAATAAATCCCAGCAGTCTTGTTTCAAAGATACCTGAATGCTCTCCCATCCAACAATATTCTAATTACCCCTTGGCCTAAATAGACAAATCAGAGAAATAAATACACCGGACACACAGAATCATCCTGTCCCAACTAAAGTCAGGCCACTACACATTACTCCATTAGTACAAACAGAATAAACCTCACCCATCAGCAACATTCTCGCGATGAAACCAACACATTGACAACATCAAATACCTTTTCCTTCACTTCTCCTACCTTAGACATGCATGCAACAGCCAGCCCCCGTAAGCCCAACTTGCCCCAACTTACAATTCACCCATGATTTAACCCAGATAATCACTTGTCCATGGAGAAATGCGCCTTGGCAAGCTCGAATGACAGCAGCAGAAATTGAAAACCTTAACACCTACGAGGCCCGGTGGAAAATCCGCACCAACCAGGATAAGTTCAAAGTTGTCCCCATAGGCAGGAGACTACTTGACGACGTAAGGGTGTGGCATAGACGATATCCCTACACCAATAAATGCAATGTACTCGGCATGAAGATTACCTCAACCGGGTACACTAAGCACGTCCAAGAACGAATCACCAAGGCCACTGCTGCAGTCAAGACTCTATATAGGTTCAGAAATTTTCGTCAAAGCAACAAAAAGAAGATCTATACTGCACTAGTAAGATAAACGTTGCTATACCCCGCTTCCGCCCTCTCGTGGGTCTCAAAGACACAGAAGAGGAGACTACAAGTGGTGCAGAACAAATGCGCGTACCTAATTACAGGTACACGCAGAATTGAAAGAAGATCACAGGAAGACCTGCACCGGGAGGCGGGGTTAACTTCCATTAACGTTGTCATTGAAGAACGAACAAGGAATATGCTGGAAAAGGTCAATTGAGAATTAAACGAGGAAATCGTACAAATGATTGACCAGAATAGAAGAGCTGTAAGTCGCGCCAGATTTATAAGCTCCGCTGGGATTTTAGATGGCGGAGCAGAAGTGCCGTTCTACGCAAGATGTGTTGTTTTTGCCCAAAAATACACACCAAGACTAATTAACCAAACTAAGAAACCAAACCCGATTTGACAAAAATTCCCCGATATCGACAAAACCCACCGATTGAGAAAAACCTACCGAAGAAAGAAAACTACCCAAGAAGATGAAAGACACCATTCAAGACTATAAGAAGAAACAAAATACACAAACTACACACATTACAAATTTACGAAAAAACAAAGACACTAAAACAAACATAGCAAGTTATAATTAATGAATTACCAAAACAACAGCAAACGCGCACAGCATAACCATATACATTAGCTAATATGAAGACAAATGGCTTGAACGCCAAATTATATATATTATATATATGTATATATATATATATATATATATATATATATATATATATATATATATATATATATATATATATATATATATATATATATATATATATATATATATATATATATATATAAACAAAATGATAAACAACAACGGAACTACAAAACCTAAAAATTTGAAAGTGATAGTCCTGATCACCAGGCTCTAGCATCACTTTGCACCCTACCACACTTCTTTCTCTTTTCATCACTGGTCTAATTTCCGCTGTCTATCCACACACCCTTTCCTTACCCTCACCTGCATACTCTTACATACCTGGGCGATCACCGATCTCAAGGATCTGTCGACTTCCTCTTAAGAGGTAGTGGCCTTCCTAGAGGCCTCCCATCTTAATAAAGAGAGGTAAAGAAGCTGAGAAATAAGTAAGTTGCAATCAATTCCTCTTCTGAATGCCATTGCAGCACCATCCAAACATTCTTGAATCTGCTTGGTCGCTACCACTTACTTTATATGGAAAGATTTTAATTTGTCTTTGGTTCGTATTAAATCCATTGTCAGAAATTAATACTATGTCGAGGTCGCATTGTCTAATCATGTCCAACTCTTTTTTTTCTCCATCTGCCAACGTTCATATTTATAATTGTCAAGTCTTTGGTTAATCAGGCTATTGTACTGTCTCTGCCTAACACAGTTTCTTTTTTATGGATGACTGGATAGTGGGGTTCTGCACTTATCCAATCATTTATTATGAAATTTCGTGAACTCTGATGATCCCATTTACGAGAGTTTCTTCAGCTATCCTTTCTGCGATTTCCTAGTTTTATTCATATTTGTACAAACCTCTCCGTATTCTTCCAATCACTTCCTTGTCGTTTTTCATGTTAGGAAAGGTACATGGGCCTATGTTCCTTTCATATCAAGGTAACCGTTGATCCTTTCCAGCTTGGAGATTTCTTGGGATGGGCTTCATGTCTGTGGGCTAGAGCATCTGACTTTCCGTTCTCCATCTCCATTTCCTTCACTCCATTTTAGTCGTTTTTGTTGTTAGCCTCGGTTGCTTAGAGTCCGTTCATGTTATGTGTGAGACGATTCGATGGTTGTGCAATACTCGCAAAGTTAGGAGGTTTGAATTGGACCTTGAGTATCTCTTCTGAGAGAGGTATTTAGGGAACGATATCTTCTGCGTATTGTTTTATTCAGCATCTTATTTAGCTCTATAACAAAGGTTCTAGCTCTTGCTAGAATTTATACAAGACATTTTCGTAGAGTTATCATTTTTTTATGTGGTTAAGTTTGCTGCTTCTCAGCTTCATTAATTGCAACGTTGACTACCTAGGCATAGGTTCAGTTAGATCCTTCCTCCTCTTCTTACTTGTTTTAGTTACTGTAAAAAACACGGGTCATTAATTACTCTCTGTTCTCCACTACAATTTAAGCAAATTCTGTTGCTGTTTGTACAGGTACGCTAAACGTAACCTGCTACGCCAGTGATAGAATATAACTGGTGTGTGACGCAGCATGATAGAGGACAAGCTTCTGTTGCGTGCTGCTGATATTTGTACCACTTGAAGTATATCCGTAATTCAATGAACTCTTATCTTTCAAACTGGCAAGAACAGATCTTCACATAAAAGAGAACTAGACAGTTTTCGATCGCCTTCTCTTGTATTGGGGTGTCGCTAAATACCACTTCGAATTCATTGGTGTATTGTTTAAATCGATTCTTGGTTCCATTGGTGGTTCTTCTCAATTTCCTTTGATATTTCCTCCGACGTGTTGTGACACATACATAGGACAATCCTCCAGTGGGCTGGATCTGCGGCAAGATCTTTGGGGACAGGTATATTCACTAAGGCATTGAGATGATTTTGCTGAGGTTAAAAGTTCGGTATCAGTCTCCTACTAGCATATCGCTGTAAGACCGTGAGGGGGCGTCTACCAATTTAACTAGAGAAAGCTTTAGTTATCCGTATGCTTTTATAATTTTTGAGTTGGGTTGTAAAGCGTTTGGCCAGGTTTTGATATCTTGGGGATGGTCTGTAGACTAATCATTAACGCGTCAATGTTCCCTTTGTCATTGCTACTGCCATGTTTGTCCTGGGTAGTGCTACTGCCTATCTGTTTAGCTGGAAGTAAAGTCAATGCTTAGCATGAAATAGAATGGTTAAAGGGAAACTTGTAAAATAAAAAAGTAAAAATATTAGTCTACTGTACCACCGTGTTTGATGGATTTGTTATATTCTCTTACTCACTTTCTTATAATTCTTCCATGGAGCCCTATTGATTTTGCCATTTCACCTTTTCGCAATGTGACCATGTAGGTACTTCTCACTTTGGTGGAATATTCTTCTCTTGAATGGATTTATTTAAAAATTAATCACGATTTTATCAAGCTTACTTTACCGCGTACCTTCTTTACCAATTGTTTCACGAGCGTGAGATCTCCGAATAGTTACAAAAATAAAATACATCCGAATGAATTTTAAAAGAACAAAAAAATAACTGGTTCCTATATCGGTATCGAGTGACGAAGACTTACGATAATTGACTAACGGAGTGGACGGAAATATATGCAGAGTTACATTCAGATTCAAGGGATATAGATAAGGGAGGCATATTATCAGAGTAAAGGAAGAAATGAGACCAGAGAGTTGGCTGCAGAGAGTCTTCTGATCCATGGTAGGCCAGTGCCTTAGTTAATCTGATGTTTATTTCGAATTTGTTTCTCTAATTTTGAAGACTTCAGTCTTTTTGAGTCTTACAGAACCCTGTTCGAGGTGAAGGATAGTGGGATTGACGTTGAGCGTCTTTTGAAAATATTGTGGAGAGATTGTTCTTCGTGTCATGTTTTAATATTCCTTTCTGGGGATGCGTTGTAAAGCTGCTGGACATGGTGGTTGTGGTCGATGCAAATATACTTAGACCTGCGGTTGGAGGAAGAAAGCTTTTCTTCCTAATCAAATTGGAGGTGCATCAGGACTTGTAGTAAATTGTTAGGTTTAGTTTGGTTTGGGTATCAGCAGTGGCGGCCTTGTGTTGAATCATTTTCTTACGACTATTCTTAGGTCCCGATCACGGCAGAAATACAAAAATTAAGGATTTTATCTTTGCCATACTCAACAACCTGGCCGATTAACACTCTCTAATGGTCGGAAACGCACAGGCCAAAGCTCGTCCATCTCTAGGTCAGCCCCATACAATTATTTGAAGGGGCCAACCCCTTTATAAACTTGAGCTCTGCTACTCTTTGCTATAAACAATAATAGTTTTTTAACCTTGGAATCAACTGCTATTACATGACGAGGCACCATTTCCTCTCAAGAATTTATTAAGATCGACATGCTTCTCGTAAACATCTTCCGGCTTGAAGCTGACACGAAGTGACTACTAATCAAGGTCTTCCCAACAAATTTACTCCCGTGGTCCTAATACGCCACGGTAATTCTTATAGTTACCACATATTTCCCTAAAGATTTCCGCCAAGCAGAAAAATTGAAATCCAACCAAGCCATAATAATTTAGAGGTCCTACAAAACATCCGTATATTTAATAATCAACAAAGGCAATTACCGCTTCTAAAATGATACCTTACTCATTTAAACCACAAAATTTAAAGCCATAAATAAGAACCCACACAAATGACCTAAAAACTGACTCACAAGAACCAGAAACAGCCACAGAGGAAACACAAAACTCCTTTTAATCGAAGGTGACTTCAAATTTGGAAACACACGGCACCGTTGAAATCCCAAACGCTAGCTAAATCCCTTTGTCCTGGCACCAGACACCTACAGTAACTTACAACCTATCTAGGAAATTCAATGCATTCACAATTCCTAGGCCCCCACAGCGTACAACCTCTAATATACGGCAGAATTTGTGAATATTATGCGTGTTTCTTCAACCATCCACTATCATGGCATCTCTCGACGTTTTCATTTTTCACTAATGTCCGTATAGATGAAGCTATAGCCCCCATCTGTCAGCTTGTTTATCATTTAATCACCACCAACATGTTGGCATCCCAAAATATATATTGAAGCAAATTTAAATCTGTACCAAAGAAGCTTACGGGCCTAATTGAAAGGTGAATGTCCACACAGAGGGATGAGTTCTCTTATAGGATAGGAGTCCGTTCCAAAAATTTCAACACGGCATTCGAAGAAAAACAACGATCTACCTTCAATAGGTTCGACGAAACCTTTTTAGCGCACCAAATTCTGAGAGTGTCCTGCAGCTCATGCAAAATTTAAGAACAAATCATGCCTAAACTCGAGTAATAAAAGCAGGAAACCACCGCCCTCCTCTTTCTCGATGCCAGTGTCCAAAACTCAGGAAGTCGATTCATAATGGAGGTTTTACCAAAGATTTCGGCCTTAAAGCCCATCACAAGAGCAACAACATTTAAGTCACCACAGTGCCGCCATAAAAGTTCATTATATTTTATGCATTACAACATATGCTTTATATTTTCATAAGTTTTTCATATGTGGTGCATAGCCCACAGGAACTAATAATTCACCTGTATTGTTGTGCAGCGAGACACCTTTCAGACTTATTTTGATGAATCAATGAACAGCCTCCAGTGTCTGGGTTCGTATCCGATGCCAAGTGCTTCTATCAAAACCATTAATATTGTTGCAGGCCACTAAATTACCTTCCATTACGAAGAAATCGTTGAACTGCTGCTGACTGAAATTTTCACATCAGCTGCTAGGAGATTCCACTGTTGAAGTCGAGAGCCAACAGCTCTCCATTGTTCTTGGGTAATTGCGGACCCCTGACAACGTAATGGAGTCCATTTTGTGTCATGAAGTGTAGTAGAGGAGTGTGCTTCATCAAAATTTGGGTCACTCTGTAATCTAACACTGTCATCCTTCTCTGCTTCCTCATCACTACTTTGCTCATCTGACTCGAAAGAAACCAAAGTTGGTGCATCAGGAACAGATAGATCTTCTCCATGTGGAACTGGGAGAATAGCTGAGTGAATGTTTGGATATTCACTGGACTCCTATTTCTTCTTTGATAAGCCCTTTGGTACTGGAGGTACTATACAGAACTAAAAATTGTTGGTATGGTTTGTTGGCTCCCGGCACATCATTGGCGAAGGTTAGTAGCACAAGTGTTGCAGCATATGTGAGGAGGAGCCCAGTTCTTATTTTATCACCAATCTTGCATTCAAAATATAGGTGATATGCCTTTTTAACCATAGCAGTTATACGGCGCTTCTGTAATGCAAAGGTCAGCCTACCACAAATGTAGCAGGGGTTGTCTGCCTTATTCACACAACTACGAGGCATCTGAAAGAAGAAAACCACAAACAATTGGAAGATAGGCAGAAAATTTATTCATAACTTTATCATTATAATACAGTGCATGACCACTTAGCAGAAGTATTTATATCATTCAGTAGGAAAATGAAATTAATATAAAATGCCTCATATGCATATCAATAGCTTGTTCATGGAATATTTATTATAAGTTTAAAAAGTGTTTGACTAAGAAAATCACTTACCTTTCACCTCATAATGTAAACTCGCACAGCACAACCACCTTCTCTAACTTATGGAACAATACTGAAAGGCAGTGAGACTGTAAGTGTGGTAGAAAACACACTGCCGCAAGCCTCTTGAAACCTGTTGTGACACGTAGGTGTATCTTGAAAAGTAGAGCTAACAAACAATTTTAACCATGATATTCATTATTAACGACCTAAAATTAGTTAAAAATTGCTACTCTGGTTGTTGCCCAGTGTAATAGCAATAAAAAAGCTAATAATAATAATACTAAAATAAAAAAGTTAAAGTAATGCTGATTGGCGGCAAGGGTAAAGCACGCACACAACTTTCCCAAGCCTCATCATAGAGTTTAAGTTAACCCAGTGACTTCGGGGCCTCCCTAATTTGCACTCAGGTCTGGAGGACGTGCAACTCCTCCGGATTCCAATCGGAAAAGGCTACATATAGTACCTCCCTGCGTAGATCCATGTCTCGATTTTTCTGCACACCACACTTCTGGTGGCATTTATCTGTAGTGGGACTCTTACTGCTAAATCCAGTTTTCTTAAGTTATCTTTCCGGCTTAGCCTAAAAGTAGCTCTACGTCCTTATTTTCTGGGATTGTGAATCCATTTTAGGTCTCGAATGTTTGTTCCACTACTTCTTGTGCTTTCTTCTTATTTCCATTTGGTACTGAGCGAAGAGGAAGTCTCTTCGTAAATTCGGCGGGTTACACGATTCTTTTTTTCTTGGTTATACCATGTAAGGGAACAGGCCCTTGTAAATCTGTAAAGGAACCCCTTTATCTTCTAGTGAAAGAGAACCTCCTATCTAATCCTATCTCTATATCAACTTCCTGACCCGGGTCGCACTCTCTTCAGTCACCCTACTTAAATGTTCCTAGCCCTATAAGGATCACGCTACTGGCTTTGGATACGTAGACTAGAATGGACCACCCTTTTCCGCCCCCCGAACGGCGCTTTCTGAAGGGATTCGCTTACTATTACAACCCTGGCTTCTGGGACTTTACCGGTAACCAAGTTATGTAGTGATAGCAGTAAGGAAGGAAGAAGTAAAAAGTGTGAAGTAGTTAGAAGTGGAGAAGAAAAGTATCACGTCTTTGGGGTGTTACTTCGCCTGGGTGAAAGCTTTGTTGGTTATACTATATACCGCGGTTTCCAAAATTTATGTTACAGTCGTTTTTTTTTATCTTTCGAGAGGTTTACGTGTGCAATAGAAAAAGTTCCGCCAAAAAAATTTAATCTTCTACTTTTCGAACATGTGTCATTAAGACGCCTTTTCCATTATGTGCAGATGTGTCGAGATAGAAGTGAAATAAATCAAGATCTCTGTTCTCCTGCGCTCGGGCCACAAGGCCGACATCGCCAAGCAGCTCAACTTCAGCTGGATGACCGTACACAGAGTCGAGGAGAGGCTCAAGAACGGGAAAAACCCCAAAGATTGATCTTGTTCAGGCGGGCCTCAGGTTGTCAAGCGTTTTGCTTTGAGAAAGGCTCTCGAAAGGAAAGCTATGTTTTGACATTGTAATAGTAAAAAAGAAGTTATCATGTTCTAAATAAACACCAAAACTGGGTGGTCGCTTAATGGAAAAGGTTTCTTTGGACCAATGAGTCTAAGTTTGAAATTTTGGTGTCCAAACGTAGGTTTGTAAAGAGAAGTAATATGAGTAAACGCCTCTTTAGGGTATTGTGCATACAGTGAAGCATAACAGAGGTATTGCGATAGTTTGGAACTATTTTTATGGAGATTGAGTGAAGACTTTTATAAAATATCGAATAAATAAGACCAGCATTTCTTTTATTCAATTTTTCAGCGACAGGCTATCCTATCTGGTACCAGTTTTATGGGCTAAAATTTGATTTTGAAGCAAAAAAATGAGCCTAACACACATCCAGACTGTGTCTTAGTTATTTGGAGAAAAAATAAGAAGAACTTCTTACAAATGTGGATTGCAATTCTATCAAATTCTTGGGTGATTGATTTATCTGGGCAGAAGAAAGGGAGAAGCAACCAACAAATGCACGTATGAATGTTAGAATGAAATTCAACACAAATATTTGGTTTCTATGGTCAATAGAATGACAAGAATATGATCTACAATTTATTATAACAAAAGGCGGATATTTTGATCAGTCAAGGATTTAATATTATTGTTTTCCAAATCTGTATATTTTGTTATGTTCTTTATGTTTACATTAAAGTTGATCGATAATAACTACTTTTTCATTTACTTTGCATTTTATGTCTTAATTTGTTATTGATTTAAAAGAATTTAGAGGAGGGCAGTACTAGGGCCGGTAGTGTATATATGTAAGAATCGTTGGAGGCGAGAGCGACAGCTGCATTGTTGATCTTAAATTGCAGCTTTTTAATTGAAAAAACTCCCCCAACTTTTGCCTAATACTTTTGCAAAGTATTTTATAGTTTTTGGAAATTCACTAAAAAGAATATAATTAGCAGCATGTTCTATCACTTTGTAAAATTTTGTTGATTTTATTATACTAAATACCATAAAAATTGGGGTGGACCATTAAAATTACGAAACTGAAGCGCTCATAAATGTCAGCTGATCCGGAGTGCCGTAACAGTCTAGTAAACATGGTTATTGAGATCTGGTCGAGACATATGAAAGACTCCTGGAGCCAGGATGTAAGAGCCCATGAGTATGCAGATATCAACATGACCCATCTTATTGGGCAGGATTTAAAATCTCTCGCAATTAGTTTCTTTCTGTCAAGAGTTGAGTACATTTTTCCTATCTATATTTGGCCATCTCCAAATTGCCGGGATCGGCTAAAAATGGGATTTTCCCGGGATTAAAATGTGTTTCTCGGAATTTGTTTTCAGCAACGTTTGAGATGTGTTTGTACATTACATAATCTTCAACCAATCTTTGCTTAAATGTTTACCTTTGTTATATTTTGATATTTAATATAAACATAACTATTCAAGCAACCAATTACATATTTCGTACTATTGTAATAACATAGTAAAGTTTATTTACCCTATATAAAATTCGTTGTTTTTAGGCCTGAGAATATACGAGTAACTTGGAAATGGGAATGAGAGCATTATGTTGAAACTAATCTCTTTAATTATAGTCTCTAATGAACTGTAATTAATATTGATGTGTTTATGCAAACTATTTTGTGTAAGTCTGTTCCAATGAGCTTCGTAAAATGCCATTTGTTCTTTAGGTCAGTGGTCCTTAACCCTTTAGCATGAGAGGGCCAATTTGAAAAGGTAAATTTTAAGGTGAACTGCATTTTATAATTGATATTAACATTATACCTATACTCGTATAGCCTTAAAATATTAAAAATATTTATACTGAAAGTGGGAAGATGCAACAGATGAGTTCATAAAGTTCTGTTATAGAATCTATAACAGGAATTGAACAATAATACAAATTAAATAAAAGATAAATCAATTCCTATAATTATATCGTACAAATGATGGTCGCATCCATTTCTAGGGAGGTCCAAATGCCACCCTTGGGCCACTCCGATAGAAACGAAACAATAATGCTTCTTTCCCCTACCACACTCTCACACAAAAAGGGGGGCGACTGATATAGACACCTGGATTTACCTGAAGAGATCTATCCACCCCCTCCCCACCCATTTCCGAAAATCGCTGAAGGATGCTTGGGAGAAGTGGATTCTAGAGAGACGGGTTTTTCAGGCCTCCGAGTTCAGGCGCCCTTTACGATAAGCGCCGGAAGACGCTGGGGGGATCCTTAAGCCCCCGCATTGGGTATGTGAAGTTAAACCCTCATCGACATGTTTAGATTTACAGCCTTTGATAATACATGCGATTAAATGGTGTATCAACAAAAGCATTTTCACTCAGTAGAAAATGAATGTTTAAAGAGACATATGAAGGCAAGAGGTGGCTAAATAAAAATATTAAGGTTAATAAAAAGTGTTAAGGAAAAATAATACATCCGAAACCCCCTTAAACCTTAAATACAGATACTAAAATAGCGTATTCTGAACATCAGGTAACAAGTTCGTATAAAAAGCGCAATTATTCAAAAGTACGAACTTCACCACCCTACCGTCCGTTCGCTAACAAGAACTCTATGGATTAACTGCTCTTCCTTTATTTACTCTCTCGTGCCTTTATTCGTTCTTTCTCTTTGTTTCATTTTCTTCTCGGGTAGATTAGCCCCATCCCTAAAGATTTGTTCAGGTCCTGAATGGCCTCTTTCACCCTTAGTTAAGTTTATCCGGGGTCTATGGTGGCGACTCTTATCTACATATCTTTGCTTGAGTCTTGGAAGTTTGGGACCTCCAATTGGACAGGCTGTGAGAAGGAAGCAGAAGGTTTAGCGAGCTGTACAAAGCAATTTAAACGGACCAACTGAAAATCGATAAAAGGCAACGGAATACAGCTACGGAAATGCCATCCTCACGGATAGGTTCTTGAGAGAACGAAAACATCGAACGTGTTTCAATGGACATCTAAGAGATAAGCCCCAATTCCTTGGAATCACGCGAGTCCTATTAATAGTTCTAATAAAAAGAAAGGTCAAATATCTCACCGAGCTTGACTCAAAATAAGCTTGACGGTCATTGCAGGTAGAAAAATGGAATGGCCCATGACCCCGGACTGGCGCATTTTTACTTTCGTCACTAGTATATTATTGTTTTATTTTGAGTCTCCCTGCTTCGATGAATGGAAATATTGCCATCACCGTGTCAGCCGCAGATCGTAGAAGGTGGCTAAATGTGAGTGAATTTCACGCGTTAAAGAAGGAGGTGGAGGCTTGGGAATGCTTTAAATAACTTCGAATCGCGCCGGACTCTTGCAAGCCATGGCAGCCTATTCTATCTCACAATTTCTTTTCCAAATTCTAGCAGCAGTCACCGTTAAAGGATGGAAAGAAAGATGATTGGGGTAATGAACTCAGCTGATGCAATCGACCAAGTAAACCATAAGTAATTATAAAGAAAATGAAGATTGCACAGATAAAAATAGAAACCGTGAATCTACTATGATAAAGTAAAACGGAAAAATAATATTACCACTCTTAAATGTAGCCATTGTGGTATGAGATACAAGTAAGAGTAGTACTCTGTCAGGTAACAAACGAAAAAAAAGAAGAATACTTAAAGGGCCAATAGAAATGAGTCGACCTTAAGAAGTCTTCAACCATAACTATTCGACTCTAAATAATCGAGGAACGAGCGTCTATTACCAAACTCTTTCAGACAAGTCGTCATCAAAGAGCTTAGCGAATTAATTAATTAATCAATGTCTTCCCCTCATTGCCTACATGCAGTAAGTGTGAACGTTAGCTAAGCATGTAAATTGTTAATCTTATCTTTTTTTGGTGTGTGGGACCATACAAATACATATTTCACCTTCGGAACCCTTAATTCTATCGCAGGAATAACTTAACTACATAACTTCGCATATTAAGAAAGAGTGTGCAGAGATGAGCAGTCGGTTTTTAAGCATAACGTATTTTTAGTCACGAGCGAGTCTATTCTCGGGCGACTCTACATCTCATTATGTCGGTCGGTCGGTTCGCGTTTTGCTTTTTGTTTTGTTCTTTTGTAATAACATTGTAGCTATTCAGCCCATTCTAACGAAATTTGAAACACTTATGTTGTTTTACATTCTCATTCGAATGATATAATTGCCAAAGTCCTCCCATGGTTAGCAAAGGAATTATTTTGTTTTGGTCATAACATCATAACTATTTGGCCAATTCTAACAAAATTTAAAACCCTTATGTTGTTTTACACATTCTTTTTTGAATGAAATAATTGCCAAAGTCCTCCTAAGGTTAGCCAAGGAATTATTTTGTTTTGCAAAATAACATCCTAACTATTCGGACGATTTTAACAAAATTTAAAACCCTTATGTTGTTTTATATTCTCTTTAGAAGGTTAGAATTGACAAGGTCCCTCCAAGGTCAACCCGGGAATTATTTTTGAGGGGCAATAACATCATAACTATTCTTCCGATTCTAACGAAAGTTGAAACCCTTATGTTGTTGTACATTCTCTTTAGAATGATAGAATTGTAAAGATCCTCCTAAGGTTAGGCTTGGAATTATTGAAAGTTTTGTAGGTCGTGAGGTCATAAATCAGAATAAGTGACAGCAAGCGACATTTGGTCAGTAGAGCTTGTTTTTGATCCGTCATCCTTTTTAAATTTAAAGTTTACTGAAAGTGGACACCTATGGGTTTCGAGATCATCTTGGCCAACAAAGAGATATAAAAAGGCTATGAAAAATAGTTACGCATGATTGAACATTATTATGTACGGCCAAGTGTATGGTTGGACTCGGTTGAATGTGTTCATCATATTTATCAATCTAAATCCTTTTCCCCCCTTGAATTAGGACTTATGCTAATGCCAAGTAAACAAATAAACGGATTGGCTGACCTTTTGTGGATAGAGCTTTACCACAAAATATAAAAATGTAATGGAAGGAGCAAAATGGCATCAAACGACTCTTTTGGCATGTCTTCTCATATTTTGAAACGAATCCCATAGAAAACTTATGAAAACATTACATAGAAAAGACAACACGCAATAGATGACAAAAAACAACAATGCAATCAGTATTGTTGGTGCATTTACACGTGATTGTTCAGAATAATTTCAATGTGGAATTTCAGAACTATTATACATTGGCATAGGTGAGTTGTTGGTCTTGAAAGAACTAAAACAAAATCAGTAAAATATAAATGGATAATAACCTTATTTGTAAAAGAATCTACTTTATTACCTAAATTTTATTATAATTGGCCCAAAAAAGTAGTTCAAATATTGGGCAAAAATAATACAAGAGAAGGTAACAAAGGCTTTTATGCCAGAGAAA
Source organism: Ceratothoa steindachneri (assembly GCA_963969495.1). Lineage (NCBI taxonomy): Eukaryota > Metazoa > Arthropoda > Malacostraca > Isopoda > Cymothoidae > Ceratothoa > Ceratothoa steindachneri. The sequence continues at coordinate 97,087,980 of OZ018317.1, read as the reverse complement.
TTATATCCACATTTTGCAAGTAAATAAAGGGAACGTTGTGGATTGGCTTAAGGCCTTCTTTCGCCAATAATGGACATATCTAAGCGTGGGAATGAAGGAAGGGAGATTTAGGAGAAAAAAGGAATGAACAGTAAATCCAGAGAAGTTTAAACGTTATTTCTTTGCTATCCGGCATATATCTTCCGCGGACGGGGTAGCGCATGGCCAGAGACACTTCTACTCCACCACTTGCACACATTATCCGCTGTTTAACCAAGGTTACCCACCTACTGCATTTTTCCATTATCCCATTCTTCATCAGAGTACGGCTATCTGGTTTCCCCTGAAAACTTCATTACCTGCGTTTGTGTGTTACCCTACACACCTCGTCCTCCCCTAGCCATTCGTCTCCATTCATTCTTATCCCTGGCACTCTTTTTTTCCTTCTGAATGCTCAGGCCCCGTCCAGCAAGGACATCTCTCCTACACTCCATCCTTTCCCATTCTCGGACGCCCACGCTGCCTCCTCATTCGAGATCTATACACTCTCTTTACCAGCCTTTCATCCTCCATTCTCTCTAAGTGACCATACCATCTCATCACAACTCTATCAGCTCTTTCAAGCAAACTCATTTTACTTTCACATCTCTCTTTAATTCTTTCGTTCCTCACCCTGTCAATCAACCTCACACCACAAATACTTCTCAGCCATTTCATTTCCATAACTTCAACCTACCTCCTTTCGTTCGAACTCAATGTCTATGTTTCATATCTACAAAGAGCAGTGGGAGCCACCACTCCCTCATACAATCCTATTTTCACCTGCCTACTCATTCGATTCCCTTTAGTGAGACTCCTTATCACACCATGTGCTTTCACTCCCTTTTCTATTCGCTGCAATATTTCATTTTCACCTCTTCCATTAGCTGCCAGATCCACACGCAGATATTTAAAACTCTGCACTTCTTCCAACCTTCTCCCATTTAGATTCACTTCCAGACTGCTTAATCCTTCCCTATTGCAACACATTACCTTGCTTTTGCTTTAATTCACACTGAGCTTCCTTCTGTCACACACAATTCCAAATGCATCGATTAGTCCTGTAGTTTTCTCTTTAGAATCAGCCACCAGAACTGAATCATCCGCAAACAACAATTGTTCTTGCTCGTACATCTCTCCATTCTCACTCACTAATGCCTCACCACTACCTCCCACTCTTGCTTTCACCTCTCTCACCACGCCATCCATATACAGATTGAACAACCAGGGTAAAATCACGCATCCTTGACTGGGTCAAGTTTTTACACCCCAACTAGTTATCTTCCTTTCTCAGAACCCTCGCACATGTTTGACATTTATCCATAAAGCTTTTGATAGCTCTTATTAGTAGGCATTCAATCCCAAGCATTCTCAATACATGCCACATCTTTTACGCTTCACTCTATCATACACTTTTCCCAGCTCCATAAATGCCATGAACACACTTTTATTCTTTTCCAGGTAATTCTCACATATATTCTTCAAGGTAAAAATCTGATCAACACATCCTCTTTCCTTCGTACTTCCCCCCCCCCTTGTTCCTCTCCAATCAGACTTTCCGTGCACCTCCTAACTCTTTCACTCAAGACTCTTCCATATACCTTTCCAGGAATACTCCACAGACTTATACACCTATAACTACCACACTAAGTTCTTTCACTCTTTCCTCTGTAAATAAGAACAATACATGCATTCCTCCAATCTTTCGGCACACACACCTGGTCCATACATACCTTAAGCAACCTCACCAACCACTCTACTACACACTCTCCTCGCTTTAAGTATCTCACTTGTTATCCTATCTATAACCGTTGACTTTTTCATGTTTGCCATTTTCGCTGCCTCTTCCACTTCCTTTTTTTCTAATTCTTTCACTCTCTCTTATTCTCTCTGATGTTATCCCACCCCTTACAAGACATTACAGCTGTACTTCTCTACTATCGTCCACATTTAGCAAAATTCCCAAAATATTCTCCCCATCTTTCCCTCACTTTTTCATCTGTACTGATTACTTCACACCTTCCATCCTTCACTCTCATTTCTATCGCCTCTTTATTCTATTTCACATAATTTATTTCCTTCTAAAATTGCTTTTTATTCTCTCTAAAGCACTCAGACACTCTTTCACCACACCTATCATTCGCTTCTCTCTTCAGTTCAGCCACTCTATTTTGCTCCTCCTGTCGCTTCCTACTATACTTTTCCTTGTTTTCTGAGCTTTTATTCTGCCTATATCTGTTGAACAGTTCACGCTTCTTTTTCACCCGCTCTTCCATTTCAGCATTCTACATTCGATACTCTTCATAATTCTCCGTTCTCCAAGCACCCTAATTCCACATGCTTTCCTGGCAGCTTCTTCTATGCTCTCAAGCATCAAGTTCCACTCATCTTCCACATCCAAACCCCCCCCCGACTTTCCTCTCACTTCCCACTCCCTTGCAACCAATTCTTCATATTCTTCCCTGCACCTCAATATTTTCAGTTTCTCTACCCTTACCAAAATCTTTGGCAAACTCCTTCGTTTTCCAACCCATTCACTCTTTACATTACTTCTGATGGCATCATTTAAGAACGGGTGAATAAACTCATACTTCTAAAGACTTCGGAACTGCCTTTTATGATAAAAATCATTTGTTTAAATATAATTTGATTAACTTCTCTGATAAATTTTGCCACATAGAAATACATTTATAACCAATGTCATTAATTTCTTTCCATCCGACACATACGGAGACACAATATAGAGTAATCGAGTCACGGACATAGTGCTGGAGAATTTTTTTTGCAACTCATTAATCTCCACATTACATCACAACTCCCGAGGAGAGTTTCCTAAACACTTAAGAAACGACCTTTAAAGTCAGGAAAAAGCCGTTTATTCACCCTTATATCTCGGTGCCGGGGAATTAAGCAAGACTCGCTTGAAGCATCATTTTTGTTCGCATTTTTCCGGGTAACAAGATCGTCAAGCATATGGTCAAGGATGCCTTCGCTTCTCAGATGATACAAGCCGAATTGATATTGGTCAGTGTAAGGGCATTCAAATTACTAATTTATGTAGAAGACTTCTACTTTGTACAAATTTCTAGTTAAAACATTTAAATGTGGTTGAAGATTTCTATTGCAGTCTCTTTATCTACCAATATTATTTTGTTTTTTTTCATTTCTTTATCTAACTATCTCACACACGTTATCTCACTATTTAGTAGACCAATTTAGCGGGAATATAAAACGTTAATCTCCTTAATAACTACAAAGCGCCTAGAAAGGGCATAAAACCGTTAACACCAGAGCCATTGAAAGCCGAACATTCTTAAAGCAGTTTCCAGACGAAGCCAAGACAAAAATATTATTACAATGTGTCTTCAACCTACATGCCGCCTCCCCTATCCCCCCTTTTGCAAGGTGGGCGGTCCCTAAGAACAGGCACGGATTTAGATATGGGAAATATGGGGAGCCGCCTAGGATTGCATCTTGCCTGGGGCAGCCTTGATGACCATGGAAGGAAAAAGACGAGAGGGGGGAAAAAAGCGATCGTCCAGTACCAAGCTCGGCCCTCCTTTTTCGATCCTTGTTACTTTATTTTGGTTATTTACGGTTGTTATTGTATATAGTTTGTCTACTTATTTAGTATTTATAAATATATTTTTCTTGTTACACGGATAAGCAATAATAATTTTGTTTTTTTGCTCCAAATAGATGAATAATAGTAATAAATAAAATAATAGTTGCGCCCGACCCTTTTTTTTGGGGGGGGGGCGAAAGAGCTCAAGGTCGCGTGCTCTCACTTATTCTCGTTTATAACCTTACGACCTTCAAAACATTCAATAATTCCTGGACTAACCTTGGCGGACCTTGTCAATTCAACCATACGAAAGAGAATGAAAAACAACATAAGGGTTTCAAATTTCGTTAGAATCTGAAGAATAGTTATGATGTTATTGCCCCCCTTCCCAAAATAATTGCCGGGCTAACCTTGCGAGAACCTTGGCAATTATATCATTCGAAAGAGAATGTAAAAAAAATAAGATTTTCAAATTTCGTTAAATTCTGCCGAATAGTTACAATGTTATTACAAAAAAGAAAAGAAAAGCAAAACGGGACCGACCGACATAATGAGATGTAGACTCGCACGCGACTAAAAACATGCTTAGAATCTGCATCCGGACTTGGATTCGCCCGAAATCTAATCTCTTTCTGTGTCCCGAGGCTAACCCCTCCATAAAATTTCGTGGGACTTTGTTTAGAACTTTTTTTAGAAATCTTATCCACAAGAGAGACAGACAGACAAAAAAATAAATAAACGGGTTATCACGTAACACTCGCCAATATAGCTGGGAATCTGTGGGAGGGAAATAGACAAACGTTATAGAATACACATGACCAATGATTGTACAATATTGGGTAATTCGTTGAATTCCTTTCGCCGAAGCCAAATGCGAGAGCATTCAATCGAAATTCCAAGAGGGAGGACCGACAGAAAATGAATGTGTAAGAAATGGTGTACACACAAACTATATAGTAGGGAATCCTAATTCAAGCTACCTATTATTCTGATCTCCATACACCTTGAATATCTATGCATCCCTCTTACTTTCTTCTATTTTCTCCATATTTTAATAAGGGTTATTTTTTACTATTCCATACCCTTTTGTATCACTTCTCTCTCTTCACTCACTCTTTACTTTACCTATTTACACTTAAAGGGTATCATAACACCTTAAAATGGACACAGTTTTAAATTAGGTGTTGAACTTTATTTCATAAAATGTCAATGGTCGACTACATGTAATAGATTTTGTGCAGATAGAGGTTTATCAAACCAAATAAAGTGACCTGCCATCGTTGTGGAATGATAGCAGGTTCTGGAGAGTTGCGCGTATAGTCCCGGTCACAGCGGTCCCAAATAGTATCCTCTCTTGGCTAATCAGTTTATGTAGCTTTCATGCATTTTCAAGTACACTAACTTCATCATTTTAAGCCTTGTGGAAGAGATGCACAGGTTCTTATTCCTCTTTTTCTTGGGGCGGGGGAGCTAGAGCACCAGAAAGGAAGGGCTATAACTAGATTTTGCAGTGCTTGTTTCCCTTCTTCGGTAGTTGGTTAATTGTGATAGTTATTTTCGCTTACCTTTTGATTTACATTATATGTAAATGGGAATATTACCCTTGCTCGCTGAAATTCTATTACATTTACCTTTAGTTTACATGATATATATATATATATATATATATATATATATATATATATATATATATATATATATATATATATTGATTAAGGTTTCTCCTGTGGTGAGGCTTTAATTTAGTCTGCAGGATGAAGGAAAGGAGTTAAAATGGGAAGTTCATTTAGTTTACGTGATATGTGCAACGTTTCGGGTAAAAGTTTCACCCATCTTCTGGTACTGGAAAAATGACAAAAATTCGTAAAATACCAATATTATATGTTGGTTAAAATTTAAACATACAAAGAATGTAGTATGTAAATCGGACATTTAATATGAGGGGGAATGTAGAGCTATGCAGGCTACTGGATTGTTATATAAAAGGTAGATAATTCAGTTAATAAAGGAAATTTAACAATAATAAATGGAGAAAAACCTGGGAACATTTTAGAGAAAACACTAACCTCCCTGGATGCCGAAGATAATGCTAAGGAGATCTTCTATTCCAATCTAGATAAAATCATCTGTATCATCAAAAAGTGGATTAGTTGGTTCTTCTATGCGACTTCAATGCAAGAGTTGGCTGAGAGTTCAACCATTGGGGTGGTGTCATCGGTAGTCATGGAATGGGCAGCATCAACGCCACTGAACATTTCCTCGCCGCCTATGCGAATCACAACCAAGTCATCACAAACACCATCTTAGGCCAAAAACACCCTTAAAACTACATGGTGACATCTTCACCCCGGGCACTAACAACTTCTGGATTATGTCATCGTTCGTATCCGTGATGTTGCCGAGTTATGTATTACCCGGTCATCCATGAGAGAGTCAATGATTGTAGGACTTACAATAGATCCTTCATGCTGTTCAGGCTTATAGCAAAGCGCAAAACGTAACAGAAATCACCTCAAAAGGCTCTAAATGTCTCTCTTTAACAGCTGACAAGTTGTTAAAGAATTTCAACACCTTCTTGATGATAAATTCTCCCATTCAAACCTATCCAACAACATACACAAAGCCTCGGATGACCTGAAACCATCATACTAAATATCTTTGAAGCTACGATTAGCTAATCAAAAAGGAAGAATCAGAAATGGTTTAACGAGCACGACAAGGAAATTATAGCCTTAATGAGAGAAAGCGTCTTGCATTAAGGAAGTGAAAGTTAGACACCACTTCATCTAAAAAAACTCAAATTTAAAGAAACTACAATTCAATCGAGAACCAAAACCATTAAGAATGTTTGGCTCAGTAGTAAGCCCTAAAGTTCAACTAATTTTCAACGCCATTACAGTCACGAATTTTTCAAAGGTGCCAATACAACATATAGTTGTTCAATTCTTGCTCCTGTAGCAAAGCGCAAAATCCTGGTGCTAACACTAATAAATAGATAAAGAAAGGAAAGTTTCGCAAACAGGAACACTTCAATGTGCCCTTTTAATAAAGACAGCCCAGTAGATGAAGCTATCTTTGGTGTGATTCTATACCACCATAAAAAGCCATGATCTTGCTGACACACCTCACCTTTCTGAAGTTGCTGAGTCCATTAAAAAAATAAGGTACAACAAAGTTTCCGGAACTGATGGTACCAGAGCTGAAATATATAAGAACGGTGATAGCATAATAGAAACTCAGCTTCTGGTTTACACTATTACACTATTATCTGCACCAAAGAACTACTACCAACACTCTTGAGAAATGTATTCGTATGAATACATTTCACAAAACGAAGTAATAATGTTCTCTCTAGCCAGGCCATCTATAATTATTGATCATTCAGTCAATACTACCAAGTTTTATAGAAGAATAGCTAAAAAAGTGTAATGAATGAGGGTAAATAAGAAATTTGCGCTGGTGAAGTATCGAATTAACATCTTAGCTAAGTATAAACAGTGGTATTTAACTTCAAATTCTATTGTGAAGGCTTCTGGGGACTCACAGTTGGAAGTTGCAGGTCGGTTGTGGTGTTTAGTGGTGTTGTAGCTGGAAGAGCTGACCTGAGGCTACTAATGTGGGCCGGGAGATTTTACTTTGTAGGAGGTATGCGTATTTATTGCGGTGTATTATTCTGTAAGGAACGATCTATTCTTAGGAAAAATTTAAAACATGGTTGCGTCTTACAAAGAGAAAGGTACATTTTTCAAGTTTTAAAGAATGAAAGATTCCCGCTCTTGTAGTTACCCTGATAATAATAGTGAAAACTTATTCATCCTGTACTGAATATCCAGAATAAATTATCTCTTGAGAGGACCGCTCTCTTGAGTGCTTCACAAGTTGCGCGGGAGGCGTAATCTGCAACCAAAGGTCATTTGGGAAGGGGAAAAGCTGTTATGCGTTTTGGGAGAATTAACAACCCTCAAAGGATGACTGGCAGATTGTCCAGCTATTTCGATGGACTATTCTTTCGTTAATAAGGGCAACTTAAAGTCTGTTGATCCCCTCCGGAAGGAAATTTCGGCAAGAACTTATTGAGTTAGTATAAATATGTTCAGTGACGGTGAAAAATTCGGACTTAATTGTAATACTTTATCAGAAATTATTTTAATCGGTTCGTTGAACTTGGATTTTGAAGTCATGATTTTATGGAAAATGACTCTCTCCAGTTAATGAGGTGGCAAACGACAGTCAAAAGATACTTGAAACCTTTGATGGTGGTGGGAAACAGTCCGAAAAGATCCAAATCTACCGTGTGAAGGCGTTTTTTGATAGGGTGTGCAACTTCTGAACAAATTTCGTATATCTTTTCGCATGTTTTCCAAAGGAATCAACCTTATATAACTTCAATGTTGATCTTGTCTCGAATTCAGAAAATTGTAATGCTGATCGAATGCAAGCCTACGAAGCGAGGATGTAAAGTAATTTCTAACTAGACTTTTCGATAGATCACTAATGACTGAAACGTAAAATAAGGTAGTGTGATCTCATAATTAAGAAAAGTTGATGGGTTGGTTTGCAGGGATGCCAATTTCTCATCTGACCATCGATCGTTGATTAGGAAGATATAGTAGAATAAATTGAATCACTAGATGAGCTTCAAAAGCTGCTTTGAATAGAAGAGGATAACAAGTGTTAGTATGATGAAAATATACGCGTCCCCTCATTTGAGAAGCCCTCATAAGAGAGCGTCACTTAGAAATCTAATTGGAAATTTTGTGGGGAATTGAAAGTCATTGGATATGTTAATGAGAATCTAATCAGATTTCACAAATCACAGATATTTTTTATGCTTCTCAGATATCCGAGCGACTATTAGTCGTTGCGTGCACTCGAGCTGGCCTTTGAGACAACCATATAAACCAGGAATTTCAAGCATTGATAATGAACATCTCGTCGCTTCAAAAAATGATTTTCTCCTTCTGCTTCATATAAAGATGAGTTTAGCAAAAAAAAAATTCGTGAAATCACTTGGGAAGAGAAAATTGAAGGCCTTTGAGTAGGTGGAAGTAAGTCTCTGAAGATCTTTGAAGTAAAGCTAAAGAAAGGCATCTCCGTCTGTCTACATATTAAGGAAGGCCTAAATAATCAAAGTTTCAGCACATGTCTTTTTGATCTGGAAGTGGGGGCCTGGAACTCATTTGGTTAGCCTTGTAAAAATTTATTTGGAAACAAAGGATCCTCGAGTTTTTAAAATTATGTTAAAAGACATCTTATGCTGTTTTGAAATGTATGATGTATCTCAAGTTCATTTGCTTCATTTATATTTGAAAGTTTTTGAGAAGCTGAAAGCAGTATCTGATGCACAAAAAGAGTGCTTTCACCAACATTTTATCGCTTAGGATCATAGATACCAAGGATTCTGGAACGTTGAAAAGCTTGAAGATTACTGCTGGATCATAAATGAGACGAACCTAAAATGGAGCATTAAATGAAGTCCAGAGCTCAATGGTTTTAAAGTAGCTATGAATTTTGTTTTGTTTCAAATACGTCAATGTAGATTTTTATGTGGCCTGTCTAACAGTACAATCGGCTCGTCGTCAAAAACTCACCTCGTTTTGTTTTACTTGAAATGTTAACTTGTGATAATGTATAAAGTTTGTTCCATTGCATACTTGCTATATATGGATGTATGCCTCCCATCTTGGAATGTTGAATTTCTGCATCAATCGCCATCAGGCACAAAGCTTACAATTGTAACTTTGCTTTGCATATAAATAACTACAGCATTGTAGGGAAATAGCAAGTGATAAATGAAAAAGTGATACGCGATTGATTAAAATTTACTGTAAATTCGAAATCAGCATCAGTAAATAGGTCTATAAAAAGTAAAATTCATCTTTTATCAGAAATATTTTAATTTTGTCGACCTGTTTTTATTCACTTCTAATTTATATTTAATTCCTCTTTCTATGCATGCATTACTCTTGCATGATGGGTTTTTTATTTACATTACATATTGTTATATTCATCTCCCTAGACTTTATCCCGATTCCCTTTAGTTTGCCTTTTATATGCTTATATTACCCATTCATCATGATTTTTGTTTACGTTTACCCTTAATTTATAATTGTCAAAGGATTGGTACCTAGTATTGTGTAGAATCCCTTCTAGAACATCGAAATGCAATAACTCGACGTGGCATAGATTCCACACCTGGACAGAAGACCTCTGGAGAGTTGTTGACACATGCTATCTCAATAGCTGTTCACAGTTCCCTGATATTTGTAAGTTCCCTATTTTAAGTGTAAATAAACCTACACACTGGTGTCTTATAAATGTTCGATTGGGTTAACGTTGAGTGATCTTGTGGCCACACCATTCGTTGGAACTCTGCAGGATGCTCTTCGAATTATTTCTGGGCAACTTAGGCTCGGTGCATTATCCTGCTGATTTCCAAGCAGTGAAATGTAGCGTCACTAGTCAATGACGCGTTTAGATGTACCAGTGAGACCAACCCATACATGGTGTACACAACCCACAAGAGTATGGAACCACCATTAGCTTGCTCGGTGCCATGTTGACAACCCGAAATAACTAGAAGCATGACTCATCGGATCATCTCACATGTTGTCAGTCCTCTAGAGTCCAAATAACAACGTCACGAGTCCAGATAGGAAGCTGTGTTCGGTGTCACGGCGTTAACAGAAACACTCTGTTGGGTCTTCTGCTTTCATACTCCAATATAGGTAAAGAATGCTGGTCTGACCTGATGGATATGCGTCTTGTACCTCCTGAATTTAATACTATGAACTATTATGTTCAGATACCGCAGGTCACGATCATTAAGCACCCGTGGTTTGTCACCGCGCTCTCCACGGTGGGTGGTGATGCCTTCCATAAGCACACTCCTGCCGTCCTAGTTGAAAGGATGTTGAACCTGGCACTCATTATCATGTTCCGTTCAAACTCCAATAATTCACATTGCCTCACCATGGGCAGACTAGCTGGTTAACACACTGAACCACGAGATGTCAGATCACAAATGATACAGGTCTTGGGATTTTTATTGTGTCACGGTACGGGGGCTATCCTATGACTTTTGACAATTCAGTACATATGCTTACGTCCTCTATAATGATAATTTTCATTTAAATTTAACTTTGGTATATATTATACCCTAGTAGAACCCATTCTGTCAAAAGCCCTAGGGAAAAATTGGATATACTAAAAACTATGAATTAATTAAAGTTCAAAATTTTATTACTTAAACAGAAATTCACCTTCACTCCTGTATTTGAGCCACTCAGTCCAACCGCACCCTTTTCATATCTTCCCGTGTAGCTCACACATGACATATCTACTTAGATTATAATAAAAACGATGCTCAAACAATATTTAAACTTTTTACTGGTCTCTCTTCCACTCAAACACTTTTGAGATAACTTGTAGAGACACAAACCAACACAAATACAAACATGCACGGGTGATAATATAACGCTCCAACATTGTTGGGTAGGTATTTATTATATAATAGATGCTTATATTACTCTTGCATAGCATATATTTTTTTATTTTAACCCTTTATAGATCAATACCAGAAATACCCCGGAAATATCGAAAATTCTTTTAACTGTTGTATAACATCTTTGCCCCAAATTTATTGGATTATATTCATCTCATATGGACACTCAGCACTAGTTTATGACATTATATACATAAGAAACAAAAATTTTGACTATTAATTACAAACTAGAGAATATTGGTTGATATCAGATAGTTGTTTTAGCATTTTATTACAGAAAAATACAAAACATATTGATACCAAAAAGAATCAATGTCATGTTGAAATATTCATTATTATTAACAAATTACACATTCCCTGTCCTAGGTCACTGTATGAAAAGGTAATAAACAGTTACAGGTAACTGGCAAGCAAAAAGCGAGCATACAAATAACACAAACCGATCTTAAACGATGGAAACGCCCAGGCCGAGAACCCGCTTGCAGGTCTGCCTGCTGGGTACATATCTAGAAAGATGCACCTTTGCTGTTGTCTAATCCTTGTTGTTTAGTTGGTATTAAAGCTCTCTGTTCTCTTTTTTGCCCTGGAGTGTCACTGTCGACTGGCTCCCTTGTAGCCCTTGACGGCATTGCCTTTTGACACCTGACCGGACTAGAGATGTCGAGTCGGGAGGTCTTCTGAGTCATGGTTTTGTCCTTTGATACCTCGCATTCTCTCTTATAAATTATCCAGACATTAAATACGAAGAGTCCAGTGGATATCAAAACAGTTTCATATACCATCTTTATGCCACCATTCGTATCTACAGATGGGTCTCCATGACTGATTCATCAATTCCTCTCATATTCCCGTGTATTGAATGATCATGTTAAGACAGTGAACGCGTCCTCTGACCTTATTATATGCTCTTAGGGTAAAATGCAGATGCCTTGAGGGCTTCCAATGCTTCATCTGAAGTTAGGACTGTGGCAATCTTGTCATTCGAACTAAGAACAAGGACTTCGCCATTAGAACAATAGTAATTTGTTACTATTGCCACACCCTTCCTGTCCATAATAATAATAATAATAATAATAATAATAATAATAAGTATTTTGTAATGCGCTCTTCAAGGCCTGAGGCCTTTCCAGAGCGCAGGTTGTGCTGAGATGAGAATGGAAATTCAAGAGGGGGAGAAAGCAATATTGAAAAGATGCGTTTTCAGGAGACGCTTAAATGTGGTAAGAGAGGTAGAAGACCTGATTTCAGCAGGAAGAGCATTCCTCAACTCAGGGGCGCAGATTGAGAAGGAGCAGTCCCCCATTGAGCAGAGGGATGAACGAGGAATATCCAAAAGAGGTGCATTTGATGACCGAAGGGCCCGAGGGACATGGCGGGGCGAGAGGGAAGAAGAGAGGTAAGACGGGGCCTTGTTGTTTAGGGCCTTAAATGTGAAGAGAAGTATCTTGAAGTGAGTACGGGATCTGACAGGAAGCCGTGCAGTTCATGCAGCAAGGGTTTTGAGGGAGAGAAGCGAGGGCGACGGAGGAGAAGCCGGGCGGCATAGTTCTGTGCAAGTTGAAGGGTGCGGAGAGAGGAAGATAGCAGATTCACAAGCAGAGAGTTACAGTAGTCAAGGCGTGAGGTGATGAAGGCATGAACAGCAGTCTCAAGACTTTGGCGATCAAAGTGAGAGCGAATGCGAGAGAAGTTACGAAGGAAACATAGAGAGGATTTGCTGACATTGCGGATATGAGGCTTAAAGGAAAGATGCTCATCAAAAACAACACCCAGATTCCTAACGCAGTCAGAAAAAATGATAGTATTACCGCCCAGAGTAAGCGAGGGAAAGAGAGATTTAGATATTTTGACAAGAGCAGGGGTGCCGACGAGGAGGACCTCAGTTTTGGAGTGATTAAGCCTGAGGAAGTTGGTAGAGAGCGAGTAAGAAATGGAGAAGTAGGCAGCCAGGAGGTCAGTGATAGAGTAGGCAAGAGACGCGGGGGATGAGGAAACGAAAATTTGAGTGTCATCAGCATAGAGGTAGAAGGATAGACCGAGATTACGGAGAAGGGAACTAAGAGGGAGAAGGTAAATACGAAATAGTAGAAGACCAAGGACAGAGCCTTGTGGCACTCCAAAGCGAATGGGGGTAGAGTCGGATGAAACGTCGTCAATCACAACGGATTGGGTAAGGGACGAGAGGTAAGAGCAGAACCAGTCAAGCACGGTGCCTGATATGCCGAGGAAAGAGTGGAGACGATCAAGTAGGACGGTATGGTCAATAGTATCGAAGGCAGAGGAGAGGTCGAGTAGAACGAGGATGGAGACACAACCCTTGCCTGCGGCTCTTCGTAAGCAATCAGACACATTGAGAATGGCGGTTTCTGTGGAGTGATCTGACTTGAAACCAGATTGGTAGGTTTAATCAATGTTACAGGCCACCATGTGACTGTTGATGCGTGAAGCATCCACTCTCTCCAGAACCTTAGAGAGGAAAGGAAGTTGCGAAATCGGGCGATAATTAGAAGGGTCAGTGGGGTTCAGTTAAGGCTTTTTAAGAATCGGACGGATGTGGGCACGTTTGAAGGAAGAGGGAACAAGACCAGTTGCAAGTGAAGTGTTGAACAGGTGAAGAAGCGTTGAGAGGATAGCAGGCAGAATTTTAAATAACAGTTTAGGCGGAAAAATGTCCTTTGGGGAGCCCGATTTCTTAGAACGCGAGAGCAGGGCTGTAAGCTCCAACGCGGTCACAGCGGGGAAAACTATAAGCGGCTAAGGCGGAAAGTCAGGGAGAATGGCAGGAGCCGGGACAGAAGGCTGAGGGAGGGAGGCATGGAGGTTAGTGACCTTATCTGCGAAGGCATTAGTGTGGGGGTGGGTGTTTTTGTGGGGGGGAGGGGGGGTACTATTCTGTTGACTCTTCCTGTGCCGATGTATCTGCTGCCATAGTGGTTCTTGAGCTACTCAAAAAGTAAATACTGGTGACTAAGTTATTTGTATAAATGGCAGACATTTTTTAGAGTTTTTACCAAGTCGATGACAGTTTTGCTGCTAATCAAAAAATCATATTCTTCCTCAATCTGGGCTGAAGTCATCACCGCTCGTAAGACAGAATAACTTGAACACCTACTTATCAACCTTATTTTAAACGTATTGACTAAATTCGCATCTCTTGGCCCCTTATAGGCGACCATAACCTCATCTATTGACTGGGTTGGAGAGCAGCCGACCTTGAGGAATTACCTTGTAATGGATTTGAAGATGAGCTGGATCTTTTGGAATCTGTCAGTAGATTGCTAGGGGAGAGAAAATAAGTCCAATTATAAGTATTGATTTATATAACATATGCTTATACCCCTCTTCGTTGATATATTTTATTTACGTTTTAATTTACAATATTGGCATAGTCCTTTTCATATATTCATGTTATGAGTTAGATTTTCTTTCAAATTTAACCGTACCTTTATTTTTAGATTACATTTACACAATTGAATTTACATTCATTTAGACACTGATAATCTCCAACCCTTTTTCAAGAGTTCTAGAACTAACAGTGTGTAAGATATGCAATACCTTCCTCTTGGAGGCTCTGAAGTCACTCGATGTTCTTGCATGTCAATGAAGCTGTCTTCTTTATTTATATTTCTTCAAAATAATTAACTCTTTACTAGCAATTTTTTCTCGTGGACTCTTCAGTCCTGCGTATGTACTCATGTGGCGAAGTAAACATGGGAAATTTAAGAAAGTAAGAATACCCAGCTATGATGTTACCTGCATGTGGTTAGCTCATGATTTATATGGAAGATGGCATTCGGGTAGAACTCCCTCCGTATAATAATCCTGAGAATGATTTAAATGAATTTGGATCAGGCCAGACAAATGTCCATTCCATCTTCCTTTCCTTAATACAATGGATCACTTCTTATATTCTATATTTTGTGGTATTAGGGTAAGCCAACATCCCGTCTTCGGCCATGGTGATCATAGTAATTAATGAGCATGATTTGCTTTTATCTTCAAAAATACTAAATGATTTTTAACCTAATGAAGTCTTAAGTAAACTAGGTGAGATATAGATAAATAGCAAAATAAAGCCTTTGGCTAGATTCACGCGTTGATGGCAATAAATTAAATAGTCCGTAGGTGAAGAATACAGATAGATGCCTTGACAGCGCAAGTTTGTGTAAACAAGATTTGACCATATCGATGAGAGAAAGGATTTATCGCAATGGAGTTGGAGGAATTTTGGTTTCCATCAGGGAATAACATAGAATATTAGATCTCTAAAAGAAATATAAAGCGAGTTGGCTCGATTAATTTGACTTATTAATAAAATGGGTATGTCAACGTAGCATCCTGTTACACAGATTGATAAAAGTGGTTTGTAAAGCAAGTGGTGAAGTTTTGAGGAGTAAAAATATCTGATAGGTACAAATCAATTCTCCCAAACCTGTCCTCGTGCCAGTTAATAGGGTTAAAATGTTCATTTCATTACATTCCTAGATCCATACAGCCCTAGTCGTTACAAAGAGCGACTTCTTCTACCGGGTATACATAAAGTCAGGATATATTTTTATAAAATAGATATTTTCCCTATTTTTCTTTTCAGAATCCTTTAGAATGTCTACATAGGAGCGTTTGACAATAGTAATTTGGCGAATAGTCTTTTGTAAATTTTTTTGTTAAGCACTTAAAATTATATGGAATTCAATCATAAAATGATATGATTTATTAAACATCTAAGTCTAGAATTCGATGTTATTTGCCTCTGTTCGTATCCGTCTGATAGAAATGAGATTTGATAAAGCGCCAGCAAAGGTCTTTGGTTGCCTCCACATCCGATCCAGCGATTTGGAAAATGTCCATTTAGATAATCCTGAACAATTTTTGCATAGTGACGAGGATTACCATCATAAGAATCGACGACGGTATTAATAATGCTTCATGTTGCAGAATGACCATCACGCACACACACACACACATACACACACACACATATAAATATATATATATATATATATATATATATATATATATATATATATATATATATATATTATATTCAGACGGAGTTGGAGATCAATGTCAATTGAGTGACATTCGCTCGTCTCACAACAGCGGCTGACGAGGGGGATGATAAGGGAAGGGGGTTTTCCAATTCGAGCGCGTAGAAGGATTTATCTACAGAATCGAGTGCAATTAGCCGTTATTATAATAAAGAAGGCTGCGGGACTCAGGGGCTATGAAACGAACGGTACCAAAATAATCTTTAATAATTACAAGAGATATAGGACATATTATATACAAATGGAAAAGGTTGCAAACGGATACTTAGTGTTTACAGGGATCAGATTAAAGAATTACCGGGAGCAATTAAATAAACTCAAACGTTAGCTTACATGCGGCTGCTGTTGAGCCAATATACGAACATACACTTTACGGGTTGACTGGTCATTAAACCACAATTTAGTCGCTGGAGCCTAGCTTGGGCTTGGAGGCTTTATGAGACGATACAGGGGATGGGTGATCGAACGAGTAAATCGTAATCGATGGAGTTTAACCCCGAAGAGTGAATTCGAGGGAGTACCTGCGCTAGACGAGGCTAAAACCGAATCCAAGGATATCCAATTGACTGGGGCTAAATTCTTTTGGTGAGTCTAGCATTATATATGGGCCGGCCGGAAGCGAAAATGCCTCAGGCCAAGGAGGGAGATCTTCTTAACCAAATACTCTCCCAGGGGATAGAGAGGAACTCCAGCGGGTTTCTTGGTAACGCCCGGAGAAGCAAGCAGCGTCCTCTTGCGCCCGCGCGCTTGGAATTCCTGCTTCTGCCTTATAAGCTGAAGTGGCTCGAGTCTGTCTCTCACGGTTCCCACGATTTTTCTCCGCGTCGCCCGACCTCCTGCCCAGCTTCATGGCTTCTCGTTCACATGGTAGTATTAACCTCTATTCCCGACACTTCACAAAAAATAGTGTACAAAAGCCTATTCGCCAAATTAATATTGCCAGACGCTCTTCTGTATTTATTCTATGGGCTTTTGAAAAGAAAAATAGAAATTTTTTTTCACAAAAGTAGATGCTGAATTTATGTACACTCATTACCTATAGTGCAAGGAAAACTATCTTTCAAGGTCACATGAGGCACTCGTTAAAATTAAAATTATGTTATATAGAAACATGTTCGCAATTAGTGTCAAAATTTTACATATGCGCTATAGAAAACGCTCAGAAGCGAGGAAATGATAAACCACTGTCGTCAGGCGAGAGCGAGAGAAGATATGACCACAGAAGATAAGGGCAAAAAATAAAATGCTCGAAGCGTCGTCGTAAGGACATGGTCAGCAAAAGATGAAATTTCAAGGTCAAGTCAAGATTAGACCTTAGACAAGTGACTACTCCACATGTCTTGTCTACTGAGAAGAAAGACTGCTGTTGAGAAAGTCTAGCAAATAAAGTTGTATCGTTTATTATAGTAACCTCTATCCGGCTTCGCGAAAATAGACCTTAACAATTATTTTTTCATAATTGACCGATTTATTGCATTATTTGTTTTTAACGGACAAAATAACAACTGTGGTATAACTTCTCGTGAGTTTTTTTGCAAAGAGATTTGTAAAAAAGGAGTGAAGTTGTAGTGAATGAAAATATGTGCAAGGTACCTAGCTAAATAACCAAAAGTGGAGTCTGAGGCGCGGAGTGGTTAGTTGTTCCAAGTCACCCTCATTTTTACATAGGTGTTGGTGGAGTCTTTTTTTAATGACCTTTGACGAAACCCGATTTTCCACTCTTAACCTGATGTTATATTGGTTATTATTTACTTCATCGTAATATTTTTTGTGTACATTTTATTACTTTTTCTTGGGTATTTTGTTCATATCTGTTCTTTTTTGGCGGTCGGAAGAGGAAATGAGGGAAATGAGGAGTAAACCTCAATTTTGCCTTACGATCGCTAAAAATCGAGTTCAGATTTGAACAACCCCCAAAATAGTTGAAGAACAAATAACCTGAGCTAACAATACCTAACCTTCAATTTTCAAATTACTGCTTTGTGAAACTATATAAACCTTTTGTAACTACCTAACAATGAGGGAACTTCGCCCACACATACCGCCTCTTTTTGGTGGAGGGTTTTATCCTACACACACCTTGATTTTTTCAGTTAACTCGTAGTATGGACAACTCGAAATAAATAACCTAAAATTTGCGAACAAATTGGGAGATAGTAAACCAGCAAATCCGGCGTCGCTTTTTTATTACGCACTACTGTTTTTGTTCAACGAAAACGGCGGTCTGAAGGAAATGCTTTACACTGCGCACCACACTCGCGACAGATGGAAGAGTTACGAAACACACCGTGTTCTAATTAAACATTTCAATGCACAATTAGGGAAACAGTGAACCTTTTGTACGATGTGTTTGAAATGGAATTCACATCCACTACAATTCATAACGCACAACTCCACAATCCGCCCCCACCCCTCAAAAAGAAGAAAGTCAAATAAGGAAAAAGGTGACGAAGTAAGCTCGGTCGAAATTATGTAGACAATGTGACGTCACTGTACCATTTCTTTTGCAACATACTTCTCCATTGTAACGTCATCACAATTAAGGAAGAGTAAAATATAGGAATTCAAAGGGTTGTTAGATTAATAGTAACATCGACCGCTCAATAAATTCTATATAAATGGATCCGCAAAAATGAGCTTGACACAATAGGAGTGGTTAAATTTGTTTTTAAGCGATTACAGTTTTCTAAAAATTAAGCGTTAAATTTTAACCTTTTTATTATTAATATTTATTCTAGTCATCTATTTTACTTGTTTCTTTCCTTATTGATCATGGATGCGTCGATGGGTACATGGTTCTTGTGGTTCACGAGGCATCATTTGATCATCCAGAAATAAATGCTTCTCTCACACATATTCTTGTTATGGATGATCGTTTCTAAATATTTTTATCCATATCGCATCAGTTCTTTCAGCCATTGCAGACCTTTTAACACAATTCATCTTCACGTATCAGTTCTTTACCTTTTTATAACAGCTTTTGTATCCCTTCGCTTATATCATATGACTACAGACAACCCACCATTCAACCACTTCGAAGGGTAACTTCAATAGTGAAACCTGTCTTACCACAAATCGCCACACACTCAATGTCTCGGGTGAAAAAGCACGACCTTCTGACCCCGACAAGGGACCTATCTTCACTGTTATGAGAAAGGTGTAGGGGCGTTGTGTATTTTTCCCGGCACAAGGCTTAAAATGTATGCACCTTTCATACAATTGCATCTCTTCCAATTTTACTACTCTCGTTTGAAAATTTTTTTCCCGAGCTATAAAGTGCAGATGCCAAATTTGATTATTTTTCCTTTTCTTTGAAATAAATATAAATAACCATTCTTAAGACTCGTTTCCTCCTTACTCGCGTATTTCTTTTTCCTATTCCTATCCTTCTCAACCTTCTATTTAGTTCGCAGGTAAACTAATTTACCAGGTCTGCTTGCAGGTGAGAGGATAAGAAATGAAAACAAATCAGTAAGGTGATTTTTATTTAATTTATTTGATTGAAGATGATATATAACTTATTTACAAATGTATTTCATCTTCATGACTCGTACAGGTGGATTAGTCTTTTAACCCTTTTAGTCATGTGTATTTTTGAGGTTGTCAAATCCGTAGACTTTTTCGCGTTCATATTACATAATGTTTCTCCCAGCTAAGGTCCCACCCGGAGGACGGCAACCTTGATGAACTCTGCCAATTAGACGAGGTTATCATAGAGCCATTGTAGGTTTTATATCAGTTGTACTTGTGTCGGATATGTTGGGAAGTACTTGTGTCGGGCATGTTGTGAATGTGTTGAATTGTGTTTCGTTCCGGGTTGAAAATGGGGCAGATGTCTGTATGACTCACGTCGAAATATAGAGACATGAGATTGATTACGTAGATTGGACCCTGCGATTGGATGTTAGGTTGTCTAATTGTTTTTTTGTGTTATATTTTGTGGGAAGATGTGATCTGGTTATGGGTATGTGAGACTTCTTGAAATATTTCTGTGTAGTATTTTTGAATTTTGAACTTTTCATGGGGTTAGGTTAGAATCTTGCATGCTTGAATCTCGTGTATTAAGAAATAATTGTGTTACGCGAAGGTCAGGCTGGTATTTGATGGAGATGATTCATGTTTGAGAGTGTAATTTGTTTATTGTGAGTGCCGCTAGGGCATCCTGTTATTAGGGACATTGATTTATTTTATTTTATCCGAAGTGTGCTGAAGTGAGTACATGTAAGATTGGGTGGCCAGGCTCTAGAAGCATAAGCGAGTGGAGGAAGGATCTAATGCTTGCACAGTACCTTCCTAAAAGATCAGAAAGCCTGGATTTATATCATCACATCTTCCATAACTTTTGGTAGAGAAAATCCATAGTTTCCAAAATTGCTGTAGGATAACCTACAGGTATAAACTACCTATAGGTAAAGTTATGAAAGTGGTAGAAGATGGGATGAAAATACAAGTGTTCTGATATTATGGAATAGTACTCTACATGTGCATGATTTATTCCTCCCATCAATCATCTTGAGTTCTTGGTCTGTGTTAACTTGTGTTTCTTTTGTGATGTCAGAAAATTCGTTCTGTATCCAGTGCGACGCCGAGCACTTTTGGTGCTCTATTTAAGGAGAGTTAATAACTTTGATGTGGATTTGTACTTTTCTTTGTGGGTTGTGAAGAAAGTGACGGACGATTTTGTAGGCGAGATGGGCATTCAGTAGGTTCGTTGTTGCCAGTGTTCGAACCTTGTGATATAGAGTTGTTAGTTATCATCTGTTTAGGAATATTTAAGGTGAAGGATGTGAATGGCGATGCCATTGGCATGGCTGAAAAGATCGTGATGTTTGGATTTATTGGAGTGATGTCATTGAGGAAAAGGTTGAGGTTGGTGCGGAATATAACGGATTCCGTATTTAATGTATTTGATATGTTAGTGACAGTTTGCGTTTGCATATTACTTTTTCTTGTCGACTTGTGAGGAGTTTGGCAATATATTTTTTTGTAGTTAGAATCAAGTGTGGTGTTTAGTATTTTGTTGATGAAGTTGTATAGATACTGTGTCAAAGGCTTTGCGTATGTCTAGTGGGTAGCAGCCAAAAGAGATTGCTAAACACAAAAAAATGCTTATGTCCATTGTTGCTGTCAGTGTCCTGCATGGATGTGTATGTGGTTGAAGCCTTCTGGTATGAGTTGGGTAACTTTGGTGAGTACAGTGCGCTTGTTGAATGCAATAAGAGGAACTATGTTTGGAGGCATCTAGTAGGGTTTGTGTGTTGATTTGCTTAGGTTCATGTTCATTATCATACTAATTCTTCCCTATTTCTTAAAGTACTCTGGAGTGCAAGTATTCAAATACTGAGCTCGGCTGCTTAAAATGAGATTCCGAGAAAAGTGGTCCATCGCAAAGGATTCCTTCTATAAGGATTATCATATAATACCGTTATGCACTCGTTTTAAAGGTCGTCTTTACCTAGAGGTAACCTCGGTATAACATTAGATTTAACCTCTATTAGTTGTGCCAGTATATGGTAACGGGCAAAACATTGACCAGATCGTAACTACCATCCAGGGACTAATCACAACTGGTGTAGTTTAACTTCACACAGCAAAAAAGAATCTATCTTAGACGGAAATTTGAGAGGAAAGGAATTAAATCAGAAATGAGCAAAAATTACCCAATAAAATGGCGGCACAAACATTAAGAATGCTATGGAACGAAGGGTAATTATAATAAATTCAAAATATTGTGGTTTGGTTAGGAATATTTCCGAGCCACTAGAATCAAGCATGGGAAACAGAAGCCAGAAACTTAAATCTAAGAGATAGGGGCGTCATTGGGGGCGTGGACTAATTAAAGCATCCAGGAACAGCCGTGTTCAAATCAGAGTAAGCTGCCAATTATTAAGTATTGATATGGCCTTTGTAAAGATCATATGGGGACTTGGGACTCGATATTTTGTTAATCTCCTGGAACAAACATGAGGAGTTTTTAATCTCTGAAATACTAATTGACTAGTAGTGTCATTTGCATCAAGGAGTTGTTAAAAGGAGGCGTGAAGTAAAATTGGTGAGGTTAAGTTTAGTGAAAATGTTCATCCAAAGGAGATTTCTTGAAACACGAAGTGGAAAGGTACGCAGCTCTCCGTAACCTGTCCCTGCGACGGAGGCTTTCTCACTGCGTAATCAGAGAAATAAAAATCGGAAGAAATATAATGGTACAATTTTAAATTTGATTTTTTTTTACTAATAATATATTATTAATCTCCTTTTTATTAATAAAATGTGGGAAAGTGGGGGAAGCAGTGATAAGTTGTGGTTGCCATTGATTTGATATGGAACTATCATTTTTTATTCTACCTCCATCTTAATCAATGGGCCGCTGGGCAGTTGCCCGAGGGCTCAAGGAGCATAGGGGCTCCATGCCAATCTATGCATGGAGTGACTTGCTGTCGATTAATATAAAATACTATACTAAACCGAAAATAATTGCTAGCGTGTTTTTTTTACTAAAGATAATGAACAATATTACTATTAATTATTATAATTTATTGATTTCACTTCCAATTTACGAAAAATCTGTTTCGCATTAAAATTCAATTTCTTTATGGTTATTTTTGAGAGGAAAAGGTATGCTGCTTTTAATGTGTAATGCATTTTATTCTGACGTTTTGTGAAACGCTATTTGACATCTTCAGAGAAGTTGAAATGAATAGATACACATTTTTTTTATATAGAATGGATAGTAATAGGGAGTGGGATGGGTAAGGGGTAAAATATATAGTAAAGTACCTAATTTTTAAATTAGTTAATTATGTGATGTATAATTTGTGCATAAATTCGTTCGTTTTTATGTTCAAGTCTGGTTTATTTTGTTTTATCCAAAAGGCTTCTGCGAGTTTCAAATTTTGTTCGCTTTGAGAATTGTAAATTAGCGTAAACAATTTTTTCTACAATGTTAATTATTATAATAAGTTGTCTTGGACGTTCACCTTCGATTTAGTATCACCGCTGCAATCGCAATTGGATGATTTCTATGTTATTTTTTTTTCAAGCCTCATGTTATATTGTTCAAACGTTCGTACAGATTAGTCTTTCCTCTACAGCAAGTGTTTTAATGTTTAAATACTGATTTTGTATGAAGTACCATTACATATTTAATTTGATTGAACATTTACGTAATTATTCCTGTGAATGGTTGCGCAGAGAGGAGCACCAGTGCACTGTTTTGCCTGAGCAGCTATAATGGTGTTGATAGCATCAATGATAATGACAAAATAGGCTCATCTTTTTCTGTTAAAGGGCTCTAAATATATCAATGCAAGTAGGATTTTCATAAAATTCTTTTTGAATTTGAAAATGCCTATGAGGTAGTTGGGCGATAATTTCAAGGTGATTCAAATTATCCAAATGAGTCCATTATTTACCTACCAAAAAAGTACGAATAAAAAGTGTGTTCTGGGGAGATTAGTCGAAAGTGGAGGCAGCTGGAGAGAGATAGAGCTGCGAGTTTTTGCGTTTTATTAGAAGTTGGGGGGAGGAGTGAGGACTGGTTGAGATTGGACTGCATTTTTGTAATCCCACTGAACTGAAGAGAACGCTAAAGTAATAATAAATTGAAAGTCAGTCGGTAATGAAATGTTAATTTTTTTCTTGGAATTTCGTTAACTTGAAAATTCAATCTAAAAAAGAACCCACCTTGGGCGAGAAAAGTCATTTTGAAGAAAAATTGACATGTGGCTTTTTACGGATGAATAGGACAACAAGGTTTAATAGATATTTAGTACATTTTTCAAAGGTCGAAACTAATGACAATATGTCTGGTACAAAGCTTTTGAAAAGTGGTGAAAAAAGTGGCGAGGATAACTAAATGGAAAAATTGTGGATGCCGAATAAATAGTTAGAAGAGGCAAAGAAGCGAATAGATCACCTCTGAAGTCACTTTGAGGTTGTGATATAACCACTCTCGCATTCTATCTGATTCCTATTATTGGATTGTTCATGTGTAAATACCACTTATTTCTTCATCTTCTAATACAGCTAACGATGAATAACATTTCAGAGTACTGAAGCTCTTCAGATCCATTTTGAGGATAGTCGGGAAATAATAAGAAAAGGCAAAGGGGGGATGAGAGGTGAAGTAGATTTCATGAGAGAGAAAGAAAGGTAAGGTAAAAAAAAAATAATGCCTTACACTTATTTCCATATGAGACGAAAGAAGTATAAATTAATCCTAAGCTAATGTAGATATAACCATGATGCAAACAACATGCATAGAAACTTAGTAACTTTCGTGCAACTAAAATTCTTGCATCATGGCAAAGATATCATCATCATCATCATCATCATCACTGACTCTATAATTTAAGAAGGGGATTTTTTGAGTATTTAAATAATAATTTCATCTTAGCTTGGTTATGACTTATGTTTTTTTATCAAAGTTATTTCTAATAATTCTTTTATAATATCAAAGAAAAAATGGTCAAGTTCAGAAATAAATATAAGTATCGAAATTTTGTTAATTTTTTAAAACCCAAAGAATCACAAATGGTGAAGTTCCGAAAATTTATTTTCATATATCTTCTTCTATAACTATATTTTAGCAACATAATATTTTGAAAGAGGGAAAATTTAGTTTAGAGTTCCTTTTTAAAATTATTATAATTGGCGAAGTTCGGAAAATTTATAAAAATTTAACCATGGCTGCTTTTTTTGAGATTTTAAATTTTAATCTTAGTAGTGAAGCACAAGCTCCCCCCAGTGGCGAAGCCATTGCCTGTTTTTATTTATTATCTTACTTTACAAATTGCAGTCGAGATCATTTATGAAAATTAGGAAATGTAGCAGACCCAAGATCGGAACTTACGGAACGCCGCTAGTGACAGGCACCTATTCAGGCGATTCAGCATTTATAACTACTCATTGCTAAAAGAGATCTTGCTAGCCGAGCGGATCCGGCGTTGGTCCGCTAACGTCGCGGTACTGGTTTCGATCCCAGTAAAATGCGACACAAACGTCAGCGCACGTAGAGATCTGGCTCCCGCTTGGTGGAAGCGCTGTTCTTATCTCTCACCGAGATGAGTGAATCCTTACACTTCTCATCACACACATAGCCAGTTACAACACTGCTTTCTTTCCTCCCCCGTTTTCGCAGCACAACACTTACACACTCACTATTCCCAGGAATCGTACCGATAGGTATCTATATTCACATACCTCTGACGCAGAACAGGTCCCTCTGCCCAAGCGGGACGAAATATCCACTTGAACGCTGTTTGGTGTTAAAAACATAATACTTCCTGACACCTCTTCCCAAAGAAGACCGACCCCTGGTGCCCAGCAGCGATTTTCATACTGATCTTTTTGTCTATTTCATTATCTGTTAGGATCCATCTGGATAAAGGCAGGTTGGCAAACCACTACTACTACCCTTTGCCTGGGGTTTGCAAACCAGTTTCTAACCCATGATAAAATCTTGTCTCTAATTCTGGTTTCCTAAGTTTCTCTAGACGAACCGAATAAAACCCATTTTATAATTCAAGTAAACTACACCAACAGCCTTAAGATAATCATAAGTAGTAGTCAGAAGGGGGAAGAACTTAAGCACGTTTGTTAAGCAAGAACGATGTCTCCAAAAATTAGTGTTTTTTACTCAGCAAATTAACCCTTTTTCTAAAAAAACGGTCCTGCAAACACTTTGTGTGATATATCCTTTATTCATTCACTAATCACCTTGACTTTGCAGGACATGACAGAAACAACGCCTGTAAACACAACTAGATCTCAATGAAAGCTCCAGCAAAGATTATACTGCGTCAAACATTACTAGAAGACAGGCTCGTTCAAGAAAATGCAGAACACTTTCGTGCATCTGTTCGAATGTGAAAAAGCCTCGTCCAAGAGCAAAGCAGAATTTCCGACTGAGTGGAGCACTTCGTGAATTATGGGACAGTGGAAAACCTCAATGCAGCCAGTGAGAACCGTCCAAGCCACTCAAGACGCCCAAGGAAGGGTACAGCTGAGCTGGTCGAGAGCGTGAGAGAGTCGGTTAAGCAGAGTCCAAAACGCTCTGTGCGCAAGCGAAGTCAGTCCCTCGGTATCACCCGTGACACTTGCAAAAGAGTGCTAGTAATGAGTGTAAAGGCCTACCCATACAGAATACAAACGAAACAGACCCTTACACCCTCGCACAGGAGGAGAGGAATGCTATGGCAGTCAAGATACTGGAGAAGATTCAGGAGACCTCAACTTTTCTTAACCTCCTTTGGACCTCAGATGAAGCTCACTTCCATTTTGAAGGAAAGATAAACTGAGAGAAAATGTCTTCTGGGGGACCTCTAGACCAGATAAGGTAGCTACAAAGCATCTACACTCCCTTAAGTGCACGGTATGGACTGCAATCTCAGTCAGAGGCATCATGGAGCGGTATGTTGAGGTCCTCAAAACCATCAAGAGGGAACTACAGACTCTGTTCCCGTCGCTAATGAAGAGGTTCTGGTTCCAGAAAGATGGAGCAAGCTCTCACACCTCAAACCTGCCCCAATATTGGCGGAAAAAGAACTTTTGTGGCCGTGTGATCAGTCTCAAGACTGATTTTGAGTGGACACCTCACAACCCAGACCTTAGCCCCCCAGATTTCTTTTTCTGCGGCTACTTTAAAGACAGAGTGTACGCAGGGAGACCCAGGACCATCACGGAACTCAAGGAAGCCATTAGGGAGGAGATCCGAGCCATTAGTCGGTCGGTTTGTAAGGACGTCATGGACAACTTTGTGCTGCACCTCAAGAAATGTACAGAGCTAAATGGAGGTCATCTCGAACACGTGCTCTAGAATAAAGAAGAAAAGTCCAAATACTCTCATGTTTTGATATGATGTTTTTAAATACAATAAACTAGTTATCCCTAAAGTTTCATTTATTCCTTGCAGAAAATTAAGAAATGAGACCTATCAAAATTCGGGGCACGTTTTGGGGGGGGGGGTCACCCTGTAATAAGTCTATAATTCGTTGGATCTGCTTTATCACTCTTGTTTGAAAAAATCTGCGTAACATTTGCAGGTTTAAAATCATCTGGAATCACAGAGTGATTTAGCGACTCGTTGAAAATAAACTATACTTTGGCCTAGCAAATCTCGTATTCTAATGCTTTTAAATCTTGATGAATTTTACCATCGTTATTATCATTAGAAGTGAACTTTAATCTTTTTTTCTTCGTATAAATGTTTTTTTCCGTCAGTTCAACTTTTCAATAATACAAATTCTAAGACTCCAAATACAAAAATGAAAAAAAGCAAGATTACTAGCACTAATATATTGAGTTATTTCAAATTATATTCTATTTGTATGAATTACGATAGTTCCATGTTTATTTTACATACCTTTTATTCTCGACTGTGAATAATAACCCCCAATCAAAATTAACTTTCGCGTTACTCAAATCGTTTGCCATCAGTAGAAAATTTTACTCAAACAGAAAAAGAATGTGGCTATCCTTAACAACAAACAAAATTTCCATATCCTTGAACAATCCGAAGACAGACAATCAGAAGAGGCCATTCTGACTTACCCCCTTCCCTATTACCCCTATTTATGGACAAACCAGTAGTTGATGGGGGATGAAGTTATTCTTCACTCGGCTGATTCCATTCTTTATCTTTTATCCTCAATACATAGCATACACATACGCACACATAGGTAGCTAATCCTCGCGCCCTGCTGTCCTTGGAAGAAACAAATGAGATAAAACTCAAGTGATATTGAATGCCTAATTTTGCCACCCAAACAAGACACTGGCAAATCCGTGTGGCAATAGTTACTTTGCACCCAGAAAAAAAGGTTTTGAGACTAAAATATATTTGTATTTTTTCACTTTGAAAACTTACATGATATGAATAATTATTATAATATTTAAGTTATTACAGGTTTATTAAAAAGTAGCATTTAAAAAATAATAAGAAAAAAATGCATTCCTTCGTTGAATCTAAAATCATTCTCTGGTCCTGTTCCATTAGGAGGTGATTTTCAGTTCCAGGTATTTTGCTATTTGATTAAAAGGGTAAAATGCTACCAAATATGGTTTGAATGACTGATGTTGTGCAATTCTAATTTATTTTGTAATATCTTTTGGTAAAAATAAATGTTTGAATCTTTTTTAAGTCTAGAATTGGTTCTTTCACAGTAGTGTAATCAGACTTTAAAAAGTATGATTACACTCCTGTGAAAGAGGCTTCTGGACGCTATAGAAATTCAAATGAACAGCAAAATCGCCTCCCGATCGGATTGTCTCCAGTGCCAAGCTTGCTCAAGATTGAAAAGAAGCAGGTATGAATTCATCAGCGCTCATAGTGAGGCAGATACATTTTTACAAAGGTCTTAAATCGTTAAGGGTTGCGAAGAAGCTTCATCTCACCAAAAATAACAAAAGGCTCGACTTTTGTAGGAATTATAACGAATGGACTGTTGAAGATTGGATCAAAGTGATATTCTCTAGTGAAGCTGTCTTCCGCTTGGCTGGAGTTTCTGAAAGTTCCCTCGTTAGTAGGAGAAAAGGAGATGGCTTTCACGAGTACTAGGCCGTGTCCGTTGTAAAGCATCCGGATGCTCTCCATGTCTGGGGCTGTTTCTCATATAAGGGAACTGGAGCACTAACAACAAGAACACGACCATGAACAGAATATGGTAGGAAAATGTGATTCATCAGCATCTTTTCCAAACTCTTCAGGACCAATTTTGGGATGGTACCTGTATTTTTCAGCATGATGGGGCTCCTTGTCATGAAGTAAAAGAAATATAAAAGTTCTTGGCGGAAAATAATATTGAGCTTTTTGAACCTTGGATGAGGCAATTCGCCTCATTTTAACTTAATAAGGAATTAGTGGGCGATAATTATCAAACTGGTGGTTGATAAACACAAGCTCTCCAATTGTAAGCAGTTGTGGCTGGTTATTCAACAAAAATGGTGAAATATCATTCAAAATATCACAAATTTTAGGTCCAGCATCGCAAAACGAATTGAAACAGTCCTGAATAACGAGAAACATCATTGTAAATATTGATTGCGCCCATCAATTGACTACATTTATTAATAAAATGAAATTGGGTTCTAAATATTTATATATTCCACCTTAAAATGATGACACAAACATACTAAACCAAATTTCAACGTTTGATTAGTTCTATTAATGTTCTTATATGACAAAATATAGTAGTCTTAAAACTTTTGGCCCTGAGTGTATGCTTTTGTTTAGTATTGAAGTGATTAGAATTCTTTTGTTGAACTTGGGGAAAAAATATTATTGTTGCAACTAATACTCAGAATTAAAATAAAAATATTTTAATATCATTTCAATCAACTTAATTAAATGCAAGTGGTTATCTATTTCCACGTGAGGGATGTAGGAAAGAGACAAGATGGATAGGAATGTAACTCTCCTCCCCCTCAAGTCACTCGTTAGTGGCTATCCAAGCCCCCGAATCCCCAACGAGAACCAGCCACTAGTGCCTGTGGAGTTGCGAGTGGTTGTCACTCTGATCTTTATGTTTATTTCATTATCTGGTCTGGTGATCTCCGCGAAGGATGGCTGGCACAACTTACTCTATTTATTATTCCCATTCTCTTCTTACACTAGGCAACAAATTTTAACTTTTTTTTTGTTACAGACATGTGAATAAGTATTTCTATTTAGTTCGAGGGTGCTGAATCCGAATTTGAAAACCACAATTCTCTATCACGTCTAGATTTTGTGTAATGCCCCCCCCCCTCCCTTTTCCGCTATTTGTTCCGATTAATAGATAAAAAAATCTTTTTATTTTGTAATTTTTTAAAATTTTTAATCAAAAATATTTTAAAAGTGGGGGACCTTCCTTCTTTATTCTGGTTTATGACAGACAGTGTACATCACTGGCGAAGTTACCCTCCCTCCCTCCCAAGTTATGAAGATTTTGTTGTATTGATTAAGTTTGTTATGCACTTAAAGTTTAAAGAAACTTTGCTGTAGCCTTCTCGTTTTTCTTTTGTGAGACATCAAAGTTTGTTTTTGTAAAGACCAGAAATAATCCCCGATCATATTTGGATTAAATTTTTCCTTGGTACCTCGTCTCCATAACCAAATTTGTTGATGAAAGCGTTCACCATGTTCATCATTAACCGCTCCAGATTTTCAGGAAAAAAATCGAGATGAGAATGCAAAAAATGCATTTTAAGTGACATTCTACATCCCATCTTTTAATAGGCTTCCAGCATATTGTTTACTATTTCTCGGTAATTTGGAGATTTAAAATTGCCGAGAAAGTTTTCATTGACTTCCACAAAGGATGTCCATGCTTTGCGTTCCTTTGCATTGAGACACAAAGTGAAGGAATCATCAGAAACAACTCTGCGAATTTGTGGTCCAGTGAAAACTCCAGCTTCTATTTTTGAATCAGTTAATGATCCTTTGAATTTGTTTTTCAAACATTGAAAGCCTTCACTTCTTTGATCCATACATACCCTTCCACAAAATTTTTCATTAACCCTAATTTAATGTGAAGAGGTGGAAGAGGAACTTTAAACTTTGTTGGCAAAATAAATTTGGTTCTGTATCTTGATCAATTTCGAACATATGTTTTATCTTTTTCAATTTCTCCCGAAATCAATATAGAATCATCATCTGAACTAATATATTCACTTATTGTAGTAGGTGGCTTTGCTACTGGATTAGATTCATCATGTGGTGCCAGTTTCAATGCTGATGGGCAATTTGGTTAAACAATTTTAGATTCGCTTTTATTTAAAAATACAGCCACATTTGTTAGGTAGAAATAACAATCATCAAAGTGATTTGAGGGCTCACACCATATCATGGGAAGAACAAATGGCATTGCCTTCCTCTTCCCATTTAACCAAGCTGCCAATATTGTGTTACACTGCGTGCAGAAAATATGAGGGGCCTAATCTTTATCCTGGTCCCCAAATTTGCATCTAAAATATTATCTATAGGCTTGCTTCATCGTTACTGTTGTTTCTATGTTTCTCCGTTGTGCTACTGGTGTGAATTGCCCACAAACCTAACAAAATATGTTGGGGCTGTTTACACATCCGCGTCTAGAACTTGAAGCCATGAGAAGGTTTCAAATACTAACTTGAGCAAGAAACGATACACAATGTGAAATCTTTATCATAAGGTTCTTATCAGATCAAAACTTTGATAAACATGTTCTCTTCTTTACCAGTTACCAGTTATCAGTAGCAGAAAAGTTATCACAAATAAGTATGTATTAATCTGATAATCGGAAAAATTCTGCCCCCCCCCCACAGTAATTAGAATTCAATGGTATTTGAGATTCAATATAGGCTACCTCATATATATATATTAAAAATGTTAATATATATTAAATATATATATATATTAATATATATTATTATATATATATATATATTAATTACATATATTAAATATATTAAAAATTGCATATTGGTCCAATATTGAGCAAACGTTTGGAATGGCTTGAAAAGGAAAATTCAAATTACACAAAAACTAGTGATATGCAAATTCAAAGGACAAGTTTGTAATTAGCGCCTAAAAGTCATCTAGAATCACCTATTTTCTGCTCGGTAATAAAATTCCTGTTACACAGTGTTATCTTTCATAGTAGGGGGCTATGGTTCTGATCACACTGAGAAAAGTCCCTCGTTGTTACATCAAGTTTCTCTTTTTTTGTAATTAAGAGAAGAAAGATTACTGCTTTTCCATCTCCACTCTCACTTTTGCTGAATTATTTCTATTATTACACAGGGGATCAATTTTAATCAAATTTTCTGGTGACTTAGATTTCTCTGCCAATTTTAATTTTTTTTTTCATGCTGATTTCAAATATATATTCCATTTTTACCTACTTGCTATACTTATTGTGTAATTTCGATTTTCTTGTTTCCCGGAAAACTGCCCTCCGGACGGACAGAGAGGGTGCTTGAAGAAAGCAACTACTTCACAGTACAAAGTAGTAAGATAGTAATAAGTGTTATTGTGCAAAATATTGACATTATTGTTTCTTTTTTCAGGTCTCATGTTAGCATGATGGCTTCGTCAAGAGGAAATTGCGTTAATGATCCAGACACCTTCTTCTACATATGTGGCTGTAACATGCTAGTTCGTCAAAGGCGCAATATATCAAACTTTGTGATCCACAATTATAAGGCATATTTTGATTTTCCTCTTGGCGATCAAGATAAGAAGTGGGCCCCACATGCTGTTTGCCATAGTTGTGTGGAACATCTTCGTGAGTGGACGAAAGGAAAGAGAAATGGTCTTCCTTTTGGAATCACCATGGTGTGGCGAGAGCCAAAGTATCATGTATCGGACTGTTATTTCTTTTTGGTGAATACTAAAGAGATTGCCAAGAAAAATCAGCACAAGATTGACTACCTCAACATTCACTCGGCGATCCGGCCTGTACCTCATTATGAGTCTTGACCAGTTCCGATTTTCAGTGGATATGCTTCCTCCAAGGATGAAAATGATGTACCTGATATGGACGTCCACGGAATGGATTTAGAGTCTGCAGATTCATCAGCAGATGCTGAACAGTCATTAGCTCCTCACTGTTTTAATCAAGATGATTTGAATGACTTGATACGTACTTTGGCAATCTCCAAGAAAGCTGCAGAACTTTTAGCCTACAGGTTGAGTGAAAGACATATGCTTGACAGGTCGGTACGGGTATCATATTACCGAACAAGGGAGAGTACATTTGTTAAGTATTTCCCTGAGGACAAACAATTTGTATACTGCCACGATGTTCCTGGTCTGTTTACCGAGTTAGAACTTGGCACCTATAGCCCTGCTGAGTGGAGACTGTTTTTGGATATCTCTAAGCGTAGCTTCAAGTGTGTCCTTTTGCATAATGACAATGACTTTGGTGCAGTTCCTCTCGGTCACTCTGTCCATCTGCGAGAAACTCACGATGACATAAGAATGGTCATGGATTTACTTAAGTACCATGAACACAATTGGATCATATGTGTAGACCTTAAGATGGTAAACTTCCTCCTTGGCCAGCAGAAGGGATATACAAAGTTTCCATACTATATCTGTATGCAGGACAGTCGAGCCTGTGACAAACACTGGTACCCAAAATATTGGTCAGTTCGGGAAACTTTGGAAGCAGGAATGCCAAACATTGTTAATGAGCCAATCGTAAATTGAGAGAAGATCGTTTTCCCTCCACTTAATCTCAAACTGGGGTTAATGAAGGAGTATGTCAAGGCGTTGAGCACTGACAATGATTGTTTTCAGTAAATAGTATCTGAGTTTCCTGGTTTGTCATACGAAAAAATAAAAGCAGAAGTATTTGATGGTCCCCAAATCCGAAGACTTCTGAGTGATTCTAGATTCGTGAACACCATGAATGAAAAAGAGAAGGCAGCCTGGCTTTCATTTTCTGCCGTTGTTCGTAACTTCTTGGGAAACAAAAAAGCGCATAACTACGAGGATCTGGTTATTAATATGCTTTTAGCATATCGTGATCTGGGATGCTACATGAGTGTGAAGCTGCATTTCCTAAGTAGTCACCTCGACCGATTGCCAGAGAATCTGGGAGACGTGAGAGACGAACAAGCGAAACGCTTCCATCAAGATTTGATGACGATGGAAGAACGCTACCAAGGTCCCTGGGATAGACACATGATGTCGGCCTACTGCTGGACGATTAGAAGAGATCAGCCAGAGAAGACTTACAAGAGAAAGAGTTAAGAACGCAAATTTTTGCCCGATTGAAATCAAGAAGAGGTCCTCCAGCCTGATGTAGGGTCATTAATAAATTAGCATTTGATTACAGTATTTATAATCCTAATGTGTAATTCAAGTTTTTTCTCATATGCAATAAAATGTTTGTACAAAAAAACCTGCTTTACTATAAATAACGCAAAAGGATGATTCAAAATTACTTCGGGGCATGATGATAGGCGTGATAAAATGAAAATTATTGTATAATATTAGTTATTGAAATTACCGAAAAATCTGCAGCATTTAGAGAGAATCCGATTTCAGATTTGAATTCAGTATGCTCGAATTAGGTAGGAAAATGTACTTTTGTCAATTGTCAAATACATTGTTCCCCAGTGTTATTAATAAGTAGGAACCATGAATGCTGTTAACCTAGTGAGAGCTGCGCGTCGTAGAAATACACGAGATAAAACTGTACCCATACATAAAATGGGAGGAGACGTTGAGCTTCGAGTCTGCTCTCTAGAATCAAGATAAGACGGGCGCTCTGTGATGACCCATGACATTGTGGAGAGCCATACAATAACCCTCATTATGATAATAATCCTATGCATACACTAAATTTCTTACAACACTTTTTCCCTTAGCCAAGGATATTGACATAATTTATCACCCAACTTTATGTCAGGTGAATTTGAGGGAATAGGAAGAATGAATTATTATTAAATTATAATTAATAAATATGTATGTAAAAAACCCATTAGCGTTGTGACGCTAGAGAACAATCATGAAAATCTTTGAATCGGATATTTCCATCTGTTATTTTTCTATTCGATTTGTGGACTTAATTTTTTTCATTTTAGTTCTCTCCATACTTTAAGGTTTGCTTTGTAGGTATTCATATTCTCTTGACCTAAAATACCTTTATTATCTTTTTTGAATCAGTTTCTTCTAGGGAAAAATCGTTAGTTGATATGAACCTCTTGGCTTGACCGTCCGCATACCCATAGTCGTCCATTCTTAGTAAAGATACTCATATCGTGGATCGTCCGAGAAAAAAACATGTTATGCCATAAACCAGAGACTTGTTTTTGTCACGAATTATTTCTCCTAAAATATTCTGGTTTAAAGGCTCTCTTCTTACTGTATCTCCAAAACATTCTAGCTGATGATCCTTAACAGCTATTTAGGGCGTAAACTTTTTTTCGGCCGTTTCTGTATCTTTTGAAACATTGAGGTCTGTTGTGAAAGATCCACAAAAAGGTTGGTTAAAAAGTACATGTTGATCACTGTATGATTCAACTCTTACCATTTCATAATTTTAGATGACAGAAGAATCAGGGATATATTTTCCTGGATTCATTGTGATTTGTCGTTGGGGTTGTTCTCCTTCAGACATCAAGGATCCTTCATCCTTAACATTCAAACTTTCTTTAGAATTTTCTGTGCTGATCGAGGTTTAGGCATATTACAATTTAAACATAAAACAAGAATATTGTCCTAATAATAAAAATATACACGCATTTTGAGAGAAAGGAATATGGGTCAATTAAATTCTTAAGTCTTGTTTATAGAATTGATTGTCTATTCTTAATTGGTTTGAGGTCTCATACTAAGACTTGTTTTTGTCAGAATTGGCAATCGTATGTCCACAAAAGAGGACATATGAGATGGATTTTCTGTTGTATAACATTTTCTTTAAAACATTGTCATCTCTTTGTTTAATTTACGCATTATTAGGTATCTCTAGTCGAAAAGTAAGCTTCGTTTCCTTATAAATTTTCTTTACTCTAATCTAAGCTACAGAAAAAATGTCGTTTTAAACTACCTAGAAATATAATTTAGTTTCGGCATGTTTCATGTGCTCATTCACGTTCAATTCCTCTTTCTCTTTTACTATATAGTTATATACTCGTAGTTTGCACTGCAGAAATTAAAGATGGCGAAAGCCCTGTAGTAGTTGTTACTATTCGCAGAACCTGTATTTGCTCTTTGTATGTGATATGGATAGTGAACGTTTTAATTGTAAGCGGGTTTGAGATATGGTACAATAAATCCTCGTAAGTTCCTTTTAGCCTGGAGTAATATTGTGTTCGATAGGGTGACGCGTTGGGCGAGTTTGAAGTATTGTACCTGTTAGCTTAATGGTTCTCGACCATCTGACCGACAAACAGGAGAATTGGGTTCGATTTTTGGCTAGAATAATTAATTTTTCACAATTACGTTAATTTCTGTCTTCTCTGTATGAATTGCCTTCATATGGCGGCCATTGTTCTTAAAAATGCTCCCGTAAGTCAAAACAATCATAAGTCAAATACACTTTTAAATGAAGTATGTAGATAGCGCAAATAAATAATAAATAGCAACGACTTTTTAATAGAAATTATAAGAAAATAAACTGTTAAAATTAAATACGATTATGGTTCATATTATTACAGTTCATATAAAGCATAAACAAATTAGTATTCGCTCTTAGATGACTAAGGAACTTGATAGACTCCTAGTTATGTAAATGATGCCGTTTCTTAAAATTTTAAAACCATTCGTGGTTAGCGACAAATATTTATGCACAGGTTTGTGTGGACTCGTAACTTTAAAGGCTCAGGAAGACTTAGTCTTTACCTTGATTAATCTAGAGAAGAATTCGTTTCTAGATTTGATTCCCGATCCAAGTTACCAACATCTCCTCCATCTATTCGGATGACCCACTTTTCCTTTTTATATTATTGTTGATTTTATTGAAGCTGACGATTTTACACTATCAATTATTCTCATCTGGTCTGACAGAATAGTCGATGTGAAAATTTGAAGTAATCTTCAAACGATGGACTACCACCTTGCAGGCAGTAAACACGGCTTCTTGATCTTAGGGAAGGATTCCCCATTGGGGCCGAATTCGCGGTGTCTACCATACTCTGTCGTGATCCAAGGTTCGGATTTTATGTTAAGCTGTAGGTTCCCACGGAGAAATAGAAGAGAGCTTGAAACGAGTGCGTATCAGTGGTTAAAGTGATACCATTTCTGTTACTTTTATAATTGACGCTACCACTGTGTTAGTTTTAAGTAGGTTAATTATTTTAACTTTCGTTTCTATGTCAATCGTGCTCCTTTTCTTTATACGGCGAAACTTTAGAAGGTTAGCCGGGGAATTATTTGGCAATAACATCATAACTATTCGGCCGATTCTAACGAAATTTGCAACTTATATGTTGTTTTATATTTTCTTCCGAATGATATAATTGACAAGGTCCTTCCAAGGTTAGTCCTAGAATTATTGAAAGTTTTAAATGTCTTATGGTCATAAATCAGAAAAAGTGAGAGCACGCGACCTTTGGTTAGCAGACCTTATTAGTATTAAAAACAGTACTAATGGTGTTCTTAAGCATTCTAGTCATCATAAAACAACTTATATGTTGTTTTATATTTTCTTCCGAATGATATAATTGACAAGGTCCTTCCAAGGTTAGTCCTAGAATTATTGAAAGTTTTAAATGTCTTATGGTCATAAATCAGAAAAAGTGAGAGCACGCGACCTTTGGTTAGCAGACCTTATTAGTATTAAAAACAGTACTAATGGTGTTCTTAAGCATTCTAGTCATCATATATGGTTTCGGTTTGGCGCGAAAAGTACATATTTTTAAGATACTCCACCTTGATAGGGTCAAAGTTAAATAAAAATAAGTCCGCATTGCCTTTTCTCGGTGTATAATGAAATCCTGATTTCAAATATTGGCAGCTCTAAATTCGACCTTATTTCAAACATTGCCACCCTCGTTACAAACACTTAAAACAACGCTGGTTTCAAAATTAAAACACCAAAAGCTATTGGCAACCTTTAGTGAATGATGGTTGATTGTGATTCTTGTTTGTTTAGTTTGTTGAACTTTAATATGACTTTTGCTAACTCCTTGGACAATTTAATTAACTTTTGTATAGCTCATGGCCTCACTTTAAAAGTGAAGAATTGGGACTGATGACGGAACGAGGTGCAGATCGATTATATTTTAAAAGGTGGAGATGTGACGGGTATGTTTCCGTCAGAAAGAAAAAACGGCAAAGATGTGGTTGATTGCAAACTATTTTTAAAAATAAAGATCTCTCCAGCATTGAATAATAAGTTTTGTTTATATGTCTTTGCATTTGAACCAAATGCTAGCCTTTCAAATTGTTAATACTACTAGGTGATTAAAAAAATGAGGGGAACGGGTTGCGGAACCCCTCCAATTAAAAAGGGGTATGTTGCGCGAAGTCCCCCATTTCGAAATAATTATCTTAGGGTTCGAAGGGATGCAGATTTGGGAATCATGTGTTAAGTTAGGTTTCGTTAGATTATTCTTTGTTAGATTCGGTTGTATTAAAAACCAGTACTAATGTGGTTTTTAGTTATTGTAATCATCATTTACGGCTTCGTCTTGGCACGGGAAGCAGTTATTTTTAAGATAGTATCACTGCAAAATAGAGCCATACTCAGAGTGCTAGTATGTATCTTAAAAATAAGTGCTTTCCGCGCCTAACTGTAGCCGTAAATGACGACTACAATGTCCAAACACCATTAGTACTGTTTTAGATCCTAAAAACATGACGTACGAGTATGTTATCTGCAGTTTCGCTTTTTATTCATCCACCTGGACTCTTGAGAAGATTCCCTGCCATGATGAAGTGAAAATAAATAGTCAAGTTATAATTGCAAATAATTCGAAAAATAGACGCTGGAATGATGACCACTTGATAACAACTGACATTGTGACTCAGCGAGTCTATCCATAGGCGATGATAGCGTGCAGGAAACGTGCTGCCATGAGTTTCTGTTTAAGTTATCGTACGGTAGCTCATTACTGTTACAGTAAAAAATTTATTAAGCGTTAGTTATAATTATAATGGTTTTCCTTATCTATAATCGCCATTTTACAAAGAAGTAAGTAAAGCGATTATAAGTTGAAAACTAACTTTATAATACTTATGATCAAATGTTGCAGGGTATTCATCAATTATTGCAGAGAACTTATGAATACAAACACTTCTCTGAATTGTATTCGTAACCTATGAAAAAGAATATCCCACCCTATTCCCTCCTCCCTCGCCCCC
Source organism: Ceratothoa steindachneri (assembly GCA_963969495.1). NCBI lineage: Eukaryota > Metazoa > Arthropoda > Malacostraca > Isopoda > Cymothoidae > Ceratothoa > Ceratothoa steindachneri. The sequence continues at coordinate 97,049,077 of OZ018317.1, read as the reverse complement.
TCCCCCTCAAAGAATACCCCCGAGACTCTGTACGCCGTTTGAATATTCCTGTATTATCTCGTATTACCACATCAGCAGAGTTGCCACTTAACGCTTTACTTTTCACACCGCCTCCGCACTTGTTTTTACTCATTTGTCGCTAAACCTCTCTGTGTCTCGCACGTTTTAAGATGATCCTCCATCCACACCGTGTCACACCCAGACTTAGCAACTATTTTGTAACCGAAGATGTGTGTGGATCAAATTATAAATTTAGCCCAGACTATTCATCTATGGTTGATTTCGTCGACTTTTGATGAACACCCAATTGATCGTATTGAATTTTTGTATAGTGGGACAGTCCAACCACCTTTCAACTACAATAATGGAAAAGAAGTAATTGGAAATCTACAGTTTATGGATTTAGAAGATTTAATCATTAAAGAAAAATTTAAAAACGAGCTTATGGATTAGTTTTCCTTTGTAGAAGGCCTATCTGAACGTCACAGTACATGGGTGACAAGTCTTTCTGCATATTACATTCTAACATGGTGGATGATGGTGATAAAGTAGTGAACATCGCTATATTTGACACAAACCCCCTGCTATTTTTGCTTTCTCTCATGGTATTCCCACCAGCTCACTTATATAATGAAAACCAAGAATGAAGTGGCAAAGATGAAAGAATTCTCCTTCTCACAAACCCGTGCGAAAAAGATTCATGACAAAACATTTAAAAGCACAAGGTTCAAATGAGATTTAGCAGATAGATTTAACTGTAATGCAAAAATTTCAAAGTTTTAACTATGATGTACGCTACATACTCTTGATAATTGACGTATATTCTAGATATCTCTGGTTAATTCCTTTAAAGGAGAAGACGGATCAGGTAGTATCAAATGTTATACGATATCTCATGGAAGAAACCGGATGGATTTCAAGCTATATTTGTTCTGATGATGGAAGAGAGATTAAAGAAAAGAAGATGAAAGGCTTATTGAGCGAATGTAATATCGGCGTATATAATGATCACTTACTAAACAAATCTAGTCTTGCAGAGCGTGTACAAAGAAAGATAAAGGAAAGACTTTTCAGATATTTTATGTTTAATAATATAAAGAAATACATCGACGTGTTAGATGATTTTGTAAGCGCTTATAATAATTCTAGACAGAATGATTAGGGACACACTGTTCAAAGTTATACACGAATCAGAGAAGTGAAAGTAAAAAAGAGGTCTCTATATAAGATTGGTAATTATGTTCGAATCTCACGCGTTTCTAGTAATTTTAATAAAAAGATACGAGGTAGGGTGGGATTAGGAAATCTACAAGATATATAGAATTTATATTGTATTAAACCTGTATTATTTTGAAGATTTAAATGGAGAACATATTGAAGATGGGGTTTATGAAGAAGAACTACAGGAAATAAAGTTGACTCCCATAATAAATATGTAGTGGAGAGGATAGTTAAAGCAAAAGGGCATGGAAAAAACAAGCTATATCTAGTAAAATGGTGAGGGTATACTAAGTCTTTTAACTCATATGTCAAGGCATGTGCTATCACTCACCAGCATTGAGCACATGTATTGATGAAATTATATATTAAGGCAGGAGATGAGAAACTTTTTATCAGTTGTGAAGATGGCATCAGAAAGTTTTTATATTACCCTTCCTTCCTCATCCTCCCTGTATATTTACCATCAAAATATCATGTCTGACTATAGAGTTAAATTGCAAAAATCCATTATAACAGACCACAGTCTGTATGAAGTACGGCTTTGTAAGTTTCAGTTTTCAGGGAATATCTATAATATTACTAAGCCTATATATGCATTCACAGTCTATCAGAAAATAGCGGAAGTGAATAATCATGCATCAAATACTATATTGACAAGAGAAAAGGAAATAAAAATAAAAGGAATTGATAAAGCTTCTGATGAGATATTGATAGACGCCGGATATTATAAAAATAAAAAAAGCAATCATAGAGAAAATAAATCTGAAAATGAGGCAGAAATGATCATCTCAAGCTTTATTGTTTCAATCTGACAAAACTGATGTCTACTAAATATGTGTTGATGTTCACTTCACGTTCATTGCCAATGTGAAAAGGAAAGAAAATTATTATTTCATCTGTCAGAAGAATTTTCCAGTGTAATGAAAAGATTTATCAGAGATGACGTCCCAAAATTAAAACTACGAGACGAGTTTTTCATGGGTGTTTTGCGAGAGACACTCATCTATGTTTGCCTTTAATACTGCCAGCATCTTATATAATTAATACAACCTGGGTGGTATTGGGTAGATGTGTTTGTAGACAAAAAATGTGTTATTTTAATAGCCTATGTCTAGGGTTCCAGAACGATCTTTATATCAATAAAACTTAATAAACATGAATAAAATTATTATCGTCAATCCATTAAGAGTTACTTTTCAGACTCTTGCGGCTTGTTTTGTGTCTATTTCATCCATCAGATGACAATCGGTAAATCCTATCGAGCTTTTATTATACAATTTGATTCTTATAATGATCCAATTGTTAATTGGAAATGTGTAATTATGTAGCCTATCTACTTAATTTTATATATTATATGCCATTATGTAATCTGGTTAGTATCAATTCCATAATAGATATAAATAAAATGATTCAGATTACTTTGTTTATGTGTTTTTTTAGATTTATTAATCTGTAGAAAATGTATGCTGATTTAAATTTAAATGTAAAATAAATCAATATAACAACCTTAACTTTTTTTTTAAAACAAATGACCAAAAAACAGGAAATTACTTACTCTGTAAACCAAAAAATCAACTGAGAAACGGTAATATGTTTGAGAATATCATTCAACTCGCCACATGAACTCCATTCATCCTCAGTTAATTGCTTCATATTCTTGTATATAGTTACAAACTTTAAATTCGATCAGCTAAACAATGAGGATAACAATACCTTCCTATAAAGCTACGAGTTTCTATTAAATGGGGAAGGTTTGATATGTGTTTTTATACCTCTACAAATAACTTAAAAAAACTGACATCTTAAGTCTGTGTGTGTGTGTGTGTTTGAATAAAGTCAGATGGTCACTATAGTGATGTTTGTCCTTGCATCATTAAGCACTTCTAATTATTTTCAACTATTTTCATTAGAAAAAATAATCTATAGATGCCAGAAATCTTTAATTTGGTCTAGACATTATAATCTTTGACTACTCATCCAATATTTACTGATGTGGAAAGAAATGAGACATTTGTCCCAAACATAACTCACTTATGAATAATTCAAACCGCGTCTCATTGCTCGAAAAAGGTCACTCACCTAGGCTGGAAGTGGAAATTTTGATGACCCCCCATATATATATATATATATATATATATATATATATATATATATATATGGAACCAATCCCACAAGTAAAATGAAACGAATTTTCAGCTCGTTCCACCACAAATCGATGGAACTCCAAAAGGTTAACATGGATGAAATATTTCTAGAAACTTGTCGTTCCTGCCAAGTATATCCTAAGTTTCTTTACTTTAAATTGTACAGTAAGTTAATCTATTATTCTGAATTTTATACCAACTCCTTGGATTATTTTTAAATTATGAAATTGACTGTAAATCTAAATTTATAGAACAATTGTCTCTTGATGTATTGGAATTACGCAGGATTTACCAGAAATAAATTTAAATCTTTACTAAACCTAATATTTAAAGGCACATAGTTTACATTCAACAATAGAATTTACAAACAAACTGATAGTGTCGGTATGGGATCACAGATAGGTCCTTTATCGGCAATTATTTTAATGACCCATCTGGAATCTATGTAAAATGTTTCAAGATTCTCCAACTAACTGTCGTCCTCTGTTTTATAGGCGTTTTGATGATGACCCGTTTACAGTATTCCAAAATATGACTCAATCTGAAGCATTCTTCCAATACAAAAATACAATTTATCCAAATATCACATATTCAATGGAAACAGAAACAAACTTAACCTTGCCATTTTTAGACCTTATTATTCGTAAGTTTTCAGAAAGCCTACTTTCACTGGGTTGGGAATAAACTTTTTCAGTTCGTGTGACCTTAAATACAAAATTTCATCCATAAAAACTTTGTTATACCGTGCTTACCATCTCTCCTCCACTTAATACTCTATGAATCATGAATTTCTAAAATTAAAAACGAACTTTACTAATAATAGCTATATGTCGTTATACATTGATAAAATATTTCTAAACATGCATCCATGATCTTACTGATAAAGCTTCATCTTAGAAAATGAGGTTAAAAGCTATAATGACCACCTTAGACTATACTTTAGTTTCAAACATGGGAACGTTTCTACCGTTAATATTACTCAAAAGTCCCACTAAAAACATATTCTTAAATTAAGAGCTATATGAATTAATAATGATCTTCAACCTTGTCCTATGTATAAAGTGTTATTTAATTAATAAACAAAAAGACTACTTGAACACGTCCGATTCTTGCTTTCATTTTGCTTAGATTTTAGCCTTGTCGTTTATAACTCAATCTTTTACAAATTCTTCCTTAAAATAGAAATGCTGCCTCAACCCTTAGTCATATGGATGTGACATTCTCTTTTAATTTCAATGATGCTAAGAAAAAGTTAATGTTCATAAGTTTTAAATACCCTTATAACTTTAATTCATATCAAATTTTCATTCGTATGAAAAGTTTAGACGGTTCGCACAAAATCTTCGGGGAACGTTTACCATTTTCCGCTTGACTTTACTTCCTTTTGAAAATACAAGTACGAGAGAAATAATCATAACATGAAAATTTTAACAGTCATTCGGAAAATTTTGAATCTTGACTCTTGAAAGAGAAAAATATGAGAAGAGAGGGAGGAGTTTGGAAGAAAGGATGGAGGGTAATAGTAAGAAAAGGAAGGAAGTGGTTGTCACATATGTATGTGTGTGGGTGCCCGGTGAACGGCCATCTCCATTTGTTATTTTGTTTATTTTTCTTATTTGTTAATGTTGTCCCATTGCGGGATCTTTTAATTATTTTGTATTTGTTATTGTCATTCTAATTTGTCCCATTCTTGAATTTTTTTAATATTATTGTTTCACAATTTTTTCTTTCCTTTTAGTTGTTGTACTTTAGTACGAGTTCCGTTATTCTGATGCTGGAGAGGAGTTTTTTGTATACTCCTCCTCTGCCTCTGGGTCTAGAGCCGCAACAGTATCCATAGGGAGAATAGCCTCTAGTCTTGCCCAGATGTATTGACCTTTTTTATATAGGTATGTGTTTAGTAGTTCAAGATCTATTTCTTCATGGAGGCTTCTCGAGGGCCGATCCGCATACCACTTAGCGTTAGTAATAAACCGGAGGCCTCGATTTTAAACTCTCTGGAGTCTTGTCATATTTTTCCTTGACGCTGCGTTGGGCGGAATACTAGGGTACACCAGTTTCGATCTGACTAGACTGGTGTACAACTTCTTTTTATTGGTTGTGCTGAGGTTTCTGAATCGGAAGAGTTTGTCGAGTTCAGTCTTGGCGTGTCCAATCCTGGAGCTGACATGTCTGTTCATACTAGTACTGGCAAGTTTGTGGCCGAGAACTGACACGTGCGATGAGTAGTCAATTTCGGAGTTTTCAAGATTGAGAGGGACGGTACGACGTCTCCCGGTTGCGGTTGCTGAGAATTTTGATACGTTGGTCTGTATTTTCCAGCGTTTCTCGAACCTGGAGATTCTTTCAGCTTCTGCTGTCGTGGCTCTGGCCATCATCCGCGCAGAATTTGTTCTCTGAACCACAACTTGGGTAATATCGTCCGCATATTGGATGTTGAGAGTTCTCCCATCAGTTGGTTTGGGGACGTATCTGGTAAAGATGGTGTAGGGAGTGAGGCCGAGGCATCCTCCCTGAGGGACGCCGAACAGGAGCTCGAAGGCTTCCACTGTATACTTCTCGAAGGCAATGACAGCTTGCCTGTTGGTCAAGTAACTACAGAGGATCTTTTCGAAGTAGGGGGCGAGTCTTAGTCGCGAGATTTTGTACTTCAGGCGGTTGATCTAAACTTTGTCGAAGGCCTTCTTTACGTCTCTGCAAACGACGTCGATCCAGTACCCCCTGGCCCGCCCTGCCGCTGCGTGTTGAAGCATGTAGGCTATGGCTGTTTCCGTGCTTCGGTGTCTTCTGGATCAGTGCTGTTCCTCGTTCAACAGAGAGTGCTCTGACAGGTGTTTTGATGATCTGCTGTTGAGAATTTTCCCCGAAACCTCCCCAATGGTCTCCAGCAATGAGGTAGGTCTGTAATTCATGACCTGGTTCGCTGGCTTCACAGGCTTAGGGATGAAAATCATTTTGCGAGGTTTTCAGGCCATCTGGGAAATATCCCTTTGCTAGGGACGAATTGAGTAGGTTCAACAGCCTGGTCCGAAATCTTTCGGATGCCTCCTTCAGGTGCCTGATGGTGATTTGGCTGATACCTGAGGCTTTAATGAAGCGATTGCTCCCCACAATTATGCACTGGTGATGGGGTTCCCCTCTTGAGAGTTGCCATGTAGAAGGTGGAGGTACAAGCTTCCATAAGGGTTGAACCTGCCCTCCTTTATCTCCATGTACTCGAGAATCTAATCCTCGAAGCCTAGGTCAAAGTTTTCATTCAGCCGTCGTTACATGCAAACGATTTGAGCGCTATTAACCTTTTAAATATATCGTGATGCTAATTGGACAATTACTTGAGTGCTTATGTCTATAAGCTGATTGGTCAATTTGTTAACGCTAAGGTCTGTTATTACAAATATGAACATAAGTATGACGATTAAATGTATCTTAATCCTGATTGTTTGAATTTTGTAGTATTATGAGTAGATGAAATGATTATTTATATAGGTGTACTTTTGTGGAAAAGGTCGGTTTCACAAAATAAAAATATGGAACTACGACGTAATAGCGACTAATCACACAAACGAACCACACGACGGAACAGCAATAGCAATAAAGAAAGGAATAGAGTACAAAACAAAGCAAGGACTAGCTGAATCTTACCTCGCAATTGAGGTCAAAATGGAATTAACCAATATAATAATCGCTACGGGATACAAACCCCCGTGACAACCGGAACTCCCCCAAAATAACTTTGTGAGAATATTTAACAATAGACTTCCAACTTTGTTTTGCGTAGAATTGAACGCAAGATGAACGTACACAGGATATAGGAACAGAAACCAAACAGGAAAAGATTTACAAGCTCTAATAGACAGGCGGATAATAAGAAGACTAGGACCAGAGTACCCAACGCTAATTAAAGACAGAAAAGCCACAACTCCAGACATTTGCCTAGCAAACAATAAAATTCCTTTTAACTACCACATGGAACTTGTAGATGTTATCTGCAGCGACCACACAGCAACACCACTCACCGTGAATCAGCAACCAATACAAATACCCATTAAAGAATGGAAAGCATACCATTCAGCAGAGTGGGAAGAATACAAACAAGAATTGAATGACTACGCACGAAACAGAATATATGAAGCTACTTTAGAAGAAATCGACGGCGAGCTGGAAAAAATAAGGACGCGAATACAAACAGCTGACGAGAATGCAATACCAAGAAACACATGCAAAACAGTTAAATACTCTATATGGACAGACGAAATGAAAACTAAGAATGCAGAAATAAAGCGATAAACGAGGACATAATAATAAACGCAACGTCAAGGGAAAAATACCGCAATCTGAGAACAAAGAAAAGAGAACTACTAAGCGCAATAGCGGACAAACAAAGAGAATGCTGAGACATAGCCGTTCAAAATACTGATACCGAGCGATTGACTTGAGAATTTTGGAAAAAGATGAAGAGAATGGGAAATACTAAGGGTAAAGAAAAAATAAAGATTAAGGACAGAAAGGTAAAATTAATCGAAGATGAATGCGAGATTGAAAAATTGTATAGGGAACACTGGAAAGGAGTGTTCAACATCGGCGAAGAGGAAAACGAAAACTACGATATAGACTTCAAAAACCAAATAATTGACGAACTAAATGAACGGATTAAGAGGACTTTCCAGATCACTACGTAGAAGAGGAACGGTATGCGAACGATGAATTTAACGCTAAAATCACATTCGAGGAATTAAAGAATACCATCTTAAATTTTAAACAAAAGGCTTCTGGAAAATAGGGCATCAACAGAAAAAAACTATATAGGAGCACCGGATAATATACTAGAAGGGATAAGGAACGTGTTTAACGCCTGTATAAACACAGGATACTTTCCCAATGAGTTAAAGATAGCCAAAATGATATTCATACCGAAGCCGGGAAAACAACCTTCGGAGGTCGTAGAACTTCCGTCCTATATTCCTTCTCGACTTCATGGGAAGGTGTTTGAAAAAACCCTGAACACAAGATTAAATGAATATCTCACAGAAAACAATCTCTGGAACAATAAAAAATTCAGCTTCAGAAAAAAAAGGAATACGGAGTTTTCCCTAAGCGTGATTACATAAAAAATAAGCAAAGTTAGAAGATAGAAATACAGTATGGACATTGTATGTCGGGACGTATCGAAATCATTCGATAAAGTCTAGCAAAGAGGCAAACAACATAAAATTCTAAATCTGGAAATGAACAACTATTTGGAAAGAATTTTATGCGACTACGTCTTGGAAAGATATGCATACATAGACAAAGGAAATTACGACATTTCAGCGATCGCTTTCTGCTGTCAATGAAGAGTGTCTAATCTTCGTCTTGGTACTGTTGCACATTACACCAAGTAAGTCTTTCTCTTCAGAGAAATAACGGAGGTACTCTCGATGTATGTTGCAGTAGAAGGTAATGCAAACACTGTCAGAGAGTTCTTTCCTTTAATCTGGATGCCAACAGATGCCAATCTGGATGATAACCGACCAATGAATTAATGCAAGATGTAAGGCTAGATTCTTAAATTGGTCGGTTATCTCACGGTTATGTTCAAATTATTATTATATATATTACCTTTAATATAATTTTCTCTATAGACAATTGCGCATGAATCAATACCGATACAGGTACCAGTACCGGCAAGGAAGGACTGCAGGAAAGCAAAGTGGGAAGGTTACTCACAAGAACTTAGTAACTACATACCAAAGAATTTCACTGACGCCAACCTGGAAGATATTGATGAGGAGAACTCAAGATTAACAAGAACAATCATTGAGGCGGACAAAAGATATATTCCGAAGACACAGTAACGTACTCTTCAACATCTTCGGTGGACTGAAGAAATGAAAATAAAAAATAGACAACTAAGAGGACTAATATACAAAATAATGCTTCATGGAACGAATAGAGAACGATATGAAGAAATCATAAGACGGGAAGAAGAACTGAGGCGTCTTATCGAAGAGCAGTAAGGAAACATATGGGATAGCTTAGTAGAGAAAGTCGACAAAAAAAGAAGACCAAATGAGAACTGGAGGCTAATAAATAGACTGAGAGGCAGACCCTCGAGAGAAAAGTTAACAATCAAGAATATACGTGGGGAAAAGATCTAAGAGGAGAGGGCCACAAAAGAACTTTTTCGCAATCACTGGAAATCAGTGTTCTCTATAACACCAGAGGAGGATGAAGAATTCAATCCAGAGATAGACGAAATGGCCCACACCTTCTTGCGAGATAAAACGGACAAGATTACTCCACACCAAGTGTAGAGCAAGGAAGGAAAGAAATTCTGGGCACAGGGATCTACATAACAACAGAAGAAAGCAAAGGCGTAATGCAATCATTCAAGCAAAGAGCACCAAGCTCCACAAGAATAGCCAGAATTAATCTTATCAAATATAATCATCGGATCATTAAAGAATATTTTTATCCCGTGCCTAAGCCCCGATTAATTCCATGATGGCTATAAAGTAGCCAAAATGATTTTCGTCCCAAAGCCATGGAAACCACCAGGTCACCTTAGCAGTTACAGATAAATATCGTTATTGAACTTCATGGGCAAAGTCTTCGAGGTAATCCTTAATAGAAGACTAAAAGAATATCTTGAAGAAAATTACTTTTATAATGATTACCAATTCGGATTCAGATGACACAGAGACACCACAATGGCACTTGGCATAATAACAGAAAAAATAGCCAAGGAAAGAGTAAAGAATAACTACATCGTCTGGTCCTGAGAGATGTAGAAAAACCATTCGATCATGTCTGGGTCAGAAAAATGCAATATAAGATCTTAAATCTCCAGATGTCCAGCAATCTGGAGAGAATTATCTACGATTACGTCGCATACAGAAGAGCATATACGGAGATCAATGGCTACTTAGGACTAGAATTCAAATTGGAAGCTGGACTCTCGTTAGGGGGCTGTCGCATCCCTACGCTTTATTTAATATGCACAGCTACCTGCCTCCACCAATAATGCCTGATTGCCTAAACATACAGTTCGTAGATGACATAAGCCAACTAATCTTCACTCCGTATAGAAACGTATTCTTTCAGGCAAGGGCAACAGCTTTAGAGATCAACAATTACAAAAGAGATTGGAAGATAAGGACAAACAGGAAGAAATTTACAATAATACCAATCTCCAGGAACAAAACAGCATAAATTGTAGTCGAAGATTAGAACTACAGATACCACAGTAAAGGCAACGTGATAGGACTCAAAATAACAAGAGGCTAAAAACATATAACGGAGCGGAAGAACAAAGCTACTCAGATGCTTAACCTACTTTACAATCTAAGAGGGTTAAGCATGAAGAATAAAAGAAAAGTTATCTTGCACTTGAAAGGGAGGTACTACTTTACCCTCCCATTCCCATCAACAGTGAATCAAGGAACAAAACACTGGAGCTTCAGAGAATACAAAATAAAGCTCTATACCTAATCTCAAACACCGGAAGGAGAGAGAGAAGGAGACTACAAGAGTTGCACAAGAAGCTGGATTAGAAACCTCAACATCATCATCAGGAACAGAGCAGAGAAAATATTGAGGAAGATATACGGATTACCTCCAATATTTGCAGAGTACACGAACACCAGAGCTGGACGCCCCTTTAACACTCGATTCCCTAACTGAGAATAGAGGACGTACCCGTCTTTACTTAAGTTCAAATTTAAAAATGAGGGGAACAAGCATAACGACAAGGACATTAACTTAACTATATACTCGTATAACCCAACCAACTAAGATAACCAACCAAGACACCGGATTGATATCCAAATAAGACAACTGAAACTTATCAACTAAAATAGGAAGAAACAACCACAGGAGATCAAAGTGTAAACAGAAATAAAACGAACAAAGTGAACTAAAAGTGTAAGAAGTGAACTATAGTATTAAAAAGTTAAATAATAAGGTCTGCTGACCAAAATGTCACCTGCTATCACTTATTCTGATTTATGACTTTACGACATTTAAAACTTTCAATAATTCAAAGATTAACCTTAGAAGGACCTTGGTAGTTATATCATTCGAAAAAGAATGTTAAACAACATAAGGGTTTCAAACTTCGTTAGAATCAGTCGAATAGTTATGATGTTATTGCCAAAACAAAATAATTCATGGGCTGACCTTGGGAGGACTTTGACAATTATATCATTCGAAAGAGAATGTAAGACAACATAAGGGTTTCAAATTCCATTTGATTCGACAGAATAGTTACAACGTATTACAAAAATAAAAAAAGCAAAACGGGGACCGACCAACCGACATAGGGAAATGTAGATGCGCCCGCTACTAGACTCGTACGCGACTAAAAATGATAGTGAAGGGAAAGTTAAGAGCAAAACAAGTGAAAAAAGTAAAATAAGTGAACTAGAGTGAAAGTAACTTAATAAAAGATTAAAATAATGTGAAAGTTAAGTAAAACAACAAATCAAAGTGAAATAGTGAAGGAAAAGCAACCTAACAGGAACACAAAAAAGATTGAATAAAGTAACAAACAGAAGACCACGACCAGACTAGAGAAGTGAAACAAAATAAGGAAAGTAAAAACAACAAACAAGTAACATAACAACACATAAACAAAGCTCAGAGCTAAGATAACTCAAAACGGCATAAATGCTACAATAAACACATAAATGAAAGAGAAAGAGAAAAAGGAAAAGAAATTAGGCGGTCCTCCCGCTACTGTATGAGGAACATAGGTGCTGCTAAATGTGTGAGAAAGGAAGTAAGAATGATGAGTGAATGCAAGACGGTGGTTCGGAACCTACGTTAATCAGAAGATCCCCCTTGCCCTTAGGGTATGGGTATTGCCTTTTCACCTTTTACTACCGAGGTTACTCAATCTGCCTCCTCACTAATCTGTTCCCTTTTAACCTTCAAAATTCTCCGTCTCCCACAGTTATAAACCCTCTTCTAAAGCTTGCCCCGGACTTCCAAATAAGCACTTTCCTATCGATTCACATGAACTGAAAATCAGAAGTGTGGGAAGTTCTTCCAGGAGCAAGTCGGCCGTGGGCCTCTTGCAGTTCTGCCCCCATCCCCCCCCCCGCCCTGATCGTGCGAGTGGAACAGAAGGGAATTGGACCCGTGAGCCGTACTTTTTCTCCCCTTAAAAAAAAAATGTTCACCATTCGACTGCTCACTCTCAACCAGCCCCCACGGGGTCTTTAAAGCTCGCATACTCTTCCAGCACGCACTCACCAGCCACAAAGGAACATCATTCATCAGAAGAAATTCGAATATAGAAGAACAGAAGAATTTTTTCGCACAAGATTGCTACTCTATGGGACTCTTCATTTGAAGTTAGCACATGGCTGTGCCTCAAATTGACGTACTGACCTAGTTGATCTTCGGAGAGCCAAATACCCTCATATTTATTTCTTTCTACATCCGTTCGACCTCTACTCATCCTCATCCATCCCACTCACTCCCCCTCAAAAAAGAGAGAATAATATGTTTCATCTAGCCGTCATACTTTAATGTGTCCGGCTAAGTTCCCTTTAGTCCAGATGGGGAAGCTGCCTATCATCGCCTAGTTCAAACTCTGCTCTGCGCTGACCCGTAAGGGGCGCGCGATTTGCCTTCCTGGCTGCCGTGCTGATGGGACTCAGCGCCCCATCCGGTCCAAGCATAGCCTCTTATGCTTCTTTCAGACAGCCTGTCTCTTCCCTACTTCCTCACTTCCCCTACAACCTCTCCCACAACTTTCTCTGGTCAGCCTCTATTTTCACAGGGTAGATGCTGAACTTCTTCTCAGCCAACTTTCCCGGATCGGGGCTGAAGGGGGAGGAGACAATATTCCCTAACCCCTGAGCTCCGGTTTGAGATGGTGGGTTTTTAACAACCTGCTTCATCCCCACCCATACGTTCCACAAATCCCCTTTCCTTATCACTTCACTATCTATCTTTTTACGCCGTGCACCAAGGTGGAGCCACCATTCCGAATGGCTGCCAAGTCGCCAGACGAGAGGAATGGCTTACAATGGCGGCATCTGGCTCTGCCATCCCTGTACGCACCCCTCACAGAGTGGGCCACTGCGAGGGGTGATTAGCGTTTGCTTCCCGCAGAAAGAATAGGGTCCCCATGCCCAAAGATGAAAATAAAAAAAACTCTCCCTCCCTGTGCTTTCACAGGGGAACCTTCAAAATTCTTTGACCGGAGAGGAGGCTTACTCCTCTTCATTGCCTACGGGTACAGGAGGTTCCACCTTAACCTCATATTTGGAGTCGCCCTCGGGAGCTTCCCTCTTTCCTGCGGCAGGCGCCCGTTCACTTTTGCAGGACACTGCCAACAAAGTCAGCAGGCAGCCCATAACTGACCACTCCCGGTTGAAGCGGCTGGATAGGGCAAATCCCCTAGGGATGAAACGGAAGACAGGGCCCATCGGTGCTTTCCTCCAGAGACTTGCTGGCTCAGATATTGACATTAGCGGGGGCAAGGCCTGTATCCCCCCATACAGTCTGACTAGTGACACCACTGCCAATGGGACTTGTGATGTCCTGGGGGGACGACCAAATACAGCCAGCCCCCGAGATAGACATGGTCCTTGAAGCAACCCAGCCTCAGACGGTAGGACTTTCCATGGGAGCGAATCCGGGCTCGGCGCCAAGCACTCAACCCGAGTCCGACCCTATGCAAGGTCCTCCGCAAACAGCTTGGGCCTCGTCCAGCTGGTGCTATTGGGACCACCAGGACCTTCTTGATCTCGGTGAGGGACCTTGCTGAGGCCGGTCTATCTGGCCTGGGGGCTCCTGCTGGCGGAGGGGAGAAGCGGGTTCATTCCCCGCCCTCCTCTCCTAAAAAGAGAAAAAAAACAACAAGAGAAAGACGAAAAAGACTCAGTGCTCCTCTCCATCCGCGGAGGCTGCGGGGAAGAATGGGTCTCCTACCACTTCGGTAAGCGACCAAGCCAAGATTGGCAAGTCCGGCCTCTCTGCCGCCCGGGATGCGAAGTCCCTGACTAAGACCAAAAGTGCTAGTGCACAGAGCGGAGTCTCGATTACATCGGAGCACCTCATTCAGAGACTACAAGCGTTTTCGAGCCCGCTGGCTTCAAATGCTTCTTGGTTATTCGCTCAACTAATGGCAGCATGTTGACTAAGGGCAACATGATCGATCAGATGAACGCTTTAGATTGTGTGATTGGTGGAGAGCCGAAGGTGACCCGTTTCTCGGAAGGGAGCCTTTTGACGAATGCGTCGAATCCCTAAGAGGCGGCCATGATTAGTGCCCTTCGGACACTTGATGGCACGCGTGTGAGTGTGACGCCGCACTCTACTATAAACTTCGTGAAAGAAGTAGTTTATGCGAGGGAACTCGTGCACGACTCCATAGAAAACATCACCTTAGAGCTGGCCGACCACAGGGCGGTCAAGGTCGAACGTGTGATGAGAAAATAGGGAGGGGCCCCGAGACCCACTACTACACTCTTCGTCAAGTTCGACTGTGACAAGCTTCCTGTGTCGTTGCGTGCCAGTTGGTATCTCTACCGCAGGAAAGCATTCATGCCACTGCCACGGAGGTGCTATTACTGCCACTGCTTTTGCCATATTATTCGCTTCTGTCGACGTGAAAAGCCACGGTTACCCGAAATCTATGTAAGTTGCTCCAAGGTCGCACACAATAAGTCCAAAGCATGTGTGGCCAAGTGTGTCAAATGCGGTGAGCCGCACCCCGCTTCTTCGAAGTAATGTGGTGTGTATCTTCTTGAGAAGGAAATCCTGGCCGATCAGGCTCAGGGTAGTCTCTCACGAGGCTGAGGACCTGGTCCTGGCCCTCGGAACGTCCTATGCCTCAATGTTGAGAAAGACACCCTCTGCTCCTGGCCCCTCCAGGCCTACGAGTACGGTCGTTTCCGCGCCTATTCGAAACCCTTCTGCGGATTCTAGCCACCTGGTAAAGCTGGCGGCACAACGGATCCACACCCAGCCCCGGCTAAAGCCAGGGCTCTTCCACTTCCTACAGCGTGGCTGCTGGAGGTCCCCAACCCTGCCTCCGAAGCCGACCCGCCCGCTAAGGTTTAGAGGCGGAGGGAGGAAAAGACTCGCATGGAGAGCCCAACCTACCCCAATACCTCCTCGAAGGCAACAGCGCCCAAAGTTCTGCCTCCAAGAAGCGTACAACCATTCTCGTGAGGGTCTTCTCTTCGAAGAGGGCCCCCGCGTCTCCTCCGAGCTAGGCCTGGAAGGCATATTCCTTCAATGGAATTCCCGCGGACTCCGGGCCAATTGGGAGGGGTTGCGAAGGCTCTTCTCCTCCCATTCCCTGTTGGTTATCTTTTTGCAGGAGACCATGCTGGGTGCATGCCCCCTGCTCACCTTCCCGGGGTATAAAGGTTTTGCGACCCCACCACCACGGGATAGGGGCTGGGCGGGAGGATGTGAGATGTATTTCCGGCATGATGTCTCCGTTCTTCTCTTCGCTTTAGATACCTCCTTTCAGGCAGTAGCTGTGCAGATGCACCTTGATAGGAGGTATACTGTTATTTGCGCATACATTCCCCCATCAGCCGACTTTGACGCGGGGATCTTCCTCCCCGTCGTAGCACGTTTGTCGAGGCCTTTTCTCTTGCTCGATTAATCCTCGGGGACAGGTCCTTGGGGGTGGTCGATAACCTTTATCGTAGTGATCACTTTCTCCTTCAAATATCATTTTCTGGGCCGCTGTCGCCCGAGAGCCCGTCCCGGTGGTGCTTCGCAGGGGCGCGGTGATCTGCATTTCAGGAAATGACTGAATTATCTATCTCAGTCGAGGAGCTTAGGTTGGTAGATGAGTCCGTGGAGTTCTTCTCCGGCAACCTTATTGCCACGCGCCTAACTACTATTCCTAGAAGGTCTGGTCGTTTTGCACGCCAACCACTCCCGTGGTCGTCAGCCGATTGTGAAACGGCCTTCAAGCAGAAGCGTTATGCCTACATGCGCTATAAGCGCCGCCCGAACGATTTGACTGTCAGTGAATTTTGTCGGGTTAGGGCTAGGTTACAATATATTTCGAAGCACGCCCGCCGCTCTTCTTGGTGGCACAATGGAGCAGGAAGAGAGTGTCCCGCAGAGAAGTGTCCTCAGTGTCATAATGTTTGCTTTAAGCATCAAGGGCATCATCTCAGGATGCCGGAATATGTTCTCGCTACGATCTACTTGAACGACCTTTCGATCTCATTTGCCGCGGTACAGATGCCAACTCTAAAGCGTCGACTCTAACAGGCATTGAACCGCGTCTCTCGCTATGCCAAAGCGCACAGGTTTCGGTTTTACTTGACCAAGACTAAGGTGGTGCACCTTTGTCGCCATCCACGACTCCACGTCGACTTAGACCTGTTTCTCCCTCAATGAGGTACGCCTGGAAGTGGTTGAACCGCACCGTTTCCTTGGTTATATATTTGACCGACGCTTTACATTCGCAGCCTTAAGGTCTCTTGTACCCACGCCATGGATATTCTTCGTTCCGTGACGTTCAGCCCTTTGGGCGCTGATAGGGCTAATGCCTTACTTTTTTATCAATCATTTGTTCGTTCGAAGCTCGACTACGATGTGAGTTTTATGCATCCGCAGCTGAGCGTGTATTGCGGAAGGTAAGAAGATGCCACTCGCTCTACGCCGTGCACAGTGCATTATTCGCTTATACGCGCGAGCTTGGCGCCTTCCTCAGACGCCAACAGCTCTCACTCTATCCGCAGCTGATTTCGACGGTGCCTATGCGGCCGAGAGACGCCAGTCATACCCTAAACCCTTTGGGCTTATGGCAAGGAAACTCCTTTAAGAGCTAGGTATAGCTCTCGGGCCGGTGGCGCCTCTGGTTCTGCCCAGAACGCCACCCTGGAGGGTACCACCTTTGGCTATTTGCCGCTACGCCTCTGCTCCTAAAGCTTCTACAGCGCCGGGAATATTGCGTTCGACACGGTGTCACTCTGGAACCGTGTCAGTGTATACGGGTGGCTCCACGTCCCAAGAGGGGGTCAGCTTCCACGCCTTATCCCCTCTGTTTAAAGTCAGCGGGGCTCTGTCAGGTGCTGCGTCTGTGGTCACGTCCGAGATGGTGGCAATACACCACTCGGTAAGGGAGATTACGAGATGTGCTTGTTTCAGAGACGGGATTTTGATTTATAGCGACTCACAAATATCCCTGAGTGCTCTTGGGGCATTGTAATCTCCACATTCCTTGGTTTGCGATATCCGTGACGACACGGTTTTTCCAAGCCGAGAGGAAGTCGATATTATCTTTTGCTGGGTTCCTGGACATGTAGGAATTGCGGGGAATGAGCGCGCAGATGCAGGTGCCAAAGAGTCCGCCAGGATTGGGCGACCGGAGCAGCGTTTCGCTCTTCCTCATATCGACCTCATGGCAGGAATACTGGCAGCTCTCCGGGCTGCTTGGCAAAGAAGATGGGAGACGGTCGAAAGGAACTTAAAGTTGCGTGCCATTGTAATGCAACTGTTCCCATGGACCTACCGTCTAATGCCGCGCAGGCTTCAGGTTACGTTCTGTTGTCTCCGAATTTGACACACTCGCGTGACGCACTTCCATTTGAGGCAGCGCTTGCCTGCGCACTACTGTGAAGATTGCGTTGTATCCCAGGCTTTTCGGCACATTCTTATTGAATGTCCCCCCAGTCTGGGCGATCTTCGCGCACGTTACCTGTCTTGGTACGGGGACGAGCGGTGTCGCTACCGCTTATCCCTTGTACTCGGGACCGTTTCGTGCACATCAACTTTTGGACTTTATGATGTTTTAGAGGAGGCCAGCCTCTTCCCCTTTATTTAACTAGATTTTTCTTGTAGGTCGCACGTTCCTGCGCCGGGGGGAGGCGGACTTCCGCCCGACACCGGAGCTTGCTTCCTGCTTGTTGCCTTTTTCCTTTTTTAATTTTTATTTTTGTTGTTTTTGTTTTGTTTTTTGCATGTTATTTTAAAGTAGCCTAGTACTAGGCAGTCGTGAGTACGGCGAATTATGCCCAAGTAGGCAGTCGCCAGATCAGCTCTTAAAAAAAAATATCTCTGCTCTGTGCCAAGGCATAATTTGAGGCTCTGAGGAAAACGGGTTTGAGTCTCAACCCAATGTGGAACTCGGAGTCATAGGTACCCTGGTCAATGGAATTACACTGCAAGCCCCGCGTTGTTACAAAAGAGCCTCTGTGGCTGCGCGGACAAGAACATAAAGGGACTTGAAACCGTCTATATGTAAGTTGAAAGCAGTGTAGAATATCCTACACCCCGAGTGGGCAACACATCGGATAGTGGGAGTTTATTCGACCACCATCTACCAAAAAGTTCTTCATTATTCACCTCTTGGAGGATCTCACCCATACTCATTCATTCATTCTCATTCACCCTATCATCTCATCTAAGGCAGCAACCCTAAGCTGAACACATAAAGATCCAAAAGAGGCAGGGAAAACTCCCCACTTACATCAAAGTAAAATAAACAATAATAATAATTTATTCCAAGGAAAAATATAAAATACAAGTACGAACTGCAACAAAGACATCCATCGATAAGAAGAGGAGCCACTAGAACTAGGGGATAGGCTCCTCCTTTGGCCTAATGGGCAACTTGGAAGGCGCAAAGAGGGTCCCGCTCAGGGTCATCAAAGGACACACAAAACGGGACCGAGAGAAAACCCTCCATACCTTATTCGCAGAGCCCGGATTTATTGTATTAACATTAAAAGATGAAAATAATGGCTACGTCGCTCTCTTTGATATGGAAAAAGGCCGTGACAACTTTCTAAGCGATAATGAGACCAAAAAGCTCAGGAAAATAGGACTCACTGTCCAGATACCATCTGCCGTCGCAACCAAAAGGTCGGTAGTCTGCAGGAAACTCGACCCATGGGTTAGAGAACACTCCACAGATGAAATTAAAAAAAAATTGAAGAAAATCAAGAATGGGCCAAACTCGAAGAAATTATTAAATTCAGAAAACAAAATGGCGACGAGCACACTCACGTGTTCAAGGCGGTATTCAAGGAAACCAAGATGGCAGCAAAAGTAGCAGAAAATGGACTACTGGCCTTTCACACCAAGATAGCACCTGACTAGATATAGAGGGAAGCTTTCATCTTTTTCCATGTCTGTTTCAAGTCCTATGTTCTTGATAACCACCAACGAGAGACTATACGTACCAGAATATGTAATGCTCTGAGTGTTACAGTACAAAACACAAATGAGAACAATGCCAAAACCCCGAAAAGAGTGTGTAAACTGTAGGAATGCACACTGCACTCTCTCAATGACCTACCATGAGAAAGAAGAAAAGATAAAAAATAAAAAGACCGCTATATTAGAGGAGAGGGATTAAAAAGAACCACTACATACGCAGCAGCTACAGTAGCAAAACCAGTACAAGAGCAAAAAAACTGTGGTAAATATCGACCAGTACAAGAGCAAAAAAACTGTGGTAAATATCGAAGGCAATATGAGACCAGACCTCATACTGTGCATACTACACGCACACTTTGTAAATATGGCAAAACCCGGGTCATACTCGGTAGAATTAAACAAGATGCTCACCAAAAATGAATTGAAACCTATTTGGTACCTCGAGAACTCACCATCATATGACATATACCGCATCTCAATGACACCCGGAAGAAAAACAAATCCACAGGGAAACCACCATCACTGATGAGGATATCGAAGTCATGGAACAAATCAAGCTCAGGCAACAGAAACTTGAAGAGGCAAAAGAAAAAAAACTGACAAAGAAAAATAATACCAAAAGATACAACATAAAGATTTATTGATCACACTCATCACCAATACCATCGGCCAACAAAAAAGATATTGTTAAAGGTCTCTACAAAGGAAGATACAAATGAGATTATGATTCCGAATACGATGAAACCAAGATCAATAATGCCCTAACACAGGGACTCAGAGATCTCGGCGAACTCATGTATCAACCCGTCTACAAAACAATTCAAAGGTAAACAGTCAGGTCATGTAAGATCACGTGCAGAGTCAGACAAGACCAAGGCCGGAAGGTCCACTAAGAGTAAGATGTATCAAAACGTACAATTCTTAAAGAACCTTAAGATGGAGAGACAAAAAGTTCATATATTTCAATATAATCATAAAAAATGATCCAAATAATCTTTATAATAACGGAAGCTGGTATAAATTTACAGAAGGAAGGTATTAAAATCCAAAATAAAACAGTTCTAGCCACAAACCCTATCCAAACTCTTTATGACTGAATGGCCATGGGATCAGAAAAGGACTACCATTGTCAGAGATAAAAGATCTGGAGGAGTTATATTTAACCAATTAAGCTGAAAATGACAACGGGGGATCGAGTGGTATCCAGGGCATACCAACCGCCCCAGCGCTCGTACCTTCCGACTCCTAACTTCATTCGGATCTTCCGCCGTCCACCATCAACAATACTCCTAAGGGATCTGAACGCAGGGTGCAACTCCATGGACTACACGACCGGCTTTAACGGAAAGGAAAACTCTAGAACTCCTCTTGAGGCAGCAAATAGTGCAGACTCAAGGTCCTGACTTTTACACATCCCTAACAGAGCGGTCTTCAACCACTCCGGAAATCATATTGACAATTCCAAACTTTGCTTTTAACATCCACACCTCTCCCAGTCCCATAATACCATCTGACCACATCGGTTTTGTCACAAAGCTCTCAACTTCGCCCATATAAATCGAAACTTCCAAAAGAAAAGCACTATCAAAGAATAACTAGGTCGTATATAAAAACCATCTTGAGGAGTATAATGTCGCTACCTTTGAAGACAGTCCCCCTAAAAGAAATAGATACACACCTAAATAACATTACAAACCTCATTACAGAAGCTAATTTATTATATACCCATAAAACTAGTTATAGAACAATTCCAGCTCCTCACTTGAAAGAAGAAATCATAGCAAAATGAAGGACATTTATAAAACATTCGAAGAAATTCGTCGAGATGGAAAAAACAGGAAAAGGTTCGCACGAGTGAGAAATCTTAGAAGAGCCCAAATGAATGATCTTATCAGGAAGAGCGTGAACACAACCTGGGACAACCTAATCAGAAAATCACACATAGAAAGAGATTCCAAAAGGTTCCGTTTCCAAGGACAACATGCATTTAAAGGAAGGAGCACTAACAATAGACACCGACAGGGGAATCGATGAACGCTTTAAAAATCACTGGTCTAGGATCTTCCCCATTACCCCGAAGGAGAACCAAAGCTACGATGCGGCCCACAAAGAACGTATAATAGGAGAACTAAAAGAAAGGGAGCCCAAACTCTCGCCTTTCACGCGGGTTAACGAATCCCGCGAGCAAAAGAACGAAGGAAGGCCCTTTAGCCTGCTAGAATTTAAATAAGCCCTTGCATCATTAAAGCAAAGAACCCCAGGCATTATTGGAATCACTAAAAACACATTCTTAATGCACCTGCCAATATTCATCTATCATAACTCAAAGTCTTCAACGCATGCCTAAACACTGGGCAGTTTCCACCCGCCTTCAAGACAGCGAAAATGATATTCCTCCCTGAACCCGGAAACCCCAAAAGCCACATCGAGAGTTACAGACCAATCTCCTTGTTAGAGCTCATTAGATAACTGCTGGAAAAACTGCTTAACGAAAGATTAAGGAATTTCCTAGAAGAGAACGAGATGAAGAATTACCAACAACACGGAATCAGGAAGCAACGAGGTACAGAAACAGCGCTAGCACTCATTACCGAAAAGATTGCAGTCCATCTTGCAAGAGGCAAGAGAGTGGACTAAACAATCCGCGATGTTGCCAAAGCCTTCGATAAGGTATGGGTTCCAGGGATAAAAATATAAATAGCCCAGCTCGGTCTCGAAACAAACCTGACCAGAATCATCTGTAGCTATCTCAAAGAAAAGAAAGGAAAAATCTCAATAAACAACTTCACTGGCAAGGGTGTCTCAGTCCTACGCTTTATAAAGTGTATACTAGAGACCTCCTCTAATCCTTGGAATAATGTGCATAATATGTTTCAGAGAAGAATTGTTATCGAACGGAAAAATCCGAGACATCGCACAACGTACTGCTAGAGAAATCTCTAACATCAACAATTTCGAAAGAACCCACAGAATAAAAACTAAAAAGAAAAAGTTTTAAACCATCCCTATGAACAGGAAAAGGATGCATCGTGTCAGTGTGGATAACATCAATTACCCATAGAGCGCTGAAGGCAAGGTCCTCGGCTTGAAAATTACAAAAAATGGTACAATTCACACGTGAGCGAAAAAGTAGCCAGGGCAAAAATCACCCTTTCCTCCCTGTTCAGATTTATAAACTTCTCCGAAAACAACAAAAAACAACTCTACTTATACCTGTTACGCCAACTTCTAGCATAGCTTATTATTCCGAATCATACTCTACCTAAGCCAACAATGTTACAAATCAAAAGTTCCAAAATCAAGCGACCCGCTTTATAACAAGTACTTCCAGAAGAGAAAGAACCCTATCAAGTGAACTTCATCAAAGAACTAAACAAAAACCAATAAAACAGCTCTTGCATGAACGTTCCCCCCAAATATTACACCAATTAGAAGAGAAATTACCAGACGAATTATTAAACAAGATCAGATTGACCGAACGAGAAAACAAGGGACTACATTTTAAACATAAGTTTAGAAGTAGTAGGAAAAGAATACAAAAAGAGATAGAACCACTGTACATCTAGCACCTAAAAAGGCTTTAAAAAGAAGAAATTAAAGCTAAGAAGATAATTTAGAAATAGTTTGAAAAGATTGGAAAAAACTAATATATATATTGTGAGGGTATGGAACGTACATACTCACATGCCACCAGACAATCGTGGGAACGAAAGAAATTTGTCGTTTGAGTTGACTTTCGTCTCCTCTCTCTCTCCCCCCACCCTTTCCCCAACTGGCGACAGGAAGTCGGACGAAAAAACGCCTATCTCAGAAAGAAGCTTAAATCTTATTTGCCTTCTTTATGATAGCATGGAGATTGTCCAGAAGGCGCTGCGATAAGCGAATTGTCGTGAATGGAATCTCTCTCTCGATTTCCCACAATCCGCGGTATAAATAACATCGTCGTTTACCCCTCTAGCAGCAGTGTTCCAAATCTACTCGCGTAATCCTCACGTTGAACGAGAGTCGTTGAAGTAACGTATCGACTACCAACGCGCCGTCGAGTCAACCTGGTCGCTGTCTCAAAGTGTTCCTGGAAGTAAATCCCGCCCCGCAGAGTCTGTGACTAGAAGAGTACGCTATGTTGCTCAACGTAACTTGAGTAAGAAAAGGAACATCCAAATAGTTACTGGAAGTTACTATTTGTTAGTGTCACATCCAGTTAGGAGTGAACTAACCGGAACTGCAGCCAGCAGCCCCGAACCCGTCGTCTCATCCCTCCTCTCCCCGAGAACTCGTGTTAACGCCACCCGAACCACCCCGTCTGGACCTGAGTAGTCGTCTCTCCAATCCATCAATGAATGGTAATCTGTAAACCCAGTGTCCCTCTATTCTTAAATTACCTAATTAATAAACCGTGATTGATACTCCCATTGAGTCATTATAAATCTAGACCCTTGACGTCAGTGTTTAATAGTTAATCGTTAATTTTGCCTGTTAACTATTGCTAATTATTATATTTGTGTAAAGTAAAGTTTATTTTGAGTACGTGTGTTTATTTGTGGCTCCTCCCTTTTGACTTACCCTTGGCAAGACTTAAATTAAGCATCCCTTCGGCTAATTCATTCAACCTGTATTTTGCATTCTTAGAATTCAACAATCACAAACCTCCCCCCAGTAACAAGTGGGACTTTTATAGTGAGAATCCTGGCTACGGCACAACACGCCTCTAACCAGCTTTCGCACGTTCAGTAGGAATTAAAGCCTACCTATATATATATATATATATATATATATATATATATATATATATATATATATATATGAATGCAATATCCCGCAGGAAAAAATGAAAAGGTGTTTCCAAGTACTTTCGAACTTTATTAAGTTCCTTATCAAGGATAACTACAAGAAATAGTATTATATTAGAGGTATATATACGAAAGAAAAATATGAAAGACCGCCTCAAAAACAAGAAATCACCAATGAGGAAGAGGGAAGGAGGAAGGTAAAAAACACATTAAGGATTACAAGAAGCAGGTAGTAAGGTCAAACTAAGTCGAAGGGAAGGGTAACAGATTCAAAGAAATGGAGATAGCCTAACGAGGGAGATTATAAGACATGATGAGCAAAAGGGGAAAAAATACAAAGTACAAAACAGATCAGTGACAATAAAAAATAAAAATGAATAATAATAAAAAAAAAATAAAATAAAATAGGGGCCACATAACTAAAGAATGTATATAAAAAAATCCTAGGAACTCAAGACAAAACTAATTTCTTTGAGTATTAATCTTTTAATTATAGCATCTATTTTATATAAACCAGGAGAAAGGTTAAAATTATCACATTGGCTTATAAAAGCACATTCAATGATGTTTCTTTTTATATGGTCATTGGAATGATAAATAAATTTGGCCGAGTTCCAGTTAATTAAATGGTTCTTATCTGACATATGGACAAAGAAAGCACAGTTATCTTCCCCTCTTCGGACATTATATTTATGTTGATTTAGGCAAACAGAAAGTTGTTTACCTGTTTGTCCGTAATATTTACTTAGACAACCAGAACACTCAACTGAATAAACTCCCCCTCCTCCCAAACTATTACAATTATTATGCACTAATAAATTCTTAATGGTCGTCTCATATTTAAAAGCAACAGAAATGTTAAAGTTATTCAAAAGACGGGGAGGATCACTAAAACAAAGAGAAAAAGGTAGAACTAAATTATTATTACTATTAAAAGGGAGAGTAGGGAGAGTTTGATAAAATGTCTTTTTAGCAGAAGAAAGACAGTTTTGAAGAAATGGGTAAGGGTAACAAAGTTTATGGCCAATTTCAAAGATATTGGAAAATTCCAAATCCATATATTCCGGGCTCACAACACGTAATGCGGGATATTGCATTCATTTGCCACCCTCACGTGATACTTTGTGAGTTTTTCATTTCATATATATATATATATATATATATATATATGATCGTAGGATTGAGTCATAGGGTCAATACCACCGACTTAAACAAAAGCGGCGTGTCCAGATCAAGGACTAGAATAATTTTTGGACCAGACTATGAGCAATTCTACGACATATATATATATATATATATATATATATATATATATATATATATATATATATATATATATATATATATATATATATTATAGAAAATAAATAGAACAAAGGACGAGAGTGCACCCAAACACTAATTAAAACCTGAAAAAAGGAAAACTTTAAAACTCAAAAGAGCATAAAACAAAGAAAATAAAGGCGCGAAAGCTTCATTCTAAAGAATAAACTATATTAATAATTATTTACAAAAAATCCATGAAAACAAAGGCTCTTATGCCCAAAGAAAAAAAAAAAGAAGTAAAATAAGTAAATTCAAACAAAGCGTTTGCCAGGCAACCTGGTACAAATCGCCTTCACCCTTATTCATATCGTTGTTCATTATCGCTCCCTTTCTTCTTCTATATCATTAACATCACTAATCCTCCTATTTACACAATAATTTCTACCTATTCTGTCTTATTCTCTGACATTCACAACTTTTTACTATCCCAATCCCTTCACCATTCTGCGCCGAAGATGATGACCTACTACCAGGTTAAAAGACGTCTAGGCAAATAAAGTCATGCCTCTTCCGAGTAATTTTCCTCGCCTAGAGTCATCAATTGAAATTATATTCAGAGCTATAAAGAAGCTGCAGTTCAAAGTAAACAATGCAGCCGTTGCTGTGAACTTCAATGAATCCTGCATAAAAAAATGGCTTCCTTCCAATATATATATATATATATATATATATACATATATATCGTATTTCAACAGAACCTTTGAAACACTTGAACACATTCTAGTGTCACTTCACAACGGCACCTACCCTCGTTGCCATCATTTTACTTCTACTTATAAAATTTTTTACCTAAACAAGACCTAACTACAATCTTCATTTTCCCAAACAGACACATACGCAGATAGCACCTCGATAACAGCGCAACACCTTAGTGTTAAAATAGCAGCCAGAACAATATTACACTACTTAAGCACACTTGAGCAATGGTCCGCACAAAACTGAACAATATATCTTCTGCTCTTAACTCATCAGTATCACTATTCACACCGGACTTCTACGAATCAACAAAACGCGCAAGAATTAAACTAAATGGACAAGTCCTACCTTTGAAAAAGCTCCCCATCTCCTAGAAGTCACACTTAACACTCACATAACCTTCACTCCACATACAAACTAATATAACAAACAATATACTAAGAAACCCATCGTTTAAAAAAAAAACATTAGCAAATGTCACTTTTGGAAAAATCCTATGGTACAACTAATTCAACCACATTTCCATCAATTAGGAAGCACCAGCTTAGTATTCAACATTACCCAAGATATTGCAGACAGTCTCTCCAACTTGGACAAAATAAACCCCTCTAAATTATCACAGGATGAACGCAAACAACATCCATACCGCCCTAACCCACCTAAAACCAAAATCCTAGAAAGTTGAGTACAGCTAAACATGATAGGGACCCAACACTTCGCTAGAGCATTAAACCAATTCCATATCAATCCCTCGTAACCAAAAATACATCTCCACCCAAACTCACAAACGACTCCAGTACACTGCTACCAACGCTTGTCTAATATCGTTCATCCCAAACCACAACCTGACAAAAAACATTCACTTACTTTCATCCCCAGATACTTAAACAACCTCCTACCAAATAACATCCTAAATTAACCACCTCCCAAAATAGAAAAATCGATGAAATCACTACTTATAACACGCAAAGAACTTTTGCACAACCCGAAATCAGGTCACTCGACTATCCTTCAAAAATACATGCAAAGAATAAACCTTGTCCCAACACCAACTTATTCGGATACAATCTAGACCCATACGGCACTAACCACACCTTGAATGCTTTAATCTCGAACAAGCATGAAATACAACTCCACCACCTCCTACGGTTCCTATACACCAACCTAGGGTAAGTAGTAACGTTTCATGGTTCTACCCGCCTCACAGAAGAGAAGTTGAGAGCCAAACAGCAAAAGCAAGTAGGTTTTTTAAGCGTATGTATTCCTGGAATTATAGACAACCCCGAATGAACTGATTTTGTCCATATCCCTTGAAATTTACTTGCTTCTTTGCGCTTTGATCGAGCAGAACATTGCAAGCATTAAGTATTCTAATATAACTAAAACTTTACCAATGGAAAGAATCTCGTTTCTGGCTTAATTAAATTTAAGTGTAACACTTCTCATATGTATTTCTCAATATAATTTGTGACTCGATTACCCCCACTACGATGTGGATCTGTTTCTTTGCAATTAAGTCCCTATTTATTGCGCTTGTATACTACTATTCGTAAAGCAAATTTCCAAATGTACCGAATCAGTAAATTTAATTATATTTATTCAATAACAAAAAATAGCAACAACAACAATCCAGACAATTAACTCGTATAGAAATTTTAAAGGCATTAATGGAGTACCATCGCAATATTATATTGAATTTTGTTTTTTTCAGGGCATCACATAACTTTGAGCATAGTATATACGCCTAATTTGGCAGCGAATCACATAGTTCTATCGTCCTTCAAATGAAGCCGTAGCCTACGCATTTTTTTTTTCCGAATGATTCTGGTGATTCCCCTTCTTAAATGTCAAGGTAGCGTGAACGCAGAAGATGCAAAGAATTATCACTTGCAGAATCTTGACAAAAAAATGTTCTGAATGTTTATATTGATAAAATTCTAAAAATAATTTCAAAGATGCATTCAATTCAAGGACAATTTGTCTAGGATTATTTTAGTTTGAAAAAATTTGCGGCAATTAAGCGGTTAATTGGAGATTTGGTGTTAAATTAAAATTGCTTACATTTATTATATCTTTGATCTTTTCTGGTAATTGTCATATACTGGTAAGAAAATTATTTACCCGTTTCTTGAAAGTATGTGTTGATTCATATTTAAGGATTATCTATTCATCTAATTGTTTATAATTAGTTCATGGCAAAATATTATAGTAGGCTATTAATATGTATATTTTTGTGAATGTGGAGAATAGGTTTTACATTTATATAGAAGTAAATAGACAAATATATTATTAATGTTACTACTCAAAATATCTCATTTTCTTCATCCTCATCACTACAGAAATAGAAAACGTCTTTTATAAGGCAACAAATTTAAAATTTCATAAATATTGATTGTTTTTATAGAGCTGTATATTTGTACAGAAAAGAGAGTTTAACCATTTAGATTTATTGCCTAATCTATAAATAGAAGTTATATGTGTCGAAAAGAAGATTTAGCAGGGAGTACGACATATTTTAAAATGATTTGGTTATAGTCTTGTCGCATAAAAATGAACTGTTAAATTTATTGTCTGTTGTTGGAGGATAGTCTATAGGGTGTGTGCAACGTAACGAATACAAAGAGGGAAGTCGAATTTCCCATTTACGAAAGAGAAATAATACAAAGCGGGAAGTTTGTCTTCCCATCTATAAGGTTTAATGTGTAAACCGTTTAAATTTTTCAAACCTATGTTTACTTGGTTCGACCCCCACAAGTCCTTGTAGCATAATTGGAATATGGTGGGGATGAGTGTTTATGAAGGTTAAAGATTAAAATAGCAAATCAGTATAAGATTGCAAAGTAAAATTAATGCGGAAAGACTTATTTTAATAATTTTAATGGAAAATTCGGTAGTTGGTTTTTATATTTTAAACATTATCGAGCGCCCCACCGTGGCTCTCTAGGTAAGAACCTTTATGAAGTAATAGATTTTTTGAATTTCAAAAGCATATATACCTTTAAAATTTAAATATTATCAGAAATCATGTATTTTCATTCATAAATTAAATAACTGCAATACTCATCTTTATTACAACTAGTTTTAAACACCCCAGCCTTCGATGATTTAAAATTAATGTCAATTTAATACTTTTAATTAGATTTTAAGGGTATTAGCTTCTAGTTTGAAAATTACCTAGGGAGAAACATAGTTGCTTTGTTTAAATTCGATATATATATGTACAGCAATAATTTGAAAAAAAAGTTTATTTCTAATAAGCTTTGTACCTGTCTTAATTGTATTAAATTAAGTTATGAACAGTACATTTCTGCTTTTCATATTTGAAAACTTATTGACCAGTAAAGAAGAGAATTTGATTATGTGCCTCCAACTTATATGAATACTTTAATACAATTGGACAAAACCGCAAAACGTGTATCTTCATGATTGGTATGAGAAGGAAAACAAACGACTCATTATAAAATAACTAAATTGTATATTGTGGGGAAACTTGCTGTTTTAATCCAATTTAACATTTATATTTAAATAGTTAGAGATTCCAAGCTGCATCTTAATTTTTGGCACGGTGGCGAGTCCAGCTTTCAATTTACAAGGGTTTGTTGTTTTGCTTTTCTTGCTAACCAACAGTTTTGTAATGAATCTGGTTTTATTTATATTTTTATACCTGCTCTCAGATGTAGTTTACTCTACTGATTTCCATATCCTTTCCTATTAGCCATATTTTTAATTTTCCTCTGAATATGTAAACTAATGGATGTAAATTAGGGGTCTTTTCTGTTTGGCGGCAGGCGGATGTTTTGTACCAAATTTTCACCAATGATGCAGTTTTGAGTGATGAATACGAATATGACATTTCTTTTTTTGAGAAATGAAAGGAAATATCTAAAAAGAAATTTCAAACTGTAAATTTTGGTTTGTCCGATACGTTTTGAATAAAAACGAAATGAAAATGAAACGCACTTAAACTGCCATATGATTTCCCAATATTATTGTTCACTCCTTTTATTATTTCTTCAAACATTCATTTGTATTAAGATATAAGTATCCCATAATATTTTTTTAAACAAATTTTCATTTCTATTGCGTTTTCGCCACATAAATCCACAGAAGTAGGAATCGAGTATCTCGCCGTGGGTTACGCCGTGTTCCAATATGCTTCACCTTTTTGGAGTAAATTCAAGGAGACTCTGCTCGTGGGGGTTTAGCACTGCGGGAGGACCCCCCTACGATGATCCTGAGTTTCAATCAATTGTGGGGGGCACAGCCTCCCCCAGTATATAATCCTAATTGTTTATAGAATAATGTTCTAAACTAGTGCGCATTAAATTTGTTTTTTTTTTAATACCTCCTTTCATTTCTCCAAAAAATAAATGTTATATTCGTATTCAGCATCAAAACTGTATCGTTGGTGATA
Organism: Ceratothoa steindachneri; assembly: GCA_963969495.1. Lineage (NCBI taxonomy): Eukaryota > Metazoa > Arthropoda > Malacostraca > Isopoda > Cymothoidae > Ceratothoa > Ceratothoa steindachneri. The sequence continues at coordinate 97,018,355 of OZ018317.1, read as the reverse complement.
ATTTGGTACCAAACATCCGCCTCTGCCGCCAAACAGAAAATATCCTAAATTACCATTAATATACCACCTACTTCGGGAAATTGAATGTATCAGTAGTAGTAGTAGTAGTAGTCATATTTCACGTATATAAACTACTATGAAGACTCAATTTCGTTGGACAATGGGGACTTTGCAACTTCGGAGAATACTAGGACGAAATGTTTATATTCCAACGTGTGTTTACGTATCTACAAAACTGAACGGCCAAATAGAATAACAAATTAGATGTTAAAATAAAAAACACACCTTAATTAATGTTGTAAGAGCCGTTAAAAAACAAGGACAACAGACCTAAGTCGCGTGCTCTCAATTATTCTGACCTATGAATTTACGACCGTCAAAACTTTCAACAAGTAGGTCAATCCGACCGATAGTTAATTTTATTTTAATAATTCCCGTACTAACCTTGGGAGAACCTTGGCAATTATATAATTCGAAGGAGAATGCAAAACAACATAAGGTCTTTAAATGTCGCTAGAATCGGCTGAAAAGATACGATGTTATTGCCAAATGACTTATTGAAAAGTAAAATGGTTACAATCCGAATGACCAACCGATCGACCGAGTCGCGTCCATTGGACTAAAATAATAATAGATTGGGTTAAAAAAATAATTGCATCACCCTTCCTGATGCATTAGCTCGTATCAAGAGTATTTATATGAAACCAAACGAAAGAAATTCAAGAAAGTAGGTTACTTTGTGCGAAAGGAAAAAAAATCTCCCTATTTCTTTAACCCTGTAGCACTAACCATCCGTTGTTCACTACACGCCACTACTAACCATGGGTATATCATACCCGATTAAAAAAAATATATATATATTGAATGTAAAGCTTTAATGGAATAATTTCCATGAAGGCACTTCAAACTTTGAACTTTGACTTAACATTCAGAAAATCTGACAATGACGTCATTGCTCTGGATACCTCCTACCCATAGTTAGCGTTCTAGGGTATAATACCTTCATATTGAGCAATAAAGGGCAGAGGACATGTGGAAATTCATTAATAAAAGTGGAAAGTTAAATATGAATTTAAGTCACGATTTTATAACTTAGATATTATGATTGGTTGATTTTACACAAAAATCATTTACCTCAGCTCCTTTGAATATTCGATTACCTAACTAATGTTTTCCTATGTAACTCGTAGTAGAAATGAAAAACACGCATAATGAGGTATTTTTTCATTCGTGCCCCACTTAGGTCACATTTATTTTGGTAAATGTGAGAGTTAATGATTCAAGTCCACCAACTCAAATTTCCAGGTTTATTTTTTTTGACGTAACAAATTGTTAAATATAAATGCAAATGCTTGCTCAGGTAAGTTAAATAAAATAATATTAAATAAAAAATAAATTAATTTACTTTTATATCTCATTTTAAGTGAAATAATTCATTCAGTAATTTATATTTTTTTAAAATTATAAACAAATAATTTTAATTATAGCAAGATAGCCCTCGAGCATTGGAATTTTGTAATTCTCAATATTTTGGGGCAGATTCATACGGAATTATTGTGTTGATAAAATCTTTTCATAATGACAATAAAATTCTCATAAGAAATACCAGGCAATGGCTTCGCCCCTTACCCCTTGCGGGGGGAGCTTGCGCTCCGCTACTACGATTGAAGCTTAAAATATAAAAAAAAGCAGCCATGGTTAAATTTTTATCAATTTTCTGAACTTCGCCAATTATAATAATTTTCAAAAAGAATTCTTTGGGTTTTAAAAAATTCACAAGATTTCGATACTTATATTTATTTCTGAACTTCACCAGTTTGTTTTATGATATAATAAAAGAATTATTAGAAATAACTTAGATAAAAAACATAAGTAATAACTAAACTAAGATAAAATTATTATTCAAATAATCAAAAAAATCCCCTTCTTAAATTATAGTTAGTGATGATGATGATGATGATGATGAGTATGATAACACCAGACGAAAACAGCGTAAAGAAAAACACCAACGATACTTAAAGTTCAATAACTTGAAAATCTCATGCGAAGAAGTACATGTATCTGCAGTAACAATGACCATATACTTGCATATGCAACCGATAAAATAGACGTGACCTTTTTCCTGTTTCAATAAGACAAAAGTGTTCAACGCATCACGTTTTCAATAACAACCTTTGAACAAAAGAATATTGGAGAAAAACAACGCGCGACAGCAAAAGATGAGCAAAGTGCATCAAAGATAGCATCAAATAACTAAAAAAACCATGGTTTATCTCGTATTAATAGAAGATGAATCCAGTTCTACCCAGCATCCTTGGTACATCTTGTAAGCAACAACTTTTCAAGTAAAGATTCCTCTTCTGCCGATGATACGTTAGCCTTGAAACGCGAGGTAAAGGAGTTCTCCCATCCATAAAAAAATGACCAAGCTAAAGTGGGAGGAAACCCTAGTAAGGCGGAGTCTCCCCATGGCACTGGGCATAAAAAGAGGAAGAAGATACCCGTCAAAGGGAACAAACAAAGTAACCGAAGCTGGCGAGTGATCCCTAGGGGATCTGTCTGTCCTTAACCTTCTACATTCGTCTCAAGGTAAAGGTCATTCCATTTTTTTGTGGCATACGAGAGACCTTGAATGATGAGAGGGAGTCGCTGGCTGGCAAAGTCCAGATTTCATCAGGAAACAGAGCATTCTTCACTCTATAGTGTCTAAGCAAGGCTGACACGACTCCATTCTTCTTTATATACTATTTTAACGACTAGTTTTAGCGAGTTCAGGAATCGAATGCAAAGAGAGAAACATGATATTGAGGACGAGATCTTATCGAACAAAAGAGATGTTACCATTTGTACGCCTGTCAAGAAGGAATTTAGGAGAGATAGACGCATAAGTTTTAAAGACGCTAAATTACTGAACGCTGTGTTACTAAGAGCAATCCTGGGCCTTTCCCCTCCTAACTCTCTTCATCTCCTTGACTTTCCAGTGACTTTCAAATTATAATGTTTTATTAAAATAAATAGCAAAAGAAATCTGAGTCCGTTCAAAAGAAGAATAAAATAATATATATATATTATATATATATATATATATATATATATATATATATATATATATATATATATATATATATATATATATATATATATATATATATATATATATATATATATATATATATGTTTTCCTAGCTGCAAAATGGGCAGATGATATGAACCAATCGGGGTAATACAAATTAGAAAAAATGGTCCTGATAATGACAATTTCTTCATCTAAATAGGAAGGATGACATATTTTGTATGCTCTAAGGAAAAGGTTAGAAATTACCGATTTTTTTAACAGTATTATCGTGAAACGAAAAATAATGTATAAAGGCATTCGAGTGGGTTGGTTTCATATAAACGTTAAGTTTTAATTCATGGTGATCTTTATTAATGAGTACATCTAAAAAGGGTAATCTATTATCATATTATGCGACTTTGTCGCATAAACTATTTCCCATGCTAAGGCCATGATTTGGATCTTCCCATTTCTACGAGTAAATTTATCGATTTAGTTGAATTATGTCTCTCTGACAATGTGTTTCGTGTAAATAATGAGTTTTATAGACAAATATTTGGCCTTAGCATGGGAAATAGTTTATCTCCGATATTGGCATGTCTCTTCATGGAATATTTTGAGACTGAACTCCTTCCCACAATTTCTCCCCCTAACTTTATATGGTTAAGGTATATTGACGATGTATTTTCTGTATGGCCTAATGGCCATGATTTTGATACCTTTTTAATAATTTGAATAATTTGCATGTCTCCATCAAATTTAAATATGAATTGGAATATGATAATAGATTACCCTTTTTAGATGTACTCATTAATAAAGATCACCATGAATTAAAACTTAACGTTTATATGAAACCAACCCACTCGAATGCCTTTATACATTATTTTTCGTTTCACGATAATACTGTTAAAAAAATCGGTAATTTCTAACCTTTTCCTTAGAGCATACAAAATATGTCATCCTTCCTATTTAGATGAAGAAATTGTCATTATCAGGACCATTTTTTCTAATTTGTATTACCCCGATTGGTTCATATCATCTGCCCATTTTGCAGCTAGGAAAACATTCTATGGTAATAAGCCATTCCGCACTAATGACTTCAACAAATGTATAACATTGACATTTAATAATAAATTAAATAGTTTAAAGGACATATTTTGAAAAGCGGGTATTAATCTAGCCTTTAAATATAACAATTCCTTAAACCAATTGATGATTGCCAGGAAACCCAAAGAACATCATAACATAGGAGTATATGCAATACCATGCAACGATTGCCATAAAGTTTATATAGGGGAAACGGGGAGAAATCTAGACAAGAGATTGTACGAACACAAAAGAGATATTAGAGTGGGCAGCGAAAGCAGTGGAATATTCTGCCATGTTAAAGACTTGAATCATTCGATCGATTTCAATGAAGGTAAAATGATATTTAAATCGGCTAACTATGTTAAGAGAAGAATCGTAGAATCGAGCTTGATATCGTCAGTTCCTAATTTAAATCTACCTGAGGGTCAATTTTCTTTTAATCCTGTAATAAGAAAGCAAATAAACAAAATAGTAAAATGTCAGACCTTCAATATGTTTAGGCCTACCCCCGCCCCAGATTAGCCACAAGTAGGGGATTGGGGGAAAAAAGAGGGGATCTTTAAAGACCTGACCCTGTGTTATTATGTTTGTATGCACTTTTCTTATATTTTCTATCCAGTGTCAGTTGAAAAAGGGTGTAAGATACACAGAAACTGTTCTGAATTAAATTGTCTTCGGAGAATGTGGTTTAATTCCTCATATATATATATATATATATATATATATATATATATATATATATATATATATATATATATATATATATATATATACCCCTTGCCACAAACCAATACACTGTCAAAAGTTATATACACTTAAAAGAAGAAATTAGAAAACAAAATTTCAACTTATATATGGATAGTTTTGACATATCCTCTCTATACACCACTGTCCAATTTTTAAATTCAATTAATATTTTTCTTTTTCGCGCATTCTCGTCCTCCAATTATCTCTTTCACGGTTTTAATGATAAGCAAATAAAGCAAATACTATTTACAGTTTCTCACGAAAACTATTCCTCATTTAATGAAAACTTCTTTCACCAAATGATGGCCTCGCAATTGGAAGTCCTATTGCCACTCCTCTCGCGAATCTCTTCATGTGTAACTTGGAAGAAAAAGCACTTGATAAATTCCCCTTACAATTTCGTCCTATCTTCTACAGGAGAAACGTAGACGACACCATCGCCATTTTCCGCTCTAAAAGTTCATCTGATAAATTCCTAGAGTACATAAACCAGTCACATCCAAATATTAAATTCACTCAACGAAAGGAAGACAACGACTCCATTCCTTTTCTAGACATACTAATAACACGCACAATCGACGGTTTCTCCACTTCTATTCACCGAAAACCTACACATACGTGCTTTGGACTCCATATTATTAGTCAATGTTCCACCAAAATCAAATTAAACTCTATCAAAACCTTACTTTCTTGCGCTTACAATCTCGCCACATCATACCTCATTTTCCACAACGAGGTCCTTTTCCTCACGAGCTTTTTTCAACAAAACGGATATCCTTCAAACTTATACGACCGAACTCTTCGAACTTTTATCAATAAAATATTTAACCCCCAAAACTCCTCGTACAACGTCCATAAAGAGAAGGTTTTTGTACCTCTCCCATATATAGGATCCCTTAATTCACTTATATGGGCCAAACTCTCACCTTTTCTAAAAATATCATTTCTCGCAAAACATTTTATACCAATTTTCCAAAACACACCCAAAGTACAACATCTTTCCAACATTAAAGACAAAATAGCAGCGCTGCTTCGATCCTCCATTATATATCACTTCACCTGCTCAAGATGTAATTCCGAGGTGTATTTGGGATCGACAAAGTACACACTACATTCCCGTATTTGCGCACATTTATGCATCAGCAACTGAACTGGAATCCCATTGACTACTCTTAAATTCTCCCTTAACCGAATACAGTACGAAAACCGACATCCATACCATAAACCTAACTTAAATAACTTTTTAATTAAAGATAAAACATACACCGAAAACCAACTACGTACACTGGAATCTCTTTATATTAGATTTACAAATCCCACTTTAAACTCTGACACAAGCTCATTTAAACTTTTACTACAACTATAATTACCCACGAATTGCACACGCCAAATCCACTCCCCTCCAAAACAACCCATATTGTTCAAATATTTCTATTATCTCCCGTTTTTACAATGAAGACACCCAAAACTAATTAATCTAAGTTTTATTTTGAAAACAAAAACATATTTCCCATTGCCTTAATAGTTAAAAACCCTTCATTTTTATAATTTGAATATTACCACCTCTGCTGCTTCCCATTTCCCATATAATTAATTTATAAATATCTGATAACTTATCTAAAATATTCTTATGTTTGTTAATATTTATAATCTTATATCCTTGAGAATGGGTTCCTACCCTAAACGTCGGTACCAAGAAGTTAATATATATTAATGAGCTTCCTAAATTTAGCATGTTTATTTATCCTAAAAATACGTATAAGTCTGGCAACGCGCAACCCCTCTGCTCTCTTAAAATATATATATATATATATATATATATATATATATATATATATATATATATATATATATATATATATATATATATATACTAAAATTAAAATTTAAAATCTAAAAAAAAGCAGCCATGGTTAAATTTTTATAAATTTTATGAACTTCGCCAATTATAATAATTTTAAAAAGGAACTCTAAACTAAATTTCACCCCTTTCAAAATATCACGTTGCTAAATATAGAGTTATAGAAGGTATATAAAAATACATTTTCTGAACTTCACGATTTGTAATTCTTTGGGTTTGAAAAAATTCACAAATTCGATACTAATATATTTATTTCTGTTATTAGAAATAACTTTGATAAAAAAACAAGTCATAACCAAACTAAGAGGAAATTATTATTCAAATACTCAAAAAACGCCCCTTTTAAATTATAGAGATAGTGATGATATGTATATATATATATATATATATATATATATATATATATATATATATATATATATATATATATATATATATATATATATATATATATATATATATATATATATATATATATATATATATATATATATATATATAAATGTGTGTGTGTGTGTGTGTGTGTAGACTGAGGTGACACAAGTATTTGCACATTTGAATTTTCAATAAATCTCAAATATTTCGTTCTTTCGTCTGGTTATAAACATGACACAAACTTAGTAAACAAATATCTATTTAACAGAAGAAATACACAAAATACAGTTTTGTTGTAATCAACAGATGCTAATAAGTGAAGTTTTAGCTAAAATATTATTATTAAACAATAGAAAAATTATAAATTCGATGAAAAGGCTAGGATTGAAGTTTCGAGAAATTTCTAAAAAAGAAACTAATGTAAACTGCTGAATATTAGCACAGTTATTCATAGATAGGATTCATAGAAGAAGAACGTTTTATTTAAGTAATGCCGTAGGTCAAAGAAGTTCCCCAAGCTATTCGACAGCAAATAATTAAACTTGATTTAGATGGATTATCTTTTTGGACTATTTCTAAGAGAGTTGAAGTGCCTTATGCAACTGTAGTTTCTATAATTCGAAAGCTTCACGGAGTATGGAATCACTTCCAACTCGCCAAGAGCCGGTCCTGTTAGCAAGATTAACGATCGATCTGAAGGTTATCTGCTTCGAAAGCTAAAGAATAATCCAATGATTACTATGAAAGTTCTACAAATTTATCTGGAATTGTCAGGAACTAAAGTGAGTAAAAGAAGTCTTAGTAAAGAGCCTCATCGGAATGATCTGCATTCTTTCACTCTTCGCAAAACTCTACTTCTTAAGGAAAAGCATGTAACGAAACGTCTAATGTTTGCCAGAAAGCAGCTTGAAAAGGAGAGCGAATTTTAAAACAATGTTATATGGTCAAATGAGACTAAAATAAAACTTCTCGGCCAAAATGATCCTAACTAAGAACATCATTCCAACTGTAAATCATGGAAGAGATAGTCTCATGATTGCTTTCCTGCACATGGCACAGGGGCACTCCACATCATTGATGGGAAAATTGATGGTGCCACGTATCGAATGATATTAGTGAAAAGGCTGCTCCCAAGTGCGAACAAATACTCCCGCCTACATCAATGGATATCTTAGCAGAACAACGATCTTAAGAACACGGCTAAAGAATAATTTCAGATTATACAATTATTGTTCATAATTTCTTCGGTGTTCACTCCTAGGTCTTCCCATCTAAAGATAAAATAAGACATGTTTTACTCTATGGGTTTCATAAAGGTGCCACTGAAAGTACACCGGCAAAAATCCATTCAGAACAGTTATGGGGATGATGCAGTAAATGGAAACAAAATGCAGGAGGTGGGTTTTCCTGTTTCCGCAGTGGGGATTTCAGTCTAAATGACCGACCAAAATAGGTCGTCCAAAAGAGCTTGATTGCGAAGAGTTGAAAGCTGTTTTCTCAGAAAATCATATTACACCTTCCAAGAAACTAACAGAAAAATTTAAAGTAAGTCATACGACTGTGTTACGCCAAATGAAAAGGATTGAAAAGGTTCGTGATTGAAAAATGGGTCCCGAATGAACTGACCACGGCGAATCGGCAAAGCGTGTTGCTTGCTGTGAGCCATTGCTTTCACGACACCTTCAGGCACCATTTTGGAGGAAGCTCGATACTGGTGATGCGAAGTGGATCCTTTATCATAACACTAAGCGACGGCGTTTATAGATCCGTCGATGGAGCAGAATTTCTCAAAAGCAGAGAGGAAGACTTCGTCCAAAAAAGATTATGTTGAGTGTATGGTGGAATAGTGAAGGAATTGCCCATTACGAACTCCTAGACAACAATTAATCAATTAATGATAATCTCTATTGCAATCAACTTCATTTTCACACAGTTTGAATGACCTAAGATCTTTTGGAGTTGTTCGTTTGAGAAATATTACTTGATCCCCCCATATTTTCCTGAGCTTGCTCCTTCTGATTATTACATGGTTAGGTGGTTACAGAGCCATTTGAATGGTCTTTGGTTGATATCAAGAGAAGAGGTCGATAATATGGTAGATTCATATTTTGTATTAAAACATAAATAATTTTACAAGCGTGGCATTTATAAGCTTTTTGACAGGAGGAATTAGGATCTAGGAAAAAATGGAGGTTATATTTATGATTCAGTATTTCCATAAACATAAGTTTTTCATTTTAATATATACTCTAAAATCGGAGATTAATTTCGTTTCAACCTGATATATATGAGTATATATATGTATATATATATATATATATATATATATATATATATATATATATATACATATACATATATATATATATATATATATATATATATATATATATATATATATATATATATATATATATATATAAAGAAAGCAAATACAAGTTATGCGGGTGGTAACAACCACCACAGGGCTTTCGCCATATTTATTTTCTGCCTTTCAAAACAATTTTGAAGACAGAGAGAAAGATGCAGAAACCTTTTATTGCAGACCAAATAACAATATGGTACAATAGAAAGAGAAATTTGACGCGAATGAGCAATGAGACAAGAAACTGGAGGTTTTTTTTAGAGGTAAGAGGAAAGGGACATTAAAAGAACACTCGAATCAAAGAGAGCAGAGGGTGGCGCAATGAAGGCAATCCTTTTACCGATAAGACAGAAATAACGCCAGGGTTCGAGTCCCGGCCAGGAATTTCAAACTTTTTTTCACTGTTATCTCTCTCTTCTCGGTAAAAGGATTACCTTCATTGCACCCCCCTCTGCTCTCTTTGATTCTAGTGTTCTTTTAATGTCCCTTTCCTCTTAACTCTAAAAAAACCCCCTCCGGTTTCTTGTCTCATTGCTCATTCGCGTCAAATTTCTCCCTCTCTGTTATATATATATATATATATATATATATATATATATATATATATATATATATATATATATCATTTCTTAATTATGTGTCTATGAACACGTAGTGCATATAAAAACGAATGTTCATAGAGCTGATTTATTACTCATCTGCTAAAAGACCCTGTATGTTAAATTTTTAAATAACATTTTGGTCTAACCATCCTTCTAAACCACTTATAACAATAAACCATTGAGTCATAAATTAATATTCTTCAAATCACCATCACTTAAAGAATATGAACGTTAAACGCCTTATATTTGATACAAATCCTTAGCTCAAGATTATCCGTCCACTTGTTTCAAGGTCGCAACATTTGTGCGGGAATCACTGGTTGAATGACTCAGGAGGGATCGCTCTTATTTCCTACATCATCTGTGCAGGGGTGGAGCGAGTGGGAAGAATCTCTAAGCAACGTTGGCCTTAGCCTTCAAAAGTAATGCAAACACCTTTTATAAAATCAACAACAGAAACTACGGAACCTTGAAAAGGAGTAAATAGCATACAGTTACGCGAGATACGGAGATTTTTTTTTATTCGGTTTTGTGGTTTTATTTTAGACAAATGGAGCAAGTTTTTATTTGGGCAAAAAAGTTTTAAAAATGTTTGAAATAATTTTATTTTAAGGCGTTTATCCAACTCTTTAGTATAATCTAACAAGGCATGGCAAGGGGCAGTAGGCAGAAAAATGGGCGAATATCCAGGAAGAAGAATTAAAAATGATGTCGAGCAAAACTGATTGCCACAAAATGATGGGCCGAGTCAAAATTTTTAAAGACCAATGAATCAAGTTTATATAAAATGCACTGACTTTCTAAGCAAGCACCTTTCCCTTCACCCGAGATTACACTTTTTAACTGCTGATTAGTGACTTTATCTACCATTTCTGGCAAAAATATACTATTTAACAACTGTCATTTTGTTTGTCACTTGTCTTAAAGTATAATGAAAAACAAAAGAAATAATGGGATGCACAAAAGCTAAACGCCCCCTATTGGCAATGGACTTTCATCCATGGAAAGTTATGGCATGGGTTAAGATTACATTAATTGTGGTAGTACGATCCCCTTAAAACTACTACCAGACAACGTGAAAATGGCAGAACACATCTATTCTTAGCACTTGGAACCTTCAAACCTTGCCTTCAGAAGAAAGAAGCCTATTACTTTTTTTCATATATATATATGGTGTTCCATATAGTAAATGCACGGCCCCATAATAAACATCTCGCCTACCTTCCAAATCTTGTTCTACTTGATTGCCATCTAACGTGAATTTATAAAGCCATCTTGACTAACAAGTCTTTAAGAGGCACAAAAGGGTCGAAACTACCCACTCTATGTTCTTTTACCTAAAAACAAAAGACCTTTACAAAAATGCTATTAGGAAGCTTGTGCATCGCTACAACGAAACTACTGATAATGATAGAGGTTATACTAATGAACAATTCTTACTAACAAACCTTGAAATTCTGATACATTGTCCTTCCCTAAATTCAGACTTTATTTATGGGATGATCCAATACAAACCTGATGCCCTTGAGGGAACAGGGTATGCGAGAAGACTTGGATTCTGCAGTAATGGCCCCGCCTTTTGAAATTATCAAGGATGAAAAGGCATTAGCGTGAAGCAACGGAACACATTCCTCCAAGGCGCAAATATCGAGAATAATAGAGAGATAAAGAAGATAAAGCATAAATAGAAACTATAGGAAACAAATAAGGATGGGAGATAAGAAGTCTTCCTATGGCAACCCTGGTTCGGTCTAATGGAGATGCTAAACGGTCACTTTTCTCTGAAAAGCAAGTTCTTTTAAAAAGCACAAACCCATAAGAGTACAAACAGGCCCATCTCCCCCAATGAAGGCCCCTCCTTAGCTGAGAGCTAACCGTATCAACGGTTCCTCACTCCTCGAGGCCCCACAACACCAATTGCCACGCTGAATTCACCTTAAACGACTGAGGAATCCTTGATGGGGTTGGTTTGTAGCCTCCTCATTTCCACAAAAGGAACATCTATATTTTGATGACTTTATGAATCTTAGGGTAAGTAAATCATCCCCCCACCTCCTCACTTTTTCAAACATGGGCGAGATCCACCAACCAAATAATGAAGTTTGCATAAAAATCAGTCTGACAAAGCTAAGGGCACGATAGCCGGTCATCAGCATGAAAGTGCTATGTAATACTGTGCGTTTGATACCAATCAGAGAGCAGAGAACACTTTCCTCCAGGGTGGGGGTGGGGGGGGGGCGAGGATCTGTTCGACGTCATGAGTGTGTGAATGTAAACACCTCTTCGTCAGGTTCGGGAGGGATGTGCACAAGTGCGGTGTATGTGAAGGGAAGGAACTACAGTGTTGTTGTGATTGTGTGTGTGATGCGATGAGTAAGGAAAGGAAGAAGATGAGATGTTACCCAAGCGCTATGAATAATATAATTAAGAATATAATTAAGAATCTTAATTAAGAATAATGAACTAAGAATATTTCTAAGAAAATTAATTAAGAATATTATTAAGAAAATTAATTAAGAATATAATTACGTATAATTAATTAATAATATAATTAAGAATGTTAAATATAATGAATTAATTAATTATATTATTAAGAATAATTAATTAAGAATATTATTAAGAATATTAATTAATAATACTGAATTAGGAATATAATTAAAAATCTCAATTAAGAATATAATTAAGAATGTTAATTAAGAATAATTAATTAAGAATATAATGAACAATATTAATTAAGAATGTTGCGATGGATCTGGAATAGAAAAATAGAATAAACGATATGTTTGAAAATAATGCAAGAATTTTAACAGTCAACCAACAATCTAAATGAAAACACGGACTATGGAATGGTAGTACAGGGTGATCCTGAAGTCCGTGAGTAATTCAGAGATTAAATGTGTTCCTAAAGCCCCTGTGCATTTCAAACATATGTACGAGGGGGAGTCAAAAAGTTCTCAGATAAATGGCATAAAATTTTTATTTGTAATAATACTGTAATCATTTTTCTACATAAGCTCCATTAACATCTATACACTTTCTTAATCTATGAATCCAACGGTAAAGACCATCTTTGTAGAATTCACGGGGTTGTCTCTGGCACCAAGTAATGACCTGCTTTTTTGCTTCATCTAATGATTGAAACCGGGTTCCTTTTAGGTGTCCCTTTAAATTTGGAAACAGAAAAAAGTCAGAGGGTGCTAAATCAGGGCTATAAGGGGGATGAGCAAGAGTTTCCCATCGAAATTCCCGTAGCTGAGATCTCACAGCTTTGGACGAATGTGCAGGGGCATTGTCATGGTGGAACAAGATTTGCTTGTGGAGCTTTCCTCGTCGTTTTTTGGCTATTGAAGTTTTCAGCTTCCTTAAAACTCCTTCGTAATAGCTGGATGTAACAGTTTTTTGTCCTTCTAAGAAGTCTATTAAAATAATTCCCTCCGAATCCCAAAAAACTGTAGCCATTATCTTCTTAACGGACCTCTCTGTCTTGAACTTGATAGGCCCTGCTGCCCCCCTTGGGTGCCACTCTTTTGATTGATTTTTACTTTCAGGATCAAACTGATACACCCAAGTTTCATCTCCCGTTACGAGGCGCTCAAAAAAACTATCCTCGTTTGCTTCAATCTTGGTCAAAATAGCCAAAGAAAGGTTGGCCCTATGATTCAGCTGGTCTTCTCGCAACGCTTTTGGGACCCAACGTGCTGAAAGCTTGCTCAGGCCAAGATTTTCAGTTAGAATTCCAAATGCTGAGCCATGAGAGATTTCACATGCATTGGCAACTTCATTAATAGTAATACGGCGATCTTTATCCACTAGATTCCTCACAAGCTCGACATTTTCTGGGTTAATGGAGGTGGAGGGTCTCCCTTCACGTGGATTATCTTCAACTTCTTCTCTGCCCCCCTTGAAGCGCTTAATCCAGTCGTAAACTACCGCTCTACATGGCGAAGAGTCACCATAAACCTGTTGTAGAGCGTCAATAATCTTAACAGGCTTCCAATCAAGTTTAGTCAGGAATTTAATGTTCGCTCTTATCTCAAAATTTGCCATTTTATGGGTTCAAAAAAGTAACCTTTTTGAAGCACATCTAATACAAAGAGTCTCGACAAATTGAATGACGAATTTTGTAGGAATTGTTCAGAAAACATGAAAGTCGTGTTTGACCCTGTATTTACTTGTACAAAATCGAACATTTCAATAATCTGGCATTTGTCTGAGAACTTTTTGACTCACCTACGTATTTGTGAATTGCAAAAGGACTTTAGGAACAGCCTGTATCTTTTAATCGCTGACGTACTTTAGGAATGTCGTGTATGTATTTTTCCAAGAATTGCCGTACCTAGATATGCACCTAGTAAAGTTAGGTAAGTATAAAAATAAAATAAATTTGCTATAGCAAAGGGACATCAAACTTGTAGATCTTTTCCCACCTTTGCAAACAATAAAGAAAATTTCATTTAAGATGGAATCCAGAGGAATAATGAAATATGGTAACCTACAACACAATATTTGACAAACCTAATTTTTTCATCACAGAGAAAATGATTTGTCTTAAAATATAGAAACTATAACAAGGACCATTTGGAAAACGACCCAAGAAAAAAATTAACACCAAAGACCTAAAAACGTTAAATTATTGAAAAGATCATCCTCACTTGTGAATACTAAGTCCAATGTATTGCAATCCTTAGTCGGGCTTTACACCAATTTTTTAGTGGAGTGTCATTCCTAAAATAAAGAAGCCTAGGTCCATAATAAAAAGCTTTGCCCATCACAAGCCTGATCATTTGCTAGGGATTTCGCAAGGAGTACGACATATTTGATAAAACTGATGAAAAAACGGTTAATATTATAAAAATTATGAGTGCGCTAAATTGTATACCCTCCGACTAGCGTGGAGCAGAGACCATTCACAGTTTCATGACTCCTTTATAACTAAACCGAGAACTCAGCTGAGGACTAAGAATGCAAACTGTTTGTTTTTTACTTTTGTTAAGATTTAAAAATGCAGAGATTTTAATTTACATATGTTTAGTTATTTTTAATTTTACGAGCATTATTTTGTACTTATTTACAAAAAGAATCTTTTCACTATTTGTAATTAATGGAAATGTATAAATAAATTCATGTAAAATTACTTTTTAAATTATATTTTTTAAGTATGACATAATTTAAGGCAAATAACATAAAATAACCTGAAATCCGGGGATAAAGGCAGTTTTTATCCCGCAATCCCGGGATCAACAAAATGACACAGCGACAATAACGCAACATAGAATCAACAATTGTTTATCTGTCCATTCTCGACTTAAAAGCGAACCATTTTTCAATAGAATTATTACAGGGGAACAAAACTTGGTTTATCTAATATGCTTGTATAAATATATATATATATATATATATATATATATATATATATATATAAATATATATATATATATATATGATGACCGCTATAGAAGGTCACTTTGAGCGAACTTGCAGGCCAACAAAGGTCAACATCGAGGGTAACTTGACATGGGGAATAACATAGGGCTACTCAGACTTGGAAAATATGCAGCCACCTGTTTGTTAGGTTAGGTTCGAATTTTTACCATTTCTAAGTTTTTTTGGACAAATAATCGCGGCTATGAGTTGCAATTAAAATATTAACATTCATCGTGGAAAAATTAAAGTTTTCCAGTCCACTTATGTGACTGCAATGTTCAAAAAACGTGATAATACCTACCTATTATCAGCATTTAGATATTTAGTTAAAATTCGCGCTGATCTGCTTGAGGCGCGCTTTAAAGTATGTGGCTGCCACCCGCATACTTACGTTTGCCGGCCCACCCGCCTGCTCGCCACCCGCCTGCTCGCCACCCGCTTGCTCGCCCTGCCGCACTACTGTAATGTGAAATCGTTCTCTGTTAGTCTTTCACGATACACTACACCTCTACTCAAAATTAAAATAAACCTTATATTAAATACTTATCATCATTTAATTGCGTAATTTAACTAAAGCAGAGAATTTAATTTGTTCAAGATAGTTTTTTATGCCAGGAAATCGCCGGGTATCTTTGCCTAGTGTGCAATTATATTTAACGTTCTAGAAAATGAATCCGTCCCTGGGTAAAAACAATTTCCAATCTGAAACAGGAGTCTCATCTACGGAAGATTCTTTTGTGGGTTTGATGGGATAGGAATGGCATAATCCATTTGGAACTTCTTAACCCTAATGGGATTATCATCAAAGAGGTTTACTGTACTCGATTGGACCGTTCAGATTCAGTACTTGAAGAAAAAAAGCCAGTATTAATCAATAGAAAACGTGCGCTCTTTCAAGACAATACGAGACCTCATATATCAAGAGATAATATACACAAGCTTAAAAAATTATCGGTGAAATAATAACCCCCTCCTGCACACTCACTCGACTTAGCCCCATCAGATTACTCTCTTTTGAGGAGTTAAGCCAATCACCTGAAGAGAATGAAGATAACAAGAGAAGACGTCAAAACAACCTTAAGGAACTTTTTAAATCAAAGTCAAACGATTTTTACAAGTATGGTATTGATAACTTATAGACAGATATGGAGACTAGTAATAGAGACTAGGGGATATGATATTGATTAAATTGATAAATAAATATTTATTTAAATACAAATAAATTCAAAAATGTTTTTTATTTCTAACCATAAAATAATGATAAACATGAAAAAAATGTTGATTAAATAATAAAAAAATTTAAGAAGGATAAAACAATAAATCAATTACTGCAGTATGGCTTTAGGAAACACAGAACGTGTTTAACGAATCTCTTAGAGTTTAATATCTCTGATAAACACAAAACAGGAGCTAAAGTGTCCTGAACTTTAGAAAAGGAGTCAGCAAAGTCTTTCATTAAAGATTTGTGTTAAAAGTTAAGGTACTCGAAATTTCGGGAAAAGTAGCCGAATGGTACAAGACTAAGTAGCTATCGATAGATTGGCATCGGATTGGGCCCTAGTAGCAAGCGGAGTGCCATAGGGCTCATTGTTTGAATTTATGTTATATATATATATCCAAAAAAGTACAGTAGCGTACGTGTAACTATAGGGATTAAGCCACAGTAATAGGACTAATTTTATATGCGAAACCAGGTTTCGACGGAAACATCCGTCATCGTCAGCCGCTGGTGGACAAGTGAAATATAGAAGTTGCTTAACGTACAAACACACAAATCAGTGGCACGAAGGTGTATTATGTGGGAATGTAGCGGCATTTTTGAGAAACGGAATTCGGCAGTATTAAAGTTGGGAATTTCTTTTATAAGTGCCGATTCAATTAAGCGTCGATGTATATAATTGTGAGACTTATAAACTATTTTAGCATTATCAATATCAATTTGAGGATTTTCATTGGACATATGTAGAAATACACTCGAGGAGAGGGCACCACGTTGCATATCGCATATGCTGCCTTCACCGATATATACTTCATTACATGATTTGCAGGGACTAAAATAAACTCCCTGTTCTTTATCGATCGATCTACTTTTGGATAAGCTATTTCTGATCGTATTCTCCGTACTGAAAGGCAACATAGATGTTGTTGGTCTGTGCCAACTTTTTGAAATTGATTAACTGGGGGGAGTATGGGAAGGTAACATAATATTTGTCACATCAGTTTTCCTTATAATTAGTTTGGGAGTAATAGATAGTTCTGGCTTTATAGTGACATTTTTCTATGAGCCAAAGGGGATATTGAAGCTCAATGAATGTTTGGATGATTGTATTAATTTCGTCTTGAAAGAAACAAGGATCACAAATGTGATATGCTCTCAGGAACATGGAAGAAACTACAGACCTTGTAACGGATACATCGTGACACGTGAAATAATTAATATATACATTAGAATTAGTTGGTTTCTGGTAGATGGAACAATATGCTTTGTCGATTATTTTAGATATTTTTACATCCAGAAACGCCAATGAGTTGTTCAGTTCCCATTCTACTTTAAATGTAATAGTTGGGTGGATTTTATTTAATTGTTCAAAGAAAGAATCACATCTGTTATCATTGATAGGCTATGTGGCACATATATCGTCTACATAGCAGAACCACGTTATAGGATTGTTTAAAATGGGGTGAAGGAGGTGCTTTCAAAATCCTCCATAAACAGATTGCATAATATCGGGGAAAGGGGATTACCCATACTCATGCCATATTTCTGCCTGTAAAAACAATCGTTAGCTCTGAACACATTGTCCGTCACACACAAACGAACTAAAATTTCATTACACGGTAAGGGTAATGTTAGGTTAGACAAAGGCAAGTTTTTCATAATTAAATCCAGAGCTTCATCAACGGGAACTTTTGTGAAAAGGCTATTGACATCAAGACTTAACAACTGCTTATTCGATACGTAAACTTCTTTAATTTTATTCAAAAAATCACCAGAATGGATAATGTGAGCATCGGAAATGCTACCAATTAATTTGAATATGATTTTCGCTAGCCATTGAGAGAGTTTGTGTGTTTGTACGTTGAGCAACATCTGTATTTCACTTGTCCACCAGAGACTGACGATGACGGATGTTTCCGTCAAACCTGGTTTCGCATATATAATTAGTCCTATTACTGTGGTTTTATCCATATATATATATATATATATATATATATATATATATATATATATATATGCAGGACCAAAAGCTTTTATATGACTGTGTTGGTGTAGGTTTGCCTCTACATGTCTGTCTGGAAAGCAAAATCCTAGTACCAGTAGGTGGCATGTTATAGTCAAAATGTCTTCATATAACAACATAGTTGTCGATTGATATGATATTCTCTATCGACACGATCTGATAATGATATGATAAAATCGGGAAAGAAAAGTTTGATACGCACGCTGCTGCACAAGGAGGGTTTCAGCTGTCGACAAATCGCCCGGAAGATCGGCGAATCACATTCCGGTATTTCAGAAGGGTCGAAGAGCATCCAAAAAGTGGGAACATCCTAGGACAACCTGATTCAGGACGACCGATGTTCAGTACACAACATGAGGACAGATCTCTGCGTTGCATGAGCCTTCGTGATCGTAAGAAGATCGCAATCCAGCCAAAATATGAATGGGTAAAGGGCGCCTAGATTAACGCATCGGCCAGAGCAGTTCGTCGCGAACTACTACTTACACAAGGCCTGAATTCTCGTAAAGCCCGCCAGAAGCCGCTGATTAACCTGCAGCGGAAGCGACGTCGAATGGCTTGGGCACGTGCTCACAGCAACCTGACCATCCGCCAGTGGGGACGTGCCCTATGGTCCTACGAGCTCATATATATATATATATATATATATATATATATATATATATATATATATATATATATATATATATATATATATATATATATATATATATATATGGAAAACTCACAAAGTATCGCGTGAGTAAGCAATAAATGCAACAAAGCCCACGGGGAAAATTAACACGAGGATTCCAATACTTTCGAACTTTATTTTGAGTTCTTTACCAAGAACTCGAAATAAAGTTAAAAAATACTTGGAATCCTCGTATTAATTTTCCCTGTTGGTTTTGTTGCATATATATATATATATATATATATATATATATATATATATATATATATATATATATATATATTGTGATAGAACGTGTTGAAGCTGCGTTTAATTTCAACTCCTATCCCGTATTATTTAAAACCACGATGCTGCCCACGTGCATCTTCGATTCGAGGCTTGGAGTCATATCACAGCTACCGGATGTCAATGTTTAATCAAGGAGGTTATCGTTTCCCCGTTCGCCCCCATACGCCGACCTCGCCAGATTGAGTTGGGCTTAAGAGCAGTTAAGGCATTGTTCTCCGGCCCGGCTGTGCGTTCCCTCCAAGCTTTCACTCCATTTTCCCCCACGCCAAGGAGATGTCCTGGCTATTTATATGGAAACTTTACCACTAAGATCAGATTGGAGATCCAGATTTTCGTCGCGAAACATCACCACGACCCTCTCTCCCTTTGTGCGCCAAGGGACCTCGACCTCGAGATTCACCATCACTTGTCCAGAAGGAGGACAATATTCCTTGAGTGCCAAAGGTTCGAGCCTTTCCGACGCCAAGTCCCCAAGGCTTCCCCCCCTGTTGTTCAAAGGAGAACAGCATTAGAACAGCCATTGTTCGTTTTGAGCCCTTCGCCAAGAAACGGTTCTCATCCCCCCCTGTTGTTCAAGGAGAACAACATTAGAACAGCCATTGTTCTTGAGCCCGTAGACAAGAGACGGTTCTCATCCCCCCCCTTTGTTCAGAAGAGAACAACCTAGAACAGCCATTGTTCGTTTTGAGCCCTTCGCCAAGAAACGGTTCTCACCCCCCCTGTTGTTCAAGGAGAACAACATTAGAACAGCCATTGTTCTTGAGCCCGTAGACAAGAGACGGTTCTCATCCCCCCCCTTTGTTCAGAAGAGAACAACCTAGAACAGCCATTGTTCTTCAAGCCGTTCGTCGAGAAACGGTTCTCCTTCCCAAGACGCCTCGTCAGGATCCTTTTATTCCCCCCCTTCGGCTGGAGCTTGCCAGCGGACCGAAACTCCTTTGCGCCACCTTCCACTGCACCACTAGTGCCAAAGTTACGTAAGCCAAACTTCACCTTTGAGTATTGATCCCTTTTGTCAAATCTATCCTGTGCTTTAAATGGTTTATCGAACCATCCCATCTCTTTAACTCTATATTTGTTTTACCTTTTTAAATCCTTTAAATCCTCGGATTAGCCCGAGTCTCCACGACTCTTTCCATTCTGTTTATGTCAATATTTTCCGTTTTTGTGTATTGTTTATAGTTATTATTAATAAAACTCTATTTTATTAATGATAGCAATATTATTATCCTTGAGCTCAGTTCCACTTCTTAAGCATATCGAAGATACATAATATCGGCCGCCAGACAGTAAACGCACTCTAAAGATAATTAAGGAAGTTCCCTCAACGAATAGTGTTATATATATGGTATCGTCGGGAGTCATTCTACGACATATATATATATATACTATTTAAATTTGGTATCAGGTGTTAGGTTTAACGCTATATCTTTGCAAACACTGGTCTCAGTCGAGTAAAGCATAGTGTTATTCGTTATAATAATAGAATATAGTAGTTCCCTTTTGTTTTAACGATTGCTATCCCCTTTTTTTAAACTTAAGAAGCTGGAGTAGCTCAAGGAACTGTTATAATAATTTGTTTGTGTTTTTTTTTGTGATTTTAGTCAGTGGTTATTTAGATTGAGAAACCAAGTACGAATAGGTCAGTGCCCATATTTAGGTAGGCTAATTCTATAGAGGCATAATTCTTGTTGCAAGGAATTTTAGTTGGTTGACTAGTGCGCCCCCAAGTGCAAAGATGACTCAGTTTGAAATCTTTAAAGCGCAAGGAGAGTCCTGTGGACTTTTCGGAAAAGAACTAACTGAGTACATTCAAGAGGAGCAAAGAAAAAAGGTAGAAAGAGAAATACAACGAGAGGAAAGAGAAAGAAAAAAAGAAGAAAGAGAAAGAGAGGAACGGATAAGACAAGCTGACCATCAGATTGAATTAGCTCGGATTGAAGCAGAATTTCAAAGAAAAATGGAAGTAATAGGAAGGGAAAGAGTAATCCGACGAGAAGAACGAGAAAGAAAAATACAACGAGAAGAACGAGAAAGAGAAATCCAACGAGAAGAAAAAAGGAAGGATTCGCGCCCCTTCCCAGGAAAGCTGACAAAGTTTCCGAGCCCCGTAAAACCCCAAAACTTCTTTCCCCAAAACCAACAACGGGACTCCAAACCTCCCATTAAGACTTCTCCTCCATCTCTCTTCCCGAAGCGACCAACCATATGCTTCACCTGTGGTGTAGAAAACCACATGAGCTGGAATTGCCCCCAAAATTCTAGGCTTAAAAGCGGACCAGCCCACCAAGTTCACCAGATTAATGCAACCCCGGCTCCCCCGGTGGTGCAGACCAAAGCAGAAACTTCTCCCCCTCCGTCAGGCCACCAGGTAAATTTTGTTTTTGGTAAAAGTTCATCGGGAACTTTGAAATATGAGGAGGGCAGCGTGGACAGCTGCCGAGTATTGACTCTCGTCAGGGACACAGGATGTACGTGTTTCATCGTGTCCGACGAAATCCTCCCAGTGGCCTCTAACCACGAAAAATTTGCGGTGGTACATGACCACCTTGGGCGGGCGAACCGATTCCCCGTCGTTAGATGTTACCTGCAGTGTCATTATTATAATGGCTGGGCTGAAGTCATTGTAGCACCCATACAATTCTGTTCCGTACTTATAGGACAGAGCCCCCAAGTAAGTTTCGACCCTGTGTTTCAGGCCGCCCTTTCTCAAGGCCGAGATAAGAAAGAAGCCCAGGAGCCCGTCCCCATCAGAACCCCGATACCGTCCGATTTCTCGGAGACCCCTAAACAGGACTTTAGGACGGCAAAAGAGGAATGTGAATCACTAACACCCTTAGGTGATAAGACCCCAGACAAGGACACGGAGACTGTCCCTGGACCCCAAGAAAAAAAGAACCCCCAACGCGCCCATGGAGATACCTTCGTAGAACTGGACGAAGCATCGGTGCTTGAAGAGGATTGCCCCGGGGAGTCCCTTAATGTAATCCAGACAGTGTGCATCCAACCTGATGCCGATTACCCTCCTCCTTCCCTACCAGGCGAGCCTCTAGAACCCTCTGACCTGGATAGTGACGCGCAGCTGACACCACGTCCGAAGAGCCAGCTACAAGAACTAATTAAATGGAATCACCATTTACCTGCCCTATTAGCTCTTTTCGAGCGACTGCGTAAAAATGGCCTCAGCATTGGCCCCAGCAAATGCCATTTTGCCCACGAACCCATTAAATATTTGGGTTTCAAAATAGGACGAAGCAAGTTAGGTCCCCACGAGAACAAGATTAAGGCAATCGCCCACATGCCCCTCCCGATTACAAAGAAGCCATTAAGATCGTTCCTGGGATCAGCTTCTCCCTATCAGCGATTTGTTCCGAATTTCGCTGCAATTTTGGCCCCCCTATGCCCCCTTCAGGAAAAGAATTTCCTCGATCGTTTACGTTGGAATGATGTCGCTGTTTCCCATTTTAATCAGCTCAAAAGTAAGTTCATTTCTGCCCCCATTTTTAAGTTGCCCAACCCGGAAAAATCCTTTGGGGTTAAGACCGACGTGATCAACGAGGGCATTGGAGGTGTACTCCTTCAATACGTGGATGACAGAACGAGTCATCCAGTTGCATATGCTAGTCGTCAATTATTACCACGCGGAAAGAGATATGCCACTAGAGAAAACATAGCTCTATCAATTATCTGGGTCATAGACAAATTCAAGCTGTACTTGATATGTAAAGAATTTCAAATAGGAACCGACCACCGTCCGTTAGCCTATATTAGGAATTTGAGACACTCAAACGGCCGCATCATGCGCTGGAGCTTACTCTTGCAAGAGTATCAGTTTAAAATAAATTAGATAAAAGGTTCCGATAACCAGGTCGCTGACGCCCTCAGTAGAAATGCGTTACCGAATAGCGTAGAATAATTGTATTCATAGGATTAGTATCTCCATGTAGGTATATACCGTCTTGTACGACTTAATTTAAGATTCTTTTTTAATATAATTAATTAATGTATATGTCTGAATTTTGTAACGCTCAATGTCTAATTTTTTGTATTTCTATATATTTGTTCTTATTAATTTACGTATAAATTATTTTGTCCCGTATGTACTAAGTTTATATCATTTCATTGTTCCATGCCCTTTTTTTTTCTTTGATTAAGTTGTATTAAAGGTTATTTTCCCCTGTAATCTAAAGATCAAAATAATCATATGTATTGAGGTAATACTAGTTAGGTGCAGGAAGGTACGGTTGGTACAAGAAAACGAGTTCCCCACAACGGAGCTCTATCGTTGTCCCTTCTCTCTTTTTTTTTCGAAGTGACAACTTCCCCTGGAATGGAGGGGTGTGATAGAACGTGTTGAAGCTGCGTTTAATTTCAACTCCTATCCCGTATTATTTAAAACCACGATGCTGCCCACGTGCATCTTCGATTCGAGGCTTGGAGTCTTATCACAGCTACCGGATGTCAATGTTTAATCAAGGAGGTTATCGTCCCCCCGTTCGCCCCCATACGCCGACCTCGCCAGATTGAGTTAGGCTTATGAGCAGATAAGGCATTGTTCTCCGGCCCGGCTGTGCGTTCCCTCCAAGCTTTCACTCCATTTTCCCCCACGCCAAGGAGATGTCCTGGCTATTTATATGGAAACTTTACCACTAAGATCAGATTGGAGATCCAGATTTTCGTCGCGAAACATCACCACGACCCTCTCTCCCTTTGTGCGCCAAGGGACCTCGACCTCGAGATTCACCATCACTTGTCCAGAAGGAGGACAATATTCCTTGAGTGCCAAAGGTTCGAGCCTTTCCGACGCCAAGTCCCCAAGGCTTCCCCCCCCTGTTGTTCAAAGGAGAACAGCATTAGAACAGCCATTGTTCGTTTTGATCCCTTCGCCAAGAAACGGTTCTCATCCCCCCCTGTTGTTCAAGGAGAACAGCATTAGAACAGCCATTGTTCGTTTTAAGCCCTTCGCCAAGAAACGGTTCTCACCCCCTCTGTTGTTCAGAGGAGAACAACATTAGAACAGCCATTGTTCTTGAGCCCGTAGACAAGAGACGGTTCTCATCCCCCCCCCTTTGTTCAGAAGAGAACAACCTAGAACAGCCATTGTTCGTTTTGAGCCCTTCTCCAAGAAACGGTTCTCACCCCCCCTGTTGTTCAAGGAGAACAACATTAGAACAGCCATTGTTCTTGAGCCCGTAGACAAAAGACGGTTCTCATCCCCCCCCTTTGTTCAGAAGAGAACAACCTAGAACAGCCATTGTTCTTTAAGCCGTTCGTCGAGAAACGGTTCTCCTTCCCAAGACGCCTCGTCAGGATCCTTTTATTCCCCCCCTTCGGCTGGAGCTCGCCAGAGGACCGAAACTCCTTTGCGCCACCTTCCACTGCACCACTAGTGCCAAAGTTACGTAAGCCAAACTTCACCTTTGAGTATTGATCCCTTTTGTCAAATCTATCCTGTACTTTAAATGGTTTATCGAACCATCCCATCTCTTTAACTCTATATTTGTTTTACCTTTTTAAATCCTTTAAATCCTCGGATTAGCCCGAGTCTCCACGACTCTTTCCATTCTGTTTATCTCAATATTTTCCGTTTTTGTGTATTGTTTATAGTTATTATTAATAAAACTCTATTTTATTAATGATAGCAATATTATTATCCTTGAGCTCAGTTCCACTTCTTAAGCATATCGAAGATACATAATATCGGCCGCCAGACAGTAAACGCACTCTAAAGATAATTAAGGAAGTTCCCTCAACGAATAGTGTTATATATATGGTATCGTCGGGAGTCATTCTACGACATATATATATATATATATATATAACAGAAATTGAAGCTAAAAGACCTCAACTTATTTTGAGACTACAAGGGCAACAAATTACGGTTTACCCCCCCCACAAAGGAGTAGACTGGTACATTTGGCACCTGGAGGAGCGGCACGTCATTGCGGCCCTAGAAACTTGGCGGTCTGAATCTAGATCGAAACTACCTGGGATTTTCTTTTTCATTTTAGACCTTTCCATTTCCTCTTTTAAACACTTTCTTTACAAACGTCTTCTCGCCAATTTTTCTTGGCCATCTCCTAATTTTGCAAGCTAGTTTCTGGATTCGCGAACATTTCTTCGAAAAACATTTCTTTGGAAGTCACTTCTTCGAAAGTAATAATCTTCGACAAATCATTCATTCGAAAGTAATAATTTTCGACAAATCATTTCTTCGAAAGTAATAATCTTCGACAAATCATTTCTTCGAAAGTAATAATCTTCGACAAATCATTTCTTCGAAAAAAAAAACCCTTCGAAATTTATATGAAATGCCTTTTATTCGAATCGTAAAAGCGTAAAAATTGTAAAGCACTTTATTGTAAAAAAGGATTATTTAAAAAATGTATGTTATGCGCTACTCCTTTCTAAGAGCTGCTAAAAACTTCCAAATAGTTAGATGGTTGTAAACGAACAAAACTGAAAACTTAAATCCAAGTTCACTTCATTACCAGTGCGCTATAAACTTTCACATTGGGTAGAATCCTTCATAAATTGTCCTCGATGAGTGAATTTATTTATAGT
This sequence comes from Ceratothoa steindachneri, assembly GCA_963969495.1. Lineage (NCBI taxonomy): Eukaryota > Metazoa > Arthropoda > Malacostraca > Isopoda > Cymothoidae > Ceratothoa > Ceratothoa steindachneri. The sequence continues at coordinate 96,992,070 of OZ018317.1, read as the reverse complement.
TCGAAAAATAAACCAATGCTCGGATTAGAAAGCGATGTGTTTGTGAAAGATAAGAAAGAGGGCGATAAAATCTATTGAAAATTGAGAGTAAATGCAAAAGCCGTGCAATAACAATCAGTGAAGAAATGGAGAAAGTTTCATGTGAACATAATCATAGTGAGAATGAAGCCGAAGTTGAAATGTTTAAGTAAAAAGCTAACTTAAAACCTCGAGCTAAAAGATACGCGATACAGTCCTCATTACATAATATCTGAGAGCAGTCAGTAAATTAGTCAAGCAGCGGCAGTGACCCTACCTAGTGTTAATCGTATTAAAAGAACAATTCGTCGTGTTCGTGAGAAGGAACATATTAGACTGGTTAATCCGATTACTTTGAAGACGCTTAGCTCGGTCGTCCTGACAGACATGGAAGACGGCGAGATCCAAAATTTAAAATAGAAAATTGGTCTCGTTAAGATAGAGTTATGCAAGATTTGCTAAAGACAAATAATGCAATCGAGGGATGCCTCGGAGATTTTTGAAGCTCTTAGAAAGGAACAAGATATGAATGAGATAAAGTTAGAAAAAATTGTTGATGGCATTCGAAATACAACTAAAATAAAAGTACCAAACAGCAAATGAGCGTCTCAAAATTTAGTTAATGCTTTCAATCCTAAAGCTGATATAGTTAATTATTTGTGAGGAGTAGCGCATAACCTCCATATTTTTTTACTATTTTTTCTACAATAAAGTGTTTTACAATTTTTAAAATTTTAATTAACTTCTTTTTTTCATTTAATTTAGTTTCATTTAATTCGAAGATAGATTTTTCGAATAAAAATTCGAAGAAATGATTTGTCGAAGATTATTACTTTCGAAGAAATGTTTTCAGAGGAATGTTTTTCGAAGAATTGTCAGGATAAGAGTTTACGACCAGCTTTCGTCCACTCATTCAATGTTGTGACATAGAATGGGGGACTCTCCCTTCCCTCTTGGATCCAGTCGACAGTGGTTTTTGTATTTATTTCTTTTTTTCTTCTCACACATTTTCTCTTCCACTACCCTTATCTTTCCTTTATTTTACCATATCATACAAGAGGCTGTCAGTGGTAGTATGGAAACCAAGTTTCAGCTGGAATAAGGAAGGTTTTGTGCCATCCTGCTCTCAATGCCCGCAGACACGTTCCCTCCCTACCACAATGCTTTTATGAGAATATACGTCTCTATCCAGATATTTAAACTTCCCCTATCTTCACATCCTTCTTTACGGATCTCACAGCATTAGGCAGAAAAGGTACTCGTTCGATTTTCCTTTAGATTTTATGGAAAAAATCCAGCTTACAAATTTTAAATTGAATTGAAAATCTGAATTATCAAAACGTGTTTTCTATTAGCGAAAATCAGACTCTTAGAAATATTTGGAAATTCGACGCCAAAAGATTCTCCACTAATGCATGTGTCAATTGTTCCTTGTATGGGAGAGGCAACGTATGAAATCGACTACTAGAACATGTGATGAATACTACATAGTGTAAATGTGTTGAAAAATATATTTTATAAAATTCTATATATCATTTCGCCTCAGGGCCAAGTGATACTGTGTTTAGCAATAATAATGCAAAGTTTTTAAATAGGTACTAAAAAATTGCGAAACCTCCTCGAGTAGATCATAAAGTCTTTAAAGTTTCGCTGTAACTGGTAAGTTACGTACGCTGGAGTTTTGCCTTTGCTTTTAACTGGGATTTAACCAGGTACCTAGTTACCAGGTACCTATTAGGGTAACGAGAGCTCTACGACCCTTAATGACAAATGTGTTTCTATTTTACAACCAATTTGTTTGTCCATCTTCCATACCAGATAAATCCACATCTGGATGATAAAGATATCTCCTCGAAGACTTCCATCTTAAGGCTGTCGGTTTGGTTTACTCAGTTGGATGGTACTTACCTTCAATTTTGTCCATATACAAGTATAGATTGAAACCATTATTCCAAATTGTTACTCTATTAAAAACACATCAACGCTATTATTAATATTTATAGGAAGCGACTTAAAATGTTTTTCATACTTATAGTAATAAGGTTTCTCTCGTTACATGTTTCTGTAATACTGATAGATTTATGTAGAAAATGCATAGTGTACTACCAATATTAAAGCCGATATTAAAGGAGCTAAAGGCAAAAGGCAGCTATTTTTATGGACATCAAGTAAAGATAAGCCATCTCGTTGATGAGTAATAAAAATAAGCTCTCTACATTGACCTAGTGAGGATAAGCAATCTCTAAAATTACCCTGCAAAGATAAACATCTATAAACTGACTTAGTAATAATTTAAGTATAAATTAGGTAAATTAAACAAACAAAATACTCAGGTAGGGCGGTTTGGTTAGTTTTTTTAAAATTTATAAATAAATCTTAACTATCAGTTTATAAACGGCTTATTTAGCAGAAGCATTTAATAGGTATCTTATTTTTACTAACTTAACCTAATTTTCATGTGTCGAAGTATAAGTGATATTAAAAGGCCATTGAAACACAAACAACCTAGCTCACTTTAACACTAGTAAAGATAAGAAGTCTCTACGTTCAACTAATAAAGAAGCGCTATAAATTTTCGTTTAATGATGTCTTAACATTACTTCATCCTTTTTTTTAATAAATAAAAGGTTATTTCTGATAAGCATTTATAACAGGGTATTGGTGGCAAAATGATTGTTTGAATAAAAGTAAAATCAATGCTGATGATGTTAAATAACATATACTATTTTCTGAAAATATTTTCTGAGGGTAAAACGAAGGCTATTAAATCGAAACTAACGTTTTTGTTTAACAATAGATCGAAACTAAAGTTTTTGTCTAACAATAGATCGAAACTAACGTTTTTGTTTCACAATAGATCGAAACTAACGTTTTTGTTTAACAATAGATCGAAACTAACGTTTTTGTTTAACAATAGATCGAAACTAACGTTTTTGTTTAACAATAGATCGAAACTAACGTTTTTGTTTAACAATAGATCGAAACTAACGTTTTTGTTTAACAATAGATCGCAATTAACTTTTTTGTTTAACAATAGATCGAAACTACCGTTTTTGCTTAGCAATAGATCAAAACTAACGTTTTTGTTTAACAATAGATTGATCTAACATTTTTGTTCAACAATAGATCGAAACTAACGTTTTTGTTTAACAAAAGAGGATTTGACAAAAAGACGTTTGGTCAATAGAATTTTTTACTTCAGGTTCTTTGAAGATGCAAGTATAGCTAAAGATTTATATTTCATTTTACAGCGTTTATCTGGCAACTGGAAACAAAAGCATAGTTGCCGAAATTATCAATAGATAATTATAAACTAAACAAAAACAGCTTCATCCCTCACAAAACACACAGCAAAGGCTAAGATAATATAAAAGAATGCTGCAGCCTCCTCCCCAAATCCTTAAATGCCACGATTCTGTGTGTACAAATCCGTTTCGAGAACAAGGGACAATCGGTAACGACCCCACTCGTCCTAGTTCCGGGAGAGGTAACATATGTGAAGATACCCCAGACTGAGCCACTTGACAAGAATGTGACAAACAGTCTGGGGTACTACGCAGTCGTCACAGTAAGGTACAAGGGAGCGCTCCATCAACTGGCGATGCGTCCGGTGAGTGTGCCTGATTCGGTGACGACAGAAAACAATCTGACACCGCCGAGGCATTGGTAGGTAGGTTAACGGGAAAAGTCGTGGTGAAATTTCGCGTAACCTTAGGTTTCCGTCAGCTGTCTACTATCTTCTTTGCCAGGGAGCCTGAAGGGCTGACCTGATTTCAGCCATTAGCTCCGTGTGGCGAAAGGCGAAGTACTTGTCCGGTTGCTCAGTTCTTGCTGATTCTTTGTTGCCCTCATCAGTATGCTTCTTTATCGAAATTCCTACATTACCAGGGGCCCAGCAGATGCTAATTTTGTTATCTTCCCGGCTTGTGGCATCCTTGGCGTCACAGATACTGCGAACCAGGGGGTGCAGAGATTCTAATTATTTGATAGCACTTAAGGCGCTCTGCGAGTCGCTATGATTCACTTTTCGTTCTTCGAACTGACACGACGCGTAATATCCAGTACTAAGCGGTTTCTTGCATTGGGCTCGGTTGTTAAGACAGACGTAGCACCCAGTAGAACCCATTAGAGTTAAAAAAGGGAGATGTCATGAAAGCCGACACATATTCGGACTTGGAGGTATCCTTGTACACTAGCACGGCTCCAGCGTGGCAGGACGCGTGCTGAAAGAGGTTCAAAACAATACCTCCGGCTTTATAAAAGCTTTTAGAGCAAAAGCGTATAGAAAAATGGTCAAACGTGGTACTCTCCAGAGTGGCGTCCCTGGCAGAACTAGAGGCGCAACAGACTCAATAGCTACTAGAAGCTACAATAACAGTTACAATGCCCTTAACAGGAAAGGTTTAGGGTACGATTAGTGTCTCTTGGTGACAAAGACACCGTCGAGATAGGACGCGTATGAAATGAAAGCCGTTGTTAACTGATGGAGACGGTGGACTTTTGCTGACCCATCGCACAATGCACCTTGTAGGGCACACAGCGTTGCGAAAGGCACCGATCGAGAAACGGACGGAGACTGGTGTGTTGGGTCGAGTCCATCTTCCCTTAATTACTATCTGCTGATGATGCGTAAAACTTATCTGTAGGCAAGCTTTAATCAAATAAAGGATTGAAAATATCAAAATAAAGCAATTTGGTAGGTATGGCTTGTATGACCAATATCACCTCTTATGTTCTGACCACATAAAGGGTATTTTTGTCAGTTAGTCGAATTTTTTAAGATATGTCTCAGAAAAATAAGAAATTGTGAAGAGTTATTGTAGCCACAAACTGAGCATGTCAAGAAGTTTTCGATCTTAGGCATCGATCAAATTTTTATGCACAACTTATTATTGGAATATCTTTGTAATTATAAAATCTAGCATTTGTTCAGTTAGCACTCTCTATATTTAGGGCAGAAACGATTCTGAGCATTGCCATATGGTAATTCCTCCTAAATTTTAAAAATATATTTTGTATATCGTTTCCGTATATACTGCGAAAGGATCTTCTATATCTCTCCTAAAAAAAATGTTTTACTCTTGTTTCGTTCAGTCCAAGTCATTATCTTCAGCTCTTCTATGTTCACACAATCAACTCAATACTTATTCATCGTCTTCATGAATTTCTGAAACCGCCTTTGACTGTTTCGCTTCGTATATTTCTCATTTAAAGATACGATAAAAGAGTGGACTAAGAACCGAGCCTCACAGCACAACAAAACAGCACCGCCTTGATCTTCTTAGTTACACTTTGATCTTTTTATGCGTGGCCTAAATCGATCAATACATTTACATGCCTATGCCATGCAAGTCTATTCACTTTCTCCCAAGTTTGGGTTTATATGATTATTATAAATCTTCTATATGGGTTTCGGACATACTTTAGAATCTCAATCATAAAAAAATAGGTGAGGTAAGTGAGCACTTGTTGTAATTAGGTGAAGTAAGTGAGCACTCATTTACATATCACTCACTATAAAATATTGCTCATTTTCTTAATTTAGGTGGCTTCCCCATTCACTTTTTGGAGACTGTCGTAGAATAGGCTCTCGACAATATACCATATATAACTATTTGTTGAGGGAATTATTCTAATATTTTGAGTGCGTGGTAATCTGATTGACCGAGGTTAGTCCAAAAGGAAGGGGGGGCCTGGAGAGGCTTGTTTATCTTCAATATGCTTAAGAAGTGGAACGGGGCACAAGGATAAATAATATGGCTACATTTAATAAAATAGAGTTTTATTAATTAAACTATCAACAACACACAAATAAAATGTTTACATAAACGGGGAATGAAAAAGGGTCGTGGGAATATCTGATTAAAGCACAGGGTTGCGTTGACAAAAGGTTCAATTATTAAAGGTAATGTTCAGCTTACGTAATTACAAAGTTGTTGTGCAGAGGAAGACGATGCGAAGGAATCTTCGGTCCACTGGCGATTTGCAGCAGAAGGGTTGTCCTTAACGAGGGGGAAGAACTGTCTTCGAGGAGTGATAGCGAAGTGGAGCTCGGAAGTACGAGCGATCCTTTTGACAGCAAATCGGAGATGTTCTAGATGAACAATGGAGGTTATTGTTGAAACCAAGCGTTCTCTTGAAGAACGTTAAAAAGGGGGGGAATTAAATTATCCTGACGTGATGTCTTGGGAACGAGAACCATTTCTTGACGAACGGACTTGAAGAACAATGGCTGTTCTAACGTTGTTCTCTTTCTGAACAACAGGGGGGGGCCTTGTTGACTTGGCGTCTCGAAGGGAACAAACCTTGGCACTCAAGGGATATTGTCCTCTTCTGGACAATAAGGGGTTTCTCGGCAGAGTTCCTAGGTGCACAAGGGAGACCGGATCAGCTTGATGCCTCGCGAAGATAATCTGGATCTGCTTCAATTGGGAAAAGCTATGGTATAAATACCCGGAGCTATCTCCATGGCGTAGGGGATAATTGAGTGGGGGACTTTGGGGGAATGTCCCGGTGGCGCCTGGAAAAATACCTTATCTGCCCATAAGCCTAATTCAATCTGGCGAGATCGACGTATGGAGGCGAAACGGAGGAATTAACATCCTTGATTAAACATGATGGGAGATAACGCGCTTCTGCTTCCTCTCGCAGGCAGGATGCAGGTGGGTAAGCATGTGGGTTAGCATGGTTAACATGTGATAGAGGCTGAATTAAAGCGGCCTCAGACCGTTCTATCACAGAGACTGCTAAAAAACTGGTGTCATCTTTGATGCTCATCTCTCTCCTAACTCTCACTTCGCCAAATCCTGCAAGTATTTCAGTCTGCTACTAACGTAATATGAACCATGTCCACTCGCATTTTCACCACAATAGCTTAAGACTTATATCCAGACTTTCGCAGTGCCTTAACTCCAGTAACTTCTTTCTATCAGGATCTCATGTTTACACTCTTTGAACTATTCAATTTCTTCAATACGTAGCAGACTATGTTCTTCTCCCCTAGGAGCATCTCTTTCGTTTAACATACTTGGGTTGTGAACTGCACTGTTTGTACATCTGTTCCGCATCACCATCAAGCTCTTCCTTATTACCTCCACGATCTTTAATGCTATGGCATCTTTTTTCCTGTCTTTCCTCTCTAAATCCATTACGGGTCCTGTTACCACACGTTCTGGTTATGCTCCTTTGTTACTTGTACCTTTTTGCTGTCTCACTTTCTGCACCTAGAAAGTAAAATGATTTGGTTGCTGATGTACGCTCCTCCACCCACACACCCCACACCGCAAGGAAAAAGCACGCATTTAGACCCCTTCAAACAGATTCTAACTTCCTCGGATGCCACACTGGTACGGCTGCCAGATTTATAGGGATCGACCTAGCTCTGGCCAAAACTGTGGTCCCTCTACCCATTTCTTCTGTGTGACTGTCTCGGAAAAAATAAAGAGGTCGCACACTCGACCAACTAGCTATATTTTGAAGATATAAGGCCCAGGAAGGTGAAAGCAGAGCCACCACGGGACAGATCAAAGCGTACATATCTTTCGGCAGGAGGAAAACATATAATAAGGTATCATTAGCTCCTTCATCTCTCATCGAAGGTGAACGAACACAGATAATGGTCGGTCTCATGCAAAGGAGAGTGATCGCCAAGTATTCTAGACAGAAGAAGACGTGTGAAATTATGTCAAAAGAATTCAAAGTAGGTTCAACCTGGACTTACATCTTGTTCTTCAGGAAGGTGTGACCACGCTCAAATGGCGTTGTGTTTTTTGGCGAAGTCCTTTTCAACCACTTAATCAAGTTTCTACGGCTAGTATATTAATGTGTCATCATTATTCCAAGCACTTCGCACGATCGCTGAAGACCAGGTAGTGGACTTCACCAGCGATAGAGAACCTTACAATGAGCTATTTTCTGTGAGCATTTTGCGTTCCTTTCTCGCTTGTTGATTTTTTGAGCGAATACCAGCCATGGTACGGTATATTATGTCGTACACCATACGTCGAACTCTTAATAAAAAGCTTTGCCTATCCTTTAACTTTGTTCAAAAGACCCTCAGTGGATGGTTATTTCCCAGAAAACTGGCAAATGGCAACTGTGCTGATTGCTTTTTGCAAGCCAGGGGGAGATTTTCCCACCATAGCTGGTTTCTTTAAAAATTCTCTAAGCTCCTGAGGCTTCATGTTGATGGGGAAATTGGTAAATTTAGGATTCCTTATTTCTTGGAGAGGTGGGATCACTTGTCTTGAACATAATCTTGCTTCGTAATTTCCACTCTACGTTAGATGATCTACTCTGGCTAGTGAGTGATATCTACAAGGTTTGTCTTCGTATGAAACATTTTGTTATGTCTTGTTCGATTTTCTTTAGAAGGCCTATGGAAGAACGTGAAACTACGGTATCATAAAGAACACCCATTTATGGGAGCGATGGGACGCCTACAGATTTTTACTTTTGAGTTCATTCGAGATCATTAATTGTTGTAATGCTTACACCAAAGAAGTATTTATGGCGTCACTCTCATTCTTGTCAACAGCAAGGTGGTGCCTGAAGATATTCTCGCAAAATTATACGTTGACGGTTTTTATCTTTCTTTTTTTGGTTTGCAGTTCTACATTAAAATGCCGACCTCAACAGGCTCTAAATTGCCTCTCTCATCATATCGAAACGCATGAGATTTCGTTTTATGGCTAAGACCATGAAGGTGCACTTTTGCCGCCGTGGCAGACATAAAACCGACACAGAATTGTTCTTAAATGAGACTCGCCTAGACGTAATAGACTCTCACTATTTCTTACTCTTGTATTAGAACAGCGCTTTAACTAGGAGGCATACATTCGCAGCCTTAGTATCTCTTGTACCGCACCTTAGAGATTCTACGCTCCATATGGTAATGATAGAGTTACTCTTCTTCTATTCTTCCGTTTCATTATTCGTTCGAAATGTGACTAAGGGTGTGAGATTTATTACTCCCCACCCCAAATTCTCTTACAGATTGTGGAGTCAGTCCACTACACTGGATTTCAGATAGTGACTGGTGACTTCCTCCAGGCAGCAACAGCTCAATTTAATCCTGGACTGATCTGATAGTGTTTTTGACAAGAAATTATGTGAATCAACCCGTAAACCTTTCTTGTTCAGGACTAGAAAACTCCTTCGAAAGTTCGATGTAACTGTTGCATAAGTGCGCTGATGGTTTTGCACAAGACTCTAACTTAGTGGATACCAGGTTTTAACGTTTGTCGTCACCTCCCTGAACCTACAGTTTCTACAGCATCAAAAGTATTGCGTTCTTATTTCTTGGGAATTGCCTTCTACGCAATCTTACCCTTGTTTCAACCCTCAGAGCTATTCCAGTAGCTTCTTCTGCCTTCAGGACCGAGGTGATTAAAATATACTATTAGCTGCTGGAATTACGTACCGTGCCCGTTCTGAGAAAGTTTTGTAATTTATAGCAATCCATAGAGCGCGTTCTGTCCACGGAGATTTGGAATCTCTAGGGACTCAAAGCGAGTTCAGTCCGTGAGGCATTTGAATCTCAAGTCACTTGCTTGCATTATCCGAGACAACACGGATATTGTGAGTAGGAGGTACTTCGTGATTCTCTTCTGCTGTTTCTGGAAACAAACACACTGATGAAAAGTCTAGGCTATCTTAACAGACTTGGCAAATGGAAGGGCTTTTCGAACGTTCTTACACTAACTTAACTTTTTCGCAGGGATCAAGACTGCCGTACGAGATGCTTGACATATAAGAAAGGAAACAATGCCATGGAATTCAAAGTTGCGTGCCATTACGCAACAAATATTCCTGCGGATCACCCCACCTTCCTCCTCGCTATCAAGTCATTTTGTGTGACATCCGAATCAAACAGAGACGCAGGAGGCATAACTGACGGTCGTAGCTCTCTTCTGAACCTTTCTGCAAAGACCGCTCGATCCCCCATAATCTATGCTACATTTTGTGTGAATATCGTATACTCGGAGGTACTTAATGCGTAGTCTTTCACTTTACTATGATGAGCGTGTTCGGCACTACTTGTCCCTAGTACCTGGGATGTGCTCATGCGCGGAAATTTGTGAGATGCTAGAGTTTATGGAGTTATCGAGTAATAAGCGAACCTCTTAATGGCTGTAATAATTATTAATTATTGCTTTTGTCTTTTTGTTGTTGTGGTGATTATTGTTGTCTCATAATAAGTTAGTATATTGTTGAGTTTTACTTATTTTTAGGTGACCATGCCCTTGTCAAAGGCCGCTCTATGTTAAAATTAAAAACATCCTCCCTTCCTTGGTGTCTTCAAGCGTGCCTTGAAGACCCACTTTTTCTCAGGCCGTTACTAATTAGTAAACAGGTGCTCCGCTAAGGCCAGTACTATATTAAAGAGTACCATAGAAATAACCATATTATTATTAATATTAGTAGAAGTTGTAGCATCTGTATCCCACCTATGCGAAATCTTCTCGCCACATATCTCGCCTTTCACCCACCAAAGTAAAAGGATTGAGCAAAAGAGGACCTGATTTCTCTACAGAATTCCATTGATATTCTCTTTCAAGCAGACAAGAGGGCAAAAGGTTCTTTCGAATATTACGTGGCAGGGAAGACTCAACAGTTATGGCCTATTTTTATTTCCTTCATGTACCTTTCATTTCTTTTACCTTTCCCTGATTGTTTCCAGTTTCTTGGGAAACTCTCGTTGGAAGGGGAAAAACTATGACCTTTTTCCACCATTGCTCCTTCCCAAATGAGCAAACTTTTGTTACAAGTCCAGGACACTGGTTCTCCCGGTTCCTAACTCCCCAAGCAAACTTCTTTTGGGGCACTTCAGGATATGAATTTTCTACATATTTTCACTTTCACTAATTTCATTACTTTCTTTATAAACCACTCTTCCAAAAATTTCTGGCGGAGATGCACACGTTGGCTTCGCCTTAGAAATAAAATTAAGGTTACACGGATATGTCGTAATGGTTGCAAAATATTTAATATAAGCTGATAAAACATAAAGATTGTCCGTCGTTCTCGCCCGTGTACACAATAATGGGCGTGCCTTGATATGGTGTAACGCAAACAGGATGGTATCGAAAGGGGAATTACAGATGTCAAAATCCGTACAAGAAATTGAATTGCCAGCTTTTTAAATCGAACTCTATCCTGTCGATTCTTTTTGATCTTTTGATTAAATCAGCTGTAAAATCGCCCTATGCACCCACTCACCCGCTTATATCTTGGGGTAACATAAATGAAATATATTTCTCCGGCTAAAATATTCTATGAGTGTCGGGTCACTGAGAGTTAAGTTCTTGGAAGTGACCAAGGGCATCATTTCCGCATTGCTAGTACTGCTAAGACCCACTCGTATAATGAGTCCTTTCGGAGTAATTTTGAATACGGAAGCGATGCTCGTTTCCTGTACGATGCTTAAGCGAACAGAACTAAGGGATATTTATTGGTCCCATGCACAAACGATACAAGGAAAAATATAATCATGCATTCATGTTCACGCATTCAGATTGCATGCGTGTGAAATTGAAATAATTATTTTTAATAAATTATATTAACTTAGTTAATATATAACTCAAAGTTTAACTTCGAAGGTTCTTGCTTTATCCCAACGTTCCTTGTCATTAACAAGTTTCATATATATATATATATATATATATATATATATATATATATATATATATATATATATACATATATTCGCACTTGGGATCTTAGAAAACTTAAACGGTCTAAAATGTCATAATAGCATGACGAAAGCTTAGCAATAAGAGAAAAAATAAAGAATATAAAAACAAGTTTTCTTGAAGACACAAGAACCGTCGAAATTAAATTTTTATATAACTATGAGAATTTCGTGATTTTTATTTTCCTTACATTAAAGTATTAGTGAGATGAATTAGGTCCCCATGGGACCTACTCTTGAGAATCATTTAAAATCTATGGAATTTAAATGCCAGGAAACCTTCATATGTCCATAAAAGTCAACTAAACAGTGAAATCTAGGTGAGAATCCGTTCCTTGTGCGGGGCGCATTTGCCATGGGGCTAGCAAGCAACTGAACAACAGAACAGATTCAAGGCACTGGAAAGTGCGTGGATTTATTCGGAACAGCATTGCAATATTAATGAGGAGAGCGGTGTCTCGATAAATCAGAGACGCCCTCAAGAGAAAGTGATTCCGCCAGTGCTGCCGCGCACAGACGTCCAGCGTCCGACGTTTGATGCCATGTCGCCATGACGACACAGATTTCGATTTTTCGACCTGTTTTCTTACGTCGTCATGGCAGACACTAGGTATTTGCTTTCCTTGCATCCGTTCGTTTGTATATCTATTGACTCACATATGTAAACAAAATGACAAGAGCGTATCGGCTCGAGCTCACGTGGGAATATTTTTTTTTGAGATTCGGCTAAACACAAAACTGTGATCTAAAGAGCTTCTTCTATGTAAACCTTTGGTTTTGGGGCCGTGAATGTGATCGTACAATCTTTAGTACTCTGTTAGTGATTTCACTATCTCTTTATATTCCTCCTTGAACATTGTTTTTTATTCCCTGTCCATTAGTTCAAGCTTTTTCTTGGAAAAGAGGATGTTATCCATAATCGAAAACAAACAAAATTCAAAGAATTCTAAATGTTACCTGAGTACAATAAAAACGACCCGATTTCCAATAATGAAATTCCAAGGTAGCATGAATTCTTCATAATTACCTTCAATTTAAATGGGAGTATAAATCAAGCTCACAATTTCTTAAAATTCATCCGATATTAGTAAGATTACGTTGATTATTTTCTCTGCTAATCATGTTGAAAACTTAACTGATTATGGAGATGATATTAATAGCGAAAGGTAAAATTATTATCTAAAATTTTGGTGGATTCCAATGGTTCTTGCATGCAGGGGTTGTGTAGGCATTTAAAGGCCTTACGTCTTAACCACAAGTTAAAAGATTAAATTTCAAATTGATTGTTCATTCATTAATTTGCCAGGTAGTAGTACTACTATAGTTTTGGTCCACGCCAAGTACTACACACTTTGGCTACTCATGTCAGAAAATGTTTAATTTTATTAGGGCCAGTTCTCTTAAAACGAAATTTCTGAGCAGAGGTAGCAAATTCTTGTTCCCCACCGCACCCATCTTAATTTAGTTGATCCCTTCGGTAACGAAAACGCGGGATGGAACACATGAATTTATTATCTCTGCAGGCTTTCTGAGTGTTTCTGATTCGGCCAAGAAACTAACATAAGAACATAAGAAAAGAAGGAGTCTGCACAAAAGGTTAATAAATAGCCTAAACGAAGCAACTCCGGTTACCATCACCCAGTCCAGACCCATCTAGGATCTTCATCCATAATTCTAGCCAATCTATTCTTAAAAATTGGCAGGGAGAACGCTTCTATCACATGACTAATCAGCTTATTCTATCGATCTACCACTCGATTTGTAAACCTAATTTCTACCAATCGCTTTTCTCAACCTAAATTTGCCTAGCTGTTGCTACGCGTCCTATCCTGTGCATTAAAAATAAGAACCTTACCTGTCTCGCTTGTTATAACCTTTTACTCACTTGAAGATTTCAATCAAGTCCTCTTGAACTCTTCTCCTTTCTAACATATATAGATTTAGTCGCTTAAGCCCTTCACCATAAGGTAAGCTACTCAACCCATGAATCATCTTAGTCATCCTTCTTTGCACAGACTTAAGCAAACCAATATCCATCCTATAATCCAGTGCCAAAATTGCACCACATAGTAAAGATGAGGCCCAACTAATGCAAGCTAGAGTTTCAGAATGACATCAGCACTCCTATTACTCCTCCCAATAAACCCCAATGCCCTATTAGCTCTATTCCTAGCGCTTCTGTACTGCTTTCTAGGTCGGAGGTCTGAACTTACGAGGACATCTAACTCTCTTTCGCATTCTGACCTTCTCTCCCATTCAGTTTATAATTATTCAGTCGACTTCACCTACCTATACAAAGTACACTACTGTTGCTTATGTTAAATTCTATTTTCATTTCTCTGTCCATTGGGCAGATGAATTTTTGAAATTAATAACTGAAAGGAAGTTGGACTACAAAAAAAAATTACTGTCACATCATCTTCAGAAGTTTAAGAATGCACGGTAAAAATTTGAAAATGATGGTGAACCTTCCTCCCCACATAGTCAAATTGGGGCATCAAAATGGGCAGTTTTATGAATTTCCTATATAAAAAATTATTCTAACATATAATAGTAACTAACGTAGTTACTGCTCACAAATGGTCTCTTATATGCTATGAGTAAGTAATACGAAAAAATTGTGGTTGTTTTATCTAGTATACCTAATGATATAAAATTTCGTAAGAGAGGCATACATTTGCTGGATGTTTAATTCTTTGCAATTTCCCAAGGAGTGTAAATGGAACAATATACGATATACACTTAATTTGACAAATATTCGAATTCTACAAAATAAACTTAGCCCCAAACACACGATTTCGAAGTTGTTCTTGCCTTGTTAAAGAAAAAATGTCTGCCTCAAGTTAGTCCAAGAAGCTCATTCAGAAAACCACCCTTATATTTTAGGGACTTACAATTTCAAACGTATTATTATATAAATTCAAAAGTTTTTGAGGGAAAACTGAAGGGATGTTCTTGGATCCTGTGTATAATTTTATATGAGATGACCCACTACCTTCCCCAGCCCCGGTCAAAGAATTCAATTCAACCCTGTGAGCCAGGCCATCCCAATCGGCACTTGGGCCAGGAGGCTGTGTCACTTCTCTGGGTATTCTCCATGTGGGGCAATTACTGAAAACATCTTTGCCTTTCCTACAAGTGAAAGGGCTAAAAGGGTACAAGGTCGTCAAAAGGTCAAAGAGGCTATGGTTGCACATGTTACAGCTAACACTCCCAGATGCAATGGAGCTAGGAGCGTTGCCATGCCAACCCTCCAAATGCTGTGTAAGTCTACATGGATCAGTCCTTTAAATGGCAAAAATAAAAGAAAATGCAGAAAAGCCAAAATTATATGATAAAAAAATACTAGCATAAATTTCATCAATGGAGAGAAGAGGTAGGAAGAGAGCTATATTGTGATTGGATGTGATGATAATGATAGGGACAATTCTTTTTGCATATATGTCCTTGACTAAAAACACCGCTGCACTATCAGCTGCCATCTCTGAGTGAAACACAAGAGGTAAAGGTTTCCATTGCTTTTCATTCTGTTTCATTTAAATTACTGACACACAATTATCTTCATTTCCTCTTATTGCACTTTGTAGCATTGCACATCACTGAATTCCTTTCAAATTTTATTCTGGCTTAGGTATGATTCAGCCTATGACCTTATGGGTTTGTTGCACATTAAATAGAAAAAATCAACAAAATCTTTGTGTCAATGACGAATGCACACGTATAGCTTTGGAGGCTTTGTGTCCCCAACTTTTTCTTGGAAGTTTCACACGATACTTTCGTGAGTACTTTCTTCCGTGTGAATTACAGCGAGATTTGTTATTTTTAAGGACATTTGTAGCTAAGTATTTACTTTATAAGTTAATTGATGGTTGATATATATATATATATATATATATATATATATATATATATATATATATATATGAAAAGAAACTCACAACTTGCACGTGAGTCAAAATTATGATAAATAATACCCACAAGGAAAATGGAAAAACGATTCCGAGCGCTTTCGTCTTTATTCTAAAAAACCTCACAAAATAACGCGGCCCGCTTTTAATAGCCCCCTGGGGAACGCCCTAGTTACCACCAGGGAAGATCAAATTTCAGTTAGCCGTTTCTAGCGAATCCAAAAAAGTTAATTAAAACAGCAACATTCTACTTAAGCTCTCTTGCTTTTCTGCCGAAAAAAACGAGGCATTAAACATAATTTCTTTGGGTATCTATGCTAAACACTTTTTGAAAAATTTGGAAAATTAAAACAGATGATGCGGTAAGTAGATAGCACCAGGCAAGATCCATTTTCATTTAACCGTTTCTAGGAAACACAAAAAAGTTTATTCAAAATAGCAACCTTATACTTAAGATCTCTTGCTTTTTGGGAGTAGAAAGCGGGGATTTGAACATAATTTCTTTGAGTATCTATGCTAAACACTTTTTGACACATTTGGAGAATTATAACGGTGTGGTAAGTAGATAGCACAAAATGACACCCCCGCTTCTTATAGCCTCCTGGGGAACGCCGAAGTTTCCACTAGGGAAGATAAAGTTTCAGTTTGCAGTTTCTAGCAAACCCCCAAAAGTTTATTAGAAACAACAACAATATACTTAAGATCTCATGCTTTTTTTGAGGAGAGAACAAGGAATTAAACATAATTTCTTTGATTATCTATGCTAAACACTTTTTGACACATTTGGAGAATTATAACGGTGTGGTAAGTAGATAGCACAAAATGACACCCCCGCTTCTTATAGCCTCCTGGGGAACGCCGAAGTTTCCACTAGGGAAGATAAAGTTTCAGTTTGCAGTTTCTAGCAAACCCCCAAAAGTTTATTAGAAACAACAACAATATACTTAAGATCTCATGCTTTTTTTGAGGAGAGAACAAGGAATTAAACATAATTTCTTTGATTATCTATGCTAAACACTTTTTGACAACTACTTTTTCCTAGAAGCCATCTATATACAAGAAAAACAGCCCAAGCATAACATTTAATTTAATTCGAACGGAACACTGCCCATCGGTAGAATTAAGGTCTATCTTCTCTTTGGACGTGACTGCGAATTTGACCTTCGTTCCTAAGCCTACCCCTTTCGACATTGTCTTAAAATACCCACAAGTTTATCAGTAGGTTCGCACGTGCTGATCGCTTTGTTTGTTTTCATATGTGTGTTCATTCATTGATATATATATATATATATATATATATATATATATATATATATATATATATATATATATATATATACCAATGTTCTACTCATTTTATTTGTAATTTTACTTTATCTCTAAAGATGATACGAGGGCATCAAACGTATCAGATAAATGAAGTGTTTTGCTAAAGGATTCTTCTCATATTCCCTCCTTTAACTTTAAAAACCGAGTTTTAATGAATTTCGGAGAACTTATCCACGGACTCAATCCAGAGGTAAAGGCAAATATACGACAAATTAAAAGATGTTAAAAGAACATCACAGATGCGAAATTAGCCATCGCTTTCAATAAACTTGCTACGATGAAAATACAGCCTTTGCCAAAATCATGGGGAAGGTATGAAAAAGTGAAGAATATGATTGAAACTCATTTATTCCATACTTGACATAATACTAATAAACATTTTTTTGCATATATTCTAGCAATAATTTAATATTTGATGTGTCCTTTTTCTTTTATAACGTCTTTAATTCGATTTTGCATTTTGTGCATAAGTGCTTGGGGCAACCTTCTGCCATTCAATGTGTGATACTAACGTTTATTCCTATTTTTACAGTGATATCTCATTGTTAACTTACAAGTAGTAAATTTTTGTTAAAACATGTCTCAGAAGAAACAGATTCCTGAAGCTTAAAGAGTTCAAATCTTTGCATTGCCAAGAGAGAGATTATCCCAAGTCAAAATTGTAAGAAAATTGAAATGCTCGAAAACCTGTATCCAGCAACCATTAAAAGGTACAATGAGACCAATTATTTAAAAACCGTGATAGTCAAGGTCACAAAAGGTGTACAACTCCGAGAGAAGAGAATCTGCTGAATAGGACATCTCTGGTGGATAGGAAAAAACCTCTTCTGATATAGCTGCTAAGTTTCGGGCGGCAACAAACAGATATATATCAAGGCACACAGTGAGAAGAAGGTTATTAGAAGCTGAGCTCAAAGGATGTAAGTCTAGGAAGAAACCGTGGCTGTCTTAGGTAAACAAGAAGAAGCGATTGTCTTGGGCAGAAGAGCATTAAGATTGGATTTATGATGATTGGGCTAAAGTTGTTTGGTCTGATGAAAGCAACTTTGAGGTAGGTTCTTCACATTAGTTTCCACCATTTTTTTACGCTGGTACACATTTTATTCGCTGCTAAAATTTTTATTGGATACCAAAAATGATCAGTAAAATTTGTATTTCTCCTCAGATCTTTAGGACCCCTCGAGCTGTTTATGCTCGTCAAAGAGTTAGGGAAGCTTATGATCAGAAAAGTGTTGTCCTAACACTCAAATTTGGAGGTGGAAGTGTAATGGTTTGGTGATGCATTTCGTCTTCAGGTCCAGGATTGTTGTCCACTTGTGAGGGCAGAATAAATTCGAACACTTACACCAGCAGGTTAGATCAGGTTTATCAATCCTCCTTGAGGAAAATTTTCAATGATGACCTACCAGATGGTGTAATCTTCCAACAAGACAATGCTCCATGCCACACATCTAGAGGCTCAAAGTGTTGGTTTAAAAAGAAAGGGGTGACGTTGCTGGAATGGCCCCCTCAATCTCCAGACCTCAACCCCATTGAACATTTGTATTCACCCTTGGGCACAAGAGTGAGGGTGCACAAAAATTCCTCTAAACGTGAATTTACAGCCCAAATTAATGAAGAGTGGCAGAAAATTAAGGCATCCACCTGTGCCAACTTACTCTCAAGTATGTTAAAACGCATAAAGCGGGTATAAGAGCAAAAGGAGAACCCATCAAATATTAATTATAATTATTGATAGGATATACGCAAAAAAAATTTTATTTGTATTATGTCAAGTATGAAATAAATGAGTTTCAATCATATTCTTCACTCTTTCTTACCTGTCCCATAATTAATTTGGGCCAAGGCTGTATATTGCCCAACTTTACCTATATATATATATATATATATATATATATATATATATATATATATATATATATATATATATATATATATATATATGATGAAAATTAATGCAATATCGCAAGAAAAGATGAGGAATTAAACCACATTCTCCGAAGACAATTTAATTCAGAACAGTTTCGGTGTATCTCACACCCTTTTTCAACTGACACTGGGTAGAACATATAAGAGAAGTGCATATAAGCATAACACAAGATCCCCTCTTTTTTCCCACAATCACCTACTTGTGGCTAATCTGGGGGGGGGGGGGGTTAAGCCTAAACATATTGAAGGGCTGACATTTTACTATTTTGTTTATATGCTTTCTTATTACAGGATTAAAAGAAAATTGACCCTCAGATAGATTTAAATTAGGAACTGACGATATCAAGCTCGATTCTACGATTCTTCTCTTAACATAGTTAGCCGATTTAAATACCATTTTACTTCCATTGAAATTGATCGTATGATTCTTGTCTCTAACATGGCAAAATATTCCACTGCTTTCGCTGCCCACTCTAATATCTCTTTTGTGTTCGTACAATCTCTTGTCTAGATTTCTCCCCGTTTCCCCTATATAAACTTAATGGCAATCGTTGCATGGTATTGCATATACTCCTATGTTATGATGTTCTTTGGGTTTCCTTGCCATCATCAATTGGTTTATAGATCCATTGTGCAGTTTAGTTAGATTACTATATATTGCCTCTAGTTAGTCCGAATTTGGGGTACGTCCATTATTGAGTTGTGTTTATTCCACATTGTCTTACTTTGGCATTTGGCTGTCACTAGGACAACTCCTTTGGATTGTATGGCCCTAAGGAGATTTATATGTACGGGTTATAATAGACTTCTTGACCACTGAAGTATAAAAGTTTTATACTTCACCAACCACGAAACAGAGTCGGAACCTTTTTGATGAGACCTATTTCTATGGTTCCTTAATGGTGCTTGGTTGGTTCTCCAACAGGTAACTCACCCAGCACGATTACAGCTACTGCAAGAATTCGCTTGCCCTACTGGAAAACCTTTACAACCCTTGATGATTCTAAGCTCCAATTGTCAAATTGGCTTTTGAAACACTAGGCCAACATTTGCAAATGGCTTATGTAGCTACTCATCTTTCCCGTCCTCTCTATCTCTCTCCTATCCTACATTAACAAAGGATCATTCACTCCTAGCCACCGTCAAACTATGTCTTAACCTTGGTATCTTGAGAAATTGGCCAAATCATGGCATATTTATTCGTTTTCTTTGTATTATGACTGAAAGTGGGTTTTTTGTGCATTTATTTACACAACTGATAGAAAATATTTGCCTTAAATATCCCACCTGACCTATATTTTGGTTTTTCTAATCAGGTCAGTAAGGTCAACTTCTATTTGACCTAAATAAAATTCATTCCCTTATCGTATTAAATGAGTTTCCTAACTTTCTATCGAGGATTTAATAAACATGTAATAATACAAATCTTGTTGGGATAATACTTGTAATAAGACCTTCAAAAACGGGGAGACATCGAGGAAGGCTTCACCTTGAACTACCTTTCCATTCTCGTTGAATGCTTGATGTAGAAATATGTAAGAAAGTTTGATGTAATAAGATTAGCATTGTGCTCATATTTTAACTCATTATTGCTTATAGATAGACAAAACAGGGTACACTTATGTAAATTTGCCAGATGAAGTGGAAATGGTTCAAGATGCGTTCCGAAAATGGCGACATTATGTACATAAGTGTACTACGAGACAAATTCTCCAGGACATATGTACTCATATGTGATGGAAAAGTAAATTTCTAGATAATGAAGGTCTTTATGAGGAAAAGTATTTTAATTTCTTCATAAGCGAAGGGGAGGGAGGTATTTAAAGATAAACCTAGTTACACAAACAGAGAATGAATACAACATAGATGTAAACCAATACAAATTAGGCTAAAGAAAACCGACTCTATCACTTCCAAATTCCTTGTACAACTTATCGCTCCCCTCCCAAATACACAATACAGGAGGTAATGACACACAACACATTACTCTTTCGTCTTAAAATCATTGGAAGAGGTTTCCATCTCCAAAGTCCCTTGCTATAGAACGGGTGCCCTTCCCTTGTCTAGCCAAGGTTTCCCTTCTCGATAGTGAGTGGCATAACCCTTCTCCCCCCAACGAGGAATGACCCCTCGTTCCACCAGTGATGGTTATTCTGATCTTGATGTGAATTTCACTGTCGGTTCCGAGGACCTCGTTAACGATTGAAAAGGGATGGGTGGCGAAATTAACTAACTATCATGTAGAGCTACGGACTTGAATACTCCTCAAGAGTATGAGAATAAGGGCTGCGACAGGCAGCACAAGAAGGGTCAGGCAGCATGACATGTAAAAAAAAAAAACATCGTTCGCTACAGGAAAAGTCTCATAGAAAAAGGTTGGTCAGGTAAAATGAAAATAGAAAATATGATTGACTGCCCGTCCCCTTTGATAGGCCATATGGGAAATTGGGTATTGGGTATGGGTAGTCGTTAAATTGGAACCGTATTTGAATCAGTTCGCATTGCGACAGCTGCCATATTATACATTGGCCGATGGCTTGAATCACACACTTTAAACTCTTATCTCCCAACTGAGATGCGTATAAAATGGAATGAATGTGTGAAAAAGTACCAAAACAGATAGAAATAACCTTTAAAAACAAATTTTATTGTTATATATATATATATATATATATATATATATATATATATATAACTAAATAAACAAAACGTGCCCTTAAACACTTCGCAATTGAGCAGATGCTCGGGAATAATGAATGGCCTTGCAACAAGAGTCACAAATGTAACTTGAGCTTCTAACGACGTGTTCTGTCACCAACTGCTCGTTTTATTGTGTAAAGTGGGTATAATTTGAACTAAAATTGTTATTTGGCCATGTTTATTTTCCATTTATCCGATTCTGATGGATTTCCGTTCATTTATTTTTACTGAATCAACTGAGACGCTGGTTCGACTTAGTCTGAAATCTCAGATGAGCGGCTCGCTTTGTTGCTGAACGGATCGGAGGGTACGCGACCAATGACCGGCAATAAACTATCATTTCGTCTTTAAAGTAAATAAACTGTAAAGTTTAGGATTCATAACTCTAATTTTATGTATCAATAACAAGATTTATGAATAATTTACCTTTGATTCAATAATTTAGGATACGGGTTCACCCTTCACAGGGTCAACCCGGGCGTGGAAAGGATATAGGAAAAAATAGTAAGAACGCAGAAAGCAAAACGAATGGGAAAAGCGAAATGACAAAGAAGGCTGATACAGGAATATCCGGGACAGTGGGACATGTTTGATACCTCAAGTATCAAATTCGGACTAAGAGCACAGATGCTCTATGTGGAGGAATTCCACGTGGAATTTCATTTCCAACACGGAACCTCCATGCGCTGTAGAAGATTCTGTTAGGCTCAAATTGGTAAGCCTAACTTCCCCCCACCTTTCACAAGCGGTAGCCTCGAACCGCGTCCACCACGGTCCACCTTCTAACGGGTTAGAATAGCGTCGGATAGAAGATTCGAGGTCATTCAAGAGTAGCGCTGTTTCCCACTACCCCCCCCCCTCCTCCCGGCGGGGAGAGCCTCAGACATATATAGTGTTTGTTTCCCATGAGGCACTCAGAGAGTTGAGAAGTCTCGCCCTGACCCAAGAAGATTCCCCCTAGTTCCAAAGTCAGGTGCTAACAAAAAAGCAAAGTGACAGCTGAACTATTTGTGTATTGGAATTAGCCCCAGTCAGTGAGGTAATTCCATTTAACTATCGCTACCGAGCGATTTTTCCGACTTCACTCATCAACTCCTGTCGAAGCCCTCCTCGTTCGCCCCTTGTTTTCGGGTGGCCGAAATACTCTCCCCTGGATCGGACATTACCGCGCCCCTCCTTTTTAGGAGAACCTTCATCACTTTAACACCCCGCTCAGAAGCTCCGAGCGGCCTCGCCTCACGTGCAGAAGACATCCCTGAAGCCTTACCCTGACGTCTCACCCGGAATCCTCCGTAAGCCAACCCCTCTCCCCCTTTAGTAACCCATTTAAGTTAATCTCCCCCCCATTTGAATAGTCTCCTCCTGTAATACCTTAAGTTTTAACTTCATAGTCTGATTCATAACTACAATTCCCCTCTTCGTTTACCGGTGTAATTTTGCCCATCAATTCTCTCATTATTTTTTTGTAAATAAAATTATATTTTTGTACAACCCTCTTTAAATAACCCTGAGCTTTGCCATTGCACTAATTTACCTGACCTCGTTGCACTCTTTATCGTTGTTCCACCCGACGAAACTCGTGGCGTTCCGTCCCCCTTGTCGCTTCGCCTTTCAGTTATTGGTCCCTTCCCTATAAATATAATATGGTATTAATATAATAATGTCATACCACGACACTCTAGTACAAATCTTTTTCATGGTGAGGGGACTTTTTCACGTGGTTATGCTTTTTGAATATTTGGTGTTTTTTAGCGGTTTCTCTCTTCCTTTGTTCTTTATACTTTCTTTGCACCCTCTTTCGTCTGTCAGTTCTTTTCTTTCCATGCAGGAAAATTAGATAAGATTACTGCTTTCCTTTACTCTTTGGTATAAATACGTTATCTTCAGCTAAACGAAGCCAATAAAGTTAAAATCATAGAGCGATAATGCTCACTTGTGTCTCTATACAAGCGATATTCAGTTTGAAATTTACAATTTATGACGATTGATATCTTCATACTTTTAAATTCGAATTTTCTTTGATGCCTTTCGTTTCTTTTGTCTCTTATTTCCCTTTTCGCGCCAAACGAATACGCTTTTGTTGAATTAAGCTTTTCACCTTTCTTCATTATTCGAAATCCATGATTGTTTAATATTAGGTGATTATCTTACAGTCCCCCATTACGATTCTTGCATGTCTGAGAATAGTGTTAAGGATCATATATTAAGAGTACATTAAATTTATGATCTACTAATATCAGTAAGTAATGGACGTGCCACAAATTTAAGCCAGAACTTACAACTTATTAATTAAAAATTTTCTATTTCACGAAGCTCGGTTAAAACGTGCATTCACTGCTTTGTCTTCTTCGCTCAAACTCTAATTTCTTTCTAAGATACTTTTATGTTCTTTTTCCACCAAATTTTCTATTCAGAACCGACTTCTCAGATTTTGACAAGATTTTGTCATGTTTAGAAGTCAATCTAAGAGGAGCGAAGCCAAAACAAGTTATGGGAAAGCAAATACTGTAGTTCAGTCACCATCCAAATCTTGATAAACAAAGACCGAGTATTTGTATGACTCTATGACAAAGGAGAAAAAGAGATCAATAGAACAAGTCGCTTTGAGAGAGGAGTCAGCGATTTCCCAAACTTGATCCGAGGTCATTCAACGAAGAGCGAGTTCTAACTTAATATCTGTCTACAATTACTGGAGAATCGTTTTTAGTTTAGTTCAGTTTTATGACAAGTAGCTGAGTATCACAGAAATAAATATAGTTCAACAACACAGAAAAATGAGCCCCAAATTGTCTAAAAACTACGTATGAAAATGAAAGTACGAAATGTGCCAAAGAAAGGTGTGGAAAATAAATGAAAACGAATTTGTGAGCATCGAACGTGGGTTTTATAGGCATCCAAAGCAAATAAAACAGCTCCATCGGCTCTTGAAATTGCTAGCAGAATATTGTAATATTGATTTGAGTCCTTCAACAGATATAGCATTTTTCCTCTTGTCCTTAATTTTGATTGTATACAATGTCTTTGAAGGTTAAAAGCCTATCTTTCACTTTCTTCTTTTATAGTAGTTCCTATGATACGAGCCGTTTTGAACAGATTTAAAATTCATAGATTCGGGTTTGGGTTAAATTTGAGTAAATTGTTCCCTAGAGGTTTTCAAAACCAATTCGTGGCTGCCTAATTTATTGGTGAGGAATTTGGCTGTAGAAATACGCTCATCTTTATTAATCATTATTTCTGTTAATTTAAAAAAATATCTTTGTTATCTTTCATTCTATCGCCAAGATATATTTGGCCAAGAATGACTGAAAACGTTATTCCTGCTTTGCGGTTCCCATTCGGGTCTACTTCTGATTGATCGGTTTACTAAATAACACTTTGTTCTCTCTTTCCTCTAATGTTGAACCGACTTTCTATACCCCCTATTATTTTAATGTGCTTTAACATTGCGACACCAATTGATGTGGCCGTTAATAGCACTAAAATAGATCAGTACGCCCAATTTGCTTTTGCTTTGATTCACTTCCGAACAGTGTCGGATCCATGATAAAAATTTTGTGGGGAGCGGGGAGCAACCTGAATTTGTCCCTCTGAGTAGTGTGAAAAAAAGACATTGATCATTAATAATGGTTATCTTAAACACCATTGATGAAAAATAACAGTATCTCACCCAGGAGTGAGCATTAATTCTTTCGGATCTGACTTTTTTCAAATATCATAAAATTTTGAATTGATGTTTATTTTAGTTTTTGGACATCAGCTAAGGTATAATACTGAATTTAATAATTATTT